>OY804586.1:35427592-36627592 GCA_963680875.1 Bathymodiolus brooksi | reverse complement strand
CATTTACATCCGTATCCTTTCTTACTACAAGCTGTTCCTTTACTTTAATTTGTGTCTAGGTGTAATGTTAGATAGTCTCTCATGTTCATTTACATCCGTATCCTTTCTTACTACACGTTGTTCCTTTACAAGTGTATTGTTATTGTATCCCTATTTGTTATATATAGCAAATAAATATATGCTTAAACTAAGCTAAACTAGTGTATTGTTAGATAGTCTCTCATGTTCATTAACATCCATATCCTTTCTTACCACAACCTGGTCCTTTGTTTTAGTTTGCTTATAAATATATTATTTGATAGTGTCTTCTGTTCATTTAAATCAATGTTATTTCCTATTAGAACCTGTTCCTTTACTTTAGTTTGTGTCTAAGTGTAATGTTTGGTAGTCCATCATGTTCATTTACATCAATGTTATTTCCTATTACAACCTGTTCATTTGCTTTAATTTGTGTCTAAGTGTAATGTTTGGTAGTCCCTCATGTTGATTTACATCAATGTTATTTCCTATTACAACCTGTTCCTTTGGTTTAATTTGTGTCTAAGTGTAATGTGCGGTAGTCCATCATTTTCATTTACATCAATGTTATTTCTTATTATAACCTTTTCCTTTGCTTTAATTTGTGTCTAAGTGTAATGTTTGGTAGTCCCTCAAGTTCATTTACATCAATGTTGTTTCCTATTACAACCTGTTCCTTTGCTTTAATTTGTGTCTAAGTGTAATGTTTGGTAGTCCCTCATGTTCATTTACATATCACTCCTTACTAAATATAGTGCCCATATTGGGCGTCATTTCAGAAACAAAATATATGATTTGTTGATCTTTTATTGATCGCAAATTTGAATCTGACATTTAATTATACTTTATGACTGTATAACAAATATGAGCGAAGTCAAATGAAAAATATATTTAATGATTTTTTTTACTCCAATTAATAGCTTCAAATGAACATATTATATAAATAATATATAAATAATTTTATTATTATATCAATTAAATTAATGTTTTGCTATGCAACCAATATACCAAAAGACTACAACAATTCCTATCAAAACCAATGTTATTTTGTTAGTTCGGAGATTTTTAGTTTCTCCTTCAATGACACAAAATATTTAATGCAACATAAACTGCTTCTACAGCTTAATAACATATTATTTTTCTTTATAATATATATTTTTATAATAAGGATTGCTGATGAACCATACAATATAATCTGTAGTAAAAACATTTGTTGCTTGCCATCATATCCGTAACGTTTCACAAATGTTCTGACGACAACATGAGCACGATACCTTTTTAATAAAACTGAAATTCACCGTCATTTTAAATTAAATTTCATGACAATATTAATATATGTTTTGCATATCAATTGTTATATTATAATTGGCACAGTTGACAGAAACAGAGAGAAACAACTTTCTTCTTAATTATGTTTTATTGAATCATACTACCATTTAACTTTGGAAAAAAATTATCTGCAGATCGTAGAACAAAGATTACTCATTTAGGAAATAAATTATGGATATATTTATTGTAAGATATATTATGGAATATGGGTTGCTGATTTTGCATTGGATGATTAAAAGACAATTATATGTAATACAATTGTGAGGAGGTGATATTGATTGGGGTTCTGTTTGCGGTTTAAGAAGATGTGTTAGAGAAGAGTGTGCACTTAATGAGTTTGATACAATCGTGGATAATTTATACAAGAGGATTAGGAGGAGGTGGTGCTGGAGGCGCAGGATGCAAAATAGCTACAGGTTTCTCTGTCTTTATCTTTTCAATGCTATCTGGATTTTTCACTGTAAGAAAAACAAAAATAATGCCATCATGTTTACCATTAATATACATGTAGTCTGCAAAGAATAAAGACACGCATAGATCCGATTCATTTTTTATATCAAGTTTACAATAAATAAATGAATATTAAATAATTAGATATTTAAGCAATGAGTATATGTGTATTGAAAATACAAAATATCGGTAGGAGCAATCTGACAATTCGTCAATTGTATTTTTGAAGACGTGCAAAATTATGGTTGCAGTCATCACGCAGAAAAATATGTTCATGCAGTACAAACCTTGTGTATGAAAGAGGGAATTATCATTGCTACTGTGAAATACCGCTATGCTAAGATTGGACCCTGCTGCACGAAACGTGATCGGCCTTCATTAGTCTGGACAATATCAAACTCAAGTCGTCCGACAATTGAACGTTCATCAGAGCACAATTTCACGCCTTTGGCGAAGACTAATTCAAACTGGATCAGCTTAAGAGCGCTCTATAAGTGGTAGGTCACACATCACTACTCCAGTCCGAGATCAGTATATCCGTGTATTCCATTTACGTAATCGCTAGTCTCTGCTACAGCCACTGCTGCTGGTATGCCATGTTTACGGATAATTTGCGGAGATGTTTCAGCAGGACAAGGCCCGACCCCATACAGCAAGAGTAACCGTGGATTTCCATCTCAGAACAACATTACTCTATTGCCATGACCCTCCAAGTCGCCAGATTTGAACTCCTTAGAACATCTTTGGGACGAACTTGATAGACACGTCCATTAAAACCAAACACCACCTCAACGATTGGGCAAGCTCAGACAAGCGTTGCAATATGAATGGATAAGGATACCACAGATCCGAACAATATAAAGTCGATCCATTCGATTCATTCAAAGGAAATGCAGAGCGGTGTTAGCCGCGCATGATGGTCACAATAGATACTGACGTCAATGTCACCGAACATTGACTCAATTTATCGTTTTTGACTTTTTGTTTGTTCAATCTTTGTTCAGTATCCTGTTTGAGGTTCGTGTATGACATGTTAGCTCAATATAACAAAGCATTGCTGTAAAAAACAATTTGAAGTATATCGAATATATATTTATTTTTTTTAAAAACCATTATGCGTTTCTTTTTACACATGCATGTTCTTGTTACTAACAATTAATAATTCATAATTTGTATGTATTGCCTATTGGTAAACATTTTATTTCTGTTGTTCTACCATCTGGTGTTATATTGAAAAATGGGAACTAAATCTATTCCATCTCTGTGCTGGAATATTAAATATATTATAGCTTCTATCTCTCAATTATATTAATTTATTGGTGAATGTCGTTCACTTCATACTCTACGTCTTATTATTGAGGAAACACATGTCGTATGACCAAGATGGTCGTTAATAAAAGCATAAACAGACAACGCTAGGGTGTTGACCTATCCTAATTGATACATGTAGATCTCTCCACAGGTGTTTGAATTAATATTTGATATTAAAATGCTGCTTTTGTACATTCCGGTAAAGATATGCACTAAGTGTTGGAGTAGTACTAACGTAAAGTTAGGACGAGAGACGCTCAGCACAAATGAAACACAGAGCGTTAGCTGGGAATTTTATCAGTCTAAATTGCTCCATTTATATCTTAATAATACATTTCTCTGACATCACACTATTGTTCACACAGTGGATTATTTCTAAGAATCTACAGTACCTTCTTTGTTCTTGCGTATATCAACTTTAACCTTTTAGGCTTAACAATGCGTTGAATATATTATGGTACTTTCGGATACAAAACCCGTATGGGGCTTTTTAAAATCTACTGTGAATTTCAAACCTTCCACCTATTGTTCCCTTCCATCTAAGCCTTTGACTATTATATTGTATAATTAATATATATAACTCTTGATAATAAACTTTTTTTTAAAAAACTACCAACACCTTGTTTATATAAGCAATTGATTACTATATACAAGGCACGATACAAGTATTTCAAATCTGGTATAACTTATGCCCAGAACTAACGACTACGTGAATATATTCTCGCAAAACAAAAAACAACTAACGACCCCACCGGAAGTATTTTCAAATCAGACATAGAATAGGTAACATTTGGGACACTTGAAAGACCTTGAAATGTCTAAGTATAAACAAGAATCAAAAGGAAGTATCTTAGTAAAATTTAATGGTTTTATTTTTGTGAATTGTAGTCTTAATAGGCTTTATAAACATTAAAAGTGTAAAAATATAAAATGTAAGCACTTTGTTCAGATGGAAATGTATTATGTAAGAGAATACACTCAGATGTGTGGATGCTTAGAAATAATCAACTCGACTCTTACGAATCTCCTTGATTATTTTTAAGAATCTACAGTTAGAGTGTATTCTCCATTACGTATTTATTGTTCGTTTTTTCGTGTGCATTTGTGGGATGTGCTTCTGTTGAATACTGAAATGTTAGATTTGTATTTGCAACTTCTATAATATCGTGTCTAGGTTTCTGAAAGACATTTTGCTGATGTTATCAATAAGATTCGCCAATATATCCGTGTGCATTGTTGAATATAAAGAATTTGATGAAAAAACGGATCCCCTATAATAGAACTATACAATCTCTACACCAATACTGTGTTGATAAACTTTCTCCTGTTACAATATACATAATTATTCATAATCTGTGTATGGTTTTGCTATAGTTGTTACCATATAGAACTGGTGAGATATCTTATATGTTACAATATGCACTCTCCTTAAAATTTGGCAGCTTATATTCTCTATCGTAATTTTTAAAACAGTCAATTTACTAATCGCAGTTACTTGAATTGAACAATGAACTATAATGTTGGTTCATGAACTTGTATCAATTTTGTAGTCATGATTGTGAAATCACAAATAAACGTGTTCCGGGGTTGTAACGGACACCGCTATCTTCAATACTCTGTGATAAATATCACATAAAGTCAAACCTGGCTATGTCGAACTCTAAAGAACCACATATATCACTTCGAGTTAAAGATTATTCTAGTAATCAGAGTTTCCTCATACATACCTTCTACCTGCTACATTTAGATCTCTATCTTAAATCGATGTATCCATGGACACAAATTACCCGAGTTCAAAATAACGAGGTTTTCTGTATAATTAACATCATTTGTAAATGTATACATATATCATTGTTATCATGGCTACATACATATTCCATCCTTATACACGATGCGTGTCATATATGAACCAGAGGGCATTGACCCCTTAGAATCACTTGGCTACGAAGTATATTTTTCTTTGTCCAAGTTTGTGAGGACCAATAGCTTGTGATATTTGTTTGATTTTATGCTACAACTGTTGTTCTTTTATGTATCTGCATTTCACATTTTAATGAATATTTTTAATTTTCGTCATTACCGTCAAACTGAACAAATATATTTAAGTCTACTTACGGGAACCACCTGAAATGTTAGCAATAAATTCATACTAGAAGAACATTCAATATATTACAGCTTTCACAAATCAAATATATAAAGTATATACTAAGTAGTGGAGTGGTACTATTGTGGAAATACTTTCAATATGACGAGATATATTAAAGACAAAAGAAACACAGGTAGGAAATTGATCAGTCTACATTTTTCTTTGATATTTATTGTTCGCGTTTTCTTGTGAATGTTTGGGATGGGCTTCTGTTCAATACTGTATGAATACTTTTTCGATTGCAATGTCTATAATGTTGTGTCTTGGCTTACAGGTCGGTATTTTCTCCGGGTCCTCCGGTTTCCTCCAACAATAAAACTGACCGCCACGATATAACTGAAATATTGGTGTAAGTGGCGTTAAACACCATCAAAGGAACAAAACAAACAATCTGAAAGACATTTTGCTGATGTTACCAATAAGATTCGACAATATCTCCGTGTTCATTCTTGAATATGAAGAATTTGCTGAAAAATCGGATCCCCTAAAATAGAACTAAACAATATTTACACCAATGCTGTGTAGATAAACTTTTGACTGTTACGAGATAAATAATTATTCATAATCTGTGTATGGTTTTGCTATTGTTGTTACCATATAGAACTGGTGAGATATCTTATATGTTACAATATGCACTCTTCTTAAAATTTGGCAGCTTATATTCTCTAGCGTAATTTTTTAAAACCGTCAATTTACTAATCGGAGTTACTTGAATTGAAAAATGAACTATAATGTTGGTTCATGGACTTGAATCAATTTTGTAGTCATGATTGTGAAATCACAAATAAACGTGTTCAGAGGTTGTAGCGGACACAAATATCAGCTATACTCTGCACAATATCACATAAAGTCAAGCCTGGCTGTGTCGAACTCTAAAGAACCACATATATCACTTCGAGTTAAAGAGCATTCTAGTAATCAGAGTTACCTCATAAGTATCTTATACCTGCTACATTTAGATCACTATCTTAAATCGATATATCCATGGATACGAATTACCCGAGTTCAAAATAACGAGGTTTTCTGTATAATTAACATCATTTGTAAATGTATACTTATAGCATTGTTATCATGGCTACATACATATTCCATCATTATACATTACGGGGGTCATATATGAACCAGAGGTCATTGACCCCTTAAAATCACTTGGTTTCGAAGATTATTCTTCTTTGTCCAAGTTTGTGAGGACCAATAGTTTGTGATATTTGTTTGATTTTAAGCTACAACTGCTGTTCTTTTATGTATCTGCATTTCACATTTTAATGAATAGTTTTACCTTTCTTCATTACCGTCAAAATGAACAATCAATTATATATAAGTCTACTTACCCCGGGGTTCTGAAATGTTAAAAATAAAATCATTTTAGAAGAACATTCAATATATTACAGCTTTCGCAAATCGAATATATAAAGTATATACTAAGTAGTGGAGTGGTACTATTGCGGAAATGCTTCCTATCGGACGAGATACGTTAGAGACAAAAGAAGCACAGAGCATGAGGTAAGAATTTTATCAGTCTAAATTTTTCCTTGATATTTATTGTTCGTGTTTTCTTGTGAATGTTTGTGGTGGGCTTCTGTTCAATTATGTAATAATACTTTTTTATATTGCAATGTCAATAATGTTGTGTCTCGGCTTACATGTCGGTGTTTTTCTTCGGGTCCACCGGTTTCCTCCAACAATAAATCTGTCCGCCACGATATAGCTGAAATATTGATGTAAGTGGCGCTACACACCATCAAAGGAACAAAACAAACAATCTGAAAGACATTTGGCTGATGTTATAAATAAGATTCGACAATATCTCCGTGTTCATTGTTGAATATAAAGAATTTGCTGAAAAAACGAATCCCCTAAAATAAAATAATTCCTGCATGTAGACCCCCACACAGGTGTCTGAATTAATATTTCATATTAAAATGCTGTCTTTGTACATACCGGTAATGATTTTCACTTCGTTGTGGAGTGTTACTATTGCGAACATACTTCCCGTAGGACGAGAAACGTAAAATAAAAAAAGAAACACAGAGCACTAGATAGGAATACGGTCAGTTTAAAGGCACCTGATCTCCCCTTTATCATTCTTTAACACAGTTTTGAACTCCCATGTTTTGTAATTTTTGTTTCATATTAAGATTTTTCTGGTGTCATAATTTCTCCTCTAATAGACATGTTATCTCTGTGCCATTGTATTCAGATTTAAGAAGTAAATTTAAGCCTACATACCGAGATACTCAATCGTATCTTGAACATTACCGGGTGAATGATCTTCTGTAATTTTAGATATAAAATATTAGTGCAAGAAGATTCAGTATATAACATCTTTCATGATTCAACTATATCAATTTATAAGATGATGGTTGACGTCATACTCTAGATGTTACGTGACATAGAAACAACATAAACATTAATAAAAAGAATCACATTGTGTTAATTCAGGATGTATAATACAATGTAAACCTCTGCATATGGATGATGAAAAAAATATTGTTCGTGTTTTCGTGTGCATTTGTGGGATGTGCTTCTGTTCAATACTGAAATATTACGTTTCCATTTGCAATTTCTATAATATTGTGTCTGGGCTTCAGTGTACATTATTGATTAGAAAGAAATTGCTGACAAAACTGATCCCCATAAATTATAATTATAATTATAATTATACAATCTTTACACCAATACTGTGTAGATGAACTTTTGACTGTTACGAGATAAATAATTATTCATAATCTATATATGGTTTTGATATTGTTGTTACCACATATAACTGGTGATATATCTTATTTGTTACAATACACACTTTCCTAGACACCAGGTATATTCTCTAAGTTAAATATTAAAGATATAAATTTACTAATCAGAGTTACTTGAATTAAACAATGAACTAAACTGTTGGCTCATGATCTTGTTTAAATGTTGTAATCACTAGTGTGAAACCGTAAAGAAACGTGTTCAGATTTGTAAATGTATACGTATATAATTGTTATCATGGTTACACACATAAAACGTCTTTATACACTATAGATTTCACGTATGAACCATGGGTTATTGATCTATTAGAAGTATCAATTCATGTACTGTCTATTCCTCTTTTTCCTTACGTTTTATCTGGTATCATATTTCCCGCCTCTAATTGATATTTTAGCTTTGTGCGATTACATTAAGATTGAAGACGTAAATGTAAGTCTACTTACCGAAAATCCGTCTCCGTACTGGAATATTAAATATAACATTGAATATATTACAGTTTCTACGAGTCAATTATTTATTGATCAATGTCGTTCACGTTATACTATAAGTCTTATTATTGACGAGGCATATCGAAGGAACAAGATAGACGTTAATAAATATATAAACACAGAGGATTGTGGTTTCGACCTATCCTAATATATACATATATATCACTACAGATGTGCTTAAATTAATATTTGATGTTAACATGTTGTCTTTGTACATACCGGTAATGATTTTCACTAAGTTGTGAAATGCCACTATTGCAGAAATACTTCCCGTAGGACGAGAGACGTAAAATAAAAGGACAGAAACACAGAGCGCTAGATAGGAATATGGTCAGTCTAAAATTGTCTATGTGTATTCCTCTATATTTATTGTTCGTGTTCTGTTGTGCATTTTTGGAATGTCCTTGTGTTCAATACATGACTTAATAGAAACAAGTAGGTACTATATGTTACATGCATATACGACGGATATCACGGAACGACCAGAAGGTACTGACCCCTTAAAGGCACTTGATCCCCCTTTATTATTCTTTAACACAGTTTTGAATTCCCATGTTTTGTAATTTTTGCGTCATGTTAAGATTGTTCTGGTGTTATAATTCCTCCTCTAATAGACATGTTATGTCTGTGCCATTGTATTCATATTTAAGAAGTAAATTTAAGCATACATACCGCGATACTCAATCGTATCTTGAACATTATCGGGTGAATGATCTTCTGTAATGTTAGATATAAAATATTAGTGCAAGAAGATTCAGTATATAACATCTTTCATGATTCAATTATATCAATTGATAAGATGATGGTTGACCTATCCTAATATATACATATATATCACTACAGATGTGTTTAAATTAATATGTGATGTTAAAATGTTGTCTTTGTACATACCGGTAATGATTTTCATTAAGTTGTGAAATGCCACTATTGCAGAAATACTTCCCGTAGGACGAGAGACGTAAAATAAAAAGAAAGAAACACAGAGCGCTAGATAGGAAAATGGTCGGTCTAATAGTTTCTATGTGTATTCCTCTATATTTATTGTTCGTCTTCTGTTGTGCATTTTTTGGATGTGCTTGTGTTCAATACATGACTTAATAGAAACAAGTAAGTACTATATGCTACATGCATATACGACAGATATCATGGAACGACCAGAAGGTACTGACCATTTAAAGGCACCTGATCCCCCCTTTATTATTCTTTAGCACAGTTTTGAATTCCCATGTTTTGTAATTTTTGTTTCATGTTAAGATTTTTCTGGTGTCATACTTCCTCCTCTAATAGACATGTTATCTCTGTGCGATTGTATTCAGATTTAAGAAGTAAATTTAAGCATACGTACCGTGATCTTGAACATTACCGGGTAAATAATCTTCTGTAATGTTAGATATCAAATATTAGTGCAAGAAGATTCAGTATATAACATCTTTCATGATTCAATTAAACCAATTGATAAGATGATGGTTAACGTCATACTCTAGATGTTACGTGACATAGAAACATAAACATTAATAAAAATAATTACACAAAGAATCACACTGTGTTAATTAAGGATGTATAATATTATGTAAACCTCTCCATATGGATGATGAAAAAAATATCGTTCGTGTTTTCGTGTGCATTTGTGGGATGTGCTTCTGTTCAATACTGAAATATCACGTTTTGATTTACAATTTCTATAATATTGTGTCTCGGCTTCTGAAAGTTATTTTGCTGATGTCATTATTTAAACTCCACAATATAGCAGTGTATATTATTGATTATAAAGTAATTGCTGACATAACTGATCCCCATAAATTGTAATTATACAATCTTTACACAAATACTGTGTAGATGAACTTTTTACTGTTACGAGATACATAATTATTCATAATCTATATATGGTTTTGATATTGTTGTTACCACATATAACTGGTGATATATCTTATTTGCTACAATACACACTTTTCTGGACACCAGGTATATTCTTTAAGTTAAATAGTAAAGCTATACATTTACTAATCAGAGTTACTTGAATTGTGAAATCACAAAGAAACGTGCTCAGAGGTTGTGACAGACACAGAGAACATCGACACTCTGTGATGAAATATTAAAAACATAAAGTCAAACCTGGCCATGTCGAACTACAACGAACCAAACAATTCACTTCGGGTAATCTGAGTTACCTTATTAATATATTCTGTGGTCCGTGTTGTGATGTCTGTTACGATTTCAACATAAAAATGATGTTCCGTTCGTCTTTTCCTCCAGTTGTTATTAAGAGAGCTTATTTGCGGTATTTGTGTTTGTGTACATATAGTTGTGTCCAGCACATATGTGTTCGTGTAGTTTTTTCTTTTGTGTACCATATGTTGCCAGTTTCTCTGGGTGGTACATTTTTTCTTGCCCCTTCGGTATTGTTATGCCTGTTACATCTTGATCTGTATCTTAAATCGATGTAACCATGGAAACGACTTGTCCGAGATTAAGATAACGACGTTTTTCTGTACGATTTACATCATTGGTAAATATCTACGTCTATAATTGATATCATCGTTACATACTTATAGCGTCCTTATACACGAAAGGTGTTATGTATGAAGCAGGATTTACAGACCTGTTATATGTATCCCTTCAAGTACTCTCTATTTGTCTTTGTCTGAGTTTGTGATGAACATCAATTTGTGATCTTTCTTTCATTTTAAGTTTTGTCTGGTATCACATTTCCCCTTCTAATTGATATTTTAACTGTATTCATTAAATTAGGATTGAAGAAGTAAATGTAAGTATACTTACTAAGAGGTAAAGACCCATCTGGAAGATTAAATATAGCATCTCAGAACAAGAACATTCAATATATTAAAGCTTCTACGACCCAAGTATATCAATTGATTGGTCAATGTTGTTCACGTCATACTTTAAGTCTTATTATTTGGGAAGCACGTGTCGTAGAGTCGTGGAAGCCAAATATACGTTGAAAAACAAAACCAGACACGGTTAGCGTTTATACCTCTCCTAATTTATACATGTAGACCTCTCCAAATATGTTTTAGTTAATATTTCATATTAAAATGTTGTCTTTGTACATAGCGGTAATGATTTGTACTATATTATTTTCACTCAGTAGTGAAGTTGTATTATTGCATAAATAATTCCCGTAGGACGAGAGACACAATATACAAACGAAAAAATACACAGCTTTATTGTTCGTGCTTTCTTGTGCATTTCTTAGAACGAGTTATCCAAGTTCTAGATAAGGTGATTTTCTGTATAATATACACCATTTGAAAATATCTACTTAAATAACTATTTTCATAGTTACATACATATTTCCACCCTTATTTGCGACGGGTGTCATATATGAACCAGAGGGTAATGACTCGTTAGAATGGTCAACCTGAGGAACTCTTTATTCTGCTTTTTCTGAGTTTGTGGGGCCCAATATTTTGTTATTTTGTTTTATTTTAAGAAGCAACTGGTGTTCTTTATCTATCTGCATTTCATCATTTTGTTCCTGCTATAAATACTGTTATAGTGACAGCCGGAACCGTTGAACCGTAATGAGAGCTGGAGGTTTGGCGCTTTAAAATCTGATTCAACCCACCATTTCTTTAGAAATACCTGTACCAAGTCAGGGTCATTACAATTTTCACAGTTTTCCGGTTGCTGACTAATTTTGTCTGTTTATATAATTATGAATTTTGACTTTCCCTTTGTAAGATTGTTCGGACTTCGTTAATTTTGTTATTACCCTTATTAATTAATATGTTTTCCTATTTCACAGTCAGCTTGAACAAAGATGTGTAGGTCTACTTACAGAGATCAACCTCTAATGGATCTGAAATGTTAAATATATAATTTTACTGCAAGAACATTCAATACATTACAGCTTTCGCAAATAAAATATATCAATTCACAGTTCATGGCCATGCGCTTCATAACCTACGTGTCACTGTTGTGGTATACACGGCATAGAAGTAAAAGAAACAATAGATAAATAGGGTATTATTTAAGGAATTTAACAATACAAACTACATGAATACAAAATACTATATAACTACTGACAAAGCTGTCATCTGCTTAGCTGTTAGGGAGTGGATGTAGTCGAGTGGTCTAGGGCGCTGGACGTAAGGCTAAGCGAATGGTGTTGCAGTGTAACAATGGTGTGGGTTCAAATCCCGTCGAGGGAAGAACAAAAATTTGACAGCTCTAAAATCTGATTCTAACACTGTTTGGTTTAATTTTCAGACGTATATATATATATATATATATATATATGGATGCATCAACTATTTTTGTTCTTGTTTCCTTGTATTATTTGGATGCATAGATGTTCAATACTTAAATATTGCCTTGATCTTAAATACCGAAACCACACTGAATCACAATTTCCTCATCTTCATTTTGTGCCTTGACCTTTTAAAGACATATTGCTGGTGCTATCATTTTGATTTGTTAATATTCCCGATCTCAAAAGTATTCAGTAGTTTCAACATTACTGTTTACATGTGTGATTTTACCCTCTTTCCTTTTTTATTGTTATTTTACCTTTCCGCCATTAAATGCAGATTTTAGAGTTAAATTCAGGGCTACTTACCGGAGGTTGATGCCTCTTCTGAAATTTTAAATAATAAAGCTTAGCATTATAACATTTAGTATATTACATCTTTCACGACATTAATATATCAATTTATAGGCTTATTTTTATTATTGAACATGTTCACGTCCTGAATATTTCTGAAACATTGCTAGATGGAAGTAAAACAACAATCTATCAATGAATCAATCTATTGATAGGTTCCGGTTATTGATGTTCTCCACACTCCAAGTGTTACTATTCAGGACACAAATGGCGTTGAACAAATTTCAACGTTAATAAATGACCAGACAGAGTGTTAGCAATGAAATTGAACAATCAAAACTTTTTTATATAGTCCCATCAAACTGTATTGTTCTAGTGTATATTTGAGATGTATATCTGTTCAATACTTAAATGTTGCATTTTATCAAATAACGAAGTCACACATAACATAGCAAAAATCATCATCGATTTTTACAAGACTTATTGCTGCAGTTGTCAATTTGATTCCCAGATGTTCTCTTCCCCTAATTGATGTATACAGTATTCGTTGAACAAATTCTACCTCGTGAAAAGCAAAGGTGGACCATATTTACGCCATTGTTGTGTAAATGATCCTGTTTCTGTTTTCTTGTAATTAATTATTGATGTAAATCCACCTTATATATGATTGATGTCTTCTGATTGGTTGATACAAGGGGCATTGCTTTACCACTTCTTAGTTTGTTTCCCTCTAACACCCCATCGCAGGGGTATTTGTCCTTTATAATTCCGCATAGTGTCTACGACTCAATTATATCAATTTATTGGTCAATGTCGTTCATGTTATACTCTAGGTTTTAGTATTGAGGAAACACAAGTCGTAGGAACAAGATAAACGGGAATAAAGCCATAACACCGAGTGTTAGGGTTTTTTACCTATCATAATTCCTACATGTATATCCCTACACAGGTGTCTGAATTAATATTTCATATTAAAATGCTCTCTTTGTACATACTGGTAATGATTTTCACTTCGTTGTGGAGTGCTACTATTGCGAACATACTTCCCGTAGGACGAGAAACGTAAGAAGAAAAACAAAGCGCGCTAGATAGGAATATGGTCAGTCTAAAATGTTCTATGTGTATTACTCTATATTTATTGTTCGTGTTCTGTTGTGCATTTTTGGGATGTGCTTGTGTTCAATACATGCATTAATAGAAACAAGTAGGTACTATATATTACATGCATATACGACGGATATCATGTAAAGGGTAGAAGGTACTGACCCGTTAAGGGTACCTGATCCCCCTTTATTATTCTTTAACACTGTTTTGAATTTCCATGTTTTGTAATTTTTGTTTCATGTTAAGATTTTTTTGGTGTCATAATACCTCCTCTAATAGACATGTTATCTCTGTGCCATTGTATTCATATTTAAGAAGTAAATTTAAGCATACATACCGCAATACCCAATCGTATCTTGGACATTACCGGGTGAATGATCCTCTGTAATGTTAGATATAAAATATTAGTGCAAGAAGATTCAGTATATAACATCTTTCATGATTCGACTATGTCAATTTATAAGATGAGGGTTGACGTCATACACTAGATGTTACGCGACATAGAAACAACATAAACATTAAAACAAATAATAACACAAAGAATCACATTGTGTTAATTCAGGATGTATACTATCTATGCAAACCTCTCCATATGGATGATGAAAAACATATCGTTCGTGTTTTCGTGTGCATTTGTGGGATATGCTTCTGTTCAATACTGAAATATCACGTTTTCATTTGCAATTTCTATAATATTGTGTCACGGCTTCTGTACCATATTTTGCTGGTGTCATAATTTAAACTCCACAATATATCAGTGTACATTACTGACTATAAAGAAACTGCTGACAAAACTGATCCCCATAAATTATAATTATAAAATCTTTACACCAATACTGTGTAGATAAGCTTTTTACTGTTACGAGATAAATAAGTATTCATAATCTATATATGGCTTTGATATTGCTGTTGCCACATATATCTGGTGATATATCTTATTTGTTGCAATACACGCTTTCCTAGATACCAGGTATATTCTCTAAGTTAAATATTAAAGCTATACATTTACTAATCAGAGTTATTTGAATTGAACAATGAACTAAACTGTTGGCTCATGAATTTGTTTAAATGTTGTATTCATGATTGTGAAATCGTAAAGAAGCGTGTTCAGATTTGTACATGTATCCGTATATAATCGTATTTCATGGTTACACACATATAGCGTCCTTATACACAACCGGTGTCATGCATGAACCATGTGTTATTGATATATCAGAAGCATCAATTCATGTACTCTCTATTCCTCTTTGTCTTTAAGCTGTATCTGGTATCATATTTCCCACCTCTAATTGATATTTTAACTTTGTACCATTAAATTAAGATTGAAGAGGTAACTGTAAGTCTACTTACCGGAAGTCCATCTCCGTGCTGGAATATTAAATACAACATCTCAATATATCACCGCTCTACGACTCAATGATGTCAATTCATTGGTCAATGTCGTTCACGTCGTACTCTAAGTCTTATTATTGAGGAAACACATGGCGTATGAAGACGATAGAAGTTAATAAAGCAAAACAAAGAGTGTAAAGGTTTTACCTATCCTAATGCATACACGTAGATCCCTCCACAGGTGCTTAAATTAATATTCCATATTAAAATGCTGTCTTTGTACATACTTTATGATTTTCAATAAGTAGTAGAGTGTTACTTTTGTGGAATTACTTCCCGTATTACGAGAGATGTTAAATACAAATGAAGCACAGGGCATTAGGTAGAAATCTTATCGATCTAAACTGTTCCATGTATATTCCTTGATATCTATTGTTCGTGTTTTCTTGTGCATTTGTTGGGATGTGTTGCAGTTCAGAACTGAACTATTACTTTTTCATTTGCAATTGCTATAATTTTGTATCGCGTCTTCTGAAATACATTAGCTGATGTTATTAATTACAATCGATCTATCAATACACACATATATATAAATATACATCAGGCATATGGCCATAAATCAGGCTAGACAATTCACCCTCAAGAATAAACTTCTGAATTGAACTACTAAGCAAAGTGGTGGTTCATGAACCTGCTTAATTTTTTACGCATGATTGTCAAATCACAAATAAACATGTTCAGTGATGGCAACTGGCATACAAGTCATCTACACTATGTAAAGAAATATTAAGGACATACAGTCAAGCCTGGCTATGTCGAACTACAACGAACCAAACATTTTACTGACCGCTAAGATCATCTATATTATGATCTGTTTTGTAGGAGTTATCGCCGAGTTGCTTTTTGTTTGTTGAATTCCGGTCTAGCAGGATATTCAGTGTTCTTTTTGTTAAAACTATTGATAATTTGAAGAATTAAAAATAACCAACAGATTTTAACCATGTCGAATACACACCTAATTAATATACAATGCCTAGTATTACTTTAGTTTGAATGATGATTCTAAAGATAATGAATAAATAGCTCTAGCTATAATGTTCTGTATTGAAACATATATTTCATATGACCATATAATATTTGGTGTTCTTTCTTTTTTTGATTTGGAACTAAATATAAAAATTCATTTAGCATAAGCGACATAAGCAATGAGTAAAAAACAAGGTCATTTGTCACGCGAGTGCACCTAAGAAAGGTCATATGCGGTATTATTTCTTGGGAATAATTATCTTTATGGTCAGTCTCCATTAAACAAATGATACAGATTACCGAAGGGGCAATCAAAAATGGACAGTCCAGAGAAACATAGGGTTCACAAGACGAAGAAAAACAAACCAAAACCACATCACAATGTGTGTTGAACACCACTATACGCAAGTAACCACAAACAACGTAAATAAGACATGTACCCTCCTACAAACAACTGGAGGTAACGACGAACCGAACATCGTTTTATGCTGAAATCACTAATATCATCCAATCAGGATGTAAAATAGTCCAAATCAGTACTTACACAAACCTAGTAAATTTCCTATCACTCTGAATGGATGTGTTATCACGGAATAAATTATACTCCAAAACCAACTAGACCCTGGAAAGAAATATTAAAGATAAGTGAATCATGGTTGTGTTGTATTTGGGTGGACCAAAATGTATTGTTCGAGTTAAGTTAGTATTCATTCGAGTAAACCGAGGAACCAATAGCTTAAGGCTACAACATTTGAGTCTATATGCCAAATGAAATAGTGTAAAACATGGTGTTTAACAACATAACTCTCACCCTATATATATGTACACAATGTATATATCAAGTCCAACAATATATATATATATATATATATATTGTTTAGTTCAGTATTTATTTTTACAAAAAATTGAGCTAATAAAATAGAGAGATCACTAGTTACATTTGTGAACACAACAAAGAATAGCAGAAACATTTGAAATATTGGTTTGCAGAAATTTAAATAATAAATTTTCTATATTATTATTTAGAATTATAGATTTTGTAATTAATGCAGTATTACGGGTTTAGTTCTCATATCAATATGTGTTTCGTTTGTTTGTGTCATAATTATTATCATTGTACTGGATATCCTTTCTTATTTCCATATTGCCCATTTAACCACAGAAATAAAATATAAAATAGCACAAAGTACTTCTTTTATGTTATGTAGGTCATACAGATATATCAAAAATCTTCACCACTATTTTTGTCCCACTCCTATTATATTTTGTTATTTTGGGGTTATGGTGTCTAATGCCACGTTCAACAATATTGCTATTATATCATGGCGGTCATTTTTTTTCGGTGGAGGAAACCGGAGTACCCTGAGGAAATCACTAACCTGTCGCAAGTCACTGACAAACTTTATCACATACAGTTGTTTCGAGTACATCTCGTCATGAATGGGGTTCGAAATCACATCTTACGTTATGTTAGGCACTGATTGGATGGGTACTTGTAAATCTAACTAGTATGCGATCATGACCACGGCTCATCCTACTAAGTATTTGAGTAAAATATACCCATAACCTAAAACTACTTTATTTAAACAGCTAATGTAAATACATGTATCCATGGAAACGACTTCCAGATAACGAAATATTACTGTAAATTCAAAATACATAATAACTATGTTAATCTGAATGGGTATAATTCTTGATTCTTGTCATGGTTACATACATTCTCCTATCAAGGAGAATCAATGGACTCGAATTGGTCTAACGCAGGGCTTTAATGTTCATCACCAATAGGCAGCGAAGCATATCTAGTGTTGGTAACATGATACATCACTGGAACTGACGCAGTCTTAAAGGTAGGGGCACAGATGCTCGACTTGTCATGATGTATAAAGTAGCAAATGAAAATGTAGCTATTACTAGGCACAACAGGCTTAATCCACCATTGAGAAAATCACGAACATGCACGGAGTCTGGTGTCACGTTTGTTATAGAGCTTGGTGTCAAGGTATGTGTCAAGAAATGAAGTAGATGAATCTGTTTTTGTAATATCATATTCTTTGGGGGAGAATATCAATGGAACCCTCTTAGCAAGAGTGGATTATTAGTAGATGAAACATCATCATCATATGTGTAAACATTGCTTCCTAAGAGTTAAGGGAAAAGATCGGCCATAAAAGGGGTACAGTTTGTTGCCATAAAAATGGCAAATATTTGTTAAAGTAATGGTATCGCTAAAGAGCTGTAACATACTGATGACTTCATTTTCTGTGCAACACTTTTAACATTTGCTTCGTGCTTGCACAAAAACTATAAACATGTAATATTGCTTACGATTACTAAAGAAGCACCGAGTCATATACTAGTCATAGAGTTCAAACGAACCTGCACATAGCTTATAGTTTGTTGAAATTCGGAGAGCAAACATCGTATACATAAAATTGGGCTTATGACCTAGTGAGTGAGTGATTGTTGATTAGCGCAAACTCAGCAATTTGTCAGTTATATCACGGCGCGAACAAGTTTATTTTCCATGTGCATATAATTATGTAATAGACCAACACGCGTAGCTTGATTTTTTATCAACAGTCGAGAATAGATAACTCCAGAGCGGGTTTTAATGCTGAAGGCCGGCCCTCGACAGAACAGTCCGCGGGTAGACATGTCGCTCCACTTGAACACATTATCCTGATTACGAGTCAATCAATCTTTGCCCTTCTCCTTAACACTGCCTCCTTACCGGAGAAGCAACAGATACCAATTTAATAGTCTTAGATTTGACCAGATAGGACTCGAACACACGATCTACTCTTACACCACGCATAGTATCGAAAAGTTATGCCATTTACTATTTGTTAGGACACTACAAAATAGTTCGTCAATGCATTCAAGCCAAATTGATGCAAAAGTTATATATCAAAAACATATAGTAGTAGACCAACACATTTAGTTGGATTTTCATACCGCTAGTACACTAAGACAACTATTTGCATGTGGACATGTCGCTCCACTCTGACACATTATCCACATTCCAAGCTATCCAGTTTTACTCTGACGTCTTCATATTGCATGCTTAGTGTTAAAGCAGAAAATATCAAATTTATCAATTTAAGTTTGACCCAACAGGGGCGCAAGAAAATTATCTACCACACTCGAGGCGAACACGTTGACTATTACACAAGAGATGCGGTTTTGAAGTTCTAAGCTTGAAGATGAGTAAATAAATGATTTGTTTATGAGGTTAGTGCAGTAAAAACGTAGGTCCTCTACAGATTCAACAATAACTGATGGACAAGTTATATATCAAGACACCAGAGGGATAATCAGAATCCGTAAATCGAAGAAGGAGAGACAACACAATGGCCAAAAGATACAGAACAAAAGTACAAACAACGCTCTACAGAAAATACACATAAAACTAATGATCGAGTCACATGAACCCCACTAAACACCGGGGATGAAGGAGCTACATTTTGCCATTGTTGTAATTATTTTTTCCTGCTTACTGGTATTTGTTTATCTTTCAGTATTGTAATATTTTGTACTTTTCTCCCCAATTGGTAATTTACTATTTGTCCCATTAATCCCAAACTACAGAGTTAAATGTAAGTTTACTTACTGTCAGGAGCACGTGGTTCTGAAATGTTAAATAAAGCAGGTTAATGCACAGTCATTCAGTATATTATATCTTCGATAACCCAAATATTAAGATTATTTTCGAGGTTGTTCATGGTATTCTCTAAGTAGTGAGTGGCTCTACTAAGGAAACACATGACGTCGTAGCAACATATAGACGTTAAGATTTGAAGAAAACACCCCAGCATCAAGAAGCTATTTCTGTTATCTCAAGTTCTGTGAGGAATATATCAATGGAATCCAGTTAGCAAGTGTGGATTATTAGTTGAGGAAACATCATCATTTTGTAAACATTGCCTCCTAAGTGTTAAGAGAAAGACCGGCCATAAAAGGGGTACAGTTTGTTGCAATGGGTATGCGGAAGACTGCTCTTCGAACTCGACAAACATGTTACCGATAAAGAACACCAACATACTGATAACTGCATGTTCTGTGCAGCACCTTTTCACTTTTGTTTCGCGCTTGAACCAAAACTATAAACTTGTAATATTGCTTACAATTAAATATGGTCATATTTGTCGAAGTTCGTATTAGGCCATATTGAATCGAGATCCAACGGACTCCTACATAGCTTATGTTTTGCTAGAGCGAACATCGCATACATAATATTGATTGTATGCCCTAGTAGTGAGTGAGTGAGTGAGTGAGTGAGTGGTTTGCTTAGCGGCAGAAAATGTTCAGCTATATCATGGCGAGAACAAGTTAATTTGCAATGTGATAGCGATGATAGATGTCCTCTTTTTACTATACCAACATCGCTTATTTAGATTTGTATAGTGCTATCTCACTGTAAGAGCAGCCGAGAGTAGATGACTCCAGCTCGGGGTCCAAATGGCTTAAGGCTGGCCCTGGAAACACCAGTCCCCGATTAGACATTTCGCTACACTCAACCTATTATCCTGATTCCGTGCCAACTAGTCTTTGCTCTTTCTCCTTAGCGCTGCTTGCTTAGTGGAGAAGCAATACATACCAATTAAATAGTCTTTGCTTTGACCCAATCGGGGCTCGAACCCACGATATATCGTACTCGAGGGGAGCGTGCTAACGAGTACACCACCGATACAGTATTACGATCTAGTAACTTTCGACATAATCAAACCAGAGAATTAAAAGGTATTTCTATTTGTTAACACACTAAAAAAAATAGCTACACGATATATTCAAGCCAAATTGATGCACTCACAAAAGGACAATCCAGAGAAACTGGCAACAAAGACGAAGAAAAACAAAGCAAAAACACAACACAATATACATAAAAATACCGGCGCTCTCCTACAATCAACTGGGGGTAAAAACCGTCAACATAGGTTACAAAGGACGAATAAAAACAAAACACAATATGTGTTGGACACCACTATTCATAAAACAAACACAGATAACGTAAATAAGACATGCGCTCTCCTACAAACAACTGAAGGTCTAGACGAACCGAACGTCGTTTTATAGCAGAAATCGTAGCGGACATGACAACATGGAATGCAGAACGGAAAGATACTTGATATGACAACATTTTGGACATCACTTTTCGCAAACATATACAAAAATCACAATAAGATATAAGCCCCCCACCCCCTCTTTACAAGCAATAATACTATCGGATGAAAGACGAAACAGGTTTAGGAAAGCAATCTGGAATATACATACAGTCCGTTTGTACGTGGAAAAATCTACAGTTTTTAAAACAAAAATCATGTCTTTAATTGTTGTATCTGCCATGTAATTGTACATTTGATTTCACTTCATTACATACAAAGGTAAATAATAGATGTAATTGCTAGCCCTGAAAAAAGATAAAATACAGCGACAACTTACTGACAATTATACCAGCAATTACACAAAATATTTCAATTACAATATTTTCACTCACCAGGTACAAGTGGGGTCCTTCTCTTCATTCTATCACCTCTTGATCTTCAGAACAGTCTGAAATAGAAAGTTTGGGTTCGACTATTATAGTATTGTGCTTGTCTGTTTGTGCATGTGCTTTCCTTTTCATGTTTGATACATTAGCATATCACCGTAGCTGTCATTAATGAGCAAATATGTGAATTGTATGTGTCTGGCCTTGTGTGCTGCATTTAGAGATTTAGAATTACGTTGTGAAAACAAAGACCAAAACTTGTAATATGAAAAACAGGAATCCACTGCAAAAACATATGCTTCAATGGCCAACTACAGTACTTTTAAATCACATATCAGAATCACTTAAAAAAACAGAGTGTTACAAATATCAGTAACACAGCGAGTGTCTTATAAAAGGCAGAACCTCCTTACCCTTCGCGAGCACCTGAATTCACCCCCAGCTTTTGGTGGGGTTCGGTTTTTAGGTTTTTGTGTTGTCCTATTATGTGTCTTTACTTTCTGAGTTCCGTGTTGTGATGTTTGCTACGATTTCCGTATACAACTGATGTTCAGTGCGTATTTACCTCCAGTTGTTTGTAGGCGGGCGTATGTAATATTTACGTTATTTGTATTTGTTTACGTGTAGTGTTGTACAACACATGTTGTGTTGTGTTGACAGTTTCTCTAGATTGTCCTTTTTTGATTGCCCCTTCGATATTCGTTAACGTTAATTATATACTATATATGTCCCCTTTGCAAGCACCCGTGTTACTTTAACATCGCACATCACCTCAAATCACTGAACACATAAAAGACCAATAATACGTTTTACAATATGATATATACTTACTTCTGTTTTTTTTATGTTAACCTCTCACCTCAAATCACTGAACACATAAAAGACCAATAATACGTTTTACAGTATGCTATCTACTAGTTAGGATGGTTATTAATAGCTCCCGCTATCAGCAACTGACCGTATTGTTGTGATCACGAGCTTCAGATGCCATGTTAGATGTACATGTGTACCTTTGAACTGGTACATTTTGATAACAATGTTAATACGATTGAATGTAAACATTGTTCGATAAAATACAAGATAACAGCATACAGTATAATGTCCTTATTTTAACTATATTTATCACTCAATATTTGGAGTGTACGTGCATTTGATCTTATTGGTTTGATTTAACACAAAGCTCACGTTTGTTTTTTGGGGTTTCATTGCTCGATTCAATTTGTTTTATTACTTCACCTGAAACATAAATTTTAAAGGAATTGTGATTTGGGGAATTGTTTTTCACAAATGATGTTTTTTCCTGACGTCTTTTTGCCCTTGAAAATGTAATTATTGAAAATTTCCTTATTAAAAATGACTGAAATATAATAAATTGATCAGAGCATATTAATTATTCTCAATCTAATTAAAATTAGATGTCAGTTGTATTTTATTTTTCGTCGGCGATAGACAGATGTTTGTGGTAACTTATCACCTTTTTTTCCTTGGCGAACCACTGGTGCATCGTCAAAGGGAAAAGGACACAAGAAACATCTAATGTTAATTTGATTGGTTTATTAATATGTATTTAAACTGATAGATGTAGATATCACAAAAAACTACAATACGAAATGCATGGTACGTCCAGGTTAATATAGATTTCCCCCAAATATGTAGTAAAAAATTAGAGGACAAAAATAAAAGTATTTGTCCGCTAAACGTTGGCACACACAATTTGTTGCAATGAGATAAGTGAATAAATAAGTAGATTATATAATCTAGCTTATCATATGTTATCTTGTTTTATGTATTATAACTACGAAGTTTTCAGTAGTCAACTTTTTCCAAAAGGATTTCTATAAAAGAGAATTATGAAATTTTATCTGAACAGGAAATTAAACTGGACGGCTTTAAAAGTTATGTTTATTTAAAGCGAGAAAATATTTAAAAACAAAATAACGAGTTAATACTGAGATAGAAATACAATTGTATTAATAATATTTGCATGTCATGTAAAAAGGTGAATGGTGTAATGGATACAGTGCAAAAGATTATATATAATATATATATATATATATATATATAAACATCTGAAAAAGTAGCCAACGTATAAATCTACGAGATGTCGGATCGGAAACAAGTGTTAACGATACTGTGCAAACAAACAAAAATGATAAATAAACGTCTAAAATGTTAGCACAACGATATCAAAAAAATATGTTAAAATGTAACAAAAATAACTATAAGTCTACAAAAAGACTATAATTATAATGAAATCGACGGATATTTCGCTTGACCGTCAAGCTTCATCAGCGTCTGTAATTTCATTATAATTATAGTCTTTTTGTAGACTTATAGTTATTTTTGTTACATTTTAACATATTTTTTTGATATCGTAATATTGGTAGTTGCTGCTTCTTAACTCGACATCGGTGGTTTTAAAGAGAAAGAGTAAATATTGTTTGCCCCTAGTCCGAGTGTGTCCGAATGTATCAATATATGTTAATCAGTGTGGACTGTTCTTTCAGTGAGCTAGCTAGCACTACGAAAACAAACACAAATAACAAACAAGATATGATTATAATCTAACGATTATGAAGTCTCAAGTCTCCCAAACAGGCCACTGGCAACAGGTTTAAAAAATAAATCAAAAGCTACCTTTGAAATCGAACTATGTTGAATTTTGGCGGTATTGTGGCGGCCATTTTGCAAATGGCGATCGGTGGAAATTTTTCGATGTCGGGAATCAATTCGGGACATCATTATCTACCCACATATCAAATTTTGATGATATTGGACAAAGTTTGAATTTTGCGGCCATTTTAAAAATGGTGACCGCTAGACATTTTTCAATGTCGGGATTAAATTCGGGACATCATAATCTACCCACATATGAAATGTCGATGAAATCGGACAATGTTGAATTTGTGCGGTATTGTGGCGGCCATTTTGAAAATGGCGACCGATAGAAATTTTTCGATAGCGGGAATTTATTTGGGACATCATAATCTACGCAAATAATAAATGTCGTTGAAATCGGACAATGTTGAATTTGTTCGGTAGTGTGGCGGCCATTTTAAAAATGGTGACCGCTAGAAATTTTTATTGTCAGGAATAAATTCGGGACATCATAATCTACCCACAATCAAATTTAGATGATATCGGACAATGTTGAATAATTGCGGTATTGTGGCGGCCATTTTGAAAATGGGGATCGGTAGAAATTGTTCAATGTCGGGAATCAATTCGGGACATCATTATCTACCCATATATCAAATTTTGATGATATCGGACAATGTTGAATTTTTGTCGTCCATTTTATATGCTGTGTTTAGGCAGCCATTTTGAAAATGGCAGAAATCTTGAAAATTTTGAAAAGGCAGAATTGCTCCTCTAATGGTGACCTAACACAATGTCAAATTTTATGTCTCTATCATTATCCATTTAGAAGTTATCAACATTAATGTACGAAATTTCAACATTCCCAAAGGATTCTATAGTTACACCCAACCCATTTGAGCCCCTCACAATATGACTTTGACCCCCTTTACCACAAAGCTGAATATGTTAGGACCAACTAGAAACATATATCTATAACTCCACCAAGTTTCATGAAATTCTGTCCAGTATTTCCTGAGATCTGCCGTGGACAATTTCACGTGCCAAAGAAAGAAAGGAGAAAGAGAATAATAATAATAACAAGATATGATTATAATCAAACGATTATGAAGTCTGCCAAACCGGCCACTGACAACCGGTTTAAAAAATAAATTAAAAGCTACCTTTGAAATCGAACAATGTTGAATTTGTGCGGTATTGTGGCCGCCATTTTGAAAATGGCGACCGGTAGAAATTTTTCGATGTCAGGAATCATTTCGGGATATCATAATCTACCCACATTTGAAATGTCGTTGACATCGAACAATGTTGAATTTGTGCGGTATTGTGGCGGCCATTTTGAAAATGGTGACCACTAGAAATTTTCCAATGTCGGGAATCAATTCGGGACATCATTATCTACCCACATATCAAATTGTGATGATATCGGACAATGTTGAATTTTTACCCCCCATTTTTATGCCGTGTTTTGGAAGCCATTTTGAAAATGGCAGACATCTTGAAAATTTTGAGAATTGCCCCTCTAATGGTGACCTATCACTATGTCAAATTTTATGTCTCTATCATTATCCAGTTACAAGTTTGTACCCTCAAAAATATGGATTTGACCCCATTTACCACAAATCCGAAAACTTTCGGATCAACTAGAAACATATATCTATAACTCCATTAAGTTTCATGAAATTCTGTCCTGTAGTTCCTGAGATCTGCGTGGACAAGTTCATGCTTCGCGGAAAGAAAGAATGATAATAATAAAAATAAAAATAAAAAAAATAATAATAATAAGAAACGGAGTAAAAACAATAAGTCCCCCAAACTTTGTTTGGGAGACTTAATAATAAGAAACGGAGCAAAAGCAATAAGTCTCCCAAACATTATTTGGGAGACTTAATAAGACATCATACTTACCAAACAACTGGGGGTAAATATGAACCGAACATCGTTTTTATGCGGAAATCGTAATGACATCACAGCACGCAACTAAGAACATACATACATATGATAGGACAACATGTTGGACAAGAAGCTTGGCTGGAATTGTTAATCTAGTTGAAACGATGGTTGGAATTCCTAGTCTACAACGAAACACACATTTCATTGAACGATCAAGTATACACGGTTCTCCCTATTGACATTTCTAGAGTTTATGTTTAATATTATAGAGTTCAATTATATATTATAGAGTTCAATTATATATTATAGAGTTCAATTATATATTATAGAGTTCAATTCGAGCGCATTGTATTTATTATGGAATAAAAATAAGGAGAGACAGGTAAGCACAAGAAATTGAGAGGGAGTAGATGTGGTCGAGTGGTCTAGGGCGCTGGACGTAAGGCTAAGCTAATGGTGCTGCAGTGTATCAATGGTGTGGGTTCAAATCCCTTCGAGGGAAGAACAAAAATTTGACAGCTCTAAAATCTAATTCTAACGCTGTTTGGTTTAATTTTCAGACGTATAATTATATAAATATGAACAATATTTTGTTTGAGCCAACATTTTTTTGACTGTTCTTCCAAACGCAGCTTGACGTCAACATTGCTGTGACACGACACGGTTAAGGCGGGATAACTCTCGCATTCCTAAGATAAACGAATTTATTCTACATAATAAATCGTAATATTGTAAATAAATGTAGATATTATTTACATAATTCATTTAATTGAGATTTGTTCAACCCAGTCCCGGAAGATAACAAGTTACGATTTTATGAAATAATGACCGAAAAATGGAACGTCATCTTACTTTAAAAGTTTGATTTCATAGAAAAACGCATATTTCGTGTTTAGCTGATTTTGTTATGTGTATGCAATTGCGTTTTTGCGTATGGGGAGCTACGGCCCTGTGTATGAATGATTATATCATAAAATAGTTTAAAAAAAAAATCAACAACTCTTTTGAAAATTGAATTAAATAGTAGTAACATGATTTTGAACACTTTGAAATCTTAAGAGTTTCAAAATACCATTAATGATAAAATTATGCTAAATCCTATTGAAATAATTCAATACTGTCTGTAAATCTTAAAAGAAAATTATTATAAAATCAAAGTACAAAATATATATTATATAACAGTCAAATTTGTATGCACTATATCTAATGCGGGAATATAATGTCTACAATTCTAATGCAATGTATAGAAGAACCCCTAAACTAATCATGCAATCTAATTAAACGAGTCATTTAATGTCACCACTGCTATATTCTTAGTCTCATTCTTGATCAACATCGGCTTGTTCCTCTTCAGCATCGGTGTCAGCTAGTTTGTCATCTACATTACTGCTTGAGGGCAATGATTTGTAATAATCGTGGTATTCAGATGAGATGATACCACTTCTGCATAAGAGTAGTGAGGTTTTTTTCTTTTTGGTTGCTGATATATGCTGTCTCGATGTGTATTTCCTTGTCAGTTCTTGGGGTTCGGCAAATCAATCCAAGTAATTTCCTCTTCGAACGACTCTGGCAATTCTTGTGCTGCAAAAAAACCAACATAATTTTCTGCTTTTTCAACTATGTGATCACATAATGATCTTCGTAATTCTTGAACCGTGAGCAAGGAATAAATGTGTGGTAATGCTGACTGGAAGAAACAGTTCCCATCTTCTTTTTCTGTCTTGGAGTAACCTTTAAGGCATTTGGCGACCCATTGGAATCAGTTGATGAAATATCTTCTGTATAGGTACGAACAGCTGAATTGTCCTGAATTAATATTTGGTCTTGTGAGTTCTTATTACCCGGGGTTTCAATCATATTAACCATAAGTGTGTCAATGGTAATCGGTTGATGAGCCATATGTGTGTCATTGGCAACTGCTTCATCATCCGTAGGTGTGTCATTGGTAGCTGGTTATCAGCCGTAGATGCGTCATTGGTACCTGGTTCATCAGTGGTATGTGTGTCATTGGTACCTGGTTCATCAACCATAGGTGTGTTATTGGTACATGGTTCATCAGCGATAGGTGTGAATTTGGTAACTGCTTCATCAGTGGTAAGTGTGTCATTGGTACCAGCTTCATCAGTGGTAGGTGTGTCATTGGTACCTGGTTCACCAACCATAGGTGTGTCATTGGTACCTGGTTCATCAACCGTAGGTGTGTCATTGTTACCTGGTTGATCAGTGGTAGGTGTGTCATTCGTACCTGGTTCACCAGTCATAGGTGTGTCATTGATACCTGGTTCATCAGTGGTAGGTGTGTCATTGATACCTTTTTCATCAACCATAGGTGTGTCAATGGTACCTGGTTCATCAGCCGTAGGTGTGGCATTGGTACCTTGTGTATCATTACTACATACTTGTTGCCTGTTTGTTAATGCGGAACCATCTTCTGTATCCCCTTCGACTGCATTAGAACCATTCTCTTGGGTATCACGTACCATAGCTGCAATTGTCGTCCATTACTCGTCTGAAGACCAATTCCGACATTTTATTACCTGAAACAAATGAATATGAAGCTTGTTATTTTGATTAGCTAAAAGAATTGGCCAAACATAGGATTACCTCTCATATTCTATTGCCAAACAAGTAAACTCACTACAAATTATACCCCTGACAACAAACTTTGACCCCTAAGTTTTATAGCCTCCCCTTTCAGATATTGGACCGCAACCATAGTCCGTCATGCATATTTTAAGGTTGTATATTACATTGTTTTTAACATCTAATTCCATTGAGGGGTTTAGGAGGAAATCTTCTTATCAAATAATTTGATCATTAAAAAGTGATAATCTTTTTAATCTGGTAAAATAGAGTTCTTGTGATCAAATAAAAACTGATACTTACCAATAGAAAACTGTAATTAATTAGTACTGTAGATGTTTTCATCACATTCACCATAACCAGCCACTACTGAAAATATGGAAATAAATAACAATTAAAAGGCCATGCATTTTAAATAAAATGTAAATAATTTTAGCGAAGGGCATGTACAAACGTCATACTTGAGATAATAATGATTCAAGATTTTTAGCACAAACATGTACAATTCGCCTAAGAAAATTTATGAAGACTTAATACATATATTAAAATAAGTGAATACATAGTAAATTGATGCATAGTATCAAAGTATAGCAAGTGAATATCTAATCCTTACCTTTTAATCCATTGCTGTCTTAACTTTCCATTGCAGATACTACATTTCTTCCTGTTAATACACTTTTTGTGGTGTCAAACCAATAATTCACCAATCAGAGCTTAGAACATATGCAAAAGTAATCCCTTTTATAGAAAATAGTTCCTTTCGCTGTGTTGTATTGTGACAAATACTGAATGGAATGGAATAATTAAAATTGATAATTAAAGTTAAATATATAAGGATTATTTTGAGACCAAATTTGATGCATTTAGTTGTACTTTATTACCACTATGGAGGATTTGATGCATGACCTATACATATTGAATTTCCCAGGTATGACCGAGCTATTTTTAGAGTAGGTGTTTTCCATAGCCTGGCATTTCACTGCAGGACTAAACATCCCCTGATATTTTCACAGAGCGTAGAGGAATCATGTACGTTTCAGAAAATATATGGTCTTAGAAAGGTAAAACTTAAGATAAAATAGCCAGGCAGGCTCGAAAAAACACAAATGTTAAAGAAATTAATCATAGGTTTCACACCTAAATGCAACAACAGCTCTAGAATGCATCAACTTTATTTACTCTCTCCTGCCTCTACAGGATACTGTTTATAAATAACATCTGCAACGCGTTATCTGATATTGAGATAAGATGGCTAAACTTACTAGATAATTAGATTACTTTTCTGCAGTGATAAAATAACTTATCTTTAAATAAGCTGTTTTGGCACTATTTTATAAATAACAAAATATGATATCATAAATGCGAAGTATATTATCTTCACATAAATTTTTACAGCAATGTATCTTGTAATTAAAAAAATATACCTGGCATGCAATTATAGATTATCCAATATTACTGTTGTTTGTCATTTTAAAATTAATGCATTATCCTTTTGCCCTGAAATTTACAGAAATAACTAGATGCTAACGTATCAATATTGTAGTGCAAAAAAATTAAATTAGCAAAATTTTCAGATACGACTTGTTGGCTCTAACCCCTCGATATATTTGCTGCTTATATGATAAGCACACGGTATTTCGGAATGAAGATAGATGGACTCGGAATAAAAATAATGTGCATGAGTGAAGGAATATTTTAATAGTGTCTTTTTTTATACTTTCATTTGTATCTCAAGTATCGATGCCAGTATCGTTGTGGTCGTGGTCGTATGGTAGTTAGATTTACAACTTCCTGTGCAATCAGTAACTATCACCACTAAGGTTGCGAGTTCGAATCATCCCGCTCATGCCGAGGTGTACTCGATACAACATTATGTGATAAAGATTGTCAATGACTTGCGGCAGGTCGTTCATTTTCTCTGGGTACTAAAGTTTCCTCCATCAATAACACTGACAGCCACGATATAACTGAAATATTGTTGAATGTTAATCTTCTACACATACATATACATCGCTGAGCAATTTGGAACGTTACATTGGTGCAATTATGTAGTACATATTGAAGGTTTTAAGTTCGCTAACCATACCGACATGCTGTATTTGAGTAGAAATGAATGATAGGACATAATAGTTAAAAACGGGAATGCATTCCTAAAACGGTGAACATATAAAGGGGTTTGAAAATCGAAAGTGATAACAAATTGATAAAAAGTGCAAAATAGATTTTCACAATATTTATCTGACTAAATCACTCACAAACGTCGCCATATTTCACCCTCCTAATTGTCTGTTCCGGTATGCATTCAAATAAAAGACAAAAAAATACCACCCTGTACAGTTTTAAAATCCAATCCAAAAATTATCGAAGCAGATATATAATCGATATATCTAACGCATCTATACATTGTCGCCCACTCTCCTGGCTTGTTACAGACACTTCAATATAAATTGGCAAGAGCATTGGAGAGAACCAAACCTCCCATCGTAATGAAATGGTGCAGTCATGTAAGTGTTTTCCATATGTGTGGGTAAAGTGTCTACCTTCACATATAACTGAGTTTGTTATGTAATACACGGGTTTTTCTACACAATTTTAGATATAATGTATATCACTTAATCAACAAGTTAGGTAGTTGAATTACCTAGCAACTCATAACACCCTATCACCAATACGGCATGGCTTTTAATTTACAAAAAAGGGTGCACTCGACTCACAGCCGCAAGTGATAAAGTTTACCAGTTACTTGGCCATGGTCGGTGGTTCTCTCCGGGTACTCCGGCTTTCTCCACCACTAAAACTGGACGCCATGATATAGCTGAAATATTGCCGAAAGTGGCGTTAAACAAAATAAATTAAATCAAATTATAAAATAATATAAACTACTAAAATAGCATCGTGCACATTAAATTTGATATCTATGCTTTTATTGCAACTTAATAGGGATTGTTCCTATATTATCAAATTCAAGCCTTTACAATCACTTAATATTTTTTCTGTTGAGATTGAAGCTTAAAACAATACGATAGTTCCTGCAAGAATAATTGACTAAGCAAAAACCACGAAACAAAACAGCAGAATAAAAAAAAAATTAAATTAAAAGCAAAAAATTAAGAATGAAATAATGAAATAAATGAATATACAAAGAAAAAACAACAAAAAATATACAAGATGTTCAGATTTGGAGATTGTAAAAGCACATTTTGCCACCAAAATTACACTGAGGCAATTTAAGTTCAAATTTGACACCATAATGTCAGTTAAACCGAAAAATAAGATGCCCACAGATTAAAAGAAAATGTTATCAATTTACTTTAAAATAGAAAAATATATATGTACACTTCGACCCCGTAATTGTGATAATAGATTTGGTTGATACAATACTCATCTTTAAAATGACATAAAATATAGCATAAAAATTATTTTGAAAATATTAGCATACATAAATTATATTCAGATATGTGTTTCAATACTTTTTTCAGTGTTATCACAAAGTACATTGAAACCTGCCTAACCCGAACAATAAATAAAACGTAATCCTGTATAAACCGAACATCAAACAAAGTCCCAATGTAAGAAATATTTATCAATTTAACCTATCTAATCCGAACACAAATGTTGGTCCTAAAGTGGTTCACGGAACTTTAATGAAAGTCTCAATGTTCAAAATATTTCTTAGGTTAACATATCTAAACTGAACACCTGTCTATTACGAACAAAACAGTTGGTCCCAATATGTTTCTGCATAGACATGTTTCGCCTTATCAGTATCATAACAAATTATTCTAATGAAGCACATCTTCGTCAATTTAACCTATCTAAACCGAACATAAAAATGTTGGTCCTAAGGTGGTTCTGCTTAGACAGGTTTCGTCTTATCAGTATTATAAACAAAGGTATTAGTTGTACATTTTGTTCCACATGGCGTACATCCACGACACTTCCGGTTGTACTGGCTGGAGGGTCACTTTATAAGTCACATCCGGATAAGATTCTGGACAACAAGCATAAACAATCTCGTTTCTTTCTGCAGTAGCATTAACTAGGTTGTAGACATCCACGTCACGTCCGGTTGTATTAAAGGTGCTCCTTATACTCTGATAAATTCACCTCCTCCATTCTAAGCTGCAAATCTATTGAAATCTCCGGAATAAGTCAATGAGCCGAACTTAAAAGTGCACTCAGTTCCGCCATCTTGTGATGGCTTACAATTGTTCGTCTCTATGCAATTCACTGGAGCAAGGAAGACACTGCCATCTTTGCTGATTACAGCATTTGGTCCGAAATCATTTTTTGAATGAGGACTGAAATGAGAATTTTCTAACATTAGTTAGTATCATGTATGTATTTCATTTCTTATGCTGACATTTTGTTTTGAGCTCTAAAACTCTCCTACCCTTCCGATTTTCTCCCTGCTAAAACACCCTTCAATAGACACGTCTCAAGCGACTTTTTTTTACCTACATGAAACAGTGTTATCACTTAGATATTAATAATGTTCACTTGACGTTAAATAGCCAATCCATCACGTTTGAAATGACTTTTTAATTTCCAATCAAACAATCATGCTTAAAGTGGCGTTAAAAACCAACCGATCAATCATGTTTAAAATTGACGATAAATACCTCATGTTAAATATGACGTTTATCATCAATCATGTAAGTGACGCTAAGCACTAATTAATATTAGTGTGATGTTAAAACTATAAGCGATTAATGATCAGTAATATAGCCCAATGCTTTCGTTTAGTTTTGTGTTGGAATTGTTCAGAAGATCCTGCTTTCGACCACCGATGCATCGAACTCTTAGAGAGCTAACGTAATAGAAATATAATTATTCATATTGATCTAGTTTAAAGGCGGCATCACCATTATCATTAGCATCTGATCAAAACGTTGATAAATTAATGCTTTGTTGTTTATTATATGCTTTTTTGGTTTTGTTTGTTAGTTTGTTTACATTGCAACTAGTGCAGAAAAGGCTGTCATTAAATTTTGAACATAAAATGATTGTGTACATAATTAATATTGAAACTTCGTAACCATGGTTGATGACGTCATAGACGTACAATCTAGATAAGTTAAGCTCATTAAAATAATACGTATTTGACCTACCTGTTGTAAAGTACAATGTCAGGTGTCCATATCTTAGACATCGGTAGCCTCAGATTTTGTAGTTCGTCATCCCAGGTCAATCTTGGGTCAGTCCATTCCAATTCTTGCCGAACATCCATTACAAGCGTTCTAGTATCATATATAACAGAGGTAAGGGAATGTTCATAGGGTTTATTCCGAAGTAAAAGAAAGGCATTCATCATGTAGATTAAATATTAAAAACGACAGAGCGTCCGCGTATTGTTCGGAACTATAAATATAGAGACAACGGGTGTAGCTCTGGAGAATTGACGCTCATTTCAAATAAGACTACTTGAAGCAAGTGTTAATTTAGGGTGATCGCTGTTGGCCCGTTGCGAGACAAAGTTTCCAACCGTAAATATCTCAACTTTGTATGTATGGCAACACAATTAATCCATTCAAAGGGTGTTACCAGTCCCACTCGTTTTACCTACATGATTTATTATAAGTAATTATATTTTTTCCAAAGGTATAACTGAAAACCTCCTCATGCCCAACGTGAGGTTCAACAGCAGCTATAAAAATATTAATAATGACATTTATTTTAAAATCTCTTATTATATATTTATTACGCCTAGTTACGACAAAAGATATTTCTATTCACCTCCTATAATACGCCTAGTTACGACAAAAGAGATGTATATTCACCTCCTATAATACGCCTAGTTACGACAAAAGAGATTTCTATTCACCTCCTATAATACGCCTAGTTACGACAACATAGATTTCTATTTACCTCCTATAATACACCTAGTTACGACAAAAGAGATTTCTATTCACCTCCTACAATACGCCTAGTTACAACAAAAGAGATTTCTATTCACCTCCTATACTAAATTGTCTTTTCTATAAAGTGAATATGTCATTTTTATCATTCGATGGAACCCCTTCCCTCCCGTTATATTTGACAATAGGCATATCTAATACGTAGTGTACATAAGTGGAACTTAGTTTCACAGTTGAGTGGAACAACCGTTCTAAATGAGTTGTACACCAGTTGCGTCCATAAATATACCATACGGCTCGCCCTTGATACGGAACGAAAATAAATGTCTCATATGTGGAGAATACCATGCTTCTAGAACATAAAAAGCATCTTTAATAATCGTAATCATAACCCGGTCCTTATTCATAAATAATCATTGGGTTTGTAGCAAGAGCAACACCATGGGTGCCACATGTGGAGCAGGAACTGCTTACCCTTCCGGAGTACTTAAGCTCATCCCCGATTTTTCGTGTTACTCGAACTTTGTAGATCAATGTTTGTTCTTCTACTTTCAGTCATTGTATTATAATTAGTGCTTTGTAGATCAATGTTTGTTCTTCTACTTTCAGTCATTGTATTATAATTAGTGCTTTGTAGATCAATGTTTGTTCTTCTACTTTCAGTCATTGTATTATAATTAGTTCTTTGTAGATCAATGTTTGTTCTTCTACTTTCAGTCATTGTATTATAATTAGTGCTTTGTAGATCAATATTTGTTCTTCTACTTTCAGTCATTGTATTATAATTAGTGCTTTGTAGATCAATGTTTGTTCTTCTACCTTCAGTCATTGTATTATAATTAGTGTTTTGTAGATCAATGTTTGTTCTTTTACTTTCAATCATTGCATTGACAGTCCTTATTACGGCTTCTGATTACCTCTTCAAACTTTTCGTCAATGATATTAATCTTGACATTACTTACAAATTCAACAATTCTCATCAATGTTAGTCCATATTTGACGGTGACTGTCGGGTTTTCTTTAGTCCCGGGATAGGCATACTTGTTATATCTCTTCAAGACACTTTTAATGGCAGCATCTTCTAGGACTTTGACCTTTCCCTTCCCTTCAAATTTACATCACTATGACGTTAAGCACCATAACAATACATCACTATGATACAAGTCACATAAATAGAGAGAGCCGTCGTGGTCGTATGGATTTATAAATGCCTATATAATCAGTGCCTATCACCACTAACGTTGTGAGTTCGAATCCCGCTGATGGCGAGGAGTACTGTATTCAACATTATGTGATAAAGTTTGTCAGTGCCTTGTGGCAGTTCGGTGGTTTTCCACGGCTACTTCGGTTTCCTCCACCAATAAAACTGACAGTCACGATATAACTGAGCTATTGTTGGTTTGTTGGTTTTATTGTGCTTAACGCCACTTTCACACAACAATATTTCAGTTATATCGTGGCTGTCAGTTTTATTTGTGGAGGAAACCAGAGAAAACCACCGACCTTCCGCAAGTCACTGCCAATTTTTTCGCATAATGTTGTGCACCTTGCCCTGAACGGGAGTCGAACCCACAACATCAGTGGTGATAGGCACAAATTGAAATTGGTAATTGTCAATCCAACTACCATCCGATCACGGCTACGACGGTCCCAAAATATTGTTGAAAGCTGCGCTAAGCACCATAACAGTAACGCCCTAACTCAGAAATATAGATTCTGCTGCTACCATTGGATTACGATATTTCTCCACTCGAGACAATGACATTTTATAAAGTTCGAGCTTTAGCGAGAGTGGAGAAATATTGCAATCCACTGGTAGCAGAAATAGAGTATGTATCTTCTATGACCAAAACGTCAAAAATATGTGTTATGTTATTAATTTCCGTCGTTAATGAGGTTGAAAGAAAACTACCGGGTATACTCCACTCGTCGCAACTTCCGCTGATTCCGTACCTTCATCAAACCTCGTCGGTATTACGATAGCTCCCATTGGAACTACTTTCGAAAATCTTCAATAAAGGAGATATTAAAATAATTTCACTTTCGAATATTCGTCCAATAATAATATATTTTCATTGTCGCAATGTCGGCTGATTCCGTACCTTCATCAAAGACCAATATGTTTCAAAGCAAACTCTATACACTCATCTATTGTCGCCATTTTAGAACTTATTCGCGGTGCGCAATGTTAGATTGAAGTGATACGGTCTTCCGGCGAAGTAATGTAACGCGTAGACGCATATCAAATACCATATTACAGCCGAGGTATTGAGGAAGCGAAGCGGACTCACCCGAGGTTTGCCGATTGGGGTATTTTCATCCAGAAATTTAACCACCATGGTGATAAAAATATTACGAACATTTTATTAGTTGGTGAAACAGGCAAAGAATATTAGAAATAACTATTTACAGATTTACTATATTATTGTGCTTACTGCGAAGTAAATGTATAATATGTTTATGCACAAAATGACATTACTTAAAATGATCAAATACAATCATATTGGTATGAGGAGTTTTTTAAAATAATGTACTATACCTGCAATTACGCAAGATACGAAAAGTAACAACATACACCTTAGCATCATCACAGCAGATTTACAAATGAATGTTTTAAAACTGAAACTGCGTAGTTAGAAATAAATTGCAGTAAATTGATACCTTGTGATAAATATTCCCATGAATACAGCATATGGGGTATGGTAAGGGTCTACACAACATTTTTTTTAATATCATCAGTGAGACAATTGTGAATATCTTGCTTAATCATTGTTTTATCAACAGTTGTAAATATATTTCATAATTAATATTCTAATAATAATTAAAAGAAATAATAATAATACGGCTTTACATAATTTATATAACGATACCATTGCATCCTCTCGTACTTAGCTTTGATAAATAAATAATGAGAAATGAGAAATATTGTGGCAATTTAAGTTCACAGGAAATAATTCATTATTACCAACATTCATTTAGCATAATTATTTCATCAATCTTAAAAGGTCAACCTTGTTTTCAGTTTATTTTTCCTGTTTATGCTTGGCCCTTTTATTGTTGTATACCAGCCTTCCCGAGGGAAACTCGGAACATATAATTACGTCGTACATTTTTTTATTTTCTTCTACGTCCGCTCTTCAACCTCTTCGAAAGGTGAATGTGCTCGTGGTTTTAGATGACTCCATTACACATTTCGCCATTGACTGGAAGTAGATTAATTCCTGGAGTTTCTAGAATGCGACGATTTATGTACGTAAAATGCCACACGCAGTTGATACAGCAGGGCGTTGTCGTTAAAATCTTGTCGCAAGGGAAACATTTTCAATTATGTCATTATTTCCTTGTGGTAATCTAAACATCCATTCATAGGCCATTCCCGGATCCACCTTTTGTAAGCCTGTTTACGTTGTCAAGACATAGCGATATCTACTTTATTTATGATTCAAAATTTGAACATTGATATTATATATATATTGAACCAAACTAATGCCTAATCCATTAAATCCTTTTAACGACTATGTCCAATCCCATATGAAATATTAATAAAACAAAGGAAATTCCATCAACAAGTTTGACATGTATGAAAAGTTTGAAGACACCAAAGAGGTAATCAATATCCTTGAGTAGAAGACGGACAGACAATACAAGAGTTCATTAATATGAGTGAGTAGAAGACGGACAGACAATACAAGAGTTCATCAATATCCGTCAGTAGAAGACGGACAGACAATACAAGAGTTCATCAATATCTGTGAGTAGAAGACGGACAGACAATACAAGAGTTCATCAATATCAGTGAGTAGAAGACGGACAGACAATACAAGAGTTCATCAATATCCTTGAGTAGAAGACAGACAGACAATACAAGAGTTCATCAATATCCTTGAGTAGAAGACAGACAGACAATACAAGAGTTCATCAATATCTGTGAGTAGAAGACAGACAGACAATACAAGAGTTCATCAATATCCTTGAGTAGAAGACAGACAGACAATACAAGAGTTCATCAATATCCTTGAGTAGAAGACAGACAGACAATACAAGAGTTCATCAATATCTGTGAGTAGAAGACAGACAGACAATACAAGAGTTCATCAATATCCTTGAGTAGAAGACAGACAGACAATACAAGAGTTCATCAATATCCTTGAGTAGAAGACAGACAGACAATACAAGAGTTCATCAATATCTGTGAGTAGAAGACAGACAGACAATACAAGAGTTCATCAATATCCTTGAGTAGAAGACAGACAGACAATACAAGAGTTCATCAATATCCTTGAGTAGAAGACAGAAAGACAATACAAGAGTTCATCAATATCCTTGAGTAGAAGACAGAAAGACAATACAATGACCAAAAGAAAGAGAACAAAACCACTAACAATAATCTACTAAACACAACACATAAAACCGAAGAGCAACACCAACCCCACTTAAAACCGGGGGTAAACTTGTTTGCTCTGGAAAGGTAAGTAGTTCCTGCTCCACATGTACCACCCGTCGTGTAATCTTCATCACATATGCTCAAAGTAAAGCAGATAGAAAAACTAAATCATTTTGCAATTTTGGAGCAAATAAACAAATGGCTACTGATTACACATTTGACATCTTAAAACTGTTCTTTCTCATCCTAGAAACACGTAGTACATACTAAGTTAAATATCTGTATGTGGACTATTAGTCTATAAGAGTATCATTACGAGATATATTTATTATTTACATTTACAGCTCCCAAAAAATGTAATAATTATCAAAGCTTAGGTTCGAAGACACATATTATCTAAGCGATGTTGCTATCTTTTGGGGGCCCTTTGCATACATGCTCCGAAAACTTTAATTCAGTCCCTTTAAACTGGTGTCATTTATTGTTTGTTAACTTGATTACGTCACGAGGCCAAATCGGTGTAATGGATGTGTGCTGGCCTCAAACGAATATATAAACTATACGTGCTGCTTCTCTGCTAAGCACACGGCATTCAGGAATAAAGGCTGATGGACTCGTAATCAAGATAATGTGTCCGACTAAAGCGACTTGTCGCTCTGTCGAAATCCAACTTAGTGTGTTGATCCAATACAAACCGAACATTATCATCATGTCGTTACATTAACTTGTTCTCGGGATGATAGTACAGACAAATTGCTCGTTCTGCATTAAATAACAATCACAGACTTGCTGAATATTGCTCAAATGCTACTAATTTGACAATGACAAATTATCAATCATATGTTCGTGACAAAGCTTAGTGTCTTTGTTTATTTCATTTGTATATCAAGTATCAAGTATCATTGCAAGTATCGTATCACTATTCTACTTACATAATTTGGAACGTTGCATAGTACGTATTGTAATGCCCTACGTCCGCCAACACCGCCACCACCCCTGAACCCATTGGTATAGATATAAAACATAGTCTTTCTTTTGGGATGGACATAACCATTGTGCGCTCGGAGGGTGTCCGAAACAATTCAGATATACAACTCATTATTAGACCGGACGCAGAATTAATACCTCGTGTTTGAGGAATGCCCGTTTCCTTCAAAGTATGCAACAACCTGCAGCAAATTATATTGAACTACATAAACATTAGAGAGAATCTAAGGTACAACTAAGAATCGCCAATCCAGAAACAAGCAAAACTGAGAATAAGACACATAATAAATACCAACAAAACCAAACACATAACAGATAGCAAAAAGAGGAGCAACATGGACCCACCAAAAACATGGGATAAATCTATATGTACTCGAATGGGGGTACGTTTTTTTAACGTTGCAGGGTAAAAGCTTCCAACCATACCTATCCATACCGAAAAAACAAACTATAGTCGTGTAGACTTGAATGATAAATGTGTTGAAGCGGATGTACATTCCTAATAAGGGTAATAACAAAATTACCGAACTCCGAACAATCTTACAAAGGGAAAGTCAAAACTCATAATGATGAACATATTAGGGTTTGAAAATCGAGTGATAACAAATTTAAATTTTAAAATAGATTTCACAATATTATCTTACTAAATCGCCCATAAATGTCAGTATTTTTCATCATCGTAATTATCTGTTCCGGTATGCAATCAAATGAAATACAAAATAAAATACCACACTGTACAGTTTCAAAACCCAATCCAAAAATGGTAGCAACAGAGACAGAGTCAATACTCCTAACAAACATATTCATTGAGCTCACTCTTCTGGCTTGTTACATACACTTCAATGTAAATCGACGTGCCCCAAATCTCCCCGTTTAGTGAAATGATACAGTCATGTAAGTGATTTCCATATGTGGGTAAAGTGCCAACCTTCACATATAACTGAGTTTGTAATGTATTACACGGGTTTTTCTACACAATTTTAGATATATGTATATCACTTAATCAGCAAGGTCCCGGGTGGCTCAATGAGTTAGGTAGTTGGATTATCTAACAACTCATACAAGCCTATCACCAATACGGCGTGGGTTTGCTCCCGGCTTTGTAAATTACAAAAAGGTACACTTGACTCACAGCCGCAAGTGATAAAGCTTACCAGTTCCTTGCCCATCGTCGGTGGTTCTCTTCGGGTACTTCGGCTTCTTCCACCACTAAAACTGGTCGCCATGATATAGCTGATATATTGCTGAAAGTGGCGTTAAGCACCACAAATCATTAAATCTTAATCAGCATAGTGTATGTATTACACACGAATGAACAATTTGGGATATTTAATAAGTCAAACCATGACCGGTTGCGCTAGCCTTCAGCAATATGTATTTAGCTAAATATTATTATTATCCCCTCGGTTCCTTAAAAGTGTCAAAGCAAAAGAAGGGTTAGATCTCTTTACTAGTTTTTTTTACATAATGTCAACGGATTCATGAACCTAGGCGTGTTGTGTTGTGGGGACTATTAGTCCACGATTGTATCATCCGCTCAGTATTCAGCTTCAGCACTGATATGGTTTTGTCTAGATATACATGTATTTATACTGAAACACTACTATGCATAAAGAATGTAATTGATTAAAACTAAGGTCAATCTGATTTGATATTTGATATTTGGTGTTTTAGCGCTACTTTCAGCAATATTTCATTAATATCAGTGCGACCAGTTTTAGTGCACCTCGCCATGAGCGTGATTTCAACTTACAATTTAAGTGTTGATAGGCACTGATTTGCATAGGTAGTTGTAAATACGTAAGTAACATTATCTTTTAGGATGGTGTATAAGCACACAGGACGCTGAATATGATAATAGTCACATATTCACCCCGGCGCTACATTTTTCCCGCTATACATTGTATTTCAGTTATGGCGGTCATTTTCATTGGCGCGTTGGCATGCCATTTGAACAGTGTGCATAGTGTTTATGCATGACATTTATTGACATAAAGAAACTTGCAGAATCAGATATTCAGCTAACCTTGTCAATCTGTTTCGTTCCTCTTACAAAAAGGACCTCATAAGACACGCAATTTATTTTTGAAACTGATAACTATTTTGAAAAAGAATAACTGCAAAGTTGTTTTTAGTTTAATAATATTTTATTGTACATAAACAATAGGATTGGACAGCAAGTTATACCAACTTATATGAAGTCCTCTCCTTACAAATTATACACATGAATTAATGACAGCAAAATAAAACACAAACAATAGACATTTAAAATTTTGACACTGGAAGAAAGTAAGAAGTACAAGTGAAAAATTGCTGACATTAGCCCTCAAATCTTTTTGATTGATTTGTTGTTTTGGTCAGATGCCATTGTTTTATTATTTGTATCTCTACTAGATATACAACTGCACGCTAGTATTGGAGTTAGGGTTAAAACCTCTTTCAACGATATTTCAGCTATATCGTGGCGGTCAGTTTTATTGGTGGGGGAAACCGGAAAAAAACCACTGACCTGCCGAAAGTCACTGACACATTTTTTCACATAATATTATATTGAGTACACCTCGCCATGAGAGGGATTCGAACTCATAATGTTAGAGGTGAAAGGCACTGATTACATAGGTAGTTGTAAATTCAACTAGCATACGATCACGACGACGACGGGCCCCGACCAATATGAGCAGTTAATATACCCCGAAAATGTCAAACACGAATTCATGTCTGTCCGTAAACTATACAATTGAAAAAGAATTATCGAAATATTGTTTTGATCGGTTGTCGTTACTTTATGCTTTATAAATCTACTAGATATATAACAAGTGCCGGGTTATCCAATAGGCTAGTATATGCTGTAGCCTAACGCCCAATCAAGCTTCGGGTCTACCAGTTTGGCCATTCTAGTGTATTTAAAGAATTTGCAATAAGTTTACTTCAAGCTATGTAAATGTCGCTAAAATATATCACGGGTAATAAATAATCAAGGCGGATGAGTTAGAGGGTGGCTCCGTCTGAGGGGGCCCACAATTTCATTAGCCTAGGGGCCACAAAAGGTCCTAATCCGGCCCTGCATATAACTGCAAGTTTGTACACACTCTGTTATGCAAATAAGAAAAAAACACTAATTTGAGTACATATACATGTATATGTGCGTTCGTCCGTTCGTGTCTGTATATTACAATATACTAGTTTGTCATTCTGTTCCAAACTCTGTATAGCCAGGCCAGTTTTGGTTGCACAGGCTGCATGGTAACTGTGTATGTCACATCAGGGTAAGACTCCGGACAACAAGGATAGATAACATCATTTCTTTGTGCTGTGGTATTTACAAGTGTGTATGCAGCGTCTTCCTGGTAATTTGATAAATCCACCTCCTCGTTCATCAGCTTTAAGTCTATTAAATCACCGGGGTAAGTCCATGAACCGAATTTGAAAGAACACTCAGTTCCACCATCTTGTTTAGTCTTACAGTTGTTCGTTTCAAAGCCATTTACAGTCACCAAGTATACAGATCCGTCGTTGTTGATCACACCATTTGGTTCGAATGCAGTTTCCGAATTTGGACTAAAAATGATGAAACAAAATGTGTCAATATTAGTCAATATTTTATAATATAAATATCGTTTAATATTGATTATTCAGCCATTTTGTTTATGTTTGTTTATTTGTTTGTTTGATGGTGTGTAACGCCATTTTCAACAACATCTCAGTTATATCGTGGCGGTCAGCTTTATTGGTGGAGGAAACCGAGCACCAACCTCTCGCAATCCATGTTGTTTAGTTTCCAGACCTATCTTGATTACTTTGCGATAGCGAATGTAATTGCACCATGTAATTCATCTTACTTATTGCTTCCAACGTGATCAAGGTCGATGATACATGTGTATGCATGCTAGGGTTGGTTTCGAAAGATCATGCTCCTTATCACATAAGAAGGCATCTATAAGGAGTAATGGAAAAGAGCTATCTTTGCTTTCAGAGAATATTAATGGAGCAATATACTATACAATGTATGTCTACATAAGATTCACTGAGCTAATACTAAGGAAATAAATCCTCGGATGTTGGTCTAGTACAAAGGCATCACTATCATCTTCCATGTGCTGGAAGATCATTGATTTCTTTTTGATTTTTGGTTTTTAACACCACTTTCATCAATATTTCAACTATATCATGGCGACCAGTTTTAGTGATGGAAGAAGCCGGAGAGAACCACCGACCATGGGCAAGCAACTGGTAAGCTTTATCACTTGCGGCTGAGAGTCGAGTGCTCCCCTTTTTTGTAATTTACAAAGCCGGGCGCGAACCCACGCCGTATTGGTGATAGGCTTGTATGAGTTGCTAGGCAATCCAACTAACTATCTCATTGAGCCACCCGGGCCCTCGCAAGATCATTGATATATACAAACATTTTCCAAAATTTATCAAATGATTGGTTTTTTTTTCATTATTGTACACTATTTATATTTATTTACATTATTACTGAGGAAAAAATGATCTCTTTACATTTCCTAAATAAAATTACAGTCAAACATGTATGCCCATGCGGTCACCTGTATTAAGCAGTCTGTATTAAAAATGTCACATTTTTCTTGTCCTGACATAGAACATTTCATATGACATGAACCTCTTTTAAGAAGTCACATGTCTCAAAAGACCACTTTTTCTTTGGTCCAAATATGAACACTTAATACAGGTTTGACTATATTGTTTACAATATAAGACCTTCATTATCATAGTTACGTCATAGACATAAGAAATTTTATGTTGTGATATATTAAGCATTTTATTTTACCTACTTGTTGTACAGGACAATGTCAGGTGTCCATATTACAGACGTTGGTAGCCTCAGACTGTGAGGTTCGCCCTCCCATCTCAACCTTGGGTCATTCCACATTAATTGTTGCCAAACATCTATAAGAAGTCTTTTACCATTCTGTATAATATATAGGGTTGGTTTATGGTGCTTAACGTCACTTTCGGCAATATTTCAGTTATATCGTGGTGGTCAGTTTTATTGGTGGAGGAAACCGGTGTGCACGGAAAAAACCATCGACCTGCCGGAAGCCACTGACAAACTTTATCACATAATGTTGTATCGAATACACCTCCCCTGGGCCAGATTTGAACTCACAACTTCAGTGGTGATAGATACTGATTTCATAGGTAGTTGTAAGTCCAACTACCATACGATCATGGCTACGACGACCCCTTGTAGAAGAGAGGGCTTACGATACAGATTTAATTTATATAGCAAGCGCAATGAGAGAGTTGTGTATTTTTATTCATATCTTCATTTAAAAGAATGGTGCTTTTAGGGGTACCTCGAAGCAGCGAAACGAGTTTCTATTTCTAACCCCGGAATTGCACGTGAAAGTTAACTGGTATCATGAATGTATGCTACGGGTCATTGGTTATTCGGTAATGGGCAGCGTTTTCCGATTATATATTATATCTCCCCCCTCCCTTTTGTGTCAATAAAAATGGTGTCCCTGTCATTAGTATAGCTGACGTGAAGCCGCGATCAAATTAATCTAAGATTTGGGTCCATAAAACTAGCTTAACTCCGCCACTTTTTATGGAAGTATCTGTACCAAACCCGGAAAGTCAACGATCATGTATATGGCATCGATTTTGTCTCTTTCCGCGATTTTTCGGTTGGAATTTGGAACTGTTCCGACTGGTTATTTTTGTATTTTTGTATTTTATTATTCAAGAATTAACTTGAGATTGTTATTTTTTATCTTGAGATTGTTATTTTTTAACTTGAGATTGTTATTTTTTACCTTGAGATTGATATTTTTTAATCTGAGATTGTTATTTTTTTAACTTGAGATTGTTATTTTATTTTTGTATCTGTGCTTACTTACAAATTCAACAATTCTATTAAGTGTCAGACTATGTTGAACGATGACTGTAGACGTGACGTTTATTCTGGGATGTGCAAGTTTGTTATACACCATCAAGACATCATGAATTGTAGCATCTTCTAATACTGTAATAATAACGTAGATATCCAATTTAGTGCGCACGACGCGTTTCTAGAATAACCTTCATCGGGTACGCTCAAAACCGAAAGATTGGAAAGCAAAATAATTTAAAGTTTTGTGAGCAATAAATCCAAAGTGCCTAAACAGGATAGCCAACATCGGCTCAGGTCACCTATGTCTGAGGGAGGAGAACCTTAGTTTTATTAATAATTACATTATTTAGGAACTGTAAATTTCAGAAATAAAAAAAAGTAGATATCAAATTTAGTGACCTTTCCTAGAAGAAATATGATAAAAATCTCAAGAGGATGAGGAAGGGTTTTATCACCACAGGGGGTATGATTTTATTGGTGTACATTGGGGTGAGGGTGATAAGAAATCCTTGGGTTTTATCATACAATTTATTATGTGGATATATTTAACAATTACGACCGCATCGGTGGTGTAATTGTTAGCGTGCTCTCCTCGATTGTGGTAGATCGTCGGTTCGACCCTCGATCTGGTCAACCCAACGACTATCAAATTGGTATTTGTGCTTCTCCGCTAAGCACGCAGCAATAAGGAGAGACGACAGAAACTGGTTGGCTCGGAATCAGAATAATGTGTTCAAGTGTTCCTCCATGTCTATCCACGGGCTGTTGTTTCAGTGAGTTAGCAATGTAAAACTCCAACAAAGCGTGTTAGTATAGTGTAAAGTGGGACTCATCATCTCATTGCAAATTTACTTGTTCTCGACATGGTATAGTTGATGTTGTAAAATTCTAGATGGAGTGAGTACAAATAACAGACTGTACCATATGACATAGGACATTTAAATATTAAAGGACATCAATAACAATTGACTATCACCTTAATGGTCAGTTAATGAGTAGCATTTTAATATTTAAATGCCTATGTCAAATGGTACAATGAAATATACATTAAAAGCACATGTCTGTTACTTTGTTTTGATGCGTGGCTCTTACACTATTTGTACTCACTCCATGCAGATTTTTACACTTCAGAAAAAATAATTAACTTAGAGACCTAATGGATAATTTTTAAATAATGGACAAACATTTTTGAAATTAATTGTTGGAGTTCGTACATATCATATATTAATACACATCTAGAACAAAAATGTTGGTTTGAAAACTGGATTTTTAAGTATTTTTTTCTGGAGATTTATAGAAGTGAAACAGACTATATCCACGCGTACGAAAGCCACGAAAATTTGTATTCCATTAACAACAATGAATGCACGGTAAAAGTTATTAATGCGAAAAAAAAATTCATTTCTGGGATATAAATAGAATGGGGAGAAAAATGTACTTTTCGATGAGATGATATCCGCTTTGTGCTAGATCAACACGCTTAGTTGGATTTGTATAGTGCTAGTTGACTGCGACAACAGTCCGCAGGTCGACATATCACTCGACTCTACACTTTATACTGATCCCGAAACAAGCAGTCGTTCTTTGTTTTTACTCCTTAATGTTTCGTATTTAGCGCAAAAGCAACAAATACCAATTTTATCCTGTGGTTTGACCAAACCGGGACTCAATCCTACGATCTACCACACTCGCAGCAAGCATGCTAACTATTATACCACCGATGCTGTTGTTAAACATTACTTGAAAATAAAAAATAATTTTCATTAAGATTATACTGATGTGAGTAGTTTTCTAAAATAATGTACTATACCTGCTAGTACACAAGGTATGAACAATACACAAGGTACGAAGACTAGTAACATACACCTCAGCATCATCACTGTAGTTCTCCAAATGAGTGTTTTAAAATTGAATCTGCACAAATCGTTATATTTTGCAGTGAATTTAACAAGTTTAAAAACAAAATATATTCTCATAAAATTATTGTTCTAAAATGTAATTAGCGCATGTCGTGATAAATTGCTGTGAACTTAACATGATGTAATATAAATGTTCCCATGTATATAAGAGGTATGTCAAGGGTCTTCAAAATATTTTCATGACTGCATCATTTCACTGCGAGGAGAAATTGGACCCAGAAAGTTATTTAACCCTGCAATTTTCTTTTTATTGAAGTGTCGGTACCAAGTCAAGAAAGTGGGCGTGCATGTATATGTGTGTTAGGAGTCATGTATATGTGTGTTAGGAGTCATGTATATCGATGTTGCCTCTGTTTCTAAGATTTTTCGATAGGATTTTGGGATTGTTTCGACAGTGTGTTTTTTTTTTTTTTTTAAATATATCTCCATATCGGAGATAATTGTGAAAATATTACTTAAACAATATTTTGCATAAAACAATTTTGAATACATTTCCATTCATAACCTATGTCAATAATGAAAATTTCACATCAAATTTTAAACCACCAAATCAATGCAGCCCCTCAACGTTACAGTGCTTGTCTAGATAAATAGATACAAATAAATAATGGCCATTTAAGTTTTCAAGATATAATGTGTTATTGTCAACTTCATATACTCTCGTTTCAGATAATTATAACTTATTAAATTATAAAGGTCAACATTTTTTTTAATTTGTCATGTTTGTACGCTTTGTTATTCACAAATATATTTGGTGCAGGATGAATTGGTGTGAACATTATTTTATTCAAGGTTTAGGGCTATGGTGTTTAACGCCACTTTCAACAATATTTCAGTTATATCGTGATAGTCAGTTTTATTGGTGGAGGAAACCGGAGAAAACCACTGACCTGTCGTAAGTCACTGACAAACTTAATCACATAATGTCGTATCAAGTACACCTCGCAATGAGTGGGATTCTAACTCACAACTTTCGTGATGATAGGCACTGATTGCATAGGTAGTTATACATCCAACTACGATACGATCACGACCACGACGGCCCTGTATTTTATCCAATAATCGCGTGAAGTTCTTGTGGAAAATGAATAGACTAGGATTCGGAAGCGTCTTCATGTTAGATTTGCTTAATATTTCGTTTTCTATATAGTGGTTTGTCGACCGTTGCTTTTCCTGTTTGTCCTTTTTTTCTTTTTGGTAATGAGCTTACAAATCTTTAACTCCCTCATTTCATTGTAAAGATAGGAAGGCATAATTACCACTCACTAAATAGTCAGATGACAAAGTGTGACGTATTACAAATCTTTAACTCCCTCATTTCACTGTAAAGATAGGATGGGATTTTTAATACGTCACACTTTGTCACCTGACTATTTAGTGAGTTGTAATTACACCATCTAATCTTTACAAACTCAGTCTATCTTTGATAGACACTGAGGAAGGTCATTTGTTCATCGAAAATGTTGTCAATATATTGTTTGTAACATCTTTATCGGTATCGTTGCACAATCTTCTAGACTTCTATATATATAATATATAGATATAACATTGAGATCCAGTGGGACATAAATATAATAGTTTTATGTCTCTGCGGATTTGTAGTGTCGGCTGAAAGACAGGAACGGATGATAAATGGAAAAGACAATGGTGGTCTCGGCTTCATCTTAGACTACCTAACTTCATTGGGGTCGAAAGTTGGCAAGCTCAAAGATCAATTCCATGAATTTGATAAGACACAGAGTCAAATTCGGGATGAACTGGCGGATCTTAAGAAGAATGGAGACCTAAGACAAAACGATATAGATATTGTGAAGAAACAACAAGAAAGTAAGATCGCTATTTAAAATTAGAAGTGTGAAGAAAAAGTGATCAGGATTTGCTTGATAGCGGGTTGGTGCAAACAAGGAAGCTACTGAACCACGGGTTCCTAATGGTTAAGTTGAAGTAATTACTTCGATTTTTAAGGTTGCTACCATGACTTGGGGGGTTGTTGTGGCCGTGATCATTTGGTAGTTTGATTTAAGCTACCTGTGTAATCAGTGTCTATCACTACTAACGTTGTGAGATTTAATCCCATCCAGGCGAGGTGTACTCAATACAATATTATGTGATATGCGACAGATCGATGGTTTTCTTCGGGTACTGCGGTTTCTTCCACCAATAAAACGGACAACCACGACATAGCTGATATAACTGAAATATTGTTGAACGTGACGTTAAGCACCATAAAATCAAACCAAACCATGGCTTGGTTATGCTTAACCCTTACCGAATATCTGTATCAAAAATGACCACGGACATGTTCCACTTGTCGTAAACACTTTCCGGTCCTTTACTTATTCATGATATCATTGTCTTGGCTTGTCTTTGTAGTTAGAGTAACACGATGTGTGTCACCAGTGGAGCAGTAACTGCTTACCCTTCCTGAATACCTGACTTTATCCCCGGTTTGTAGTGGGGTTCGTGTTGCTCGATTTTTAGTTTTCTATGTAGTGTTTTTTTGTTTATCGTTGTTTTTCCTTTTGTCCTTTTGTCCTTTTGTCCTTTTCCTCTTATCCATTGTGCTGTCTTTCCTTCTTCGATTTACAGGTTCTGATTACCCCTCTGGTATCTTCAAACTCTTCTTGCTGTCTGCTTTGTACAAGACCAACACACTTAGCTGGACGTTAATACAACTAGTTCACTGAAAAAACAATCCAAAGGCATTCCGAATTGACAAGATACAATAGAGAATAGAACACATAAGATAAAAGACCACATCCCAGGTGAACATGACAATATAAATCTTATGACACATCGAATGAAATCAGAATGGACAAGACAAATGAAATAGCTTAGGACACATATGATAAAAGCACATATCGCAGGTGGACATGAAACAATAATGCATATGCCATTACGGATGAAAGAAGGCAATTAAAATAGACAAGACAATATAAAACACAAAGGTGGACATGACAGCATAAAGCATATGACACATCGGATGGGGGTCGCAATCCGAATGAACAGGACATAATAAAACACTGGACATGTAGGATAAAAGAACACATCATGGAAAGACATGACAATATAAGGCATATGACATATCGGAGCAAGAAAGTAATCCGAGTGGACAAGATTATTCAAATCGTAAGACACAAAGGATAAATGGACACACCCTGGATGGACATGACAATATAAAGCATATGATACATCGTATGTGTCTTATGATTTGAAAATATATACTGATGACCTAAACATCTTTCGTTCACAAGAACTACTTCCTGTATCCTTGGAGACACGCGTATAATATGGCGTCGGCGAGAGCACGTCGACTCCGTAAGGATGCGCAGTAATCTGGTACTCATAGACTAGATTCGGCCCTAACAAAAGTCGTACCCGATATATCTCGGCCCAACAAATGTCGACACTATTTTGATGTAATGGATGAACGTGAAATTGGCAGATAATTTTCAGATTCGCGAGCATTCATGGCCGTGCCTGTTTCATATATCTGAGTTAATATTGCTTAAGAAAAATTATTGGACTTCGTCCCAAGTTAGGTAATACCTATTATCATAATTGTATGTGATATAATCATGAGCCTTGACATTGTAAGACTTTAATAATTGTATGTGTTATAATCATAATGATTTGAATTTTAGATAATGTGGACTTTGCTCCGCTGGAACTGCAGGTAGCACCTGTCTCATATTATATTATGCTTTATATTGGCATGTCCACTTGTAATGTGTTCTTTTATCATATGTGTCCTAAGTTGTTTTGTTTGTCTTGTCCATTCTGATTGATTTCTTCATTCCATGTATCATACGCCTTATATTGTCATGTCCACCTGTAATGTGTTCTTTCATCCGATATGCCCTATATTGTATTTTGCAATTACATTCGAATTGCTTTCTTAATCCGATGTGCCTTACGCTTTATGATATCATGTCTACTCGGGATGTGTTCTTTTATCCACGGTGCCCTTTGTTTTATTTTTTCCTATCGATTCGGAATGCTTTCTCCCATCCGATGTATCATATGCTTTACATTATCAGGACAACCTGTGATGTGTTCCTTTGTCCTATGTGTCTCATGTTTTGCTTTGTCTTGTCCATTGGCATTGCTTTTTCATCCGATTTGTTATATGTTTTATATTGTCATATCCACTCAGGTAGTGTCCTTTTAACCCATGTGTCTTATGTGTTATGTTGTCTTTGGCCATTCGGATACCATTCTCCATCCGATGTGTCATATGATTTATATTTTCATCTCAACCAGTGATGTCCTCTGTCATCTTATGTTTTATTTTGTCTTGTCGTTTACGATCGCTTTCCCCCATCCGATGTGTCATATTTTTTATATTGTCATATCCACTTGGAATTTGGTCTTTTATCCTATGTGTCCAAAGTTTATTTTTTGTCTACCCCATTCGGATTACGTTCCTCTACCCGATGTATCGTATGCTTTATATTGCCATGCCCACCCGTTATGTGTTATTTTATCCTATGTGTCTTTTCCAGTTTGACTCTTTTCTTCACCCGATGTGTCATAGGCTTTATATTTTCATTCTATCAAGGATGTGTTCTTTTATCGTATGCTTTCTTTGTCTGTTTCATTCGTAATGCTTTCCCCCTTCCGATGTGTCATATACCTCATGATGTCATTTCCATCGGAATGTGTTCCTTTATCCTATGTGTCATATGTTTTACATTGTCTTTTGGATTGCGTTCCTTCATTAGATATGGCATCAGCTTTCTATTGTCAGGTCCACCCGGGATATGTTTTTATCTTGTGTGGACTATGTTTTATTTTGTCTTTTCGATTCGGAAAGCTTTTTACCATCCGATTTGTCATATGCTTTATATTGTCAACTCCACCTGTGATGTGACCTTTCATGCTATGGTTCCTGGGTTTTATTTTATCCGGTGTGTCATATGTTTTATATTGTCATGTACACCTTATGTTTTATTTTATCCCACGTGGTGTTCTATGTTTTACTTTACATTGTCTATTCGGATTGCTATCTTCATCCGATGTGTCACTATGTGTCATCATGTCATGTCCATCCGGGATATGTTATTTTATTCCATGTATTATGTTTTCAGATTGTTCTGTCCATCCCCTGACCTGTAGAGTTGATTCAACCAGACGGGCAAAATGTGCAATCACAATTTGCACAAAATCAGATATTGTGATACGCTACGCCCCCCACCAAATCCCCGTAACATCTGACAATTCCTGTTAGAGACCATGACCAGATGAACTCACGATGGGCCGATGAAAAAGCAAATGAAAAAATCTCAACAACCCCTTTCTCGCTGTTTTAATATGTTGTTTAGCGTATTCATATATTAAAGTTCACCTTGTTATGACCTCTAATCAGATTCTGCCGGATGGCACAGGACCATAGCGTATTATAACTGCTAATCTGAATCAGATTGATACATTCATAAACATTTGCAAGTGCAACAAAAGCGTTGTACGATTACCTAAATGTGTGTTTAAGTGTACTGTATTGTCTTCATTTACATCCATATAATTTCTTACTACAACCTGTTCCATTATTTAAATTTGTGTCTAAGTATAATGTTCGATGGTGTCTCATGTTCATTTACACCCATATCCTTCCTTAATACAAAGTATTCCTTTACTTAAATTTGTGTCTAAGTGTAATGATCGATAGTCTTTCATTTTCATTTACACCCATATACTTTCTTACTGCAAGCTGTTCCTTTACCTCAATTTGTGGCGTAGTGTAATGTTCGATAGTCCTTTATCTTCATTTACATCCATGCCCATTTTACTACAAGCCGTTTCTTATCTTGAATTTGTGTCATAGTGTAATGTTTGATAGTGTCTCATGTTCATTTACACCCATATCCTTTCTTACTACAAGCTGCTCCTTTACTTCAATTTATGTCTAAGTGTAATGTTCGATAGCGCCTTTTGTTCATTTACATCTATATCATTTATTACTGCAAGCTGTTCCTTTACTTTAATTTGTGTCTAAGTGTAATATTCTATAGCGCATTGTGCTCATTTACATATATATCATTTATTACTGCAAGCTGTTCCTTTACTTTAATTTGTGTCTAAGTGTAATATTCTATAGCGCATTGTGCTCATTTACATATATATCATTTATTACTGCAAGCTGTTCCTTTACTTTAATTTGTGTCTAAGTGTAATGTTCGATAGCGCCTTGTGTTCATTTACATCCACATCCTGTATTACTACAAGCTGTTACTTTACTTTAATTTGTGTCTAAGTGTAATGGTAGTTAGTGTCCTATGTTCCTTTATATCCATATCCTTTCGTAATACAAGTTGTTCCTTTACTAGTGTAATGTTAGATATTGTCTCATGTTCCTTTACATCCATATCCTTTCTTCCTACAAACTGACACTTTACTTTAATTTCTTTCTGAGTGTACCATTCGATAGTGTCTTATGTTCATTTTCATCAATGTCATTTCCTATTAGAACGTGTTCCTTTATATTAATTTCTGTCGAATTGTAATGTTTGATAGTCCTTTGTCCTCTTACTATAAGTTGTTCCTTACGTTAGATAGTCTCTCATGTTCATTTATATCAACATCCTGTCTTACTACAAGCTGGTCCTTTACTAGTGTAACGTTAGATAGTCTATTGTGTTCATTTACATCAATAACCTGTCTTACTACAAGCTGGTCCTTTACTAGTGTAACGTTAGATAGTCTCTTGTGTTCATTTACATCCATATCCTGTCCTACTACAAGCTGGTTCTTTACTAGTGTAACGTTAGATAATCTCTCATGTTCATTTACATGCATATCCTTTCTTACTACAAGATGTACCTTTACTTTAATGTGAGTCTAAGTGTGACGTTAGATAGTCTCTCATGTTCATTTACATCCATATCCTGTCTTACTACAAGCTGGTCCTTTACTAGTGTAACGTTATATAGTCTCTCATGTTCATTTACATGCATATACGTTATTACTACAAGCTGGTCCTTTACTTTAATTTTCGTCTAGGTGTAATGTTAGATAGTCTCTTATGTGCATTTACGTCCGTATCCTTTCTTACTACAGGCTGTTCCGTTACTATTGAAACGTTATATTGTCTCTCATGTTCATTTACATGCCTATCCTGTATTACTACAAGCTGTTCCTTTACTTTAATTTGTGTCTAGGTTTAATGTTAGATATACTCTTATGTTCATTTACAGCCATATCCTTTCTTACTACACGTTGTTCCTTTACTAGTGTATTGTTATTGTATCCCTATTTGTTATATTTAGCAAATAAATATATGTTTAAACTAAGCTAACCTAGTGTATTGTTGGATAGTCTCTCATGTTCATTAACATCCATATCCTTTCTTACTACAACATGGTCCTTTATTTTAGTTTGTTTCTAAGTGTACTATTTGATAGTGTCTTCTGTTCATTTACATCAATGTTATTTCCTATTACAACCTGTTCCTTTGCTTTAATTTGTGTCTAAGTGTAATGTTTGGTAATCCCTCATGTTCATTTACATCAATGTTATTTCCTATTACAACCTGTTCCTTTACTTTAATGTGTGTCTAAGTGTAATGTTTGGTAGTCCCTCATGTTCAATTACATCAATGCTATTTCCTATTACAACCTGTTCCTTTGCTTTAATTTGTGTCTAAGTGTAATGTTTGGTAGTCCCTCATGTTCATTTACATATCACTCCTTACTAAATATAGTGCCCATATTAGGGCGTCATTTCAGAAACCAAATATATGATTTGTAGATCTTTTATTGATCGGAAATTTGTATCTGACAATTTAATTAAACTTTATGATTGTATAACAAATCTGAGCGAAGTCAAATTAAAAATATATTTGATGATTTTTTTTTACTCCAATTATTAGTATCAAATGAACATATTGTATAAATAATATATAAATAATTGTATTATTATATCAATTAAATTAATGTTTTGCTATGTAACCAATATACCAAAAGACTACAACAATTTCTATCAAAACCAATGTTATTTTGTTAGTTCGGATATTTTTAGTTTGTCCGTCAATGACACAAAATATTTAATGCAACATAAACAGCTTCTGCAGCTTTATAACATATAATTTTTTATAATAATGATTGCTGATGAACCATAGAATATAATCTGTAGTAATAACATGTGTTGCATGCCATCATATCCGATACTTTTCACAAATGTTCCGATGACAAGATGAGCACGATACCTTTTTAATAAAATTGAAATTCCCCATCATTTTAAATTAAATTTCATTACAATGTTAATATATTATTTGCATATCAATTGTTATATTAGAAATGGTACAGGTGACAGAAACAGAGAGAAACAAATTTCTTCTTAAATATGTGTTATTGATTCATACTACCATTTAACTTTGGCAAATAATCTGCAGATCGTAGAACAAAAATTACTCATTTAGGAAATAAATTATGGAAATATTTATTGTATGATATATTATGGAATATGGGTTGCTGATTTTGCATTGGATGATTAAAAGGCAATTATATGTAATACAATTGTGAGGAGGTGCTATTCATTGGGCTTCTGTTTGCGGCTTAAGAAGAGGTGTTAGAGAAGAGTGCACACTTAATGAGTTTGATACAATCGTGGATAATTTATACAGGGGGATTAGGAGGAGGTGGTGGTGGAGGCACATGATGCACACTGGCTACAGGTAACTCTGACATTATCTTTTCAATGGTAGGTCTATATGGCACTGTAAGAAAAACAAAAATTATACAATCATATTTACCATTAATATACATGTAGTCTGCAAAGAATAAAGAAACGCATAGATCCGATTCATTTTTAATATCAAGTTGACAATAAATAAATGAATATTAAATAATTAAATATTTAAGCAATGAGTATATGTGTATTGAAAATACAAAATGTCGGTAGGAGCAATCTGGCAATTCGTCAAGTGTATTTTTGAAGACGTGCAAAATTAAGGTTGCAGTCATCACGCAGAAAAATCTGTTCATGCAGTACAAACCTTGTGTATGAAAGAGCGAATTATCATTACTACTGTGAAATACCACTATGCTAAGATTGGACTCTGCTGCACGAAGCGTCATCGGCCTTCATTAGTCTGGACAATATCAAACTCAAGTCGTCCGACAATTGGACGATCATCAGAACACAATTTCACGCCTTTGGCGGAGATTAAATCAAACTGGATCAGCTCAAGAGCGCTCTATAAGTGGTAGGACACACATCACTACTCCAGCTAAAGATCAGTATATATCCGGGTATTCCATTTACGTAATCGCTACAGTCACTGCTACAGCCACTGCTGCTGATATGCCATGTTTACGGATAATTTGCGGAGATGTTTCAGCAGGACAAGGCCCGACCCCATACATCAAGGATAACCGTGGATTTCCATCTCAGAACAACATTACTGTATTGCCATGACCTTCACAGTCGCCAGATTTGAACTCCTTAGAACATCTTTGGGACGAACTTGATAGACACGTCCGCTAAAACCAAACACCACCTCAACGATTGGGCATGCTCAGACAAGCGTTGCAATATGAATGGGTAAGGATACAACAGATCCGAACAAAAGAAAATCGATCCATTCGATCCATTCAAAGGAAATGCAGAGCAGTGTTAGCCGCACATGGTGGTCACAATAGATACTGACGTTAATGTCATCGAAAATTGACTCAATTTATCGTTTTTGACTTTTTGTTTGTTCAATCTTTGTTCAATATCCTGTTTGAAGTTCGTGTATGACATGTTAGCTCAATATAACAAAACAATGCTGTAAAAAGCAATTTGAAGTATACCGAATTTTTTTTTTTAAAAAACAACATTATGCGTTTCTTTTTACACATACATGTTCTTGTTACTGACAACTAATAATTCATAATTTGTATATATTGCCTATTGGTGGACATTTCATTTCTGTTGTTTTACCATCTGGTGTTTTATTGCAAAAACAGACAGTGTTAGGGTTTTGACCTATCTTAATTGATACATGTAGATCTCTCCACAGGTGTTTGAATTAATATTGCATATTAAAATGCTGTTTTTGTACATCCCGGTAAAGATATGCACTAAGTGGTGGAGTAGTACTAACGTAAAGTTAAGACGAGAGGCGCTCAGCACAAATGAAACACAGAGCGTTAGCTGGGAATTTTATCAGTCTAAATTGCTCCATTTATATCTTGATAATACATTTCTCTGACATCACACTATTGTTCACACAGTGGATTAATTTTTAGAATCTACAGTATATTATTTTGTTCTTGTGTATATCAACTTTAACCTTTTAATATTTTAGGCTTTTAAACGCGTTGAATATATTTTGGTACTTTCGGATACAAAACTCGTACGGGGCTTTTCAAAATCTACTGTGAGTTTCAAACCTTCCATCTATTGTTTGCCTTCCATCTAAGACTTTGACTACGGTAATCACACTATTATATTTTATAATTAATATATATAACTCTTGATAATAAACTTTGTTTAAAAACAATAACATCACCTTGTTTATATAAGCAATTGATTACTATATACAAGGCAAGATACAAGTATTTCACATCCGGTATAACTTATGCCCAGAACTAACGACTACGTGAATATATTCTCGCAAATCAAATAACAAGTAACGACCCCACCGGAAGTAATTTCAAATCAGACAGAGAATAGGTAATATTTGGTACACTTGAAAGACCTTGAAATGTCTAAGTATCAACTAGAATCAAAAGGACGTAATGTAGTAAAATTTAATGGTTTTATTTTTGTGAATTGTAGTCTTATTAAAAGGGTAAAAATATAAAATGTAAACACTTTTCCAGATGGAAATGTATTATGTAAGAGAATACACTCAAATGTTTGGACGCTTAGAAATAATCAACTCAACTCTTACGAATCTCCTTTATTATTTTTAAGAATCTACAGTTAGAGTGTATTCTCCATTACGTATTTATTGTTCGTATTTTCGTATGCATTTGTGGGATATGCTTCTGTTAAATACTGCAATGTTAGTTTTTTTATTTGCAACTTCTAAAATATTGTCTCTAGGTTTCTGAAAGACATTTTGCTATTGTTATCAATAAGATTCTACAATATATCCGTGTTCATTGTTGAATATAAAGAATTTGCTGAAAAAACGGATCCCCTAAAATAGAATTATACAATCTTTACACCAATGCTGTGTAGATACACTTTTTAGTGTTACGAGATAAATAATTATTCATAATCTGTGTATGGTTTTGCTATTGTTGTTACCACATAGAACTGGTGAGTTATCTTATATGCTACAATATGCACTCTTCTTAAAATTTGGCAGCTTATATTCTCTAGCGTAATTTTTAAAGCTGTCAATTTACTAATCAGAGTTAGTTGAATTGAACAATGAACTATAATGTTGGTTCATGAACTTGTATCAATTTTGTAGTCATCATTGTGAAATCACAAATAAACGTGCTTAGAGGTTGTAACGGACACTAATATCATCTATGCTATGTGAAAAATATTACATAAAGTCAAAGCTGGCTATGTCGAAATCTAAAGAAACACACATATCACTTCGAGTTAAAGAGTATTCTAGTAATCAGAGTTACCTCATACATTTCTCATACCTGCTACATTTGGATATTTATCTTAAGTCGATGTATCCATGGATACGAATTACCCGAGTTCAAAATAACGAGGTTTTCTGGATAATTAATATCATTTGTAAATGTATACGTATATCATTGTTATCATGGCTACATAAATATTCCATCCTTATACACGACGGTGTCATATATGAACCCATTAGAATCACTTGGTTACGAAATTTATTCTTCTTTGTCCAAGTTTGTGAGGACCAATAGTTTGTGATATTTGTTTGATTTTAAGCTACAACTGCTGTTCTTTCATGTATCGGCATTTCACATTTTAATGAATATTTTTACCTTTCGTCATTACCGTCAAAATGAACAATTATATTTAAGTCTACATACCGTGAGTACCTGAAATGTTAAAAATAAAATCATACTAGAAGAACATACAATATATTACAGCTTTCGCAAATCAAATATATAAAGTATATACTAAGTAGTGAAGTGGTACTATTGTGTAAATACTTCCCATAGTACGAAATACGTTAAAGACAAAAGAAGCACAGAGCATGAGGTAGGAGTATTGTCAGTCTAATTGGTTCCTTGATATTTATTGTTCGTGTTTTCTTGTGAATGTTTGGGATGGGCTTCTGTTCAATACCGTTATAAATACTTTTCGATTGCAATGTCTATGATTTTGTGTCTCGGCTTGCAGGTCGGTGTTTTTCTCCGTGTCCTCCGGTTTCCTCCAACAATAAAACTGACCGCCACGATATAACTGAAATATTGGTGTAAGTGGCGTTAAACACCATCAAAGGAACAAAACAAACAATCTGAAAGACAGTTTGCTGATGTTATCAATAAGATTCGACAATATATCCGTGTTCATTGTTGAATATAAAGAATTTGCTGAAAAAACGTATCCCCTAAAATAGAATTATACAATTTTTACATCAATGCTGTGTAGATAAACTTTTTACTGTCACGAGATAAATAATTATTCATAATCTGTGTATGGTTTTGCTCTTGTTGTTACCATATATAACTGGTGAGATATCTTATATGTTACAATATGCACTCTTCTTAAAATTTGGTAGCTTATATTCTCTAGCGTAATGTTTAAAGCTGTCAATTTACTAATCAGAGTTACTTGAATTGAATAATGAACTATAATGTTGGTTCATGAACTTGTATGCATTTTGTAGTCATGATTGTGAAATCACAAATAAACGTGTTAAGAGGTTGTAACGGACACAAATATCATCTGTACTCTGTGAAAAATATTACATAAAGTAGAACCTAGCTATGTCGAACTCTAAAGAAACACACATATCACTTCGAATTAAAGAGAATTCTAGTAATCAGAGTTACCTCATACATTTCTTTTACCTGCTACATTTGGATCTCTATCTTAAGTCGATGTATCCATGGATACGAATTACCCGAGTTCAAAATAACGAGGTTTTCTGTATAATTAACATCATTTGCAAATGTATACGTATATCATTGTTATCATGGCTACATAAATATTCCATCCTTATACACGACGGTGTCATATAGAAACCCCTTAGAATCACCATGCTACGAAGTTTATTCTTCTTTGTCCAAGTTTGTGAGGACCAATAGTTTGTGATATTTGTCTGATTTTAAGCTACAACTGCTGTTCTTTCATGTATCTGCATTTCACATTTTAATGAATATTTTTACCTTTCGTCATTACCGTCAAAATGAACAATTATATTTAAGTCTACTTACAGCAAAAATCTGAAATGTTAAAAATAAAATCATACTAGAAGAACATACAATATATTACAGCTTTCGCAAATCAAATATATAAAGTATATACTAAGTAGTGAAGTGGTACTATTGTCTAAATACTTCCCATAGTACGAAATACGTTAAAGACAAAGAAGCACAGAGCATGAGGTAGGAATGTTGTCAGACTAATTGTTTCCTTGATATTAATTGTTCGTGTTTTCTTGTGAATGTTTGGGGTGGGCTTCTGCTCAATACTGTAATAAATACTTTTCGATTGCAATGTCTATAATTTTGTGTCTCGGTTTGCAGGTCGGTGTTTTTCTCCGGGTCCTCCAGTTTCCTCCAACAATAACACTGACTGCCACGATATAGCTGAAATATTGATGTAAGTGGCATTAAACACCATCAAAGGAACAAAACAAACAATCTGAAAGACATTTTGGTGATGTTATCAATAAGATTCGACAATATATCCGTGTTCATTGTTGAATATAAAGAATTTGCTGAAAAAACGAATCCCCTAAAATAGAATTATACAATTTTTACACCAATGCTGTGTAGATAAACTTTTTACTGTTACGAGATAAATAATTATTCATAATCTGTGTATGGTTTTGCTATTGTTGCTACCATATAGAACTGGTGAGATATCTTATATAATACAATATGCACTCTTCTTAAAATTTGGTAGTTTATATTCTCTAGCGTAATTTTTAAAGCTCAATTTACTAATCGGATTTACTTGAATTGAACAATGAACTATAAAGTTGGTTCATGAACTTGTATTAATTTTGTAGTCATGATTGTGAAATCACAAATAAACGTGTTCAGAGGTTGCACCGGACACAAATATCATCTATACTCTGTGAAAAATATCACATAAAGTCGAACCTAGCTCTGTCGAACTCTAAAGAACCACACATATCACTTCGAGTTAAAGAGTATTCTAGTAATCAGATTTACCTCATAAATGTCTTCTACCTGCTACATTGTGATCTCTATCTTAAGTCGATGTATCCATGGATACGAATTACCCGAGTTCAAAATAACGAGGTTTGCTGTATAATTAATATCATTTGTAAATGCATACGTATATCATTGTTATCATGGCTACATACCTATTCCATCCTTTTACACGACGGGTGTCATATATGAACCAGAGGGTATTGATCCCTTAGAATCACTTGGTTACGAAGTTTATTCTTCTTTGTCCAAGTTTCTGAGGACCAATAGTTTGTGATATGTGTTTGATTTTAAGCTACAAATGCTGTTCTTTTATGCATCTGCATTTCACATTTTAATGAATATTTTTACCTTTCGTCATTACCGTCAAATTGAACAATTATATTTAAGTCTACTTACTTTCAATGTCTGAAATGTTAAAAATAAAATTATACTAGAAGAACATTCAATATATTACAGCTTTCGCAAATCAAATATATGAAGTATATACTAAGTAGTGGAGTTGTACTAATGTGGAACTACTTCCAATAGGATGAGATACGTTAAAGACAAAAGAAGCACAGAGCATCAGTTAGGAATGTTGTCAGTCTAAATTTGTCCTTAATATTTATTGTTCGTGTTTTCTTGTGAATGTTTGGGGTGGGCTTCTGTTCAATAATGCAATAATACTTTTTCGATTGCAATGTCAAAAATGTTGTGTCTCGGCTTACAGGTCGGTGTTTTTCTCCGGGTCCTCCGTTTCCTCCAACAATAAAACTGACCACCACGATATAGCTGAAATATTGGTGTAAGTGGCGTTAAACACCATCAAAGGAACAAAACAAGCAATCTGAAAGACATTTTGCTGATGTTATCAATATGATTCGACAATATCTGCGTGTTCTTTGTTGAATATAAAGAATTTGCTGAAAAAACGAATCCCCTAAAATAGAATTATGAAATCTTTACACAAATGCTGTGTAAATAAATTGTTTACTGTTACGAGATAAATAATTATTCATAATCTGTGTATGGTTTTGCTATTGTTGTTACCTAATATAACTGGTGAAATATCTTATACGTTACCATATGCACTCTTCTTAAAATTTGGCAGCTTATATTCTCTAGCGTAAATCTTAAAGGTGTCAATTTACTAATCGGAGTTACTTGAATTGAACAATGAACTATACTGTTGGTTCATGAACTTGAATCAATTTTGTAGTCATGATTGTGAAATCACAAATACATGTGTTCAGAGGTTGTAACGGACACAAATATCAGCTATACTCTGTGCAAAAGATCACATAAAGTCAAACCTGGCTATGTCGAACTCTAAAGAACCACACATATCACTTCGAGTTAAAGAGTATTCTAGTAATCAGAGTTACCTCATAAATATCTTATACCTGCTACATTTGGATCTTTATCTTAAATCGATGTATCCATGGATACGAATTACCCGAGTTCAAAATAACGAGGTTTTTTGTATAATTAATATCATTTGTAAATGCATACCAATATCATTGTTATCATGTCTACATACATATTCCATCCTTATACACGACGGGTGTCATATATGAACTAGAGGGCATTGACCCCTTATAATTACTTGGTTACGAAGTTTATTCTTCTTTGTCCAAGTTTGTGAGGACCAATAGTTTGTGATATTTGTTTGATTTTAAGCTACAACTGCTGTTCTTTTATGTATCTGCATTTTATATCTTAATGATTTTTTTACCTTCAATCATTACCGTTAAAATGAACAATTATATGTAAGTCTACTTACCGAGAAGTCCTGAAATGTTAAAAATAAAATTATACTAGAAGAACATTCAATATATTTCAGCTTTCGCAAATCAAATATATAAAGTATATACTAAGTAGTGCAGTGTTACTATTGTGGAAATACTTCCATTAGGACGAGATACGATAAAGACAAAAGAAGCACAGAGCATGAGGTAGTAGGAATTTTATCAGTCTAAATTTTTCCTTGATATTTATTGTTCGTGTTTTCTTGTGAATGTTTGGGGTGGGATTCTGTTCTATACTGTAATAATACCTTTTTCGATTGCAATGTCTATAATGTAGTGTCTCGGCTTACAGGTCGGTGTTTTTCTCCTATTCCTCCGGTTTCCTCCAACATTAAAACTGACCGTCACGAGAAAACTGAAATATTGGTGTAAGTGGCGTTAAGCACCATCAAAGGAACAAACAAACAATCTGAAAGACATGTTGCTGATGTTATCAATAAGATTCGACAATATATCCGTGTTCATTGTTGAATATAAAGAATTTGCTGAAAAAACGAATCCCCTAAAATAGAATTATACAATCTTTACATCAATGCTGTGTAGATAAACTCTTCACTGTTACGAGATAAATAATTATTCATAATCTGTGTATAATTTTGTTATTGCTGGTACCATATTGAACTAGTGAGATATCGTATAAGTTACAATATGCACTCTTCTTAACATTTGGCAGCTTATATTCTCTAGCGTAAATTTTAAAGCTGTCAATTTACTAATCGGGGTTACTTGAATTGAACAATGAACTATAATGTTGGTTCATGAACTTGTATCAATGTTGTAGTCATGATTGTGAAATCACAAATAAACGTGTTCAGAGGTTGTAACGGACACAAATATCATCTATACTCTGTGAAAAATATCACATAAAGTCAAACCGGGCTATGTCGAACTTAAAAGAACCACACATATCACTTCGAGTTAAAGAGTATTCTAGTAATCAGAGTTACCTCATAAATATCTTATACGTGCTACATTTAGATATTTATCTTAAGTCGATGTATCCATGGATACGAATTACACGAGTTCAAAATAACGGGGTTTTCTGTATAATTAACATCATTTGCAAATATATACGTATATCATTGTTATCATGGCTACGTACATATTCCATCCTTATACACGACGGTGTCATATAGAAACCCCTTAGAATCACTTGGTTAAGACGTCTATTCTTCTTTGTCCAAGTTTGTGAGGACCAATAGTTTGTGATATCTGTTTGATTTTAAGCTACAACTGCTGTTCTTTCATGTATCTGCATTTCACATTTTAATGAATATGTTTACCTTTCGACATTACCGTCAAAATGAACAATTATATTTAAGTCTACTTACCGCAAAAATCTGAAATGTTAAAAATAAAATCATACTAGAAGAACATACAATATATTACAGCTTTCACAAATCAAATATATAAAGAATATACTAAGTAGTGAAGTGGTACTATTGTGTAAGTACTTCCCATAGTACGAAATACGTTAAAGACAAAAGAAGCACAGAGCATGAGGTAGGAATGTTGTCAGTCTAATTGTCTCCTTGATATTTATTGTTCGTGTTTTCTTGTGAATGTCTGGGGTGGGCTTCTGTTCAATACTGTAATAAATACTTTTCCGATTGCAATGTCTATAATTTTGTGTCTCGGCTTGCAGGTCGGTGTTTTTCTCCGGGTCCTCCGGTTTTCTCCAACAATAAAACTGACCGCCACGATATAACTGAAATATTGGTGTAAGTGGCGTTAAACACCATCAAAGGAACAAAACAAACAATCTGAAATACAGTTTGCTGATGTTATCAATAAGATTCGACAATATATCCGTGTTCATTGTTGAATATAAAGAATTTGCTGAAAAAACGAATCCCCTAAAATAGAATTATACAATTTTTACACCAATGCTGTGTAGATAAACTTTTTACTGTCACGAGATAAATAATTATTCATAATCTGTGTATGGTTTTGCTCTTGTTGTTACCATATATAACTGGTGAGATATCTTATATGTTACAATATGCACTCTTCTTAAAATTTGGTAGCTTATATTCTCTAGCGTAATGTTTAAAGCTGTCAATTTACTAATCAGAGTTACTTGAATTGAATAATGAACTATAATGTTGGTTCATGAACTTGTATACATTTTGTAGTCATGATTGTGAAATCACAAATAAACGTGTTCAGAGGCTGTAACGGACACAAATATCATCTGTACTCTGTGAAAAATATTACATAAAGTAGAACCTAGCTATGTCGAACTCTAAAGAAACACACATATCACTTCGAATTAAAGAGTATTCTAGTAATCAGAGTTACCTCATACATTTCTTTTACCTGCTACATTTGGATCTCTATCTTAAGTCAATGTATCCATGGATACGAATTACACGAGTTCAAAATAATGAGGTTTTCTGTATAATTAACATCATTTGCAAATGTATACGTATATCATTGCTATCATGGCTACATACATTTTCCATCCTTATACACGACGGTGTCATATCGAAAAACCTTAGAATCACTTGGTTACGAAGTTTATTCCTCTTTGTCCAAGTTTGTGAGGACCAATAGTTTATGATATTTGTTTGATTTTAAGCTACAACTGCTGTCCTATCATGTATCTGCATTTCACATTTTAATGAATATTTTTACCTTTCGTTCTTACCGTCAAAATGAACAATTATATTTAAGTCTACTTACCTCCAAAATCTGAAATGTTAAAAATAAAATCATACTAGAAGAACATACAATATATTACAGCTTTCGCAAATCAAATATATAAAGTATATACTAAGTAGTTAAGTGGTACTATTGTGTAAATACTTCCCATAGTACGAAATACGTTAAAGACAAATGAAGCACAGAGCATGAGGTATGAATGTTGTCAGACTAATTGTTTCCTTGATATCAATTGTTCGTGTTTTCTTGTGAATGTTTGGGGTGGGCTTCTGTTCAATACTGTAATAAATACTTTTCGATTGCAATGTCTATAATTTTGTGTCTCGGCTTGCAGGTCGGTGTTTTTCTCCGGATCCTCTGGTTTCCTCCAACAATAAAACTGACTGCCACGATATAGCTGAAATATTGATGTAAGTGGCGTTAAACACCATCAAAGGAACAAAACAAACAATCTGAAATACAGTTTGCTGATGTTATCAATAAGATTCGACAATATCTCCGTGTTCATTGTTGAATATAAAGAATTTGTTGAAAAAACGAATCCCCTAAAATAGAATTATGAAATCTTTACACCAATGATGTGTAGATACACTTTTTGGTGTTACGAGATAAATAATTATTCATAATCTGTGTATGGTTTTGCTATTGTTGTTACCACATAGAACTGGTGAGTTATCTTATATGCTACAATATGCACTCTTCTTAAAATTTGGCAGCTTATATTCTCTAGCGTAATTTTTAAAGCTTTCAATTTACTAATCAGAGTTAGTTGAATTGAACAATGAACTATAATGTTGGTTCATGAACTTGTATACATTTGTAGTCATGATTGTGAAATCACAAATAAACGTGTTCAGAGGTTGCAACGGACACAAATATCACCTATACTCTAAGAAAAATTTCACATAAAGTCGAACCTAGCTATGTCGAACTCTAAAGAACCACACATATCACTTCGAGTTAAAGAGTATTCTAGTAATCAGAGTTACCTCATAAATGTCTTCTACCTGCTACATTGTGATCTCTATCTTAAGTCGATGTATCCATGGATACGAATTACCCGAGTTCAAAATAACGAGGTTTGCTGTATAATTAACATCATTTGTAAATGCATACGTATATCATTGTTATCATGGCTACATACATATTCCGTCCTTTTACACGACGGGTGTCATATATGAACCAGAGGGTATGGATCCCTTAGAATCACTTGGTTACGAAGTTTATTCTTCTTTGTCCAAGTTTCTGAGGACCAATAGTTTGTGATATATGTTTGATTTTAAGCTACAAATGGTGTTCTTTTATGCATCTGCATTTCACATTTTAATGAATATTTTTACCTTTCGTCTTTACCGTCAAATTGAACGATTATATTTAAGTCTACTTACCGTCAATATCTGAAATGTTAAAAATAATATTATACTAGAAGAACATTCAATATATTACAGCTTTCGCAAATCAAATATATGAAGTATATTCTAAGTAGTGGAGTGGTACTATTGTGGAAATACTTCCAATAGGATGATATACGCTAAAGACAATAGAAGCACAGAGCATCAGGTAGGAATTTTATCAGTCTAAATGTTTCCTTTATATTTATTGTTCGTGTTTTCTTGTGAATGTTTGGGGTAGGCTTCTGTTCAATAATGCAATAATACTTTTTCAATTGCAATGTCTATAATGTTATGTCTCGGCTTACAGGTCGATGTTTTTCTCCGGGTCCTCCGGTTTCCTCCAACAATAAAACTGACCACCACGATATAGCTGAAATATTGGTGGAAGTGGCGTTAAACACCATCAAAGGAACAAAACAAACAATCTGAAAGGCATTTTGCTGATGTTATCAATATGATTCGACAATATCTCCGTGTTCTTTGTTGAATATAAAGAATTTGCTGAAAAAACGAATCCCCTAAAATAGAATTATGAAATCTTTACACCAATGCTGTGTAAATAAACTTTTTACTGTTACGAGACAAATAATTATTCATAATCATGTATGGTTTTGCTCTTGTTGTTACCATATATAACTGGTGAGATATCTTATATATTACAATATGCACTCTTCTTAACATTTGGCAGCTTATATTCTCTAGCGTAAATCTTAAAGCTGTCAATTTACTAATCGGAGTTACTGAATTGAACAATGAACTATACTGTTGGTTCATGAACTTGTATCAATTTTGTAGTCATGATTGTGAAATCACAAATAAACGTGTTCAGAGGTTGTAACGGACACAAATATCAGCTATACTCTGTGAAAAATATCACAAAAAGTCAAACCTGGCTATGTCCAACTCTAAAGAACCACACATATCACTTCGAGTTAAAGAGTATTCTAGTAATCAGAGTTACCTCATATATATCTTATACCTGCTATATTTGGATCTTTATCTTAAATCGATGTATCCATGGATACGAATTACCCGAGTTCAAAATAACGAGGTTTTCAGTATAATTAACATCATTTGGAAATGCATACGTATATCATTGTTATCATGGCTACATACCTATTCCATCCTTATGCACGATGGGTGTCATATATGAACTAGAGGGAATTGACCCCTTAGAATTACTTGGTTACGAGGTTTATTCGTCTTTGTCCAAGTTTGTGAGGACCAATAGTTTGTGATATTTGTTTGATTTTAAGCTACAACTGCTGTTCTTTTATGTATCTGCATTTCATATTTTAATGAATATTTTTACCTTTCATCATTACCGTTAACATGAACAATTATATGTAAGTCTACTTACTGAGAAGTTCTGAAATGTTAAAAATAAAATTATACTAGAAGAACATACAATATATTTCAGCTTTCGCAAATCAAATATATAAAGTATATATTAAGTAGTGCAGTGTTACTATTGTGGAAATACTTCCAATAGGACGAGATACGAAAAAGACAAAAGAAGCACAGAGCATGAGGTAGTAGGAATTGTATCAGTCTAAATTTTTCATTGATATTTATTGTTCGTGTTTTCTTGTGAATGTTTGGGGTGGGATTCTGTTCTATACTGTAATAATACCTTTTTCGATTGCAATGTCTATAATGTAGTGTCTCGGCTTAAATGTCGGTGTTTTTCTCCGGGTCCTCCGGCTTCCTCCAACAATAAAACTGACCGCCACGAGATAGCTGAAATATTGGTGTAAGTGGCGCTAAGCACCATCAAAGGAACAAACAAACAATCTGAAAGACATGTTGCTGATGTTATCAATAAGATTCGACAATATATCCGTGTTCATTGTTGAATGTAAAGAATTTGCTGAAAAAAACGTATCCCCTAAAATAGAATTATACAATCTTTACATCAATGCTGTGTAGATAAACTCTTTACTGTTACGAGATGAATAATTATTCATAATCTGTGTATGGTTTTGTTATTGTTGTTACCATATATAACTGGTGAGATATCTTATATATTACAATATGCACTCTTCTTAAAATTTGGCAGCTTATATTCTCTAGCGTAAATTTTAAAGCTGTCAATTTACTAATCGGAGTTACTTGAATTGAACGATGAACAATAATGTTGGTTCATGAACTTGTATCAATGTTGTAGTCATGATTGTGAAATCACAAATAAACGTGTTCAGAGGTTGTAACGGACACAAATAGCATCTATACTCTGTAAAAAATATCACATAAAGTCAAACCTAGCTATGTCGAACTCTAAAGAACCACACATATCACTTCGAATTAAAGAGTATTCTAGTAATCAGAGTTACCTCATAAATATCTTATACGTGCTACATTTAGGTATTTATCTTAAGTCGATGTATCCATGGATACGAATTACCCGAGTTCAAAATAACGAGGATTTCTGTATAATTAACATCATTTGCAAATGTATACGTATATCATTGTTATCATGGCTACATACATATTCCATCTTTATACTCGACGGTGTCATATATGAACCAGCGAGCATTGACCCCTTAGAATCACTTGGTTGCGAAGTGTATTCTTCTTTGTCCAAGTTTGTAAGGACCAATAGTTTGTGATATTTGTTTGATTTTAAGCTACAACTGTTGTTCTTTCATGTATCTGCATTTCACATTTTAATGACTATTTTTACCTTTCGTCATTACGGTCAAAATGAATAATTATATTTAAATCTACTTACCGAAATGATCTGAAATGTTAAAATAAAATCATACTAGAAGAACATTCAATATATTACAGCTTTCGCAAATCAAATAAATAAAGTATATACTAAGTAGTGGAGTGGTACTATTGTGGAAATACTTCCAATAGGACGAGATACGTTAAAGACAAACGAAGCACAGAGCATGAGGTAAGAATTTTATAAGTCTAAATTTTTCCTTGATAGTTATTGTTCGTGTGTTCTTGTGAATGTTTGGGTTGGGCTTCTGTTCAATACTTTAATAATACTTTTTCGATTGCAATGTCTATAATGTTGTGTCTCGGCTTACAGGTCGGTGTTTTTATCCGGGTCCTCCGGTTTCCTTCAACAATAAAACTTACCGCCACGATATAGCTGAAATATTGGTGTAAGTGGCGTTAAACACCATCAAAGGAACAAAACAAACAATCTGAAAGACATTTTGCTGATATTATCAATATGATTCGATAATATCTCCGTGTTCATTCTTGAATATAAAGAATTTGCTGAACAAACGGATCCCCTAAAATAAAATTATTCCTACATGTAGATCCCTACACAGGTGTCTGAATTAATATTTCATATTAAAATGCTGTCTTTGTGCATACCGGTAATCATTTTCACTTCGTTGTGGAGTGTTACTATTGCGGACATACTTCCCGTAGGACAAGAAACGTAAAATAAAAAAAGAAACACAGAGCGCTAGATAGGAATATGGTCAGTCTAACATGTTCTATGTGTATTCCTCTATATTTATTGTTCGTGTTCTGTTGTGCATTTTTGGGATGTGCTTGTGTTCAGTACATGAATTATTAGACAAAAGTAAGCACTATATGTCACATGCATATACGACGGATATCATGTAAGGACCAGAAGGTACTGACCCTTTAGAGGCAGCTGATCAACCCCTTTATTATTCTTTAACACAGTTTTGAATTCCCATGTTTTGTAATTTTTGTTTCGTGATAACATTTTTCTGGTGTCATAATTCCTCCTCTAATAGACATGTTTTCTCTGTGCCATTGTATTCAGATTTAAGAAGTAAATTAAGCATGCTTACCGTCATACTCAGAGGAATATTGAACATTACCAGGTGGACGATAATCTGTAATGTTAGATATAAAATATTAGTGCAAGAAGATTCAGTATATAACATCTTTCATGATTCAACTATATCAATTTAAAAGATGATGGATGACGTCATACTCTAGATGTTATGTGACATAAAAACAACATAGACTATAATACAAATAATAACACAAAGAATCACATTGTGTTAATTCAGGATGTATACTATGCAAACCTCTCCATATGGATGATGAAAAAAATATTGTTCGTGTTTTCGTGTGGGATGTGCTTCTGTTCAATACTGAAATATCACGTTTACATTTGCAATTTCTCGGCTTCTGAAAGATATTTTGTTGATGTCATAATTTAAACTCCACAATATATCAGTGTACATTATAGATTAGAAAGAAATTGCTGACAAAACTGATCCCCATGAATTATAATTATACAATTTTTACATCAATACTGTGTAGAAGAACTTTTTACTGTTACGAGATACATAATTTTTCATAATCTATATATGGTTTTGATGTTGTTGTTACCACATATAACTGGTGATATATTTTATTTCCTACAATACACACTTTCCTGAACACCAGGTATAGTCTTTAAATATTAAAGCTATAAATTTACTAATCAGAGTTACTTGAATTTTGAAATCACAAAGAAACGTGTTCAGAGGTTGTGACAGACACAGAGAACGTCGACACTCTGAAATGAAATATTAAAAGATAAAGTCAAACCTGGTCATGTCGAACTACAACGAACCAATCTTTTCAATTCGAGTAATCTGAGTTACCTTATTAATATATTCTGTGTTCTGTGTTGTGATGTCTGTTACGATTTCAGCATCAAAATGATGTTCCGTTCGTCTTTTCCTCCAGATGTTAGTAAGAAGGCTTATTTGCGGTATTTGTGTTTGTGTGCATATAGTTGTGTCCAGCACATATGTGTTCGTGTTGTTTTTTTCTTTTGTGTACCATATGTTGCCAGTTTTACTGGATGGTACATTTTTTCTTGCCCCTTCGGTATTGTTATGCCTGTTACATCTCGATCTGTATCTTAAATCGATGTAACCATGGAAACGACTTCTCCGAGATTAAGATAACGAGGTTTTTCTGTGCGATTTACATCATTGGTAAATATCTACGTCTATTATTGATATCATCGTTACATACTTATAACGTCCGTATACACGAAGGGTGTTATGTATGAAGCATGGTTTACAGACCTGTTATATGTATCACTTCAAGTACTCTCCATCGTACTTTGTCTGAGTTCGTGATGCACATCAATTTGTGATCTTTCTTTCATTTTAAGTTTTGTCTGGTATCACATTTTCCCTTCTAATTGATATTTCAACTTTATTCATTAAATTAAGATTGAAGAAGTAAATGTAAATATACTTACCAGGAGGTAAAGACCCATCTGAAAGATTAAATATAACATCTCAGAACAAGAACATTCAATATATTAAAGCTTCTACGACCCAACTATATCAATTGCTTTGTCAATATCGTTCACGTCATATTCTAAGTCCTATTATTTGGGAAGCACTTGTCGTAGAGTCGTCAAGGCCAAATAGACGTTAAAAAACAAAAACAGACACGGTTAGCGTTTATACCTCTCCTAATTTATACATGTAGATCTCTCCACAGGTGTTTTAGTTAATATTTCATATTAAAATATTGTCTTTGTACATAGCGTAATGATTTGTACTATATTATTTTCACTCAGTAGTGAAGTTGTATTATTGCAGAAATACTTCCCGTAGGACGAGAGACGCAACATACAAACGAAAAAACACACAGCTCAATTGTTCGTGTTTTCTTGTGCATTTTTTAGAACGAATTATCCAAGTTCTAGATAAGAAGATTTTCTGTATAATATACACCATTTGAAAATGTCTACTTAGATAACTATTTTCACGGTTACATACATATTTCCACCATTATCCGCGACGGGTGTCATATATGAACCAGAGGGTAATGACTCGTTAGAATTGTCAACTTACGTACTCTTTATTCTACTCTTTCAGAGATTGTGGGACCCAACATTTTGTTATCTTTGTTTTATTTTAAGAAGCAACTGGTGTTCTTTTTTCTATCTGCATTTCATCATTTAATTATTATGTTTTCTTATTTTACCGTCAGATTTAACAAAGATATGTAGGTTTACTTACTGAGATCAACCTCAGATGGCTCTGAAATGTTAAATATAGAATTGTACTGCAAGAACATTAAATACATTACAGCTTTCGCAAATCAAATATATCAATTCACAGTTCATGGCCATGCGCTTTATAACCCACGTGTCACTGTTGTGGTACGCAAGGCATATAAGTAAAAGAAACAAAGATAAATATGGTATAATTTAAGGAATTAAACTATACAAACTACTATATAACTACTGATAAAGCTGTCATCTGCTAAGATGTTTGTATATATATATATATGGATGAATCAATTATTATTGCTCTTGTTTCCTTGTATTATTGGGATGTTTAGATGTTCAATACTTAAATATTTCATTGATCTTAAATACCGAAACCACACTGAATCAAAATTTCCTCATCTTCATTATGTGCCTTGACCTTTTAAAGACATATTCCTGGTGCTATCATTTTGATTTGTTAATATTCCCGATCTCAAAAGTATGCAGTAGTTTTACGATTACTGTATACATGTGTGTTTTTACCCTCTTTTCTTTTTTATTGTTATTTTACCTTTGCGCCATTAAATGCAGATTTTAGAGTTAAATTCAGGGCTACTTACCCGAGGTTGATGCCGCTTCTGAAATTATAAATAATAAAGCTTAGCATTATATCATTTAGTATATTACATCTTTCACGACATTAATATATCAATTTATAGTCTTATTTTAATTATTGAACATGTTCACGTCCTGTATATTTTTGAAACATTGCTAGATGGACGTAAAACAACAATCTATCAATGAATCTTTCTGTTGATAGGTTCCGGTTATTGATGTTCTTCATACTCTAATTGTTACTATTCAGGACACAAGTGGCGTTGAAGCAATATCAACGTTAATAAATAACCAGACAGAGTGTTAGGAAGGGAATTGAACAATCAAAGCTTCTGTATATAGTCCCATCAAACTGTATTGTTCTAGTATGTATTTGAGATGTATATCTGTTCAATACTTAAATGTTGCATTTTATCAAATAACGAAGTCACACATAACATAGCAAATATCATCAACGATTTTTACAAGACATATTGCTGCAGTTGTCAGTTTGATTGCCAGATGTTCTCTTTCCCCTAATTGATGTATAAAGTATTCGTGGAACAAATTCTCCCTCGTGAAAAGCAAAAGTGGACCATATTTACACCATTGTTGTGTAAATGATCCTGTTACTGTTTTCTTGTGTTTAATTATTGATGTAAATCCACCTTATATATGAATGATGTCTTCTGATTGGTTGATACAAGGGGCATTGCTTTACCACTTCTTAGTTTGTTTCCCTCTAACACCCCATCGCAGGGGTATTTGTCCTTTGGAATTCCGCATAGTGTCTACGTCTCAATTATATCAATTTATTGGTCAATATCTTTCATGTTATACTCTAGGTTTTAGTATTGAGGAAAAAAATGTCGTAGGAACAAGATAGACGGCAATAAAGCAACAACACCGAGTGTTAGGGTTTTTACCTATAATAATTCCTACATGTAGATCCCTACACAGGTGTCTGAATTAATATTTCATATTAAAATGCTGTCTTTGTACATAGCGGTAATGATTTCCACTTCGTTGTGGAGTGTTACTATTGCGGACATACTTCCCGTAGGACGAGAAACGTAAAATAAAAAAAAACCACAGAGCGCTAGATAGGAATATGGTCAGTCTAAAATTTTCTATATGTATTCCTCTATATTTATTGTTCGCGTTCTGTTGTGCATTTTTGGGATGTGCTTGTGTTCAATACATGAATAAATAGAAACAAGTAGGTACTATATGTTACATGCATATACGATGGATATCATGTAAGGACCAGCTGGTACTGACCCTTTAAAGGCACCTGATCCCCCTTTATTATTCTTTAACACAGTTTTGAATTTCTATGTTTTGTAATTTTTGTTTCGTGATAACATTTTTCTGGTGTCATAATTCCTCCTCTAATAGACATGTTATCTCTGTGCCATTGTATTCAGATTTAAGAAGTAAATTGAAGCATACGTACCGTGATCTTGAAGATGACCTGGTAAATAATCTTCTGTAATGGTAGATATAAAATATTAGTGCAAGAAGATCCAGTATATAACATCTTTCAAGATTCAACTATATCAATTTATAAGATGATGATTGACGTCATACTCTAGATGTTACGTGACATAGAAACAACATAAACTTTAATAAAAACAATAACACAAAGAATCATATTGTGTTAATTCAGGATGTATACTATGCAAACCTCTCCATATGAATGATGAACAAAATATTGTTCGTGTTTTCGTGTGCATTTGTGAGATGTGCTTCTGTTCAATACTGAAATATTACGTTTTCATTTGCAATTTCTATAATATTGTGTCTCGGCTTCTGAAATTATAAAATCTTTACACCAATACTGTGTAGATGAACTTTTGACTGTTACGAAATAAATAATTATTCATAATCTATATATGGTTTTGATATTGTTGTTACCACATATAACTGGTGATATATCTTATTTGTTACAATACACACTTTCGTAGACACCAGATATATTCTCTAAGTTAATTATTAAAGATATAAATTTACTAATCAGAGTTACTTGCATTGAACAATGAACTAAACTGTTGGCTCGTGAACTTGTTTAAATGTTGTAATCATGATTGTGAAACCGTAAAGAAACGTGTTCAGATTTGTAAATGCATACGTATATAATTGTTATCATGGTTACACACATAACACGTCCTTATACACTATCGGTGACATGAACCATGGGTTATTGATCTATTAGAAGTATCAATTCATGTACTGTCTATTGGTCTTTTTCCTTACGTTTTATCTGGTATCATATTTCCCGCCTCTAATTGATATTTGAACTTTGTGCGATTACATTAAGATTGAAGACGTAAATGTAAGTCTACTTACCGAGACCCAGTCTCTGTACTGGAATATTAAATATAACACTCAATATATTACAGTTTCTACGAGTCAATAATTTATTGGTCAATGTCGTTCACGTTATACTATAAGTCTTATTATTGAGGAAGCATATCGTAGGAACAAGATAGACGTTAATAAATATATAAACACAGAGGGTTATGAATTTGACTTATCCTAATATATACATGTAGATCACAACAGATGTGTTAAATAATATTTGATGTTAAAATGTTGTCTTTGTACATACCTGTAATGATTTTCACAAAGCTGTGCAATGCCACTATTGCAGAAATACTTCCCGTAGGACGAGAGACGTTAAATACAAATAAAACGCAGAGCGTTAGGTAGGAATGTTATCATTCTCAATTTTCCTATGCATATCCCTTGATATTTATTGTTTGTATTTTCTTGTGCAATTGTTGGGCTGTGCTTCTGTTCAATACAGAAATATTACTTTTTTATTTGCAATTTAAATAATTTGTGCCTCGGTGTCTGTAAGACATTTTGCTGATGATATAAATTAAACTCCACAATATCTCCGTGTGCAATGTTGAATACAAAGAATTTACTCAACAGACCGACCCCCTAAAATAGAATTATACAATCTTTACACAACTACTGTGTACATAAACTTTTTACTGTTGAGAGATAATTAATTATTCATAATCTGTGTATTGTTTTGATATTTGTGTTACCATGTAGAACTGGTGAACTATCATAATTTTAGGAATACACACTTTGGTTGAAATTTGGTAACTTAAGTTTGCAAATTTAAATACTGAAACTAGAAAATTACTAAATTGCTTAAATTGAACAATGAACTAACCTGTTGGTTCATGAACTTATTTAAATTTTGTAATCATGAATGTGAAATCACAAGAAACGTGTTCAGAGGTTGGGACAGAAACAGAGAACATCGACACTGTGATGAAATATTAAAAACATAAAGTCAAAGTTGGCCATCTCGACATACAACGAACCAAACTTTTCACTTCGAGTAATCTGAGTTACCTTATTAATATATTCCGTGTTCCGTGTTGTGATGTCTGTTAAGATTGTAGCATGCAAACGATGTTCCATTCGTCTTTTCCTCCAGTTGTTAGTAAGAGGGCTTATTTGCGGTACTTGTGTTTGTGTGCATATAGTTGTGTCCAACACATATGTGTTCTGTTTTTTTTTCTTTTGTGTACCATATGTTTCCAGTTTCTCTGGATGGTACATTTTTTCTTGCCCCTTCGGTATTGTTATGCCTGTTACATCTCGATCTGTATCTTAAATCAATGTAACCATGGAAATGACTTGTCCGAGATTAAGATAACGACGTTTTTCTGTACGATTTACACCATTGGTAAATATCTACGTCTATTATTGATATCATCGTTACATACTTATAGCGTCCGTATACACGAAGGTGTTATGTATGAAGCATGGTTTACAGACCTGTTATAAGTATCACTTCAAGTACTCTCTATTGTTCTTTGTCTGAGTTTGTGATGAACATCAAGTTGTGATCTTTCTTTCATTTTAAGTTTTGTCTGGTATCACATTTCCCCTTCTAATTGATATTTCAACTTTATTCATTAAATTAAGATTGAAGAAGCAAATGTAAGTATACTCACTAGGAGGTAAAGACCCATCTGGAAGATTAAATATAACATCTCAGAACAAGAACATTCAATATATTAAAGCTTCTACCACTCAACTATATCAATTGATTGGTCAATATCGTTCACGTCATATTCTAAGTCCTATTATTTGGGAAGCACTTGTCGTAGAGTCGTCAAGGCCAAATAGACGTTAAAAACAAAAACAGACACGGTTAGCGTTTATACCTCTCCTAATTTATACATGTAGATCTCTCCACAGGTGTTTTAGTTAATATTTCATATTAAAATATTGTCTTTGTACATAGCGGTAATGATTTGTACTATATTATTTTCACTCAGTAGTGAAGTTGTATTATTGCAGAAATACTTCCCGTAGGACGAGAGACGCAACATACAAACGAAAAAACACACAGCTCAATTGTTCGTGTTTTCTTGTGCATTTTTTAGAACGAATTATCCAAGTTCTAGATAAGAAGATTTTCTGTATAATATACACCATTTGAAAATGTCTACTTAGATAACTATTTTCACGGTTACATACATATTTCCACCCTTATCCGCGACGGGTGTCATATATGAACCAGAGGGTAATGACTCGTTAGAATTGTCAACTTACGTACTCTTTATTCTACTCTTTCAGAGATTGTGGGACCCAACATTTTGTTATCTTTGTTTTATTTTAAGAAGCAACTGGTGTTCTTTTTTCTATCTGCATTTCATCATTTAATTATTATGTTTTCTTATTTTACCGTCAGATTTAACAAAGATATGTAGGTTTACTTACTGAGATCAACCTCAGATGGCTCTGAAATGTTAAATATAGAATTGTACTGCAAGAACATTAAATACATTACAGCTTTCGCAAATCAAATATATCAATTCACAGTTCATGGCCATGCGCTTTATAACCCACGTGTCACTGTTGTGGTACGCAAGGCATATAAGTAAAAGAAACAAAGATAAATATGGTATAATTTAAGGAATTAAACTATACAAACTACTATATAACTACTGATAAAGCAGTCATCTGCTAAGATGTTTGTATATATATATATGGATGAATCAATTATTATTGCTCTTGTTTCCTTGTATTATTGGAATGTTTAGATGTTCAATACTTAAATATTTCATTGATCTTAAATACCGAAACCATACTGAATCAAAATTTCCTCATCTTCATTTTGTGCCTTGACCTTTTAAAGACATATTCCTGGTGCTATCATTTTGATTTGTTAATATTCCCGATCTCAAAAGTATACAGTAGTTTTACGATTACTGTATACATGTGTGTTTTTACCCTCTTTTCTTTTTTATTGTTATTTTACCTTTGCGCCATTAAATGCAGATTTTAGAGTTAAATTCAGGGCTACTTACCCGAGGTTGATGCCGCTTCTGAAATTATAAATAATAAAGCTTAGCATTATATCATTTAGTATATTACATCTTTCACGACATTAATATATCAATTTATAGTCTTATTTTAATTATTGAACATGTTCACGTCCTGTATATTTCTGAAACATTGCTAGATGGACGTAAAACAACAATCTATCAATGAATCTTTCTATTGATAGGTTCCGGTTATTGATGTTCTTCATACTCTAATTGTTACTATTCAGGACACAAGTGGCGTTGAAGCAATATCAACGTTAATAAATAACCAGACAGAGTGTTAGGAAGGGAATTGAACAATCAAAGCTTCTGTATATAGTCCCATCAAACTGTATTGTTCTAGTATGTATTTGAGATGTATATCTGTTCAATACTTAAATGTTGCATTTTATCAAATAACGAAGTCACACAAAACATAGCAAATATCATCAACGATTTTTACAAGACATATTGCTGCAGTTGTCAGTTTGATTGCCAGATGTTCTCTTTCCCCTAATTGATGTATAAAGTATTCGTGGAACAAATTCTCCCTCGTGAAAAGCAAAAGTGGACCATATTTACACCATTGTTGTGTAAATGATCCTGTTACTGTTTTCTTGTGTTTAATTATTGATGTAAATCCACCTTATATATGAATGATGTCTTCTGATTGGTTGATACAAGGGGCATTGCTTTACCACTTCTTAGTTTGTTTCCCTCTAACACCCCATCGCAGGGGTATTTGTCCTTTGGAATTCCGCATAGTGTCTACGTCTCAATTATATCAATTTATTGGTCAATATCTTTCATGTTATACTCTAGGTTTTAGTATTGAGGAAACAAATGTCGTAGGAACAAGATAGACGGCAATAAAGCAACAACACCGAGTGTTAGGGTTTTTACCTATCATAATTCCTACATGTAGATCCCTACACAGGTGTCTGAATTAATATTTCATATTAAAATGCTGTCTTTGTACATAGCGGTAATGATTTCCACTTCGTTGTGGAGTGTTACTATTGCGAACATACTTCCCGTAGGACGAGAAACGTAAAATAAAAAAAACCACAGAGCGCTAGATAGGAATATGGTCAGTCTAAAATTTTCTATATGTATTCCTCTATATTTATTTTTCGCGTTCTGTTGTGCATTTTTGGGATGTGCTTGTGTTCAATACATGAATAAATAGAAACAAGTAGGTACTATATGTTACATGCATATACGATGGATATCATGTAAGGACCAGCTGGTACTGACCCTTTAAAGGCACCTGATCCCCCTTTATTATTCTTTAACACAGTTTTGAATTTCCATGTTTTGTAATTTTTGTTTCATGTTAAGATTTTTCTGGTGTCATAATTCCTCCTCTAATAGACATGTTATCTCTGTGCCATTGTATTCAGACTTAAGAAGTAAATTGAAGCATACGTACCGTGATCTTGAAGATGACCTGGTAAATAATCTTCTGTAATGGTAGATATAAAATATTAGTGCAAGAAGATCCAGTATATAACATCTTTCAAGATTCAACTATATCAATGTATAAGACGATGGTTGACTTCATACTCTAGATGTTACGTGACATAGAAACAACATAAACTTTAATAAAAACAATAACACAAAGAATCATATTGTGTTAATTCATGATGTATACTATGCCAACCTCTACATATGAATGATGAACAAATATTGTTCGTGTTTTCGTGTGCATTTGTGGGATGTGCTTCTGTTCAATACTGAACTATTACGTTTTCATTTGCAATTTCTATAATATTGTGTCTCGGCTTCTGAAATTATAAAATCGTTACACCAATACTGTGTAGATGAACTTTTGACTGTTACGAAATAAATAATTATTCATAATCTATATATGGTTTTGATATTGTTGTTACCACATATAACTGGTGATATATCTTATTTGTTACAATACACACTTTCCTAGACACCAGGTATATTCTCTAAGTTAATTATTAAAGATATAAATTTACTAATCAGAGTTACTTGCATTGAACAATGAACTAAACTGTTGGCTCATGAACTTGTTTAAATGTTGTAATCATGATTGTGAAACCGTAAAGAAACGTGTTCAGATTTGTAAATGCATACGTATATAATTGTTATCATGGTTACACACATAACACGTCCTTATACACTATCGGTGACATGAACCATGGGTTATTGATCTATTGGAAGTATCAATTCATGTACTGTCTATTGCTCTTTTTCCTTACGTTTTATCTGGTATCATATTTCCCGCCTCTAATTGATACTTGAACTTTGTGTGATTACATTAAGATTGAAGACGTAAATGTAAGTCTACTTACCGAGACCCAGTCTCTGTACTGGAATATTAAATATAACACTCAATATATTACAGTTTCTACGAGTCAATAATTTATTGGTCAATGTCGTTCACGTTATACTATAAGTCTTATTATTGAGGAAGCATATCGTAGGAACAAGATAGACGTTAATAAATATATAAACACAGAGGGTTATGAATTTGACTTATCCTAATATATACATGTAGATCACAACAGATGTGTTAAATAATATTTGATGTTAAAATGTTGTCTTTGTACATACCGGTAATGATTTTCACAAAGTTGTGGAATGCCACTATTGCAGAAATACTTCCCGTAGGACGAGAGACGTTAAATACAAATAAAACGCAGAGCGTTAGGTAGGAATGTTATCATTCTCAATTTTCCTATGCATATCCCTTGATATTTATTGTTTGTATTTTCTTGTGCAATTGTTGGGCTGTGCTTCTGTTCAATACAGAAATATTACTTTTTTATTTGCAATTTAAATAATTTGTGCCTCGGTGTCTGTAAGACATTTTGCTGATGATATAAATTAAACTCCACAATATCTCCGTGTGCAATGTTGAATACAAAGAATTTACTCAACAGACCGACCCCCTAAAATAGAATTATACAATCTTTACCCAACTACTGTGTACATGAACTTTTTACTGTTGAGAGATAATTAATTATTCATAATCTGTGTATTGTTTTGATATTTGTGTTACCATGTAGAACTGGTGAACTATCTTAATTTTAGGAATACACACTTTGGTTGAAATTTGGTAACTTAAGTTTGCAAATTTAAATACTGAAACTAGAAAATTACTAAATTGCTTAAATTGAACAATGAACTAACCTGTTGGTTCAAGAACTTATTTAAATTTTGTAATCATGAATGTGAAATCACAAAGAAACGTGTTCAGAGGTTGCGACAGAAACAGAGAACATCGACACTGTGACGAAATATTAAAAACATAAAGTCAAAGTTGGCCATCTCGACATATAACGAACCAAGCTTTTCACTTCGAGTAATCTGAGTTACCTTATTAATATATTCTGTGTTCCGTGTTGTGATGTATATTAAGATTGTAGCATACAAACGATGTTCCATTCGTCTTTTCCTCCAGTTGTTAGTAAGAGGGCTTATTTGCGGTACTTGTGTTTGTGTGCATATAGTTGTGTCCAACACATATGTTTTCTGTTTTTTTTTCTTTTGTGTACCATATGTTTCCAGTTTCTCTGGATGGTACATTTTTTCTTGCCCCTTCGGTATTGTTATGCCTGTTACATCCCGATCTGTATCTTAAATCAATGTAACCATGGAAATGACTTGTCCGAGATTAAGATAACGACGTTTTTCTGTACGATTTACACCATTGGTAAATATCTACGTCTATTATTGATATCATCGTTATATACTTATAACGTCCGTATACACGAAGGTGTTATGTATGAAGCATGGTTTACAGACCTGTTATAAGTATCACTTCAAGTACTCTCTATTGTTCTTTGTCTGAGTTTGTGATGAACATCAAGTTGTGATCTTTCTTTCATTTTAAGTTTTGTCTGGTATCACATTTCCCCTTCTAATTGATATTTCAACTTTATTCATTAAATTAAGATTGAAGAAGCAAATGTAAGTATACTCACTAGGAGGTAAAGACCCATCTGGAAGATTAAATATAACATCTCAGAACAAGAACATTCAATATATTAAAGCTTCTACCACTCAACTATATCAATTGATTGGTCAATATCGTTCACGTCATACTCTAAGTCTTATTATTTGGGAAGCACTTGTCGTAGAGTCGGAAAATCCAAATAGATGTTAAAAAACAAAAACAGACACGGTTAGCGTTTATACCTCTCCTAATGTATACATGTATATCTCTCCAAAGGTGTTTTAGTTAATATTTCATATTAAAATGTTGTCTTTGTACATAGCGGTAATGATTTGTACTATATTATTTTCACTCAGTAGTGAAGTTGTATTATTGCAGAAATACTTCCCGTAGGACGAGAGACCCAAAATACAAACGAAAAAACACACAGCTTTATTGTTCGTGTTTTCTTGTGCATTTTTTAGGACGAATTATCCAAGTTCTAGATAAGGAGATTTTCTGTATAATATACACCATTTGAAAATGTCTACTTAAATAACTATTTTCATGGTTACATACATATTTCCACCCTTATTTGCGACGGGTGTCATCTATGAACCAGAGGGTAATGACTCGGTAGAATTGTCAACTTACGTACTCTTTATTCTGCTTGTTCTGGGTTTGTGGGGCCCAATATTTTGTTATCTTTGTTTTATTTTAAGAAGCAACTGGTGTTCTTTTATCTATCTGCATTTCATCATTTTGGTCCTGTATTTAAATACTGTTATAGTGACAGCCGGAACCTTTGAACCGTAATGAGAGCGGGAGGTTTGGCGCTTTAAAATCTGATTCAACCCACCATTTCTTTAGAAATACCTGTACCAAGTCAGGATCATTACGGTTTTCACAGTTTTCCGGTTGCTGACTAATTTTGTCTGTTTATATAATTATGAGTTTTGACTTTCCCTTTGTAAGATTGTTCGGCGTTCGGTAATTTTGTTATTACCCTTATTAATTAATATGTTTTCCTATTTCACAGTCAGCTTGAACAAAGATATGTAGGTCTACTTACCGAGATCAACCTCTAATGGCTCTGAAATGTTAAATATATAATTTTACTGCAAGAACATTCAATACATTACAGCTTTTGCAAATAAAATATATCAGTTCACAGTTCATGGCCATGCGCTTCATAATCTACGTTTCACTGATGTGGTACACACGGCATAGAAGTAAAAGAAACAAAAGATAAATAGGGTATTATTTAAGGAATTTAACAATACAAACTACATGTATACAAAATACTATATAACTACTGACAAAGCTGTCATCTGCTTAGCTGTTTATATATATATATATATATGGATGCATCAACTATTATTGTTGTTGTTTCCTTGTATTATTTGGATGTATTGATGTTCAATACTTAAATATTGCCTTGATCTTAAATACCGAAACCACACTGAATCATAATTTCCTCATCTTCATTTTGTGCCTTGACCTTTTAAAGACATATTCCTGGTGCTATCATTTTGATTTGTTAATATTCCGGATCTCAAAAGTATACAGTAGTTTCACGATTACTGTATACATGTGTGATTTTACCCTCCTTTCATTTTTATTGTTATTTTACCTTTGCGCCATTAAATGCAGATTTTAGAGTTAAATTCAGGGCTACTTACCCGAGGTTGATGCCGCTTCTGAAATTTTAAATAATAAAGCTTAGCATTATAACATTTAGTATATTACATCTTTCACGACATTAATATATCAATTTATAGTCTTATTTTTATTATTGAACATGTTCACGTCCTGAATATTTCTGAAACATTGCTAGATAGACGTAAAACAACAATCTATCAATGAATCAATCTATTGATAGGTTCCGGTTATTGATGTTCTTCATACTCTAATTGTTACTATTCAGGACACAAATGGCGTTGAAAAAATATCAACATTAATAAATAAGCAGACAGAGTGTTAGCAAGGGAATTGAACAATCAAAACTTCTTTATATAGTCCCATCAAACTGTATTGTTCTAGTCTATATTTGAGATGTATATCTGTTGAATACTTAAATGTTGAATTTTATCAAATAGCGAAGTCACACATAACATAGCAAAAATCATCATCGATTTTTACAAGACTTATTGCTGCAGTTGTCAATTTGATTGCCAGATGTTCTCTTCTCCTAATTGATGTATAAAGTATTCGTGGAACAAATTCTCCCTCGTGAAAAGCAAAGGTGGACCATGTTTACGCCATTGTTGTTTAAATGATCCTGTTACTGTTTTCTTGTATCTAATTATTGATGTAAATCCACCTTATATATGAATGATGTCTTTTGATTGGTTGATACAAGGGGCATTGCTTTACCACTTCTTAGTTTGTTTCCCTCTAACACCCCATCGCAGGGGTATTTGTCCTTTGGAATTCCGCATAGTGTCTACGTCTCAATTATATCAATTTATTGGTCAATATCTTTCATGTTATACTCTAGGTTTTAGTATTGAGGAAACAAATGTCGTAGGAACAAGATAGACGGCAATAAAGCAACAACACCGAGTGTTAGGGTTTTTACCTATCATAATTCCTACATGTAGATCCCTACACAGGTGTCTGAATCAATATTTCATATTAAAATGCTGTCTTTGTACATAGCGGTAATGATTTCCACTTCGTTGTGGAGTGTTACTATTGTGGACATACTTCCCGTAGGACGAGAAACGTAAAATAAAAAAAACACAGAGCGCTAGATAGGAATATGGTCAGTCCAACATTTTCTATATGTATTCCTCTATATTTATTGTTCGCGTTCTGTTGTGCATTGTTTGGATGCGCTTGTGTTCAATACATGAATTAATAGAAACAAGTAGGTACTATCTTTACACATCAACTATTATTGTTCGTTTCCTTGTATTATTTGGATGTATAGATGTTCAATACTTAAATATTGCATTGATCTTAAATACCGAAACCACACTGAATCAAAATATCCTCATCTTCATTTTGTGACTTGACCTTTTAAAGACATATTGCTGGAGCTATCGATTTGATTTGTTAATATGCATACACCATTACTTTATACATCTTTTCTTTTTTATTGTTATTTTACCTTTGCGCCATTAAATGTAGATTTTAGAGTTATATTTAGAGGTACTTACCAGAGGTTGATGCCGCTTCTGAAATTTGAAATAATAAAGCTTAGCATTATAGCATTTAGTATATTACATCTTTCACGGCATTAATATATCAATTTATAGTTTGATTTTTATTATTGGACATGTTCACGTCCTGAATATTTCTGAAACATTGCTGGATGGACGTAAAACAACAAAAACCAATGAATCAATCTATTGATATGTTCTGGTTATTGATGTTCTTCGTACTCTAATTGTTACTATTCAGGACACAAGTGGCGTTGAAGCAATATCAACGCTCAGAAATAACCAGACAGAGTGTTAGCAAGTCAATTGAACTATCAAACCTCTTTATATAGTCCCATCAAACTGAATTATTCTATTGTATATTTGAGATGTATATCTGTGCAATACTTAAATGTTGCATTTCATCAAGTAACGAAATCACACCTAACATAAAAAATATCATCATCGATTGTTCAAAGACATATTGCTGGAGTTGTCAGTTTGATTGCAAGATCTTCTCTTTTACACAGTTTGTCAGTTCCCATGTTTTGTAATTTTTGTTTCATGTTATTATTTTTCTGGTGTCATAAATCCTCCTCTAATAGACATGTTATCTCTGTGCCATTGTATTCAGATTAAAGAAGTAAATTTAAGCATACATACCGCGATACTCAATCGTATCTTGAACATTACCGGGTGAATGATCTTCTGTAATGTTAGATATACAATATTAGTGCAAGAAGATTCAGTATATAACATCTTTCATGATTCAACTATATAAATTTATAAGATGATGGTTGACGTCATACTCTAGATGTTACGTGACATAGAAACAACATAAACTATAATTAAAATAATAGCACAAAGAATCACGTTGTGTTAATTCAGGATGTATTCTATGCAAACCTCTCCATATGGATGATGAACAAAATATTGTTCGTGTTTTCGTGTGCATTTGTGGGATGTGCTTCTGTTCAATACTGAAATATTACGTTTTCATTTGCAATTTCTATAATATTTTGTCTCGGATTCTGAAAGATATTTTGCTGATGTCATAATTTAAGCTCCACAATATATTAAAGAAATTGCTGACAAAACTGATCCCCATAAATTATAATTATAAAATCTTTACACCAATACTGTGTAGATGAACTTTTTACTGTTACGAGATAAATAATTATTCATAATCTATATATGATTTTGATATTGTTGTTACACACATATAACGTCTTTATTTACAACCGGTGTCATGTTTGAACCACGTGTTATTGATATATCAGAAGTATCAATTCATGTACTCTCTATTCCTCTTTTTCGTTAAGCTTTATCTGGTATTATATTTCCCACCTCTAATTGATATTTTAACTTTGTGCCATTAAATTAAGATCGAAGAGGTAAATGTAAGTCTACTTACCGGAAGTCCGTCTCCGTGCTGGAATATTAAATATAACATCTCAATATATTACAGCCTCTACTACTCAATTATATCAATTCATTGTTCAATATCGTTCAAGTGATATTCTCAGTCTTAATATTGAGGAAACACATGGCGTATGAAGACAATATAAGTTAATAAAGCAAAACACAGAATGTAAAGGTTTTACCTATCCTAATGTATACACGTAGATCCCTCCACATGTGTTTAAATTAATATTCCATATTAAAATGCTCTCTTTGTACATACCGGTTATGATTTTCAATAAGTAGTAGAGTGTTATTTTTGTGGAAATACTTCCCGTATTACGAGAGATGTTAAATACAAATGAAACGCAGGGCTGTAGGTAGAAATAGCTTGATATTTATTGTTCGTGTTTTCTTGTGCATTTGTTGGGATGTGTTTTTGTTCAAAACTGAACTATTACTTTTTCATTTGCAATTGCTATAATTTTGTATTGCGGCTTCTGAAATACATTAGCTGATGTTATTAACTACAATCGTTCTATCAATACACACATATATATATAAATATACATCAGTCATATGGCCATAAATCAGGGTAGACAATTCACCCTCAAGAATAAACTTCAGAATTGAACTACTGAGCAAAGTGGTGGTTCATGAACCTGCCTGAATTTTTAAGCAGGATTGTCAAATCACAAATAAACATGTTCAGTGATGGCAACTGGCATACAATAAGGGTAATAACAAAAGTCATCCCTCTGTAAAGAAATATTAAGGACATACGGTCAAGCCTATGTCGAACGTAAATGAGACATGCGGTCTCATACAAACAACTGAAGGTCAGGACGAACCGAACGTCGTTTTAAACCGGAAATCGTAGCGGACATGACAACATGGAATGCAGAACGCAAAGATACTTGAAATGACAAAATTTTGGACATCACTGTACGCAAACATATACAAAAATCACAATAATATATAAGCCCCCCACCCCCTCTTTACAAGCAATGATACTATCGGATGAAAGACGAAACAGGTTTAAGAAAGCAATCTGGATTATACATACAGTCCGTTTGTACGTGGAAAAATCTACGGTTTTTAAAACAAAAATCATGTCTTTAATTGTTGTATCTGCCATATAATTGTACATTTGATTTCACTTCATTACATACAAAGGTAAAGGATAGATGTAATTACTAGCCCTGAAAAAAGTTAAAATACTGGGACAACTTCCTGACAATTATCCCAGAAATTACACAAAACATTTCAATTACAATATATTCACTCACCAGGTACACGTGGGGTATTTCTCTTCATTCTATCACTTCTTGATCTTCAAAACAGTCTGAAATAGAAAGTTTGGGTTCGACTATTATATTATTGTGCTTGTCTGTTTGTGCATGTGTTTTCCTTTTCATGTTTGATACATTAGCATATTACCGTAGCTGTCATTAGTGAGCAATTATGTGGATTGTATGTGTCTGGGCTTGTGTGCTGGATTTAGAGATTTAGAATTACGTTGTTGAAAACAAAGACCATAACTTGAAATATGAACAACAGGAATCCATTGCAAAAGCATATACTTCAATGGCCAACTACAGTAGTTTTAAAACACATATCAGAATCACTTAAACAAAAACTGTTAAAAATAAAACTTTATATGAGTAACACAGCGAGTATCTTATATAAGGCAGAACCTGCTTACCCTTCGCGAGCACCTGAGTTTAGCTTCGGTTTTTGGTGTGGTCCGGTTATTACTTTTTTGTGTTGTCCTATTATGTGTCTTTACGTTCTGAGTTCCGTGTTGTGATGTTTGCTACGATTTCCGTATAAAACTGATGTTAAGTGCGTATTTACCTCCAGTTGTTTGTTGGCGGGCGTATGTAATATTTACGTTATTTGTATTTGTTTACGCATAGTGTTGTCCAACACATATTGTGGTGTGTTTTGGCTTTGTTTTTCTTCGTCTTGTGTACTCTAGATTGTCCTTTTTTGATTGCCACTTCGGTATTCGTTAACGTTAATTATATACTATACATGTCACCTTCGCCAGCCCCCGTGTTACTTTAACATCCCACATCGTCTGGCTTTCAATTCACGCTACATTATTTTTACATAAAAACTACATAAGTATGATCCCGAATACCACAGTACAGAGGGACAAAACGGAAGTTTCTAAGAATACCATAGTATTTTATTATCTAAAATACTAAACAATGAAATAGACAAGTTAGAAAAAGAGTTAGAACAAATTTACGAGCAAAAGGCAAAAGGCGCGCAGGTTAGATCTCGGGAGAAATGGGTAGAATTAGGTGAAAAAAACAATGCTTATTTTTTAGGTTTAGAAAAGAAACGACAAATTAAAAAGTCGATCACAAAATTATTAGATGATGAGGGGAATATAATTACAAACCAAAGAGGCATTTTAGATAAAATAAAATATTATTACAAACAGTTGTATACATCAACAAACCCAGATAAACAGAGCTTAAATGAGTATATATATAGAACACAACTAGAAAGTAAAGTCAATCAAGAAGATTTGAATGTATGTGATGGACAGTTATCGGTGGAAGAATGTACAGAGGCTATTTTTAGAATGAAATTAAATAAATCTCCCGGCATAGACGATTAACGGTAGAATTGTATAGGACATTTTGGGAAAGTATAACATATTTGATAGTCTTTATTTTAAATAAGTGTCACGAAGATAGGCAACTGTCTTTTTCTCAACGAACAAACGTACTAACTCTTTTATTTAAAAAAGATGACCCATTGAAATTAGATAACCATAGACCAATATCTCTATTGAATGTTGATCTAAAACTCCTTTCGTACACTTTAGCTCAACGTTTGAAGAAAATTCTGCCAAAACTTATCAACGAAGATCAAACCGGTTATATTAAAAATAGATTTATAGGTTTTAATCTAAGACAGATTCAAGACATTATAGATTATTCAAACATTTATAAGATAGAAGGTGCAATTATCTTTTTAGATTTTTCAAAAGCTTTTGATTCTTTAGAATGGGATTTTATGTTTTCAACACTAAAACATTATGGGTTCAATTATTCTTTTGTTACCTGGGTGGAAATATTATATAATAATATACAAACCTGTGTGATAAATAATCGATGGATATCTGAAATGTTTAATAACACTAGAGGAAACCGCCAAAAATGTCCTTTATCTGCCCTTTTATTTGTTATTTCCGTGGAAATTATGGCGTTAAGGCTTAGAGAAAATAAAAATATTAAAGGGATAAAAGTAAAAATTGATGATAAAGCACACATCATTAAAATATCTCAATTAACATACGACACAACGTTATTTGTGAGTTCCAAAACTGATATAGCTTTAGCCATGAATGAAATAGAAATATTTGGGTCATTTTCAGGGTTAATTCTAAATAGAAATAAAACAGAGGGCATATGGATCGGTAAGCTAAAAAATTGCAAAGACAAAATTAGAGGTATTAAATGGACACAGAATCCTGTTAAAACATTAGGTATATTCTTTGGACATAACAAGGAAGAATGTCAAAAACTTAACTGGGAAAAGAAAATTGAAGAAATGAAAAATCAATTTACAGCATGGGGAAAAAGAAATCTAACTATTATGGGGAAAATTCTTATTATAAAAACACTCATCCTGCCAAAATTTACCTTCTTAGCCAGTTCATGTGCAATACCAAAGATGTATATAAAAGAAATTGAATCTTGTTTTTACAGATTTATCTGGAATGGGAAACCGGATAAAATCAAAAGATTAACTATAATAGGGGATTATGAAAAGGGGGATGGGGGGGGTTTAATATGGTTGATATAAACAGTTATTTTAAATCGCTCAAAGTGTCATGGGACAAAAGACTGCTTAGTTAAAAAAAATCAAATTGGAAAGTTATACCAAGAAAATATTTAGATAAATTTGGAAAAAACTGGCTTATTTTTAAAATGAATATAGACAATGGTAATTCAATAGAAAATTTTAATGATATCCCAGAGTTCTATAAAGAAATAATAAACTGTTGGGTAGAATTTGGAGGTGGACAAACAAAAACACCAACTAATTTTAGAGAGATAAGAAACCAAAATATTTGGGGAAATAAATATATAAAATTTAATAATAAAAATTTAATTTATAAAAACTGGATTGATAGCAACCTGTTGTATGTGGTCGACATAACTGACGAAAATAGAAGGGCATCACAAGACTATTTGATAGAGAAATTATTTTTTTTTTTTTTTTTTTTTTTTAGTGAATTTAGTCGACTAAAAAAGGCAATTCCCAAAGAGTGGTATGTGCAATTATCAGAAGAAAAATCTGTGAAAACTACTATTAATATAAAAAAAGAAAATATTATTTCTGCTGGTAGGGTGATTGATATGGATAAATTAGTTAACAAAGATTTTTACAATATTATCAAAAACAAAGTTTGTATCAAACCTATAGGTATACATTTTTGGACAACTTACTTGGATATCCAAGACTTTCAAAATATAACAGAGTTATATGAATTTATTTTTAAAATTTTGTTAGAAAACAAATTGAAAATATTTAGATGGAAACTATTGCAATTTATTATTCCAACCAAATCACATTTGTTCAAATGGAAAATATCAACTGACAGTTTATGTAATGTTTGTAAAGTAGAAGAAGATTATGATCACTTTTTTATGTCGTGTAAATATTTAGACATATTTTGGAATAAAATAAATGAAATGTTAAAAAAGGTCCAATTTGAAAACAATATCAGACTTCAACATTTAGTATTTGGGTACAAAATTTTCGACAAAGAATATTTTCACCTTAATCATTTTTTAACTATATTGGCATTTACAATTTACAAATCCTATTATGTATCGGAACAAAAGACAAAGACAATTGATGTGTATCTGTTATTTAAAAATGAATTTCAAAGAAACATGAAGGAAAATAAATTACTAGGAATGAATTCATTGTTCAATCATATATTAAATAAACTGTGATCATAACTTATGCAATAGAATATATTAGAATAAAATAGTTGTATATGTAATTATAGTTTTGAGTATTTCCCTGGATATTCAAAACAGAATTTCACAGGGATAATTCAGAGGAAGTTGGACTCTGAAGTAAAAATGTAACAAGATATTTACTAAATAAAATCTGTGATATTGAAAAAAAAAGAATACCATAGTATAGAGGGACAAAACGGAAGTTTATATGGAACTACCTCGGTGGTGGTAATTATAATCATGAACGAAATGAATGAGAATACTGAATACACGTGAAAATTACACCGTTATGTAACATTTGTTATTGAAATTTACGGTTGCTACATATTATGATCATCATCAATCGATATTACTTAGGACAATTGTATCCCTAACGGGTTGAAGGTATAGAATGCGATACAATACAAATATCGTCCATTGCAAATTCAGTAGAAAATACAACAGCAAATAAACATCAATAATTCACCATATAAAACACACGACAGTGAAAAATATATTTATGAAGAGATCTGGTCCATTTTCATCAGTGAACAATACTTTTCAACAGCCAAGTGTCTTTGATGTGACAACATTATTGCTATGGTCAATGGATTGAGGTGAAAGATTATTGTTCGTTGTGTTGATAATGGTGGAATTGTTGACCGTCATTGTTGACACTTTCTTTTCATTAGGGTATTATATAGAGATTATCCAAATGTTACAAGTCTGGACAAATGTGTTAAGTTTTAGCAAATAACTCATGTTTAATGTGAAATTCGGGAGGTGGAACTGTGGGGGGGGGGGGGGGGGGGGGCAATTAAATAAGAAAATGAATTTAGCTCATATTTAGATAACAATAATAATGCATTATTTTCTTTTAATACTTGTGTATCAACAAATCAATAGCCAGGATAATAATGTGTGCATAAGGTGTTATTTTATAGACAATCTTAGTGCAGTGTATTAAGATATAAACTTTATGTATTTGAGGCTAAAAAACTGGGATACAGGCGAGGTTCGTCGAGCCTTTCTCCAGTTTTACACAGAATACAAATAAATACAGATCAAGATTAGACATTCCAGTTTTCACAGTCGACAAAAAAAAACGATGAAAGTAGATTATGACATTGAAATCTGTTATTGTCTATTGGATGAATGAGAACAATTCACCAAAGACACCAACTAATCCAAAACCAAGACTAAATTTAAACCCACATCGACTTAGAACTTTCGGACACATCAAATGATAAGTCATCTTCGGAGGAAATATCACATTATGTATATGACAGACCTGATAGCAAATCTGACAAAATACAAACCAGCATTGAAATAGTGGATCTTCAGGGGAACCAGCTGCGAGTATTGTAGAAACAAAATGTCAGTTGGGGACCCCCAATTATACTAGTATCGTAGACATGAGATGATTCTTAATTAAGAATCACTTATTCCTTTGTGTTTAGGCGACGTATTCGAGATAGGAAAGAACCAAATAATCATTTCTATCAGGTGATATGGCAACGAACAATCGCATAATAGTCGGAAGTTGAAGGCAGAGTTCATGACGTATGCATTTCAAACAGAATTGTCACTGACAAAAAATAAAAATAAATAACTAAAATAAATAGAAAAAAAGCTTTAATGGACATTAGAAAATAATCTGATTAACTGTGTGCATAGTTTATTGGTTAGTATATTTAATTGTATGGTTGTAATTTTGACTCTCTATCTATATTTATTGTATGATGATCATCATTTAGAAAATTATATAGTGTAGTACTTCATTCCCAGCCCAGGGGAGTTTGTATTAGAAGTTAATTTCTTCATATTTATTAATTATTACACTCAGAATAAATTCACAGTTATATGTTACAATTTATATTTGTTAAGGACTTGACATGACATTGACAAATAGTATTTCAGTGCTTTGATTTCAGCTATAGTATTTGATGTTACCTCCTGTGATATCTTATTCTTAATTCTGATTGTCTCTTTGACGAATTCATCTGTTCTTAGACACATCATTCCTTTAATTGTTGATTTTTAATATAATATTTGGAAATTCTTATTGTTCATACTAATGGAATCATTTCTACTTATTTGAAGGTATGTGGAATACAATTATTCTTAATTCTGATTTACTCTTTGACGAATTCATTCTGTTCTTAGACACATCATTCCTTTAATTGTTGATTTTTAATATAATATTTGGAAGTTTTTATTTTTCATACTAATGGAATCATTTCTACTTATTCGAAGGTCAGTTGTTTTTCCATTGGATATTAACATTGACAATGTATGTATTTTTGCATAATTTTATTCCACAATGGAATATTTGAATAGTTTGTGACAATGTGAATAAATGAGACTTTGATTTTCGTATACAATGGGACTAGATCAACATTTGAGAAAACCGAATGGGCAATCTAGAGAGAGTAGCAACATGGGGAACACAAAGCACAGGACAAAACACAAACAACAGAAAACAAAACACAATACAGAAAACTAAGACAATTAGCAGCAGACTCAACCACCAAAAACAATGCTGTGAACCCAGGTGCTCTGAAGGGTAGTATTAGGTGAACCCAGGTGTTCTGAAGGGTAATATTAGGTGAACCCAGGTGTTCTGAAGGTAGTATTAGGTGAACCCAGGTGTTCTGAAAGGTAGTATTAGGTGAACCCAGGTGTTCTGAAGGGTAGTATTAGGTGAACCCAGGTGTTCTGAAAGGTAGTATTAGGTGAACCCAGGTGTTCTGAAGGGTAGTATTAGGTGAACCCAGGTGATCTGAAGGGTAGTATTAGGTGAACCCAGGTGTTCTGAAGGGTAGTATTAGGTGAACCCATATGTTCTGAAGGGTAGTATTAGGTGAACCCAGGTGCTCTGAAGGATAGTATTATTTCATATCATTAAATTTATTGAATATGAAAAAGTGATGTAGTTGTGAAGAAGACATTGATATGGTTAATTTTGCTACAAAGCAAGTTTATAAAATAATATGATTGATTACAACCTAGTAGTCATAATATTTAAGCTCTCTTTCTGTTTTCCTTTAGATCTATGATAGCTCAACTTTATTCAGGTCCTTTGTGAAATAATATACAAGAATATAAGGGACGCTTAAATGAAACCTGTATATGAAACATACGGTAAGGTGTGTATCTGTATGTAAAGTGTATTTTTAGATATGTACTGTCTATATTTAGATGATTTTATTATGCGATTATTGTATTGTGCATGTATATGATATGCTGTATATATCATTCGTTTATCGGTTGTAATCGATTAGAACGTGATTTGTTGATCTATTAATAATTATTCAGATATATAATGTTCATTTTTTTATTTGTTTCCCACGAAAGATGAGTTATCTTTCTTTATGCATATTATATTATTTTATCTGATATCTAATAAAACCAAGATCCATATTTAGTTATTTATTTATTCATTCATAATTGCTACATGTTGTTGACTGATTTTGTCTGTTTATATATTTATGAGTTTTGACTTTCCCTTTGTAAGATTGTTCGGAGTTCGGTAATTTTGTTATTACCCTTATTCACATACATGCGATTTATCAATATGTCTTTGTCCAAACATGTTCATCCGGGTCCTGATTCAACAAAGCTTCCTTGTTTGTTTTGATTTGTGTTCTTTCAAGAATAAGTCATTTTTGTATTTAAAAATTCATATTTGAGGAGATAATGTACGTTGTGATAATTGTGTTAAACCCTTGTTTAAGTTGTACATGTATTTGCAATAACATTCCGAATAACACGTGTAGCACGCACATAATTCAACGCCAGAAATTTGGATTTCCGAATGACATTGCACAGTTTATGTTATGATTCAGCCTGCCCCGTCACCCCACCTCCAGTGATGATAGGCCATATTATTCAACAAGGAAATGGTTACTATCTTTACATGTTCAAGCTGTTAATAGAGAGGGTAATTTATTTTTAACTTACCCTGTTTTATAGCTTTTATTCTTCCGAATACACGTATCCCTTAGATCATTGACAATAATAACGGGAACCGATTACTGACTTAACAAGTAGCCCCTTAATTAGGATATTTCTAACATGGTTGATTGATTGAGTATTGATTAGCATCTATCGAACATTGTTCAAGCCATATTCAGGGCGGGCTTGAGGTGCAGAAATCCATCCAGGCACTTAGATCATTTAATGACCAGGGCAATACATTTGACTTAAATCTCAAGTGGGCAAGAAATTTGCCGTTGGGTATTTTTCATAGGATATTTATAGAGCCCCGCCCCCTTCCCTTTCCACAAGAAGAAATTAAGATATCAATGTTGATATTTATTTTTTTTGTAGAGGTGGGGAGGCTCTATAAAAATTCCATGTAAAATATGATCTTTTATATTTGAATTTGTTTTGTAGAGGGGGTGGCTCTATAAATATCCAATGAAAAATTCCCTACGGCACAGTTCTTGCCCACTTGGGGTTTAAGTCAAATGTATTGTCCGAGTATTTAACTGACGTAAGTGCCTGGAATGCTTTCTCCACCTCAAGCCCACAGCAGGGTGTTAAATATCAACTTTGATATTTGAATTTTTTTGTGGAGGGGGTGGGGACTCTATGAATACCCCATGAAAAATTTCAAACAACAAAGTTCTTACCCATTTGGGGATTAGATCAAATGTTGACCACGGGCCTTTAACTGACTTAAGTGTCTTCGCGAGTGTCTGCATCTCAAACAGGTATTGCCTGGCCCTTTAACTAACATAAGTGCCTGGGTGGGTTTCTGCATCTCAAGCCCACAGCAGTGTGTCAAATATCAACTTAGATATTTGAATTGGTTTTTTTGTGGAAGGGGGGGGGGGGTTCAATAAATATCACATGAACAATTTCCTACGGCCAAAGTTCTTGCCCACTTGGGGATTAAGTCATAGGTATCCGCCGACCCTTTAACTGACATAAGTGCCTGTGTGGGTTTCTGGACCTCAAACCCACAGCAGGGTGTCAAATATCAACTTTGGTATTTGAATTTTTTTAATGGGGGGAGGGGGATCTATAAATATCCCATGAAATATTCCCTACGGCCATGTTCTTGACCACTTGGGTTTTAAGTCAAAGGTATTGTCAGTGTTGTTAACCGATTTAAGTTCCTGGGTGGGTTACTGCACCTCAAGCCCACAACAGGGCGTCCAATATCTACTTTGATAGAAATAATGGGGTGACGGGCTCTTTGTCTTTTTTCAAGTTGTTGAAGTCCATTTGTATTAATGGAGCAGATATGTAGAATATTATGATTCATCTTGATTTATTGGTTAAAAGAAAAGGTAAGTTATATTTATACCTTTAATTATCATTATAGTTAAAGTATTTTCTGTGTTACTAATTATCATTTGTGGATCCTCCTGATAGATAATGCTTACATGTTTATTTATCGTATATTTACCTACGGTTACCCTCTGTGGAGCCTCCTGATAGGTAATGTATACAAGTTGGTTTATTGTATATTTACCTGTATTGATTATTTTGGGTGCTGTATTTTCTCCTTTGAACTGATTTTTATTGCATTTAGTCACCTTATTCTTATGACCTTCAATTTTTCTTATTAAATGACTAGGAACTATAAGGGCCAAAATCATCCCCCCACCCCCCCCCCTTCAGATATCGATAAAATTTTCTCCAAAATGTATTCACAATATGTCCTTTTCAGAAATAAATACAGTTAGTTAATATGTGCTTCTAATTCCTCACAGCGGACCGACAAAGTCAGGTAATGAAAAACACTGAACGTCATTTTTTTCAGAATACAGAACATATGTATCATGGTATTATAATGCATATCTTTAAAAAAAAAAAAAAACAAAAACAAAGCATAATAAAACTCAATAAACAAAGCATAAATTTGAATTAATATGCAATGTGGATTGATTTCAAGAATAAAAACATGTTCCGAAGCTGTATTATGAAATTAAAGTGAACGAATAGTAATGTCTCAAAGTCACCCATTTTCGATGGTCTCCAGTTTTTGACGGTTTGTTTCACGTGATAAAATCTCTCATTATTTTCATCGCTTCATTTGTCAGAAGTTATATTATGATGCTGAAATTGCATGAATGATCTCAAGAAATCTAATCTAAAAATGTCATCTTTAAATGTAAGAACTACGTACCACATCTATTATTTCACGTTCAAATTGTATTTTTTCGTAATTAATTTTATCGTCACCTTAAGAAAGCTTTAATCATTTAAAAAATATATCTCATACAGACCAATTTTGGTTTCATCGTCTGCTATGACATTGATAATGTACATATTGAGGTCATATCAATTCAGAAACTTATTAACATTGATTGTCGAAAACTGGTCGAAATTTTGGTATTAACCTTAAAGAAGAACGAAACCAACTGTTGATTTGTGGTGTTACAGAATCTAGAACTAATAAAAAAAATGATAGAACTATTAAAAAAAATTGAAAATATGACGTTTTTTATGAAAATTTTACAAGGGCTGATGTTAAAGCACGTCTATATCTTATTAATTTTAAATTTCCCGCAAAACATGAAGGCTGCCATTTTCCCCTTATCAGTGACGTCACTCCATCCATCCACATTTACCTGTTCAACTGTATCAAAGCAATAGTATTATTTTTGGAATTCCGTAATGGATAAAAATTCTAATGAAATGGGGTTAGTTGCATATAATTTTGAACCTGAATATTCAGAAGAAGAAATGACGTAGTCAACAACATTCAATCGCTGAAGCTTCATCAGCTTTCAATGTTTAACGGTGTGTACTCGGTACGATCGCAATGCAATATTTGTCAAGATTTTCGAATTTCGTAAAAACAAATTATCTGTTCAACTGAAGGAACTATTGAAATTAATCATTACCACACACATTTTCTTCAGATAAAGTCTTCTCTAATTAATTTTATAAAGAGTATAAATGGCATTACTGGCCACCCCCTTTTTTGTCACATTTTTTAATGTGGTGAATATTAGTAGAAATTAAATATAAGTTTAAGCAAGTAGCTTTACCAATTTATAAATGACGTGAAACATTTTAAGGGTTTCTATTTTGTTTTTATTCTGAAGTTTATTCAACGTTTGAAACGAATTATTTGTCCATCAGCTATTCACTTGTTAACTTGAATAGATGGATTGTCGTCATACAATCCGGGTACAATATACTTTATAAGGTCTGCAATACTAGAGAGTTCCACAAGATGTCTAATCCCATTATAAGGCGGGAAATTCAAAATTCGTTTTTTTAATCCCCTTATACTTTTTAAGGAGATGAAATATGATCTTTGTTTGATATGAACATTACCTGAAAACAACTATACTTTTGATTTTTAATTAAATATCTGGATGGTTTCGTTCTCCTTTAAAGAAGTAATAGATAGATTTATTTGGACAATAGAACTTTGTCATATTTGAATTTTGTTTAAACACTTTTTTAACCGTACTTTATTCTTAACTACAACCGATGCGATGCTATATTCCAATACATTCTTACGGACAACAATCACAAATCTATAAGCACAGTGAATAACCGGACAGTTTTCAAAGACGGAAGTTGCTGTCTGACCAGGTAATGTTAGTTGCTTGCAGAAATTTCAACATTTTTGGATGATTATCCGTGATTTATTCTTTGAAAGTGGATCAACCGAAGCAAAAAAAATAAAATAAAATACTGCAAAGGTATGTCATTTATATTTCTGATTTAATAACAGTGAAACTGGAAATCGCCGTTTAAACATCGATGAATGGCATGTTTTCGCTCGAAGAAAGGGATTACAAATCTATTAAATTATGTCAAATATTTTCTCACAATCTCATGAAATAGACATCGACGTTTTCAATGTAAGGAAAATATGACCGTAAGCGCACCCATTTTCCTTACGACGGGTGCATTTAACATCGTTCTTCATTGTACGTCACTGTAAGCCTAATTGCTAACGAATTAATTTCAAATAGGTAAACATCATAAAAATATTCAAAAACCACAAGAAATAAGGTTTGGTAAATAAGTAATGAAGTGAGTGATTGTTGTTTAACGCCAAACGAGCAATATGAAGAACTTGATATTTCCAAGAAGACAAAGACAAAGAAGACATTTTGGCAAATCACAAGTCATTCATGGCATCACTGAATATTCCGATAAAAGATGAAAATTGTGAATTATCTACTTTATATTGGATATCACAATTTCAGAAGAATCAGTATTTAAACTTATTCAACAAAAGAACTACCGGGTATCTATAAGTATGACTAAAATTGTGCATGCAGTCAAAGGAGGACTACTATCATACTGTGACAAAATATATATTCACGTGATAACATCAATCAAAAGCACCGCATCGGTGGCGTAATGGTTTGCGCTCTCGATTGCGGTAGATCTTGGGTTCGAGCCTCAGTCGGGTCAAACCAAGGACTATAAAATTGGTATTTGTTGCTTCTCCGCTAATCACGCAGCATTACGGAGAAAGAGCAAATATTGGTTGGCTCGGAATCATAATAATGTGTCCGACTGGAGTGACATTTCTACCCGCGGACTGTTGTTTCAGTGAGCTAGCACTAAAAAAATCCAACTCAGTGTGTTGGTCTAGAATAAAGCGGACCTCATCATCATCTCATTAATAATTAACTTGTTCTCGCCATAATATAGCTGAAAAATTGCTGAATTGGCATTAAACAACAATCAATCAAAAGTGAATACTGAAAGAAGAGGATAATTTTAATTCTCGAAAATTTCATCTAGCCAAATATTTGACTTGTTTGCCTTTTACACGTTCATTTCCTCTTTAAAGTAAATTATTCACAACGCATTTTACTTTAAAAAATGGTGGCAACGTTACAAGTTTATAGTATTGGGTCGCGAATTAACTTATTTTGTAACGCACGAAACGAAAGGTAAAAAGTGCTACACATAAAATGAAGTTATCAAAATATTGGAGTTCCTTATCGATAACATATATTTGTAGAATTCGAATGGCACAATTTTCAACAAATCATAGCTAGGCATCCCTATGGGAACAAACTATGCCCCTCTCCTCTCCAACTTTGTCTACACCCCTATGAGTCTGAGTTTATACAAAAACTTATCAAAGACAAAAAAAGTAGAGAGGCTTAAGCCTTTAATCTCACTCCCAAGTATATTGATGATGTTCTGCCAATTAATAATACGAACTTTGCTAACTGGATTCCATTATTATAGATTTCTTGATAATTGACGAACGAACGTATCTTCCCGTAACATTACGAAACAATGTTAATTTACGTAAAGATCTTTTGAGGGAGACCTTATTGCAACATTTGTCTTCAATTGTTCATTGAGTGTAAGTGATTAGATATATATTGTTTTCATTTCGGTGTTTAAAACAGTTAAACATTAATATCACTGGCCAAATAATGGTTTCACAGTGACATTACAGTCTGCATACAAAATACATATTTTCCTCAAACGCTATTTATAGACATATTTCAAGGAGGGGTGCTTTTCAAATTTATTTATTTATTTTTGTTAATATTTCTGATTTAAATTTTCGAAAAAAATAAATAATTTTGATAGACTTGGGAGAAAAAAAATCTGACTAAGGAAAATCAATCAGTATAATAGCTATGTAATACTGGATATTTAACCAGAATGAAACATTTTTGATTTCATATGTAAAGAAAAATAAATGATTTCATTCTCCCAAAGCCTGTCTGTCCCATGGTAAATCAATATCCCCTTTTAGGCTTATTGATACCTTATCGGCGACGGTCGCCCGACCATTGATCGATTGTCGTGCAAAAATCGTGCGATTTTCGCTTTATATTGCTTTTATTAAATAAGAGAAATGTCTAATAAAAATCTAATGTATACTAGTTTAACCCCGTCACTTTTTATTGAAGTACCTGATCTAAGCCAGGATGGGTCATTTATATGTGTGTTAGGGATATCGAATTTACATATTTCTACGATTTTTCTATTGAATGTTGGAACTGTTCCGACAGTGTGATATATATTTTTTCATTTTATTATAGGGTATGAAAAAAAACAGCTGAGTTGCAATTGTTAAAAACAAATATGGTTGTGATCGTCTTCCGTAATTAAAATCGTCAAAATGAAATACAACAGAATTGATATCAAATGGTGACTTGTTTCAACCTCATTTAAAATATACCTTGACATTTTTTCATACGTGTACATCACGTTCACGATCTCTTATTACAAAACTATTTTACTCAAGTGTACATTTTTTTCCTGTTCTAGATAAAGGACTTTATCAAACAGAATCATACAGTTTACATGTAATGCAGTAAATACGCATTTAAACCACAGAAGAATATTGATATTTTCCACACCTTGTGGTGTGGGTCGCTATTGTGCATGCGAAATATTAATTGCAAACCCCATTGACTGGCTATATGCTGTCTGTCTAGAATATTTTATTTTTCTCTCGATCGACAGTTCAGAAGCTAGAAAACAATATGATGAATATTGTCTGTCAATCATGCAAACAATAACTTATGCACATGACAGAACGGATTTTCAAGAAAAAAAAAAGTTAAAAGTTTAATTTGGACGCAAAAGGGGAAACTTTATATAATTTATGAAAAGGTGATGTGAATTTTAGTGATCCTCAGATTCAAATCCATTCATCTACTTTTCTACACTTTTATACATATTATGCTAATGTATATTTCAAATGATAGTAATGTTATTTTAAAATATTTCCACTTTGTTTTACTTGTCGTTTTCTTTTAAGAGCACCCGTTTTATACTGTGCATGCTCAGCAATGGACCACCTTCGTCAATTGTTTTAGTTCATCGATGATCGCTAGATTCAGTAAGATAAATAACAATATTTATTTTTTTATTTATGCTTTGGTGTCTGTTTCAACTGTTGACAGAGTTTTAAATTCGACATGGGTCGACTTATAGAAAGTGTGTAATCGTAAATTTCAGTGGCCCACCATCCCAGTCTGGTGGCAAAAGAAAGGGTATTGTTCTGATATGCCTAACGTTGTGTCTGCAATTGACGGAACTTCACATGAGATACAAATTCCATCCAATGAACCCCAACAAAAAACATACTTTCAGCAAACCAATTATGTTCATTGATTGATATGAAAAGAAAGTTTATAAACAGTGATAATCATAAATTCCATCAATATCAATAAACCATTTACCTTTCAGCTAAACTGAACTTGAGCCGTCGTGGTCGTATGGTAGGTGAATTTACAACTACCTCATCCGGAACTCCTCGCGCCTTTCCTCAAGTGAAAAAACAAGCTCGAATATGAATGTATTGATATGCGTTAAAATGCTGGTTATTCGGCCAGGGTTGTGAAGAGGAAGAGAAAATAATCCTTTCCCCAAAAAAATTAAAAGTATTTTATAAAATAATTTCATATCAAATGTTATCTATATTATTGCCAAGTAAGCATTAAAAATATAAAATCGATAAATAAAGCTAATAATTATCTAAAATTTTACATTGACCTTGTCCTCTAATATGTAAACAAACAAGCTTAGAGTTTTGGTGTTTGCACACATTAGATCAATTATCATGACTTCAAGCCAATCAGTCTTTGATGTTTCTTCTTAATACTGCATGCTTAGACTGTTAGCAGATAACTATCAACATGTAATCACCTAATTTCTCCTATGCGAATCCCTGATGACTGAATCCCACGTTTCTTGGATGACGGTCCTCCATTGCTATATTATGTGATTTCATAAGTCACGCGGTACAAAGAATACTATTCATATCCGATCTTGTTTTTTTCACTTGGGGAAAGGCGTGAGGAGTTCGGGATGACAACTACCTGTGCAATCGTTGTGGGACTAGATCAACATTTGAGAAAACCGAATGGGCAATCTAGAGAGAGTAGCAATACAGAAAACTAAGAAGATCAGCAGCACAGATTAAACCACAAAAAAAAACAATGCGTGAACCCAGGTGTTCTGAAGGGTAATATTACAATGTAGGTGAACCCAGGTGTTCTGAAGGTTAATATTAGGTGAACCCAGGTGTTCTGAAGGGTATTATTAGGTGAACCCAGGTGTTCTGAAGGGTAGTATTAGGTGAATCCAGGTGCTCTGAAGGGTAGTATTAGGTGAACCCATGTGTTCTGAAGGGTAGTATTTGGTGAACCCAGGTATTCTGAAGGGTAGTTTTAGGTCAACCTAGGTCCTCTGAAGGGTAGTATTAGATGAATCCATGTGTTCTGAATGGTAGCATTAGGTGATCCCAAGTGTTCAATCAAAGGTATTGGCCGGGTCTTTAACTGACTGAAGTGACTGGGTGGGTTTCTACACCTGAAGTCCACAGTAGGGTGTCAAATACCAACTTTGATATTTGAATTTTCTTTTCTGGAGTGGGTCGCTATAAATATCCCATGAAAAATATATTAAGGAGAACAAAGTTCTTACCCACTTAGGCCTTCAATCAAAGGTATTGGCCGGGCCTTTAACTAATTGAAGTACCTGGGTGGGTTTCTGCATATCAAGCCCACAGCAGGGTGTCAAATATCAACTTTGATATTTGGAATTTTGTTTGTGGAGGGGTCTCTATAAATATCCCATGAAAAATATATTAAGGACGGCAAAGTTCTTGCCCACTGGGGGTTTCAATCACAGGTATTGTCCGGGTTTTAAACCGACTGAAGTGCCTGGGTGGGTTTCTGCACCTCATGTCCACAGTAGGGTGTCAAATATCAACTTTGATATTTGAAATTTTGTTTGTGGAGGCGGTCTCTATATAAATATCCCATGAAAAATATATTAAGGACAGCAAAGTTCTTGCCCACTTGAGGTTTCAATCAAAGGTATTGAACGAGCCTTTAACTGACTGAAGTGCCTGGGTGGGTTTCTGCACCTCAAGCCCACAGCAGGTTGTCAAATATCAACTTTGATATTTGATTTTTTTGGAGGTGGGTCTCTATAAATATCCTATGAAAAACATATTAATGAGGCAAAGTTCTTCCCCACTTGAGGCTGTAGATCAAAGGAATTGTCCTGGCCTTTAACTGACTGAAGTGCCCGGGTGGGTTTCTACACCTCAAGACCCACAGTAGGGTGTCAAATATCAAATTTGATATTTGAATTTTCTTTTTTGCAAGGTGGGTCTCTATAAATATCCCATGCCAAATATATTAAGGACAGCAAAGTTCTTACCCACTTGGGGTTTCAATCAAAGATATTGGTGGGGCCGTTATCTGACTGATGTGCCTGGGCGGGTTTCTGCACCTCAAGCACGCAGCAGAGTGTCGAATATCAACTTTGATATTTGATTTTGTTTGTGGAGGGGGTTCTCAATGAATATCCTATGAAAAATATATTAAGGACGGCAAAGTTCTTGCCCACTGGGGGTTTCAATCAAAGGTATTGTCCGGGTTTTAAACCGACTGAAGTGCCTGGGTGGGTTTCTGCACCTCAAGTCCACAGTAGGGTGTCAAATATCAACTTTGATATTTGAAATTTTGTTTGTGGAGGCGGTCTCTATATAAATATCCCATGGAAAATATATTAAGGACAGCAAAGTTCTTGCCCACTTGGGGCTTCAATCAAAGGTATTGGCCGGGCCTTTAACTGACTGAAGTGCCTGGGTGGGTTTCTGCACCTCAAGCCCACAGCAGGGTGTCAAATATCAACTTGGATATTTGATTTTATTTTTGGAGGGGGGTCTCTATAAATATCCTATGAAAAATATATTAAGGACGGCAAAGTTCTTCCCCAATTGGGGGTGTAGATCAAAGGAATTGTCCGGGCCTTTAACTGACTGAAGTGCTCGGGTTGGTTTTATATACACCTCAAGCCCACAGTAGGGTGTCAAATATCAACTTTGTTATTTGAATTTTCTTTTTTGGAGGGGGTCTCAATAAATATCCCCATGAAAAATATATTAAGGATTGCAAAGTTCTTGCCCACTTGGGGTTTCAGTCAAAGGTATTGTCTGGGCCTTTACCTGACTGAAGGGCCTGGGTGGGTGTCTGCACCTCAAGCCCACAGTAGGGTGTCAAATATCAACATTGATATTTGAATTTTCTTTTGCGTTGGGGTCTCTATGAATATCCCATGAAACATGTATTAAGGACAGCACAGTTCTTGCCCATTTGGGATTTCAATCAACGGTATTATCCGGGCCGTTAACTGACTGAAGAGCCTGGGTGGGTTTCTGCACCTTAAGCCCACAGCAGAGTATCGAATATCAACTTTGATATTTGATTGTTTTTGTGGAGGGGGTTTTCTATGAATATCCTATGAAAAATATATTAAGGACGGCAAAGTTCTTGCCCTCTTGGGGATTCAATCAAAGGCATTGTTTGGGCCTTTACCTGACGGAAGTGCCTGGGTGGGTGTCTGCACCTCAAGCCCACAGTAGAGTGTCAAATATCAACTTGGATATTTGAATTTTCTTTTGTGCAGGGGGTCTCTATGAATATCCTATGAACAATATATTAAGGACGGCAAAGTTCTTGCCCACTTGGGGTATCAATCAAAGGTATTGTCCGGGTTTTAAACCGACTGAAGTGCCTGGGTGGGTTTCTGCACCTCAAGTCCACAGTAGGGTGTCAAATATCAACTTTGATATTTGAATTATCTTTTCCGGAGGGGGTCTCTATAAATATCCCATGGAAAATGTATTAAGGAGAGCAAAGTTCTTATCCACTTGGGATTTAAATCAAAGGTATTGGTCGGGCCTTTAACTAACTGAAGCACCTGGGTGGGCTTTTGCACCTCAAGCCCACTGCAGGGTGTCAATTATCAACTTGATATTTGAAATTTTGTTTGTGGAGGCGGTCTCTATATAAATATCCCATGAAAAATATATTAAGGAGAGCAAAGTTATTGCCCACTTGGGGTTTCAATCAAAGGTATTGGCCGGGCCTTTAACTGACTGAAGTAACTGGGCGGGTTTCTGCACCTCAATCCCACAGCAGGGTGTCAAATATCAACTTTGATATTTGATTTTGTTCGTGGAGGGGGTTCTCTATGAATATCCTATGAACAATATATTAATTGCCATTATCATCAAATAAGCTTCGCCCTTAAACAGATGGTGCCTGTCTGATATTATTAAATTTTTATATTTTTAATGTTTTTTGTTTTTGTTTTTAATAGATTTGTATTTTTCATCCAGTTAGATGTGGCTTTTTCTATGAATTAATTAGGTCAATGGACTTTTCAGTAATATGTCGACGTTTTCTTCCATCTCTTACGGTTACTGAGATAAAAGCGACCGAAAGGTACCGAAAATTCAAACGTTTTATTTGTGTTTATTTTCCATCCATATAATAATTTTTTGCAGTTTTTGTTGTTTTGTTGTTTTGCAAAATTCTCATTTTAGTGACTTATGTATGAATAAATTAAAAAAATTATCTGTTTTAATTGAATAAGGAGCCAAAAGGGACCAAGATCCGAAATTTGTATTTTTCATTTATATTTCATTTATAAAATTTCTTCCTGTGTTTTTCAATCAGATTTGACCTAGTTAGCTCTTATGGTTTCCAAGATTAAATGGGTTAGGGGTCTAACAAGACAAATGCAAAAAATACAATTGGTCTCCCAATTACTGGATTCACTATATCTACTGGTCCAACACATTACTGTGTCCAGCTCAATATTGTTTCCACACTTACTTTTGGCGGACACTAGTTCATTTTCCCTTGTCGACATGCGAGCTTGTTATATACAACCAGTGCCTATCACCACTAACGTTGTGACTTCGAACCCTCTTCATGACAAAGTGTACTCAATACAACATGTTGTGATAAAGTTTGTCAGTTACTTACGACAGGTCTGTGATTTTCTCCGTGTACTCCATTAATAAATCTGACCGCAACGATATAACTGAAATATTGTTGAAATGTAATCAGTAAAGAAATGTTGTTAGTAAATACAGGTGGTCAGTCAAGATAGGACTAACTTAATAATTTTGGATAAAATCTGATTGTTTGGCATAAAATCGTGATTTTTCACGCGAAATACCTCAAAATTGTTCGCGCCTCCCTCCGCTCGGCGCAATTTTTTTAAGCTCACCTCCCCTAATTTGAAATCCTGGATCCGTCCCTGTTACGGTCACATGTTCTCGATTACTCTTGTGATATCCAAATTTAGATTTTTGTATTATAGGTATTCTGTTCTTGTCTTAAACACAAAAAACTTAAGAAAAGTTTTACAGTACCAAATTGGGAATGCAATGCAGTAAATCTAAGAAGGACAGACAGTACAAAATGACACAAACAAAAAGAAATGAACAAACGCCGATCTACAACACGAACACATTAACATATTGGGATGAATGTAGGTGTTCCGCTAATACCACTTTTATGTATATTTTTCCTTATATTGTAAAAATTGAAGTTGCCGTTTGAGTGCAAGCATTTCTTGCTATTTCTTATATCGGGGGAATGGGATAATTTACACATCATTTGTGATAACCATATTTTAACGGACAGAATGGAACGAACTAAAAGATAGACAATAAGTATTACTGTCATAGTAACGTATACTATCCATACGTCAAACATGATATTTAGCAGAGAGTCGGATGCACACCTGAACTTAAATTAAAAAGAATGTATGCATGAGGTAGAAGTAGCATCATGGTCGGTACACACGGGTGGTCATTGTCTACCTCTTTTCTCCCTCATCATACGTCGGTGACAGTTTATCTGGAGTATCCCTTCTTGATTGCTCCCATCCGATTTCTAAATGTTTATTTACTGTAATTGCACCTCGTTCTAAATCAAATATGCATGAACTTTAGAGACTTTACTTCAATTTGTTGTTGTCGAGATATACACGTATCACATCCGTATTCAAATCTCCGATAACTTTTTATTCGGGTGTGTCATGATTGGCTTGTCGTTGTTAATGTATTTTTGATAAGAATTAAGTCAAACATATCACAAAGAGTCATGTGCTAGAAGGGAACGTTAATAGCTCAAAGCATATGGGTACGACAATTGTTTGTTGTATGTAAAATCAAAAAGGGATATTACAAAGGAGAACTCAGAGTACTGAAGTTAAGAACATCGGGTTACAAAACAAAACAACAGTAAAAACAGAAAGACAACAACACAACATTGCACAAAATGCTGAGACAACAACAATTATCACAAAAAGACCAGCATATGAAGCCAGGGGCCCTATAAGAGTTAGCTTCTCCCGGTCCATTTGTGGTACACTTTACTTCCAAATGAATGGGACAAGAATTACATAAACTATGAATATGCTCCCATTTCACAATTTAATGTGATTTTCGTATCATCATCTTAACTGATTTTAAAGAGTACTTATATCCATGCCAAGAGGACCAGTTAATTCCTTCACCATACAAACTTGGTCCTGACAAGTATCTACCATTGAGATTAGACGAGTGACATACATCGTACCACCATCCGCCATGATAAAGGTTAGCACAGTTAATTTGAGATATGTCATTATCTCGATCTGTAGTGGTGAATTTCATGCCGTTGTGTCGAGTAAATGAATCACCTAAAATATAAGGAACTCGTGTGGAAACTGGGAACATACTATACATTATTTACTCACACAGGGATCGGGTGGCTCAATGAGTTAGGTAATAAAATTACCTAACAACTCATACAAGCATATCACAAATACGGTGGGGGTTCACGCCCTGCTTTGTAAATCACAAAAAAAGTGTGCACTCGAATCGCAGCCGCAGATGATAAAGTTTACCAGTTGCTTGCCGATGGTCGGTGGTTCTCTTCGGGTACTCCGGCTTCTGCTACCACTAAAACTGGTCGCCATGATATAGTTGAAATATTGCTGAAAGTGGCGTTAAACACCAAAAATCAAATTCAAATTATAATGTGGGATGCAAGACTATGATAGTTTGACGATTCAAATGCATCGCTATCTACACAGAACGTAAATATTGCCTCGTGTTATGATAATGGTTATGGTTTTTAACGCCACTTTCAACAATATTTCAGTTATATCGTGGTGGTCAGTGGTCAACCAATGACGCACAAATTACATTATTATCCAACACATGTAGACTCATACTTTCTATGTTAAGTACTAGTAGCTAAGAAAACACGGTCATCTCTATTATACCTGTATTAAAAGGTCACTTTTTTAGTGTCCGGATATAGCAAATTTCATATGAATTGAACCTGTCTTAACACGCCACTTTTTCTTTCTACCAATGGCTGGCTCGTGTTACACAAAATATCAACATAAAAATATCCGTCTTCATTTCACATCTTCCAGATTATATTTCCGGTGTTGCTTAGGAATAATTTGTTCAGTTTTCTGCAGACGCGTATCCCGAATGTCATGCTTAAAATGTGCGCACATTTGTAGACGATGCGTCTAATGTCCCCGCTCGGTTTGACAAATCCGCTATGATTTCATAATAACATTAGTTATTAGAGGGTGTGAAAAGGTATGAAGAAAATAATATAAAAAATAGAAATGGCGCACGCCCGATAAACACCTTGGACTTGAGAGTAATACGGCGGATGTGTTATAAGAAGCAAGAACTGCTAACCCTATGCCAGCACCTGGGTTCACTCCCACTTTTTGTGTTCTGCTGGCCTTCATCCTGTGTCTTGTGCGCCAAATGTTGCCAGTGTCTCTGAATTGTCAATTCTTGATTACCCCTTCGTAGACCTGCGATTATCATGGCCGTGATCATATGACGGATAAAGCATTTCGTAGACTTGCGATCAGCAAGTCCGTAATCATACGACGGAGAAAGCGATTCCTAGACCTGCGATCATCATGGCCGTGATCATATGACACAGAAAGTGGTTCGTAGACCTGCGATCAGGATCATATTGTATTTCATGTTTATATAAAGTCAGTGACTCTTGGTAGTTGTAAGCGTATGCTACGGTGTCATCTGGAAATACAAATAACGGGTTCTATGATACCCTGTGCCTGATCTGTTTTCTATTTATAATATGCAGTACACAGTCAATGCTCAAGTACCGTTTGTTAATCTTGGTGGTCATTGAAAGAAGTTTCTACTTTAAGTTGCGGTCGCCTTCGGAAATATCAAATTAAGCTTGAAACACATGTAGACTATCCCAGCCTCGCTTGGATTAAATATGCACAATTTTCAAAGGTCTGTTTACTCTATTGATAATAGAATATCATACCTGCGTCGCCATTGTAGCTTTGAACTGTTAACTTAAATTCGCTTGCTTCATCACCTACACTAAATACTGAATATTTGGCATATCTGGTGTGGCCCTCAAAGTCCTCCATATCAATTCTCAATTCGTGGCTACTGTGTGTGGTTATTTCAGATATAACTTCATTGCCTGTCAACATAGTGAATGAATGAATTAACGGCAAATGAGCAATTTCACGGCTGTATCGTGAAGAGAACATGCAACATTCGCTGATATGATGATGCTGTCTACTTCGTACTAGGCCAATGCGCTTAGTTGGATTTGTGTAGTGCTGGCTCATTCACATAGCTCATAGCAACAATCCACGGCAGAAATGTCGCTGCACTCGGACACATTATCCTGATTCCGAACCAACCAGTATTTGTTCGTTCTCTTTAATAATGCTGCTTTCTTAGCAGAAAAACAACAAAAAACAAGTTAATAGACCTCACAGGTGATTGAGCCCACGATCTACTTCACGTCGTGGTTAATGTAATAATATTGTATTGCGATAAATTAAGCAATAGGATCGGACACAAATTATTGCAACTTATAATAAGTCCTCGTCGTGGTTGTGATCATATGTCAGATTAACAATTACATATGCATTCAGTGACTATCATCACTAAAGTTGTGAGTTCGAATACCGCTTAGAAGAGGTGTACTACATACAACATTATGCGATAAAGGTTTTGTTAATGACTTGCAGCAGGTCGGTGGTTTCCTGCAGGTACTCCGGCTTCCTCCACCGATTAAACTGACCTCAACGATATAACTGAAATAGTGTTGAAAATGGCGTTAAACACCATAACCCTAAAAACGACGACAACCAAATCTTCAGGTCATATAATAATAAGAGAATTCATGTAATCTGTTGTTGAACATGTTGATATATAACAAGTTAAATATATCTCTATAAAGGCTACGCTGGTTTTCTCCGGGTACTCCGGTTTCCTCCACCAATAAAACTGACCGCCATGACATAATTGAACTATTGTTGAAAGTGTGGCTAAACACCATAACCCCACCTCAACCTTCTATAAAGACTAACGTTATAACATACATGCCTAACCAATATTCCCCGTTTGGATAGCCAAAACCTTCTTTGTATTTTTGCCAGTCTCTCTCGAAACTCAAAGACCCATTATATCGCTTCTGGATAATCTGAGATCGAATTAACTTATTATTTAATTGCTTTGTAATGATCAAGTTCACATCAAGTTACAAACGCACGTTACACAGACATTTATATATTTTGAAGCTATATGATCCAGTACCTAATCGGCTTGTTCGACACCACTGTGTGGCCACTGTCAGTCGCCGAGGGATTGGAAGCTATATGATCTAGTACCTCGTCGGTTTGTTCGACACCACTCTGTGGCCACTGTCAGTCGCCGAGAGATTCACTAGCGCCGCAGAGATTCCGCTAAAGATGATCATAGATGTTTCGTTTGTTGTAGTCACAATGTCCTCCTTTCTTCATGGTCTATCACAAAATATGTTTTGCCACTGGATTGTTATCGTGGGTAACACGACGGCAGATACCAGTGCTTACCTTTCCGAAGGTTATTGTTGCTATTTTTTTTGTTTGTTTTTTATTTTTTGTTTCTGTGTAGAGTTTCTAGACCATTGTTTGCCTTTTGTCCTTTTTCTTTGTGTCATAGTATTGCCTTTACTTCTTCGATATACTGTTTTGGAGCGCCACATTCGATATATTCAAACTTTTCTGATGAAAATTTAATAAAAATAAAAATAAGGAAAAGAAAACAATAAATGATTAATATCAAGCGCTGTAGTATTTGTTATTGTTCATTCAATCAATATTAAATATTTTTCTATTATACTTTAGTGACGTTAATGAAAAAATTAAAACTGTAACTTGATTTGATTTTTGGTGTTTTAACGTAACTTTCAACAATATTTAAGCTATATCATGGCGACCAGTTTTAGTGGTGGAGGAAGCCGGAGAGACCCACCGACCATGGGCAAGCAACTGGTAAGCTGTATCACTTGCGGCTCCGAGTCGAGTGCACCTTTTTTGTAATTTACTGTGATGGACAACTATTTCACTAGTATCAACAAAAGGAACAACTACCTCTCACCTCAAATCATTGGACCCCAAAATGTCAGGTCTCGGATCTAATCAGGAAAACATGATGTAAATATAACACTCGGGTCAAGGTCTGGTGACGCATGACAGATTCCCTTCCACTTAAAACGACAGATTTTTCGTGGGATCCGTGTTGCTCATCTTTTCTGTGTTGTGTGTTTTTTTTTATTTTTTTTTGTCTTCGTCCTTCAGTTTTCTCTAACGTTTATTTATCCGTGTATTTCCTTCATATAGATTGGTTATTTGGTTATCTACGATTTAAATATCTTCGGGAACTATAAACCCAAAAGTTATAAACAGGATAGCCCAAAATCAACTGAGGTTTCATATGTCTGAGTGAGATTAACCTTAGTTTAAATAAGAAAAGATACCAAAGGGATAATCATCAGCCATAAATCGAAGAAGGATAGACAACACAATGGCCAAAAGAAAAAGGACAATAAATGATCTACAGACCGCTACAGAGAAAACTTACGACTGAGCAACACGAACCTCAATAAAAATCGGGGGTGAACCTAGGTGCTCCGGAAGGGTTAGGAGTTCTGATCCACTAGTGACATTAGTTAGAAACAGTCAAGTTCAATAATAAATATATCAAATAAAACTATACAAATAATGCAATCGTTTGGAAAAAAAGATTGATAAAAGGAAAACGCGGGTTACTCGATGGATAAAATGTACTCACTGTCCATTTTCCATTCTCCGTATGCATATCACAGAACACAGGAATAGCCAGATCAGATCCGTCGGGATAAATATTGCAGACTCCATCTGCATGTTGACCAGTTATTTCTGAGCATTCTCTGGGCCTATATGCTCCTACAAGAACACACAAAATATGTTATAATGATGACAATCAGATCAAAATCATCAGTATACATGTGGCAAGAATGTGTGGATTGGGCATCATTAACGTGAGGTAATAATACACAGTGAGGTGTATCTAACGATATCACTGACAGAACAGTGCTGTTAGTAAAACCAAAATTACCTACAAAAAAGGTCGTTTACAAGAAGGTCAAATTTATGTTACCTGTCAACATGTATCGATTAGACATAAGCGAACTTAATGTCAGGTAGATTTAAAACGAATAAATAGACACCATTAATGCAGTGTTTTATAAGAGACAGGAACTGCTTACCATTCGATAGCACTGGGTTCACCCCCCGGGTTTTGGTTGGGGTCCGTGTTGCTCAACTTTTTAGTTTTCTGTGTTGTGTTGTGTTTTTCTTTCTTTGTTTGTCTTCGTCTTGTGTATTGTGTACCCGGTGTTGCCGATGTCTCTGGATTATCCATTCTTGATTGTTCCTTCGGTTTTCTCTAATTTTTATTTCCTGTCACAATCTACATTTGCGCCGATATGTCAATCCCAAATATCTCAATGTAGGGAATCTTTGTTAATTTAACATGAATAAGCCGAGTACCTGGCTATTTCGAACAGAAAAATGTAATAGCAACTGGGCATTAATTGATTGATTGATAGATAGATTGATTGATTGGCCCTTAACGCCAACATTAGCAGTATTTCGGCTAAGAATCCAGCACTGGGTTACGCAAACTTTAATTAAATTTAAGTCTCAATGAAACTTGTGTAAATTAACTTCATGCACATTTCAAATAAATTTAAGTGTCAATTAAGATTTAATTGGCACTTCAATTTAATTGAGGTTTGTGTAACCCAGTGCTGGTCATTCGAATATTGAAATACCTGACACATGGTGATTACTGTCACAGTTTAGATCTGTATTACATCTATCTGTATTATTGCAGCAGGAACTACAGGAAATATGATATCCCTCATCGCTTCGTCCGAAAATACCTCCTCCAACACTGTGTCTACACAACTTTTTGTTTTCATAATAATAGATTATTACCATATGCAAATAGAGTTTAAACAGTGATGACCCACAATTCCAGCAATCACCTCTTACATAAAGTTATTGAACATAAATACGCATGACATATGACATATGACATATGACGTTGCCAATCCAGGTCATGGCTTGGGACAGACACAAAAATGTGGCGAGGATAAACCGGTAAATCCCAACTCTCCCTTTTGATAACTGGATACATATACAAACAAACGATAAAAACCTGCACATATTCGCTTCCACTCAAAAGGCCTACATATTCTCATGAAATGATTAACAATTTAGACTAATATATAATTGTTCATGAATTAATTTGACTAAGTTAATATGTTCACTAATTCTTTACGTGTGCTCAATTAAAAATTAATTTATGAAATGGTGGCCACATTTAATTTCTTGTCAAGACAAAAGCACAATTTTGCTTTGAAGGATTACTTAGTGAATGTTTATGTGTTGCATGATATGTATTTTCAAAATACCACGAATTTAAGCCATTTGTGATCATCTTTTTTTTTAAGATATAATCAGAGTTATTATGATTATGGTGTTTAGCGCCACTTTCAACAATAGTTCTGTTATATCGTGGCGGTCAGTTTTATTGCTTAAGGACATCGGAGAAAAATTTCAAACCTGTCGCAAGTCACAGACAAATTGAATAAAAAGGTGCTGATTCGAACCCGCAACGTTAGTGGTGATAGGCACTGATTGCATAGGTAGTTGTAAATCCAACTACCATACCATCGCGACCATGACGGTCCCTATAATACAATATCTAATAAATAATTATCGGTAGTTTTGGACTTTCCTGTTTTCTCTGGGTACTCCTGTTTCCTCCACCAATAAAACTGACCTCCACGATATAGCTGAAATATTGGCGAACATAGCGTTAAACACCATAACTCTGAATCTTTTCTTTCGGCGAGTTTTTTTGTAAACCATTGTTTGTCATTTTGTCCCTTTTGTCCATCAGATTGTCTGTCTCTCTTCGATTTACAGCTTCTGGTTATCCCTCTGGTATCACCACACGTTTCTTCTGTGTAAGGAGGGTTTGATGGCATTTTCGAACGGTGTTTGTAACCTGCCTCTGTGCAGTTCTGTCATCTACTAATTACCTGTTCATAGATGCACCCTAAGTCATACAACATTGCTCCAGATTCAGTTATATGTTTTTGGACAAAACAAACCTTTGAAAAATAATACAAAGCCGTTATTAGGAATTATACAAGAGATGTACAATTGAATTCAATACAATATCTTTTTTTAACAACATAATAGTTTATTCAGCATAGCTTGTTACATTGTTACCTCATAGTCCAAACACCTCTGAAGTATCCCTGTGAAAATTAGACTGATTAACCAGGGAAAATAATCAGAATATTTAAATATACATAATACACATGTATTTTATATCATAAAATAGTTTAGATTCAAACATAATGTTGTGCATACTTTGAAATAAAATATTTTTCTTTAATGCATTCTATTTCTTATCTGTCTTGTAGAGTAGAAGGCTGTGAGGTATATATGATTTCCTCCTAAGTAAACGGTCACAATGCATTTCTGCCTATGTTTATTAGACATACATTGTGTGTAATAAAATTGGAATCCTTGACCTTGACCTTGGTTATCTTGAGTAGACATTTGGTTTACTTGTACCCAAAGACTTATAAATTATTTGGCTTTCCAATAGTTTGACAGGGAGTGCGCATGTCTGTTGAGGTGTAATCCAGACACTAAATTAGATATATGCTTTTATTTCTTTCATCTATTCGAGACCTCTGAATTTTGAATTAAACATATTTTATTGCTCTAATATAAGCCATGGGATTGGGCACACGTTATAACAACATTATAAACGCCCTCTCCCTACAATTTACAACATAGCATAATGCAGGTGGACTACTAGTATCAGTCCCCAATGGTAACGGTATCATCTGTCCATTATCCAGTGCTTTTACATGGTTTCTTAGATATATTTATGTTTGAAATTTATAATTCTAAAATAATGTGATTCATGAAATCTAAGGTCAATTTCTCACATGCATAGATAAACTTTTCCGACTTTGGCAATCCTGTGTTCAAGTATTGTTATAAATACTGTTATAGTGACAGCCGGAAACTTTGAGCCATAATGAAAGCGGGAGGTTTGGCACTTTAAAATCTGATTCAACCCACCATTTCTTTAGAAATGCCTGTACCAAGTCAGGGTCATTACGGTTTTCACAGTTTTCCGGTTGTTGACTGATTTTGTCTGTTTATATACTTATGAGTTTTGACTTTCCCTTTGTAAGATTGTTCGGAGTTCGGCAATTTTGTTATTACCCTTATGTCCTTTGGGATACATGCACCAAACGATGCTTCCCGTATTTTTTTCCCGTTTTTTTTTCTCCGTACTTTTTTTCCCGTGTGTTTTTCCCCCGTACTTTTTTTTTTCCGTACTATTTTCTCGTGTTTTTTTCCCGAAATTGTTTCCCAATCATTTGAATTTGAACTTACCTGGTGAAGTTTATTCTAAAAACACATCGTGGTTACTACGTTTTATTTCTATGCTGTAACCATTTTTACTCCTGATGGTAATGATTTGGCCTTTTTTTACGTAAGAACTAGTATACACTATGCTCATTTTGAGTGAGTGACGGTTGCTTAACGCCAAATGAAAAACAAATTCAGCAAAGACGTGCTGAGAACAATTTACATTCGATGAGATCATAATGAAGTCTGCTTTGTACTAGACCAACACGCTTAATTGGATTTCTATAGTGCTAGCTCACTGAAACAACAATTCGTGGGTAGACATGACCCTCCACTCAGACACAGGCTGATTATTTGCTCTAACTCCTGAAAGCAGCCCATACTAATTGTATTATCTTGGGTTTGAATCGACCGATCTATCGAACTCGAGAAGAGCCAGCTAACCATTACGATACCGATCTGCTGAATAACATAATTAATTTAACATTACTCTCAGACATAAAGTCTGTCGTGGTCGTGATCGTATGGTAGTTGGATTTACAAGTACCTATACAATCAGTGCCTATCACCAGTACTGATGTTATGGGTTCGAACCTCGATCAGGATGAGGTATACAACATTATGTGATAAAGTTTGTCGGTGACTTGCGACCGATCGCTGGTTTTCTCCGGGTCCTTCAGTTTCCTCCACCAATAAAACTTGACCGCCACGATATAGCTGAAATATTGTTGAAAGTGACGTTAAGCACCATAAAACAAACAAATAAACAAAGACATAAATATCAACTTAAACAACCTCATCATCAGTACAATTCGTGGCATGTTGACATTCTGATCGATTTTCTACTCTACTACATGACAAGCAAGTCTGACCGCAATCTAAATTAAAATTGACAACATGTTAGATATACTGTATTATGAGGTCACCATCACATAGTCGGAACATAATAGAATCCAGACAATGTTGGGTTCTTTTCTGTTTCGATTAATTCCGTTCTTCATTTCGATATTCTTTCGCGAATATATGAATTATTTGAGATAATGCCAGAGGTTGATCTCTGAGAGAGAGGGAGGAACGTAGAATGTCGTAGAAATCAAGTTTATTTTTTATCAGAAACCGAAGCAATGGACTCCAACTTTTCAAGAACAATATTATTGTCACATCAAGTTGTTGTAGTTTTAATGAAAACAAAGAATACCACACTGTCAGAACAGTTCCACAATATAATAGAAATATCGTAGACTAGGCAAAATCGATACCCCCTAGCACAAAAATACACTACCTCTCACTTTCCTAGCTTGGTACAGACACCTCAATAAAAAAGTGTCGTAGTTAAACCTGTTTTATCCGATGCTATGTATGTTTTGGTAGTATAGCCTTTTCAAATGATTATCAAGGAAATTGGACTTGCTTATTTTACCTATGGTTTTGTTGTCCAAGCTGTATCGAGTAATGCCTGTCCTCGATGAGAACTGACCTGATAGCATTGAAAGTTTAACCCCGCACCTGGATTTCAAACGTTATATGTCGTGATCTTTTTGTGTTCAGTGAGAGGTGATTTATCGCTTTGTTGATATTGGTGTAATTGTTACCATTAATATTTAAACTTCTTTTGTGTACAGTGAGTTGAGGTGAGAGGTGATTGTTCTGTATACATGCAAGTGTTGCCATTAATGTTTAAACTTTCTTTTCATACGTGAATGACAACTTCAGAAACGCAATGTTGGATCATTTAAAAATTGGATTAAAATGAGAAGAGTTTAAAGAGACCAAAGGAGTAATTAGAATCCGTAAGTCGAAGAACAGACACCACAATGGCCAAAAGAAAAAGTACAAAAGGACAAACAACGATCCACAAAACATACATATAAAACTAAACATCGAGTAACACGAACCCCACTAAACAACTGATGGTGAACTCAGGTGCCCCGGAAGGATAAACAGCTCCTGTTCCACTGGTGGCACCCGTCGTGTTGATCTAGTTACACACCCGATGATAAATCATGAATGAGGAAACGATAATCAGTCCAAACGATTATAGTGGCTTTGACGCCCAATGTAACAATATTTCAGCTTTATCGTGACACTCAGCTTTATCGTGACACTCAGCTTTATCGTGACACTCAGCTTTATCGTGACACTCAGCTTTATTGTGACACTCAGCTTTATCGTGACACTCAGCTTTATCGTGACACTCAGCTTTATTGTGACACTCAGCTTTATCGTGACACTCAGCTTTATTGTGACACTCAGCTTTATCGTGACACTCAGCTTTATCGTGACACTCAGCTTTATCGTGACACTCAGCTTTATCGTGACACTCAGCTTTATCGTGACACTCAGCTTTATCGTGACACTCAGCTTTATCGTGACACTCAGCTTTATCGTGACACTCAGCTTTATCGTGACACTCAGCTTTATCGTGACACTCAGCTTTATCGTGACACTCAGCTTTATCGTGACACTCAGCTTTATCGTGACACTCAGCTTTATCGTGACACTCAGCTTTATCGTGACACTCAGCTTTATCGTGACACTCAGCTTTATCGTGACACTCAGCTTTATCGTGACACTCAGCTTTATCGTGACACTCAGCTTTATCGTGACACTCAGCTTTATCGTGACACTCAGCTTTATTGAATAGTGAATCAGGCCTTAGAGTCATAAAACCTTTGAACACGAGTTTGTACTCGTCCACAATATCTTTGGAATTCCTGGGCATATTTTGGTAGGGGCAGTTTTTGCTGGTTGTTCGAGTTACACTAATGAAAAATAATTATGGATAGACTGCATGATGCATGAGCTTTATTAAGTTATATACTCACAGTAGCTGTCCAGGAAATACGCAAGGAGGCAAAGTAAGCTTAGAACTGGAAGGAAAAAAAATGATACCAACCTATAATAATTATCATCAAAATGTTTTTTCATGTCCAAAGTAGCAAGAGACGTTTTTGGATTTACTTTCTTTACATTTATAATAACTAGAGGCTCAGTGGGTTGAGCCTGTGTCACTCACCTTTCATTCTGTGTTGATGAAATTCTATACATAACCTTCTATAGGTGCTTCCTACCAAATTTTAATTCATTTGGCCAAATGGTTTTAGAGGAAATTTTATTAATTGGCCAACCACAAACAAGAACTTTCCATGGTGGCCATGTACATTTTGTACAGGCAAAGCATTTTCAGAGGAGAAGATTTTTATAAATTGACAAACAAGAAACAAGAATTCGGTTCATTTGGCTAAGCGGTTCCAGAGGAGAAGAATATTTAGAAATAGACCAACCAGAAACTAGAATTGCCTATGGCGGCCATTTTTGTTTTCAGATCGGGACGCAAGGAGCAATCTTTATAGAGAACCTTCCAGAGATGTTTTCTACCAAGTTTCGTTTCTTTTGACTAAGCGCTTTCAGAGGGGAAGATTTTGTTTAGAAATCAACGAACCAGAAACAATGATTGTCTATGGTGGCCATGTTTGTTAACGAATCGAGACGAAATGAGCATTTGTTATAGGGGACCTCCCATAGATGCTTCCTACTATGTTTCGGTTCATTTGGCCGATCGGTTTCAAAGGATAAGATTAAAAGGTAAACAGGTAACGACCGACGGACACCAAGTGATGGCAAAAGCTCACATTTCTTTTAGCAAGGCGATCTAAAAACGTAGGTATATAATTTAAAAAAAAATGAAAGTCAAATAATTCATACGTCTCTGTGGGCAAGTAAACATAAGGGCCTAACAGGATAGTCAAATTCGGGTATGGTTACCTTTTTTAATTAAATAATGAATTGAATTCAGCAAATATAGAAATTTAATATTTACAACGTTAAAATAAAAAAAAATAACATATCTTTTGAAAGCTTTCTGCATGATTTTTTTATATTGTTCCTAACCCGTATTAGGCTTAGGGGAATGATGTTTAACACCACTTTCAACAATATTTCAGTTATATCGGGGCGATCAGTTGTACTGGTTGGTGGAGGAAACCGGAATAGCCAGAGAAAACCACCGACCTTCCGCAATAAGTTGTAGAAAAAAACCAATCACTACATATGTTAATTAATTATACCGATTTGACGAATTAACTAAGAACACATATAAACTTAATTAGACTACAAATTATTTTAAAAAAATCAATTAAATTGACCACATGACTCTTGCCTAAATTTACTCCTCCATCCAAGATGGCGGCTTTAACATGGGACCCTATGAAGAGTCCACTGACTGAACAGACAGTGATGACTACTTGCAGGATAAAAGTATAAGTATGCTGAATAGTCTATTTAAAAGTCCTCAATTAATATACGGGGTCTTTTTTCTTGTCCATTTTTCCAACTCCCTGGTACTAGAAATCTTGATTACAATGTACACGTTTAATTTTGTTTTGAAAATATATCACAATATTTCTTCTCTTTTTGCTGTCTTATACTTTAACCCATCTATGTGGGCCTTATGTTGACACTATGTTGTAGAAGTTGCATAAACTGATTTCAAGAAACCAAATTCCGTGCATTTGTTAATTATCACCGGAGTCTCAATGTATCTATAGCCCATGAACCTATACAAAATCATAATCAGAAGCCATCAATGGAACAAGGATAGACAATACAATGGTCAAAAGATAAAATGGCAAGCAACGATCTACTACGCATCGCGCAACAGAAACCCCATCAAAACACAGTAACTTACCATACATATTGGCCGCCAGTTGTGATCAGACAAACATGTATATATTCTAATAGGTTGATAATAAGCAGTCTAGTCTGATCTAATCTCCATGTGAATATTTAACAGCCAACAGACATTACAACTTAATTTAATTTGATGTTATCATTGCAGTCTGATTGGCTGATCCGCCTACAGCAACATTGGTTATACTTGATAACCCGGGTTGGCATTGACACGTCGCCATCATATTTATTCTCCAACGACAAATGCAAATAGTCCCATGAAATAAAATAATCGTTATTAAAATCGAGGAATCATTAAATTGTTTTGCAAAAATTAAATTATAAGGAATATGTTTATTTTTTAAACAGGTTATACTTGTATACTCTGATTTTGAACATTTTACGCTTTTCATAAACCACTTCAACGGTTTATGAAGCGTAAGATGTCTCAAGCCAGGTTACATCGTATTCCATTAATAAATATGCAAACAAGCCAGGACCTGGATTTTCAACTACATATGTCGTTTATCCGCTTTTTTTTGTTCAGTGGGCTAATGTCAAAGGTCATTGTTCGTTTTGTTGATAATGGTGGGATTATTTACCATCGCCATTAAAACTTATTCATTATGTAATCAGCGGTTACTCGAGCTGAATTCACCAGATAGACGAATACCAAATAGTTGCCAACACAGAATCAAATACATTGACCGGATGTTATTAAACGTCACGTGAAAAGGACCAAGATCTGGATTTCCAGCGCCATCAGTCATGGTCTCTTTTGTTTAATGGTTTGTGGTGAGATGTGGTTGTTCGATTATTGATATTGATGGAATTGACATTCGTTTCTGTTTAAAGTTGTATAAGCATTGTCACTTTGTGAGCTATATTTATGAAGAAAACACCTAAACAATCAATAAATTCTTGTATATCAAATATTTTTATTGGAAAAGATAAAGTTATGGTATTTAACGCCACTTTCAGCAATATTTCAGTTATGTCGTGGATGTCAGTTTTATTGGTGGAGGAAACCAGAGTACCAGGAGAAAACCTGGCGCAAGTCACTGACAATTTTTTCCACATAATGTTGAATCCAGTGCACCTCGCCATGCGCGGGATTTCAACTCACAACTTAAGTGGTGATGTGCACTGATTGCATACGTAGTTGTAAATACGTAAATAAAATTATCTTTTAGGATGTTGTATAAGTACACAGGACGCTGAATATGATAATAGTCACATATTCACCCCGGTGCTACATTTTCCCCGCCATGCATTGTATTTCAGTTATGGCGATCATTTTCATTGGCGCGTTGACATGCCATTTGAACAGTGTGCATAGTGTCCATGTATGAAATTTATTGATATCAAGAAACTTGGATAATCAGATATTCAGCTAACATTGTCAATCTGTTTCGCCCCTCTTGCAAAAAGGATCTCATAAGACACGCAATATGTTTTTCAAACTGATAACTATTTTGAAAAAGAACCATTGAAAAGTTTTTTTGGTTTGATGCCATTGTTTTATTATTTATATCTCTGCTAAACATACAACTGTACGTTGGTATTAGAGTTAGGGTTAAAGCCTCTCAACGATATTTCAGCGGTCAGTTTTATTGGTGGGGGAAACCGGAAGAAAACCACCGACCTGCCGAAAGTCACTGACAAACTTTATCAGAATATTATATCGTGTACACCTCGCCATGAGAGGGATTCGAACTCACAATGTTGGAAGTGAAAGGCACTGATTGCATATGTAGTTGTAAATCCAACTACCATACGATCACGACGACGACGGGCCCCGATCAATATGAACAAGTTAATATACCCCAAAAATGTTTATCACGAATTCATGTCTGTCCGTAAACTATTGAAAATTGAAAAAGAATTATCGAAATATTGTTTTGATCAGTTGTCGTTACTTTATGCTTTATAAGTCTACTAGATATATAACAAGTGTCGGGTTATCCAATAGGCTAGTATATGCTGCAGCCTAACGCGCAATCAAGCTTCGGGTCCATAAGCTTGGCCATTCTAGTGTATTTAAAGAATTTGCAATAAACTTACTTCAAGCTATGTAAATGTCGCTAAAATATATCACGGGTAAAAAATAATCAAGACAGGTGCGGGTGAGTAAGAGGGGCCACAAAAGGTCCTAATCCGGCCCTGCAAGTTTGTACGCACTGTTATGCAAATAAGAAAAAAACACTAATTTGAGTACATATACATGTATATGTGCGTTCGTCTGTTCGTGTGTGTATATTACAATGTACTAGTTTGTCATTCTGTTCCAAACTCTGTATAGCCAGTCCAGTTCTGGTTGTAAAGGTTGCAGGGTAACTGTGTATGTCACATCAGGGTAAGACTTCGGACAACAGGGATAGAAAACATCATTTCTTTGTGCTGTGGTATTTACAAGTTTGTACGCAGCGTTCTCCTGGTAATTTGATAAGTCCACCTCCTCGTTCTTCAGCTTTAAGTCTATTAAATCACTGGATTAAGTCCATGAACCGAATTTGAAAGAACACTCAGTTCCACCATCTTGTTTAGTCTTACAGTTGTTCGTTTCAAAGCGATCTACAATCACCAAGTATACAGATCCGTCGTTGTCGATCACACCATTTGGTTCGAATGCAGTTTCCGAATTTGGACTTAAAAGGAGAAACAAAATGCGTGTCAATATTATATAATATAAATATCGTTCAATATTGATTATTTAGCCATTTTGTTTATGTTTGTTTGTTTGTTTGATGGTGTTTTAACGCCACTTTCAACAATGTTTCAGTAATATCGTGGCGGTCAGTTTTATTGGTGGAGGAAACCGGAGGACCAGGAGAAAACTGCCAACCTCTCGCAATCCATTTTGTATATATTCCAGATTCTCGATTACTTTTCGATAGCGAATGTAATTGCACCATGTCATTCAGCTTACGTATTGCTTCCAACGTGATCAAGGTCGATGATGCACGTGTATGCATGTTAGGATTGGTTTCGAAAGAAGGCATCTATAAGGAGTAATGGAAAAGAGTTATCTTTGCTTTCAGAGAGTATTAATGAAGCACTATACTATACAATGTATGTCTACTTAAGTTTCACTGAGCTATACTACAGAAATAAAACTAGGGGTGTTTGTATAATAGACAGGCATCATCGTCATCTCCCAAGTGCTGGAAGATCATTGATTTATTTTGGTGTTTTAATGCCACTTTCAGCAATACTTCAGCTATATCATGCTGACCAGTTGTAGTGATGGAAGAAGCCGGAATACCCGGAGAGAACCACCGACTATGGGCAAGCAACTGGTAAACTTTATCACTTGCGGCTGCAAGTCCATTGCACCCTTTTTGTAATTTACAAAGCCGGGCGCGAACCCACGCCGTATTGGTGATATGCTTGTATGAGTTGCTAGGCAATCCAACTAACTATCTCATTGAGCCACCCGGGCCCTCGCAAGATCATTGATACATACAAACATTTTCCAAAATTTATCAAATGATTGGTTTTTTTTTCATCATTGTACACTTTATATTTATTTACCTTATTACTGATGAAAAAATGATCTCTTTACATTTCCTAAATAAAATTACAGTAAAACATGTATGCCCATGCGGTCACCTGTATTAAGCAGTCTGTATTAAAAATGTCACATTTTTCTTGTCCTGACATAGAACATTTCATATGACATGAACCTCTTTTAAGAAGTCACATGTCTCAAAAGACCACTTTTTCTTTGGTCCAAATATGAACACTTAATACAGGTTTGACTATATTGTTTACAATATAAGACCTTCATTATCATAGTTACGTTATAGACATAAGAAATTTTATGTTGTGATATATTAAGCATTTTATTTGACTTACTTGTTGTACAGGACAATGTCAGGTGTCTATATTACAGCCGTTGGTAGCCTCAGACTGTGGGGTTCGCCCTCCCTTCTCAGCCTTGGGTCATTCCACATTAAGTGTTGCCAAATATCAATAAGAAGTCTTTTACCATCCTGTATAATATATAGGGTTGGTTTATGGTGCTTAACGTCACTTTCGGCAATATTTCAGTTATATCGTGGTGGTCAGTTTTATTGGTGGATGAAACCGGTGTGCCCGGAAAAACCCAACGGCCTGCCGCAAGTCACTGACAAACTTTATCACATAATGTTGTGTCGAACACACACACCCCTGGGCGTGATTTGAACTCACAACTTCAGTGGTGATAGACACTGATTGCATAAGTAGCTGTAAATCCAACTAGCATACCATCATGGCTACGACGACCCCTTGTAGGATAGAGAGCTTACGATACAGATTTAATTTATATACCAAGCGCAATGAGAGAGTTGTATATTTTTATTCATATCTTTATTCAAAAGAACGGTGCTTTTAGGGGTACCTCGAAGCAGCGAAACGTCATTTGTTATTCGTTAATGGGCAGCCTTTTCCGATTATATATTATATCTCCCCCTCCCTTTTGTGTCAATCAAATTGTGTCCCTGTCATTAGTATAGCTGACGTGAAGCCGCGATCAAATCAATCTAAGATTTGGGTCCATAAAACTAGCTTAACTCCGCCACTTTTATGGAAGTACCTGTACCAAACCCGGAAATTCAGCGATCATGTATCTGGCATCGATTTTGTCTCTTTCCACGATTTTTCGGTTGGAATTTGGAACTGTTCCCACTCTGGTTATTTTTGTATTTTTGTATTTTATTTTATTATTCAAGAATTAACTTGAGATTGTTATTTTTTAACTTGAGATTGTTATTTTTTACCTTGAGATTGATATTTTTTAATCTGAGATTGTTATTTTTTAACTTGAGATTGTTATTATTTTTTTTATCTATGCTTACTTACAAATTCAACAATTCTATTAAGTGTCAGACCATTTTGAACGATGACTGTAGACGTGACGTTTATTCTGGGATGTGCAAGTTTGTTGTACACCATCAAGACATCATGAATTGTAGCATCTTCTAAAACTGTAATTAAAACGTAGATATCTAATTTAGTGCGCACGACGCGTTTCTGGGATAACCTTCATCAGGTACGCTCAAAATCGAAAGATTGGAAAGCAAAATAATTTTAAGTTTTGTGAGCAATAAATCCAAAGTGCCTAAACAGGATAGGCAAAATCGGCTCAGGTCACCTATGTCTGAGGGAGGGGAACCTTAGTTTTATTAATAATTACATTATTTAAGAACTGTAAATTTCAGAAATAAAACAACGTAGATATCAAATTTAGTGACCTTTCTAAGAAGAAATGTAATAACAGCTTCAAGAGGATGGGGGAGCGGGGGAGGGTGGGGGTATACCACCACAGGGGATACGATGTTATTGGTGTACACAGAGGTGAGAGCGATAGTACATCCTCGGGTTTTATCATACAATTTATTATGTGGTTATATTTAACAATTACGATTGCATCGGTGGTGTAATTGTTAGTGTGCTCGCCTCGATTGTGGTAGATCGTCGGTTCGAGCCTCGATCTGGTCAACCCAACGACTATGCAATTGGTATTTGTTGCTTCTCCGCTAAGTACTCGGCATTAAGGAGAGACGAAAAAACTGGTTAGCTCGGAATCAGAATAATGTGTCCGAGTGTTCCTCTATGTCTATCCGCGGGCTGTTGCTTCAGTGAGTTAGCAATATAAAACTCCAACCAAGCGTGTTAGTCTAGTGCAAAATGGAACTCATCATCTCATTGCAAATTTACTTGTTCTCGACATGGTATAGTTGATGTTGTAAAATTCTAGATGGAGTGAGTACAAATAACAGACTATACCATGTGACATAGGACATTTAAATATTAAAGGACATCAATAACAATTGACTATCACCTTAATGGTCAGTTAATGAGTAACATTTTAATATTTAAATGCCTATGTCACATGGTACAATGAAATATACATTGAAAGCACATGTCTGTTACTTTGTTTTGATGCGTGGATCTTACACTATTTGTGCTCACTCCATGCAGATTTTTACACTTCAGAAAAAATAATTAACATAGAGACCTAATGGATAACTTTTTAAATAATGGACAAACATTTTTCAAATTAATTGTCGGAGTTCGTATTTATCATATATTAATACACATCTAAAAAAAAATGTTGGTTTGAAAACTGGATTTTTAAGTATTTTTTTCTGGAGATTTATAGAAGTGAAACAGACTATATCCACGCGTACGAAAGCCACGAAAATTTGTATTCCATGAACAACAATGAATTCACGGTAAAAAGTTATTACTGCGAAACAAAAATTCATTTCTGGGATATAAATAGAATGAGCGAGTATTTAATCCAAATGGGCAATTTTTCAGCCATATCATGGGAAGAAAAATGTACTTTTCGATGCGATGATATCCGCTTTGTACTAGGCCAACACGCTTAGTTGGATTTGTATAGTGTTAGTTGACTGCGACAAGTCCGCAGGTCGACATATCACTCGACTCTACACTTTATACTGACCCCGAAGCAACCAGTCGTTCTTTGTTTTAACTCCTTAATGTTTCGTATTTAGCGAAAAGTAACAAATACCAATTTTATTCTGTGGTTTGACCCAACCGGGACTCGATCCCACGATCTACCACACTCGCAGCGAGCATGCTAACTATTACACCACCGATGCTGTTGTTAAACATTACTTGAAAATAAAAAATAATTTTCATTAAGATTATACTGATGTAAGTAGTTTTCTAAAATAATGTACTATACCTGCTAGTACACAAGGTACGAAGACTAGTAACATACACCTCAGCATCATCACTGTAGTTCTCCAAATGAGTGTTTTAAAATTGAATCTGCACAAATCGTTATATTTTGCAGTGAATCTAACAAGTTTAAAAAAAAAAATATTCCCATACAATTATTGTTCTAAAATGTAATTAGCGCATTTCGTGATAATTTGCTGTGAACTTAACATGATGCAATATAAATGTTCCCATGCATATAAGAGGTATGTCAAGGGTCTTTAGAATATATTCATGACTGCATCATTTCATTGCGAGGAGAATTTGGGCCCATAAAGTTATTTAACCCTGCAATTTTCTTTTCATTGAAGTGTCGGTACCAAGCCAAGAAAGTGGGCGTTCATGTATATGTGTGTTAGGAGTCGTGTATATGTGTGTTAGGAGTCATGTATATGTGTGTTAGGAGTCATGTATATGTGTGCTAGGAGTCATATATATGTGTGTTAGGAGTCATGTATATGTGTGTTAGGGATCATGTATATGTGTGTTAGGAGTCATGTATATGTGTGTTAGGAGTCATGTATATGTGTGTTAGGGGTCATGTATATGTGTGTTAGGAGTCATGTATATGTGTGTTAGGGGTCATGTATATGTGTGTTAGGAGTATCGAATTTGCCTCTGTTTCTAAGATTTTTCTATAGGATTTTGGGATTGTTTCGACAGTGTGTGTTTTTTTTGTTTTTGTTTTTTTTTTTTTTTCAAAATTGATCTCCATATCGGAGATAATTGTGAAAATATTACTTAAACAATATTTTGTATAAAACAATTTTGAATACATTTCCATTCATAATCTATGTAAATAATGAAAAAATCACATCAAATGTAAACCACCAAATCAATGCAGCCCCTCAATGTTATTGTACTTGTCTAGAGATAAATAGATAATAAGTAAATAATGGCCATTTAAGTGTTCAGGATATAATGTGTTTTTGTCAACTTTATATATTCTCGCTTCAGATAATTATAACTTATTAAATTATAAAGGTCAACATTTTTTTTAATTTGTCATGTTTGTACGTTTGATTACCGGTATTCGCAAATCAATTTGGTGCAGGATGAATTGGTGTGAACATTATTTTATTCAAGGTTTAGGGCTATGGTGTTTAACGTCACTTTCAACAATATTTAAGTTATATCGTGATAGTCAGTTTTATTGGTGGAGGAAACCGGAGAAAATAAGGGTAATAACAAAATTACCGAACTCCGAACAATCTTACAAAGGGAAAGTCAAAACTCATAAGTATATAAACAGACAAAATCAGTCAACAACCGGAAAACTGTGAAAACGTAATGACCCTGACTTGGCACAGGCATTTCTAAAGAAATGGTGGGTTGAATCAGATTTTAAAGCGCCAAACCTCCCGCTTTCGTTACGGCTCAAAGATTCCGACTGTAACTATAACAGTATTTATAACAATACTGGAACAAAATAGGTAAAATAGTTGTCAAAGCAGTACCAAATTCAGTGAAGTAAATGTCAAAAACAATTTTACGTCACACATTGACCTGTCGCAAGTCACTGACAAACTTTATCACATAAATGTCGTATCGAGTACACCTCGCAATGAGTGTGATTCTAACTCACAACTTTAGTGGTGATAGGCACTGATTGCATAGGTAGTTATAAATCCAACTACGATACGATCACGACCACGACGGCCCTGTATTTTATCAAATACCCTTGTGAAGTTCTTGTAGAAAATGTATAGACTAGGATTCGGAAGCGTCTTCATGTTAGATTTGCTAAATATTTCGTTTTCTATATAGTGGTTTGTCGACGTTGCTTTTCTTGTTTGTCCCTTTTTTTTCCTTGGTCATCGTATTGTCCTTCTTCGAATTGTGGAGCTTCATTTTACTATCCATCTTTCCTCCCTATCTATATATCCAGTGCGATTTCGATTCCATCTCAAGACGTTTTGTACTCAATATAGCAATAATTTTGCAGCTCATTTTGAACTTTTCCTCTGAAAGTGGAGTCCACTGATAACGCGGGATGAATACATAGTACAACTCCCCCTGAAGAATGACGTCAATGGGTGCCTCGGGTATGGAGAGTGCCACTAGCAATGCAAGTGTACAACACACAAACACAAATTGCGGAAAAATCATTTGAAGTGCGTCTTCGGCTATGAATGTTTTTTTTTTCTCTCTCTCGATCGGTACAACTAATTGCAATAAACAAAATCTAGTAATATAATACGGACTTCACAATACCAAGCCAGGTTATCAATTATAACCAAAGTCCAGGCGGAACAACAACAAAAACATAAAAGACCCAAAGAAAAGGGCGCTGGACATAATGCTAAGCGATTTGGTGCTGCGGTGCATCAATGGTGTGAGTTCAAATCCCGTCGAGGGAAGAACAAAAATTTGTCAGCTCAATGATCTAATTCTAACACTGTTGGGTTTCATTTTCAGACATATATATATACAATGCTGCCTCATAAGTATTCGCGAAAATAAGAAAATGGCTGTGATCGGTTTTGCGAGTTGAAATTGTCACCAATGTTTTTCGTTGCAATAAAAAGAACTACATAGTTGTAAGCTGTCTTGAGTTACCCTTTTGAACTTTCCCCAAATATGTGACGTAATTTTAAGGTCGTCTGCTACGCGTTTACAAATAAACAGACGTGTTTTCAAGATGGGTCGCAAGTCAAAGGAACTGAGTGAGGATCGGAAACAACTAGTTGTGGATTTGAAACGGGAAGGGCATAGAAATTGTGAGATCGTGAAATTGTTGCATATACCTGAATCTACAATTCGTTCAATTTGTCAGAAGAAGTACAACAGCACAGATAATGTTGAATACATTCCCAGAGTTGGACGACCAAGGAAAGTGACACGACGCGGTGAGGTTAGAATATTGAGGACGGTACAAAACAATCGTGGCAAGGTTTTAAGAAAAATTACCAATGATTTCAATGAAGGAGGGGTTGTTCGTGTCCACCCAAAGACTATACAGCGTTATTTACACAAAAACAAAATATTTAGACGTGTTGTTCGTAAGAATATGGTGGTCAGAGAGGTCAACAAAAAGAAACGACTTTCTTGGTGTCTGGAACGACGGAGATGGATTGTTAATCTACACTGGAATCAAGTAATATTCAGTGATGAATCGCAGATAGTTATTGGACAAAATAACCGTGTGTACGTGTGGAGATCTTCGAATGAGGCTTACCGTTCCGAGTGCATGTGTCCGCCATATCAGAGGAAGGTGTCTGTTATGATCTGGGGGTGCATTACATGGTATGATGTGGGAACTTTATGTAAGGTTGATGGTAATATAAATGCTGTGAAATATCGTGACATCCTTGATAATCATCTTTGGCCCGTCTTAGCCCATCATTTTGACGACAAACCTTATCGTTTCCAAGATGACAATGCTCCTGTCCATCGGGCCCGCATAATTGAAGAATTCAAACGAGACAATGACATTCATGGCATGACATGGCCAGCTCAGTCTCCGGACTTAAATATTATTGAACATTTGTGGCTTCGCATCAGAGATCGCTACAAAATGCAGCAGGAAACATAAATACTCCTCAAGAACTGTTTACTGCCATTCAGGATATTTGGATGAACTTTACTGTGGATTACATTCAGAACTTATATACCTCTATTCCACGCAGGATTCTGGCAGTTATACGGTCGAATGGTTACCTCACAAAATATTAAGATAAGTTTTTCATTTTTACCTTGTGTATTTTAATGGTGCAAAGAGCAATAACTCAAACTCGTTGACGTCCGCCATCTTGTTTTCGCGAATACTTTTGAGACGGCGCTGTATATATATATTAAAAAGTCAAATGAATAAACATTGTACCTGAAGATCTGCAACAGCAGTGAAAACGTTAGTACAAGAATGTTGTGAAAAATTCGTCTTATTCTTTTTTTCACTCATTTCTTTTATATATATAAACAAAATCTCTGAAAATTTATCCGGAGCTTTCGGCCGTACAACCCGGCCTTCTTCAGCGGAACTTTATTATGTTATGGTACATTTGAATTTGTCATAATAGATAACGTCACAAAGTAAATAAAATAAAAATTACGGGAAATAGAACGTTACGTTTTTGTATTTAATCCATGGGGTTTGAATGTTCGCAGTTTATCCATCCACAGTTTTTTCGATTATCTCTCGGTTAAAATTATCGCCGTAAATTTTGTCTAAAGCCACAATTTCATAATCATTCACCTAATGTTCAGTGGAATTAAAATGAATTGCTATTGGATCAGGTTTCTGCCTTCTGATTAGTGATAAATTTAACAAATGTCTTTGGTACAGGGTGTCCCCGATTTCTCCGACGTAAATAAATTTGTCTCAATGTTTACAAAATAAAGCGTAAACCACATTTGCCGTTGTACAATCAATATAGTTTTTTACGTTAAATGTTTTTCCTTCAAAATTGGTTAATGTATGGGTGTTACGAACATACGGACAAATAGCACAGTTCCTACTGCAAGGTTCACACTTATGTTCCTTTTTAAAAAAACATAGAATTATGCTTTTTGTGAACTAAAATATCTTTTAAATTCTTATCTCGTCTGAATGCTAAAATTGGTGGTTTTATGAAGACTTTTTTCATTTTCTCCGACTTGTGCAATACTGTCATTTTCTTTTTTTATTATTTCACGGACGTGGGGTAAAACCTTTCGAATAAGTTAAAACAAGCGGTACTCGATCATTATCAATCGATCTTTTTGTGTATCCCCGTTTGCAAAGATTCTTCTTCATTTAATTTTTCTGTATCTTGTATGCAGATTCCTCAGAACAGATTCGTTTTATCCGAACTCCTAACCCGTATGGTATTGAACTTTTCATATATTCTGGGTGAGATGAGTGTAAGCATAGATGTTTTTCCGTCGGTTTTGTGTACAAATCTGTCTTTATTCTGCCGTTATTGTTAAAGTGTCCAAAAATTATAATTTCTCGGTTGAATATCGTACATCAACTTGAATGCGGGGATGTATTGAATTTGCCACTCTATGAAAATCTTTAAGTGAATCTAAGCCATCACTCCATAAACCCCATACATCTTCTACTGTTTTGTCTTTGAATTTTAAAACAATGTTTCTCCCATGATCCTAAATAAACGGAGGCATAGTTCATCCCTAAATGGGAAGCAATCGCTGTTCCCTCTTTTTGGACATAATTCTTCCTGTTAAAAGAAAAGTTGTTATTTTCAAAACCATATCCATTATTCTGAGTACTTCATCAGTTGGTATGTCTTTATTTGATCTTTTTTTGAGAGCTTTTTCGGCTGCTTCGCGCGCTTCTTTTCTTGGTACACTTGGATATAAGGCTATAACATCCATACAAAACATTAAGCAATTATTTGGTAATGGTTGATTTATAGTTGATAGTTTATTTAAAAAATCGGTTGTGTCCTGAATGAATGAAGGTAAGGATCTGACATTTTCCGCTAACTCATGTTTAACAATTTCCGCCATATTTTCCTACATTAACTATAGTCCTAAGAGGAATCCCACTTTTATGCACTTTTAGATTCACCTGTAATTTACCAAATTTTACATCGGAGTTTACCAAATAATGTTTCATATCTTTTGTAATGAACCCGCGTTTGAACTTTTCATTTGCTAATTTCTTAACTTTATTTTCGATTTTTCGCATAAGATCAGTCGGTACCTCTTCATAAGTTGAATTGTCATGAATTTCCTGTATCAAATTTTCTGCGTATGAATTCGCATCTAAGATTACTATAGTAATTTGTAGCACTCCCCTTTGAATAAATGAAATATTTTTATTTACCTCGATATGGGAGACTTTAATTATATATAAGATATACATATATATATATATACGTCTGAGAATTAAACCAGACAGTGTTAGAATTAGATTTTAGAGCTGTCAAATTTTTTTTCTTCCCTCGACGAGATTTGAACCCACACCATTGATACACTGCAGCACCATTCGCTTAGCCTTACGTCCAGCGCCCTCGACCACTCGACCACACCCACTCCCTTAAAAAGGAGCTTCAATAATCGTACTGTTACCTTTTCTCGTAAGGCAAATCTAGGGATAGGCGTAAGACATGTGTATAAGCGTGTGTAGATGGTACATATATACTTAATATTATAATTTGACAGCAATCTAACTCAGCAATTTTTAATATAATGTATAGGATAATGAAGAATTCATTATACAGTCACAGGAAATAAAGTATATTATACAAACGTCTAGAAGCAAGTGACAACCATACAATATATCTGTCCCACTGGATCTCAAAGTTACTTTACAGGATACTTGGTTAATACATAAAGTCTAAGGTAATCTACCAACCAGAGAACTTAATGAGTAACGGATCGTCGAGACATGACGATGCAGCACAAACAAAATATATATATAACTTTGAAATCCAGTGGGACATATATATAATATTTTTATGTCTCTGCGGATTTGTAGTGTAGGCTGAAAGACAGGAACGAATGCTAAATGGAAAAGAAAATGTTGTTCTCGGCTTCATTTTTGACTACCTAACTTCATTGGGGTCGTAAGTTGACAAGCTCAAAGACCAATTCCATGAATTTGATAAGACACAGAATCAAATTCGGGATGAACTGGCGGATCTTAAGAATAATGGAGACCTAAGACAAAACGATATAGATATTCTGAAGAAACAACAAAAAAGTAAGATCGCTATTTAAAATTAAAAGTGTGAAGAAATGGTTCCGATCAGGATTTCCTTGATAGCGGGTTGGTGCAAACAAAGAAGCTACTGAACCAAGGGTTACTAATGATTAAGTTGAAGTCATTACTTCGAGTTTTAAGGTCGCCACCATGACTTGGGGATCGCCGTGGCCGTGATCGTATGGTAGTTTGATTTAAGCTACCTGTGTAATCAGTGTCTATCACCACTAACGTTGTGAGATCGAATCCCACCCAGGCGAGGTGTACTCGATACAACATTATGTGATATGCGACAAGGTCGATTGTTTTTTCCGGGTACTGCGGTTTCTTCCACCAATAAAACGGACAACCACGACATAGCTGATATAACTAAAATATTGTTGAACGTGACGTTAAGCACCATAACACCAAACCAAATAATGACTTGGTTATGTTTACCTGTTACTGAATATCTGTGTCACAAATAACCACGGACATGTTCCACTTGTCTTTAACACTTTCCGGTCCTTTTCTTAATCATGATATCATTGTCTTGGCTTGTCTTTGTAACTAGAGTAACATGATGTGCGTAACAAGTGGAGCAGGAACTGCATACCCTTCTGGAGTACCTGACATTATCCCCGGTTTGTAGTGGGGTTCGTGTTGCTCGATTTTTAGTTTTCTATGTAGTGTTTTTTTATTGTTGTTTATCCTTTTGTCCTTTTGTCCTTTTCCTCTTATCCATTGAACTGTCTTTCTTTCTTCGATTTACGGGTTATGATTACCCCTCTGGTATCTTCAAAATCTGCTTGATGTCTGCTGTGTACAAGACCAACACACTTAGTTGAATGTTAATAGAACTAATTCACTGAAAAAAACAGTCCAAAGGTTGATTTGTCACTCCACACGGAAACATTATTATGATTCTAAGCCAAACAGTCTTCGTTGCTCTTTCTTCTTAGCGATGCATAATTAGCGGAGAAGCAACACATACCAATTTTATAGTCTTTGGTGTGAACCGAGCGGATCTCAAACGCTCGACGCGAGCACGCTTACAATTACACCACAGATGCGGTTGTCTTGTTAGGAGTAATGTTTTATCAAGGAAATCATGATAGGAACCACAAGTACTGGAATATCGTATTAATTGAGAGATATACTCCAGTGGCAGGGGCTGCTGGAAAGCCTCGTTATCAATCGAAAATTTTCATGTTGAATAAATGTTAGAGAATACCAAAAAGGCAATGAAAAAAGAACAATTCATATAAACTGGAGACACAGGGTACAGAAGACGAAGAAAAACATAACAAGTTACAACACAATATGTGTTGACACCACTATGCGCAAACAAACACAAATAACGTAAATAAGACATGTGGCCTGCCACAAACAACTGGAGGTAAAGACTAACTAAACATCGTTTAATTTCTATGCGGACATCGTAACGGACATCACAACACGGAACCTAGAACTTGAGGACACAGAATAGGACAACACAAAAACTAAAATAAATAGCAACACGGACACCACCAAAAAACGGGGGGAGAGGTGAACTCAGGTGCACACGAAGGGTCAACAGTTCCTTAAATCATTGGCTTGGAATATAAACAGTTTGAATTTACGAAAATTTCAATAATATTAACTGAATTAGAAGTTCGAATAACAGAGTACATCAGATCAATCTGGTTCAGTTTAGAAAAAAATATTTTACTGTATTGGTATATTCTCTTGCTGGTGTGGCTGATCATATAAAGAAACGGGCAATTGCATTCCACGTTATGATGTCAGACGATTTAGTATCAAATATTGGACAGACGGTGGTATTCGATCACGTGATAACTAATATTGGCAAAGCGTACAACCCTCACACCGGACACTTTACGGCACAATATGATGCTTGTACTTCTTCACAGTGTCATTTTTGAAAAGATATAGCAGTAATTTAACTCTTACTATGCTCATTAATAGTAGAACAATATCGAGAGGGCATGCTACCAATTATACTTCCGGTGCAACAACTGGATCCATTAATGCTGCAGTTTTCTTAAAGAAGGGAGATGTTGTTAGAATTATTGGGTCTTCAGTCAATGCAAGAATGCATGGCGATTGGACTTACTTCACGGGACATATCATCACCGAGAAAATGTAATGTTTATCAAAATAAATGATAAACTATATTAATATGGTTGATAACATTTCATTCTCGGAAGGTAGGGGGGCATCGGAAACGCTTCCGTCAGGGTTATAGCTAGCAATTGTATAATGTGTAGGTACAAACATGTATGTGGACATGTCCAAAGAGGTGTCATCAATCCTTGATGGTTGGTTCAAGGGGAGACAACCCTATGCTGGTTAAATGTTGTTTTTATTGCTTAGAGGTGTTATGTGGCAGTTATTAACCTGATATGTATCTGGTAATCTATTATTGGTAACAGCAAATACCAATTGTATAGCCTTTGGTTTGACTCGACCGGATATATAACCCACGATCTATCGCACTCGAGACAGGCACTCCAACTATCACACCACCGACGGGTGCCACTAGTGGAGCAGGAACTGCTTACCCTTCTGCACCTCAGTTCACCCCCGGTTTTTAGTGGGGTTCGTGTAACTCGATATTTAGTGTTATGTGTATGTTTTCTAAATAATTGTGTGTCCTTTTGTCCTTTTTCTTTTGGCCATCGTGTTGTCTGTCCTTTTTCGATTTACGGATTCTGATTACCTCCCTTTGGTATCTCCAACCTCTTCTTCGGGAAGCATTATATACATGCATTCAGCATCATATAATAATGAAATGAAGCACAGCAAAGATCACAGTTAATTTTGATTTATCTGTTATCAATTATATATTTCATTCAAGCAGTATTGTCCCGAAAAAGGCCCAAAAACCAATCAGATTCTGCATAATAAATATTGATGGAAACAATGTTTTAGAAGAAAATAGTAGTTACACATAGTGGTGTCCAACGCATATTGTGTTGAGTTTTTGTTTTGCTTCTCTTCGTTTTGTGTGACCTGTGTTGTCAATTTCTCTGGATTGTCCATTGCCCCTTCTGTATTTTCTAACGTTTATTTTCTAGTGTAGTATAAACTCTATAAATGACCGAAGACGCCACGAGAAAAATGAACTCTGATAAACCGTTGCAAAGGCGTTACGCTCAACATGACCTACATCAATGCTTATGTTAAATTGCTTTCAAAGAATTATGCCACTAGAAATATAGTAAATGAGATACAAGTCGGGTCTGTAACTTAAGAAAAACGAACTCAGCTGAATAAGCAAACTATAGAAAAAGTTAACGGTAAAAACAGAAACATCTCAGTAAATATGGCAACTGAAGCACTAGTTGCTGTCCAATGAAAACACAGCAGAAATATACACATAAAATATCATTCCTGCTAACTATGGACCAAGATTTTAAGGACATCATCAACACTAAGCACCAACAAAGGTATAATCTAAAACATTCCAACAACGAAGAAGATGGAAATTTGGAAGAACTAAAATCACACCACTTAACATCACTGCGCGAAAAAAAAAAAAGCATTGTTCATTCTCTATTAGAGAGGAAAAAGGTCATCAGAGGGGGCTCGTTAGGACAAACTGGTGGAAATTTGATTTTTGGTGTCTAAATTCACAAGCCGAACGAGTAGATTCTGAATTGAGAATTCAGATGTCTTTTATGGTTCCGATTGGCTCTAGTTTAGGGTCTGAGCTGTAGAACTTTTAAGCTGGGCACCAACGAAGGATTCCAGGATCCAACTGCCAAAATACAGGCTATGAATAGAATTGACGAGCTAAAAGAGCACATACAGCTGGAGGTTGAAGCCCCTGATAAGGTTTTGAAATTAGATCAATTACAGGGACATTTTGAGACCATTTAAAATGGATATTAGAGCATATTACGACAAGCACTTCAAACCATGGTCATAAACCGTTCTCGGTCCTTTCCCCATTCAAGTCTTATTACCGGGTTTGTAACTAGAGTAACATGACGGGTGCCACTTTAAGGAGAAGGAAATGTTTACCCTTTCGGAGCACATGAATTTACCCACGGTTTTTAGTGGGGTTCGTGTAGCTCGATCTTTGGTTTTCCGTGTAGTGTTTTCTAGATTGTTGTTTGTCCTTTTGTTCTTTTTCTTTTGGCCAGTGTGTTGTCTGTCGTTCTTTGATTTACGTATTCAGATTACCCCTTTGGTATCTTCAAACTCTTCTTCATTAGTTTCATAATAGGTCCACCACTACTCACATTTGAAGAACCTTTTCGATTAAACCATGACATATGTATGTTTAAGCAATACACAATACACATTATCCAGTTATGTATTCAGCGTTGTATTATCATTGTTGACAATGTGAAACATGTTAACGGAGAAACGGTGTGTTCGCTTAATGTCACAGTACTGCTGTGTGTGGGAGACTCCACCTTCGTTGTTATTATATAAATTTCAGTTATTTGCCTTGATAGAAGTTCATTTGAGGGTATGTGTTGCTATATTTTTCGTCTTTTGGTCATAGTCTTTTGGTCAGAAGAGTTGTGTGATGGGGATGATTTGGTGTAAACGATATATATGGAAGAGATTTGACAATTCCTTACTTGAGTTTGAAAATCGCTTATTATTCATAATAAATTGATGGACTGAATCAAACGTTATTTAATTATGATTCAGAGATAAATTTTCCGATCCGTAAGAAGTATGTCAGCTGTCACGATGACAGAAACTTGAATGGACATAATATGTCTCTCTCTTATTGCATCATATCTAGGACATTGCAACAAGTAGTGATTCGTGTCTGGATTTGGATTTTGGTGTTTAACGCCATTTTCAACAATATTTCAGTTATATCGTGGTGGTCAGTTTAATTGATGGAGAAAACCGGAGTATCCGACCTGCCGCAAGTCACTCACAAACTTTATCACATAATGTTTCATCAAGTACACCTCTCATGAGCGGGGTTCGAACTCACTTTAGTGGTGATAGACACTGATTGCATATGTAATTGTAAATCCAACTACCATACGATCACGACCAGAACGGCCCAGTAGTGATTCGTATTTTCAATGAATCCATATGAACAGTTAGGAGAGGGTATCAAATTATTCTCTGCGTTTTTGTCCAATGTCTGATCCAGAATAAAAATATAAGGGCTTCTTTACAATTTTATTCTAAAAATATAACTTTGAGCTATTTAAGAAATATTTCATGGCAGGCATAGAGTTGTGCAAATTTACACATGGGCTGGGCATTTATATTAGAATTTTACCCCGAGCGAAAGCGAGGGGTGAAATCTAAGAATATAAAGGACCAGCCCATGTGTAAATTTGCACAACTCTATGCCTGCCATGAACTATTTCGATTCTAATAGGACAAATACGGTGATTTTTAACCATTCGTGAACTGTATACACACGGCATTTGGTGGCTGTTCCATTTACCTCCTTCGGAAATTTTGAATTGATTTTGAATTATTTGTATTTAAACGAGATATGCTAAAACAAAGATATGGATGTTAACACGAAAAACATATTTATTGTTTATTTTCCAACATAGATTCGATTGAACAATTCCTGCTTAAACATATTTAAAAAAATGTCGGAGTTCATTAGTTTATCATTTCGTGCGCTAACAAGATGGCGGAGCGGAGTTGTCAAACATAATATCGAACACTTGAACATTTGTTAATAATCGACAATTATTGTTAGATATGAAATAAAAAAAATAAATGCCAATGTTAAAAAAAGCTTGTATTGCTTACATAAAAATAATTCCGGAATAAATACTTTAGACAACAATCTATCGACTTTGACTTTTGTAATATATCGTCATCCTGTGACGTTGTTTACAAGGGACGCTGATTGACACAAGCTGGTTACTGATTTATTTTACTTGTTTGAGTGGCAAAATTCAAAATGCCATCAAATTGGAAAATATCAGTAACTTAATTACATCACCTTCCAGTTATCAATGTATGCGTAGGAAAACATGAAGGTTAGTGCATTTTCCGGTTATTCATGGCCGACACATATCAATGGAATGATATGTGTGCGTACTGGGGTTGTGGGGATCCCCAAATGTAAATTTTCAAAACAAATGATAAAAAAATACTTAGCTACAGAATATTTATTTATAACTGAGGGGAAATTTTTATTTTAAGGACTTTAAAAATACGTTATATGCTGGTGTTTTGTTTGCTTACACTCGGTCGTCACGGTTATTTCACAGCGGGAGTCACATAGGAACAGCCATATGTGTTGTGTGCTGCACTTGCGCTAAATATAGAGTTGTTGAGTATTATCATGTGCGCCGTTTTAGAAACGTCATATTAGAATTACTGATGACATTCCGTTAATCGTATCGGTCAAGGATTTCCAAATAAGCATTGACTACGACAAACAATCATTGAAGGACAGAGATATCTTGAATGGACCGCGGGTAATGAGTGGAGAGTACTGGAACGTCATCAGCCATTAACTACCAACGACGAGTAAGCACGAACACAATGTTTTATGTTATAGAACTACAGATAGGTGTATTCGATGTAACAACTCCTTGTGATTTTGCCAGTGACTTACGGCAGATCAGTGATTCTCTTTGTACTTTTTTATAGGGTTCTCTCACTGAAACAACAGTCGGCGGTTAGACATATCAAACAGAGACTCTAACATTGGTATTTGCTACTTCTCCGCGAAGCACGCAGCGCTAGGAAGAAAGAGCAATGTCTGGTTCGCTCGGAATATGGCTAATGTGTCCGAGTGGGGCGATGTCTATCCGCGCACTGTTGTTTCAGGTAGCTAGCACTATACTAATCACATTAAACTGTTGGTCTAGTACAATGCGACTCTCATCTTCACATCGTTCATAATCAACTTGTTCTCGCCATGAAATAGCTGAAAAAATTCTGAATTGGTGTTAAACAACAATCATTCAAACACACAAAATTAGTGGGCACGACGCTTTTCTGGAATAATTTGGATCAGGTATGCTCAAAATCTAAAGATTGGAAAGCCAAATAATGTAAAGCATTGGCAGCAAGTAAACCAAAAGGCCTAAATAGGATAGCCAAATTCGGCTAAAGTCACATATGCCTGAGGTATGAGATCGAATTACATTACATAGGAACTGTAAATTTGAATAATATATATATCTAATAAGAAGAGTTTGAAGATACCAAAGGGGCAATCAGAATCCGTAAATCGAAGATGAACAGACAACACAATGGCCAAAAGTAAAAGTACAAAAGGACAAGCAATAATCTACAAAGCATACATATAAAACTAAAGATCGAGTAACCCGAACCCCACTAAAAGCTGGGGGTGAACTCAGGTGCTCCGGAAGGGGTAATCAGTTCCTGCTCCGCTAGTTGCACCCATCGTTTTAATCTAATTAAAACCCCAGTGATAAGTCATGAATGAGGAAAGGACCGGGAAGTGATTACGACAAGTGGAACATATTCGTGGTCATTTGTAACACATATATTCCATAACAATCAACAAAATCATGGTGGCGACCGTAAAACTTAATAAATCATGTCATGTCATGTCTGCTTTTGACAACTGTTTTACCTGTTTTGTTCAAGTATTGTTATAAATACTGGTATAGTGACAGCCGGAAACTTTGAGCCGTAATGACAGGGGAAGGTTTGGCGCTTTAAAATCTGATTCAGCCCACCATTTCTTTAGAAATGCCTGTACCAATTCACGGTCTTTACGGTTTTCACATTTTTCCGGTTGTTGGCTGATTTTGTCTGTTTATATACTTATGAGTTTTGACTTTCCCTTTGTAAGATTGTTCGGAGTTCGGTAATTTTGTTATTACCCTTATGTAAAACAGTAAAAGAAAACAAAATCCAAATAAACTGAACACTTTAATGTAACAACAAAGTGTATTCATATATATCCAGTATATTTGTTATATCTCTCATATTTGTTTCACTATTCGTGATATTTGTTTGCCTGTTACGCTTGTTATATCTACTTGGACTGTTACGCCTGTAATCTCTATTTGGTCTGCTAGGTTTGTCATAACTTTTATATCTGTGCACTACTCTTTTTAGTTTACAACAAAGCCCGTCATCGTCACCTTGAGATGGCTCACACCTGGTGCATTGTATCTGTTCATTCATTGTAACGGGACATATGCGAGGTATATTACATCCCAATTCTGTAAAATATCAAAATAAAAATAAAATATACCACATTGTCAGTACAGTTTCAAAATCCAATAAAGGCAAAAATTGATACACCTGACTTGATACAGCCATTTCAATAAGAAGTGGCGGGGTTATACAAGTGTTATTAGCCCAAACCTTCAAAGCACAATTCACTTGAACATTGGTTTTCAGGTTTGTAACTAGATTAACTCAACGGTACCACTAGTGGAACAGGAACTTCCTACCCTTCCGGAACAACTGCGTTCACCCCTGGTTTTTAGTGGGGTTTGTGTTACTCGATCTTTAGTTTTATGTGTATGCTTTGTAGATCGTTGTTTGTCCTTTTGTACTTTTTCTTTTGACGATTTGGTCCTAAGATCTACGGCTTCAGATTACCTCTGATCATTAAATATTTCTTGGTCAAGAGATATCCTTCTCTATTGAAGATATAACACTTAAACAATTGCTGGACAATCAAATTAATTGAAATTACGTCTCCTCACTTTGCCCCCTATATTTCGTTGTCCCTGTGTGGGTGTGACAAAGATACAAAAAAGGGGAGGGTGGGGTGATCCAATTTTGATTCGACGAATGGTTGTACAATGCAACCAACCAGAACAGATCACAAAATTACGAACACTTTTTCTGCTAAACTACAACCTTCAAACCACGTACTATCTCTATGCATGGAATTGGGACGTAAATAGATATGTTAAGTGCTGTGGGTAATAAGGAGACTCTAAACTCCGGATAAGTCACATTACTTGATAACTCGAAGTTAAAGTTTGGTCTGTTTGTGGTAAGTACAAAACATTTGTGTTCGTGATCCATGATTAAACCCCTCTCACATCAATATCCGGTTACTTTGAAATACGATTCGTGTTCTAACCAATTTTAACACCGCGAAATTAGACTCAATTACATTTAAATATCACTGTTCGTTCTATTTATTAGTTGTTTGTAATTACAATCAACCTTTCCCATGCGGTCACCTATATAAAAAGGTCACATGTATTAAAAGGTCACCCTTTTCCAGTCATGTCATAGCATATTTGATATGAATTGAACCTCTTTTAAGAGGTCACATGTCTTACAAGGCCACTTTGTCCTAAACGTGAACTCTTAATACACGTTCGACTGTAGTAAAGCTTTATAAATATAATAATACTCACCCGGAATTTCATCTGAAAGGAATCAAAAATTGATATAATTTTAAATGAGTGAGTGAGTGAGTGAGTGAGTGAGTGAGTGAGTGAGTGAGTGAGTGAGTGAGTGAGTGAGTGAGTGAGTGAGTGAGTGAGTGAGTGAGTGAGTGAGTGAGTGAGTGAGTGAGTGAGTGAGTGAGTGAGTGAGTGAGTGAGTGAGTGAGTGAGTGAGTGAGTGAGTGAGTGAGTGAGTGAGTGAGTGAGTGAGTGAGTGAGTGAGTGAGTGAGTGAGTGAGTGAGTGAGTGAGTGAGTGAGTGAGTGAGTGAGTGAGTGAGTGAGTGAGTGAGTGAGTGAGTGAGTGAGTGAGTGAGTGAGTGAGTGAGTGAGTGAGTGAGTGAGTGAGTGAGTGAGTGAGTGAGTGAGTGAGTGAGTGAGTGAGTGAGTGAGTGAGTGAGTGAGTGAGTGAGTGAGTGAGTGAGTGAGTGAGTGAGTGAGTGAGTGAGTGAGTGAGTGAGTGAGTGAGTGAGTGAGTGAGTGAGTGAGTGAGTGAGTGAGTGAGTGAGTGAGTGAGTGAGTGAGTGAGTGAGTGAGTGAGTGAGTGAGTGAGTGAGTGAGTGAGTGAGTGAGTGAGTGAGTGAGTGAGTGAGTGAGTGAGTGAGTGAGTGAGTGAGTGAGTGAGTGAGTGAGTGAGTGAGTGAGTGAGTGAGTGAGTGAGTGAGTGAGTGAGTGAGTGAGTGAGTGAGTGAGTGAGTGAGTGAGTGAGTGAGTGAGTGAGTGAGTGAGTGAGTGAGTGAGTGAGTGAGTGAGTGAGTGAGTGAGTGAGTGAGTGAGTGAGTGAGTGAGTGAGTGAGTGAGTGAGTGAGTGAGTGAGTGAGTGAGTGAGTGAGTGAGTGAGTGAGTGAGTGAGTGAGTGAGTGAGTGAGTGAGTGAGTGAGTGAGTGAGTGAGTGAGTGAGTGAGTGAGTGAGTGAGTGAGTGAGTGAGTGAGTGAGTGAGTGAGTGAGTGAGTGAGTGAGTGAGTGAGTGAGTGAGTGAGTGAGTGAGTGAGTGAGTGAGTGAGTGAGTGAGTGAGTGAGTGAGTGAGTGAGTGAGTGAGTGAGTGAGTGAGTGAGTGAGTGAGTGAGTGAGTGAGTGAGTGAGTGAGTGAGTGAGTGAGTGAGTGAGTGAGTGAGTGAGTGAGTGAGTGAGTGAGTGAGTGAGTGAGTGAGTGAGTGAGTGAGTGAGTGAGTGAGTGAGTGAGTGAGTGAGTGAGTGAGTGAGTGAGTGAGTGAGTGAGTGAGTGAGTGAGTGAGTGAGTGAGTGAGTGAGTGAGTGAGTGAGTGAGTGAGTGAGTGAGTGAGTGAGTGAGTGAGTGAGTGAGTGAGTGAGTGAGTGAGTGAGTGAGTGAGTGAGTGAGTGAGTGAGTGAGTGAGTGAGTGAGTGAGTGAGTGAGTGAGTGAGTGAGTGAGTGAGTGAGTGAGTGAGTGAGTGAGTGAGTGAGTGAGTGAGTGAGTGAGTGAGTGAGTGAGTGAGTGAGTGAGTGAGTGAGTGAGTGAGTGAGTGAGTGAGTGAGTGAGTGAGTGAGTGAGTGAGTGAGTGAGTGAGTGAGTGAGTGAGTGAGTGAGTGAGTGAGTGAGTGAGTGAGTGAGTGAGTGAGTGAGTGAGTGAGTGAGTGAGTGAGTGAGTGAGTGAGTGAGTGAGTGAGTGAGTGAGTGAGTGAGTGAGTGAGTGAGTGAGTGAGTGAGTGAGTGAGTGAGTGAGTGAGTGAGTGAGTGAGTGAGTGAGTGAGTGAGTGAGTGAGTGAGTGAGTGAGTGAGTGAGTGAGTGAGTGAGTGAGTGAGTGAGTGAGTGAGTGAGTGAGTGAGTGAGTGAGTGAGTGAGTGAGTGAGTGAGTGAGTGAGTGAGTGAGTGAGTGAGTGAGTGAGTGAGTGAGTGAGTGAGTGAGTGAGTGAGTGAGTGAGTGAGTGAGTGAGTGAGTGAGTGAGTGAGTGAGTGAGTGAGTGAGTGAGTGAGTGAGTGAGTGAGTGAGTGAGTGAGTGAGTGAGTGAGTGAGTGAGTGAGTGAGTGAGTGAGTGAGTGAGTGAGTGAGTGAGTGAGTGAGTGAGTGAGTGAGTGAGTGAGTGAGTGAGTGAGTGAGTGAGTGAGTGAGTGAGTGAGTGAGTGAGTGAGTGAGTGAGTGAGTGAGTGAGTGAGTGAGTGAGTGAGTGAGTGAGTGAGTGAGTGAGTGAGTGAGTGAGTGAGTGAGTGAGTGAGTGAGTGAGTGAGTGAGTGAGTGAGTGAGTGAGTGAGTGAGTGAGTGAGTGAGTGAGTGAGTGAGTGAGTGAGTGAGTGAGTGAGTGAGTGAGTGAGTGAGTGAGTGAGTGAGTTTTCACTATATCATGATGAGAAGAAGTTAGATTTTGATGACATGATGATGATGATGATGATGATATCGTTTTGTGATACACCACGAACACTCTTTGTTGGATTTTTGTGATGCTAGCACAACTGAAACAGTCCACGGGTACGCAAGTTGCACCTTTCAGAAACATTTTGGTTCCGAGCCACTCAATCGTTGTTCTTATTCCTTAGTGCTGCGTGCTCAGCGGAGAAGCAACACATACAATTTTATAGTCTTTGGTGTTTGATCCGACTGGGTCTCGAACACATGATGTAACGCACTCGAGACAAATACAATGACCCTGACACCACAGAACCGGTAATTTTAAATGATTGTTCGCAATGTAATCCAGAAGGACAATATTCATATATTATTAGTTCCTTTAAACAATACTTTCTATGTCATCAGACGGACAAAACGTAACGTTCGAGAGCACCTAGGTTCACCTTAGGTTTTAATGGGGTACGTGTTGCTCATCTTTCCAGCTTCGTATGTTGTGTTGTGTTGTGTTTTGTTTTGTCTGTCAACGTGCCCAATGTTGCCAGCGTCTCTGGATTGCCCATTCTTGCTTGTCATTTCCTTCGGTTTTCTCCAGCGTCTCTAGATTGTCCATTCTTGCTTGGCTTTTCCTTCGGTTTTCTCCAACGTTTATCAATTATGGAGGGTATGTAGTGTATTTAACGTTTAACACATTTCTTTAAAAGAGAGAGAGAGAGAGAAATAAAAACAAAGATGGAGTATTTTCCAAAAGAACTTTAAATTAAGGGGACAATACAAATGGTCCTCATGAGAGTCTGGCATTACCTAGATGAGAAAATTAAGATACATTTAAGACGTAACGTTACCATCAGACGGAATATGACAATCTGAAAAACAAAATATATTATTTAGATACTAACAAGTGTGTTTAATATTCCAAATACAATGAGTAGAAACTATGGCGGTTTAATCTTATTATCAATAGTAGTGAACCAATGACTGGCAAGTAATATATAGGTAGATATATGAGGTATACAATGGTTTGCTTAAGCATATTGTTTTTTGTTAAATATAACAAATTGGGATCGGACAGAGCTTTTTCTAACTTTTTTCTTTGTTTTTGTTTTTTGTTTTTTGTACTTTGCTTAATTTTAAAGAAAAGCAGAAGCAGATACATATACAGAAAAAAACATATTGTATGCATATATAATTTTACCCCCCAAAAAAGACATTTAATTGATAAAACCAACATTATGCAGCACTCTACTGAAATTTCAAACACAAAGGACAGTTTCAAATGGCAACCACTTTTTGCATATATATTCTTTTTGTGTAGGTAGCTTTTTCTAGCTTATAAAGTCTTCACCCGAATACAATAATTGACAATATATATCAGCATGCTCAAATGAAGTGATATAATATGCATAGAGATAAATAAATACAAAACGATTATATACAAACACATAGGTAGAGACTCTATATGAAAGAAAGGTAAGTCACATTGACGCAGTACTAGTATTGAGTATCTACATGTTTCGCCAAATAGGATGGCATCAACACGATAGCTATATTAATGCATTAATTTTACATCTGAATTATTCATGGCGACTTGTACTCGATAAAACATTATGTGATAAATATAGATTATAACATAGCATTTTTCATATCATATCCTTTATCAACCCGAGAGCCGATAAGCTCAAGGGATGATATATGAACGAGGGCTAATAAAGGGTATGATATGAAACATGACATGTTATGATATGTTTATCACATACTTCGACTGATTTGTACCAAAATATTTAATGATTTTGGCTAGAATTAAATAGATGTATTTACCTATAGAACATGAACATTATTTTTTAAGCACTTTCAATATCATAAGAGAGAAATTGGTAGTTAATAATTTTCTGTGCAAATATTTTATAAAACAGTTGAATCCGTCCTGTCTGTAAACACAGTTTTCCGGAAATTCACGAAGTGAACTTATGGACATTGACGGAAAGGCATGTAATAACATTCCGGAAGCAGTTAATAAACTTGCTTTATCAGCCCGCTTGGACCATTCTTGTGAAACTTGGTGAAATAGATATGACTCCTCTTATTATTCTAAGCAAAACTCAAAGTTTTATTACAGTGTAAAATTTTAGCTTTATCAACTACAAGTATATGATAAAGATTGTCAGTGACTTGCAGTTGGTGGTTTTCTCTGAGTACTCCGTTTTCCTCCACCAAATAAAACTGACCGCTACTAAAATATTGCTGAAAATGGCATTGTACACCATAACCACAACCTTCCCCTCTAATTTGACTTGGATCAAACTATATATACTTACTACTGACTGCCTCATCTAAAGAGGAGAAACATACACAAATTACATTAGGAATACTCTAAATTCTAGGTTGTTCAGCTAAAGCACACGTGGATATTAAACATAGATGTCACAATGAGTATGCAGTCTGTGAATTATGTATTAGTTGGTTATCAAATCGAATTGTTTAACATCAAATAATGATAAACTCTGACAATGGAAGGGTCATAGTTCAGTACATCGTATAAGGAGAATGACACACCCCTTCCTGGTAAAAGACGAATGAAAGGTTGTCTGACATGACACCAAATGGAAAGTTGTAAAAAGAAGAAAGAAGATACAACAAACATCTAATTGTGGTCATGATCGTATGGTAGTTGGATTTACAACTACATATGCAATCAGTACCTATTACCACTAACGTTATGAATCTGAATTCCGCTCATGGCGAGCTGTGTATGATACAACTTTATGTGATAAAGTTTGTCAGTGAATTGCGACAGGTCTGGATTTCTCTGGGTACTTCGGTTTCCCCCACCAATAAAACTGATATAACTGAAATATTGTTGCAAGTGGCGCTAAACACCATAACCACCCCTGTTATCCATCGGTTGTACTCGACAATGCCCTATTGGGATCATATTTACCAGTTTAATCCTGCCACATGTTTGTGCCTGTCCCAAGCCAGGACCTGGATTTCTAACGTTATATGTCATGGTAGTGTTTGTGTTCAGAGGGTGAATGTGAGCATATATCGTTGGAGATCCAGTTATCAAAAGAGGAGGATTGGATCACATTAACATGTTTAACCCCGCCACATGTTCGTCTGCCCCAAGCCAGGGCCTGGCATTCCAAAGTCATATTGCGTGGTCTTTTTTGAGCTCAGTGACTTAAGGTGAGGTGTGATTAATAGTTTTGTTGATATTGGTGGAATTGTTGACCATCAATGATTAAACTTTCTTTTCATAATCATATCCTGTAGGTATATCTTACCCCTGGCAGTTAACACAATGTTATAATCTTTGCCATCACAAACATCACATATTGTTGGGGGCGTTTCAAAATATCCTACAAAAAGCAAAGCGCACAAGAAGTGTTATCATAGAGGTAATCTCAAAATATTAGACGAAATCAAACGCACATGGAGAGGATTGAAATCACTATAAATTAGACCGAAGTATGCTGATTATACAAAACAAAGGTCAGGGTTAAAATGGCTGTTACTATGGTTTCCGTAAATAAACCATGCTAAATTGAGATTTATTTCTTAGGATGGTGAAAGTTATGGATCACATTTCAAAAACATGCCTTAAGAAAGATAGATCTTACTTTCAACAATATATTATCTGTCGTGCAAACAAAATAACAACAGCAAATTTGTTATCATGAGTAGCACAACGGGTTCCAATACTGGAGCAGAAACGTTCGGAGCACTTGATCTCACCTTGCATTTCAGTGGAATTGTTTGTTGTGTGTAATATTTTCGTGGACCACTGTTTATGTTGCTTTGAATGCCTTTTCTGTATCGTTTATTGTCCTTCGGTTTCCGCCACAAATAAAACTGACCGCCACGATATAACTGAAATAATGTTGAAAGCGGTGTTAAATACCATCAAACAAACAAACAAACAATGTGCACTTACTGTATTCATTTGCATATATGCCAATGACGTCATCTTCTGGATGGTATAACGCATCTTTGTTACATCTATATAAGTCATGACTTCCGTTGTTGATACTAAAAGAGAAAAGGTACAATAAATTGAAAACAACAAAAAAATACAACACTGTCGTTACCATGGTAAAATCGTATATAAATAATTTCATTCTAATAGGAAAATATACCAATAACATCTGAGAATTTGCTTTGCAAATGGACGACGTCATTGATGAATTTGACATTTTTTAACAACACAATTTAGAGTGACGTCATCATTTTGTGCTACTCATTGTCTATTGAATATTTTAACATTAGCCGTCGTGGTCGTGATCATATGGTAGTTAGATTTACAACAAAGATGTTTAAGATGTTTCTTGTAATAACATATTCTATAATGAAAAGAAAGTCAGAGCACAAATCAGTGGTGGCGTTTTTGCACGTCTTGAATTCCGTGGTCTCCTAACCTGAGTTCACCCCCAGTTGTTAGCGCATGGGTTTCGTGTTGCTAAATCTTTAGCTTTCTGCGAAATATATTATAGATCCTTGTTTGTGTTTGTCCCTTTTCCTTTGGCTATTGTATTATCTCCCTTTTCTTTTGGCTATTGTGTTATCTGTCCCTTTTCTTTTTGGCTATTGTATTATCTTCCTTTTCTTTTGGCTATTGTAATATCTCCCTTTTCTATTGGCTATTGTATTATCTCCCTTTACTTTTGACTATTGTGTTATCTGTCCCTTTTTTTTTGGCTATTGTATTATCTCCCTTTTCTTTTGGTTATTGTATTATCTCCCTTTTCTTTTGGCTATTGTATTATCTCCCTTTTCTTTTGACTATTGTATTATCTCCCTTTTCTTTTGGCTATTGTATTATCTCCCTTTTCTTTTGGCTATTGTATTATATGTCCCTTTTTCTTTTGGCTATTGTATTATCTGTCCCGTTTCTATTAACGGCTTCTGATTAGGGACCGTCGTGATGGTGATAGTATGGTTGTTGGATTTACAACTACATAAGCAATCAATACCCATCACCACTTACGTTGTTATTTTGAATTCCGCTCGGGCGAGGTGTACTCGATACCACATTATGTGATGAAGTTTGTCAGTGACTTGCATGCGGCAGGGTACTCCGGTTTTCACCACCAATAAAGCTGAAATATTGTTGAAAGTGGCATTAAGCACCATAAACATAACTTTTATTATCGAGTAAGCTGCAAAATATATCTTACCGTACGCTATAAAACGGCCCTGATCTTTCGATGCATTGTACGTGTGTCAGTACTGAATCAGTCGTCTCAATAAAAGTCAGATCCCCAGGGAGACTAAACTCTGCGGTGGTTGAAAGACTACCAACAAAGATATAAGTTCTATGTTGTCTACTGCATGGCCATACACAGAGTCCGTTTACTGGAAAACAATATTATAAATTGATCACTTGCACAAAAATTTTCGACTTGATTCTAAAGATATGTGTATTTAGGCCCTTGGTTTTATTGCCCAGGAGGCCGTCGTACTCGTGATCGTACGGTAGTTGGATTTACCACTACCTGTGCAATCAGTGCCTATCACCACTAAAGTTGTGAGTTCGAATCCCGTTCATGGCGAGGTGTACTCGATACAGTTTTATGTGATAAAGTTTGTGTCTGTGAGAGGCAGGTCGGAGGTTTTCTCCACCAATAAAACTGACCGCCACGACATAGTTGAAATATTGTTAAACACCATACCCTAACCCCTAACTCAATGCAGAGTACCCTTATCCACGTCTGATGGGATATTTCAATAAAAGAACGATCTGAATAAAAAGGAAACAAAACAATAACAATACAAACATAATACCTTTCATCCTATGAAAAGGCATACATCGAGCATGATGTCGGCAAGGGAAAGTTAACTAAGTGTATATTAAAAACAAGTGTGGATACAGTATTTTGCTTGACACATTAAATTGCTGTAAACGGTAATTTGCTTGACACAGTAAATTGCTGTAAACGGTAATATGCTTGACACGGAAAATTGCTGTAAACGGTAATTTGCTTGGCACAGTAAATTGCTGTAAACGGTAATTTGCTTGAAACAGTAAATTGCTGTAAACGGTAATATGCTTGACACGGGAAATTGCTGTAAACGGTAATTTGCTTGACACGGTAAATTGCTGTAAACGGTAATTTGCTTGGCACAGTAAATTGCTGTAAACGGTAATTTGTTTGACACACTAAATTGCTGTATACGGTAATTTGCTTGGCACAGTAAATTGCTGTCAACGGTAATTTGTTTGACACAGTAAATTGCTGTAAACAGTAATTTGCTTGACACGGTAATTTGCTTGGCACAGTAAATTGCTGTAAACGGTAATTTGCTTGACACACTAAATTCTGATTCAACCCACCATTTCTTTAGAAATGCCTGTACCAAGTCAGGGTCATTACGGTTTTCACAGTTTTCGTTTGTTGACTGATTTTGTCTGTTTATATAATTATGAGTTTTGACTTTTCCTTTGTAAGATTGTTCGGAGTTCGGTAATTTTGTTATTACCCTTATTTGCTGTATACGGTAATTTGCTTGACACAGTAAATTGCTGTAAACGGTGATTTGCTTGGCACGGTAAATTGCTGTAAACGATAATTTGCTTGACACGGTAAATTGCTGTAAACTGTAATTTGCTTGACACGGTAAATTGCTGTAAACTGTAATTTGCTTGACACGTAATTTGCTTGACACGGTAAATTGCTGTAAACGGTAAATTGCTGTAAATGATAATTTGATTGACACGGTAAATTGCTGTAAACTGTAATTTGCTTGACACAGTACATTGCTGTAAACGGAAATTTGCTTGACATGGTAAATTGATGTAAACGTTAATTTGTTGAAACAGTAAATTGCTGTAAACAGTAATTTGCTTGACAGAGTAACTTGCTGTAAATTGTAATTTGCTTGACACGGTAAATTGCTGTAAACGGTAATTTGCTTGACACAGTAAATTGTTATCAACGGCAATTTTTGACACGGTAAATTGCTGTAAACAGTAATTTGCTTGACACGGTAAATTGCTGTAAACGGTAATATGCCTGACAAGGTAAATTGCTGTAAACTGTAATTCGTTTGACACAGTAAATGGCGCTATAAACGGTAATTTGCTTGACACAGTAAATTGCTGTAAACGGTAATATGCTTGACACGGAAAATTGCTGTAAACGGTAATTTGCTTGGCACAGTAAATTGCTGTAAACGGTAATTTGCTTGAAACAGTAAATTGCTGTAAACGGTAATATGCTTGACACGGGAAATTGCTGTAAACGGTAATTTGCTTGACACGGTAAATTGCTGTAAACGGTAATTTGCTTGGCACACTAAATTGCTGTATACGGTAATTTGCTTGGCACAGTAAATTGCTGTCAACGGTAATTTGTTTGACACAGTAAATTGCTGTAAACAGTAATTTGCTTGACACGGTAATTTGCTTGGCACAGTAAATTGCTGTAAACGGTAATTTGCTTGACACACTAAATTCTGATTCAACCCACCATTTCCTTAGAAATGCCTGTACCAAGTCAGGGTCATTACGGTTTTCACAGTTTTCGTTTGTTGACTGATTTTGTCTGTTTATATAATTATGAGTTTTGACTTTTCCTTTGTAAGATTGTTCGAGTTCGGTAATTTTGTTATTACCCTTATTTGCTGTATACGGTAATTTGCTTGACACAGTAAATTGCTGTAAACGGTGATTTGCTTGGCACGGTAAATTGCTGTAAACGATAATTTGCTTGACACGGTAAATTGCTGTAAACTGTAATTTGCTTGACACGGTAAATTGCTGTAAACTGTAATTTGCTTGACACGTAATTTGCTTGACACGGTAAATTGCTGTAAACGGTAAATTGCTGTAAATGATAATTTGATTGACACGGTAAATTGCTGTAAACTGTAATTTGCTTGACACAGTACATTGCTGTAAACGGAAATTTGCTTGACATGGTAAATTGATGTAAACGTTAATTTGTTGAAACAGTAAATTGCTGTAAACAGTAATTTGCTTGACAGAGTAACTTGCTGTAAATTGTAATTTGCTTGACACGGTAAATTGCTGTAAACGGTAATTTGCTTGACACAGTAAATTGTTATCAACGGCAATTTTTGACACGGTAAATTGCTGTAAACAGTAATTTGCTTGACACGGTAAATTGCTGTAAACGGTAATATGCTTGACAAGGTAAATTGCTGTAAACTGTAATTCGTTTGACACAGTAAATGGCGCTATAAACGGTAATTTGCTTGACACAGTAAATTGCTGTAAACGGTAATATGCTTGACACGGAAAATTGCTGTAAACGGTAATTTGCTTGGCACAGTAAATTGCTGTAAACGGTAATTTGCTTGAAACAGTAAATTGCTGTAAACGGTAATATGCTTGACACGGGAAATTGCTGTAAACGGTAATTTGCTTGACACGGTAAATTGCTGTAAACGGTAATTTGCTTGGCACACTAAATTGCTGTATACGGTAATTTGCTTGGCACAGTAAATTGCTGTCAACGGTAATTTGTTTGACACAGTAAATTGCTGTAAACAGTAATTTGCTTGACACGGTAATTTGCTTGGCACAGTAAATTGCTGTAAACGGTAATTTGCTTGACACACTAAATTCTGATTCAACCCACCATTTCTTTAGAAATGCCTGTACCAAGTCAGGGTCATTACGGTTTTCACAGTTTTCGTTTGTTGACTGATTTTGTCTGTTTATATAATTATGAGTTTTGACTTTTCCTTTGTAAGATTGTTCGGAGTTCGGTAATTTTGTTATTACCCTTATTTGCTGTATACGGTAATTTGCTTGACACAGTAAATTGCTGTAAACGGTGATTTGCTTGGCACGGTAAATTGCTGTAAACGATAATTTGCTTGACACGGTAAATTGCTGTAAGCTGTAATTTGCTTGACACGGTAAATTGCTGTAAACTGTAATTTGCTTGACACGTAATTTGCTTGACACGGTAAATTGCTGTAAACGGTAAATTGCTGTAAATGATAATTTGATTGACACGGTAAATTGCTGTAAACTGTAATTTGCTTGACACAGTACATTGCTGTAAACGGAAATTTGCTTGACATGGTAAATTGATGTAAACGTTAATTTGTTGAAACAGTAAATTGCTGTAAACAGTAATTTGCTTGACAGAGTAACTTGCTGTAAATTGTAATTTGCTTGACACGGTAAATTGCTGTAAACGGTAATTTCCTTGACACAGTAAATTGTTATCAACGGCAATTTTTGACACGGTAAATTGCTGTAAACGGTAATATGCCTGACACGGTAAATTGCTGTAAACTGTAATTCGTTTGACACAGTAAATGGCGCTGTAAATGGTAATTTGCTTGACACATTAAATTGCTGTAAACTGTAATTTACTTGGCACGGTAAATTGCTGTAAACTGTAATTTGCTTGACACGGTAAATTGCTGTAAACGGTAATTTGCTTGACACGGTAAATTGCTGTAATGGTAATTTGATTGACACAGTAAATTGCTGTAAACTGTAATTTGCTTGACACAGTACATTGCTGTAAACTGAAATTTGCTTGACACGGTAAATTGATGTAAACGATAATTTGCTTGAAACAGTAAATTGCTGTAAACTGTAATTTGCTTGACACAGTAAATTGCGGTAAATTGATGTAAACGGTAATTTGCTTGACACAGTAAATTGTTATCAACGGTAATATTTGACACAGTAAATTGCTGTAAACACTAATTTGCTTGACACGGTAAATTGCTGTAAGCGGTAATTTGCTTGACACGGTAAATTGCTGTAAACTGTAATTTGCTTGAACCAATGTATTTAAGCCATTTTCTCTCTTATATTTTCTTTAATTAGTGAAAACCATCAGAAATAGCTTTTCAAATCTGATTGACCACCACGATATAACTGAAATATTGTTGAAAGTGGCGATTGTTCGATCGAATTTATCTCTGGAGATTGTATGGCCATTGAAAAAAAAAACACCACAAAAAACTGTATTAAAATTGTATAATTTTATTATACAATTTGATACTTGTCGTTCTAAATATGCATGAACTATTTGGCGCTTGACGCTAAGAAACAATGTTCGAGATTGTTCTTAATATGCATGATCTATTTGGCGCTTGACACTAAGAAACAATGTTCGAGATTGTTCTTAATATGCATGAACTATTTGGCGCTTGACGCTAAGAAACAATGTTCGAGATTGTTCTTAATATGCATGAACTATTTGGCGCTTGACGCTAAGAAACAATGTTCGAGATTGTCCTAAATATACATGAATTATTTGCCGCTTGAGGCGAAGAAACAATGATAGAATTGTTCTTAATAAAGGACAAAGTCCTTATAACTGTAGGCTGTCCTATTTTTCCTTCTATATTGATAGCCAAATATCTGTTCACCGGAAGTTTAAAAAATAGATCAATTGATATTTAGAAACGCAAAGGAAATATATTTCAATGAAAAATTCCAATTTTTTTAATTATTTACTCTATGCAAAATCGAAATAAACTTGAAATAAAATTCTAATAAAAAAATCTCTTTCTACGAAACTCCCGACGGAAGAGCGGCGTACAGTAGGTAAAATGAACGAAACAGCCATAACAAATCGGCTACAAATTCATTCAAAATAAAAGATAATAACGTGTACGGATCATCGTATTATTGAAATTTCATTGGAGGATTTGCATTTGACCAGTTGATCGTTATTTCCTGTATGTTCGTGTTGTTTTAGTGTGGTTGTAATGCACAAAACGGCGTAGTTACACTGTAAATAAAAAGGGGGGTCTTGAATGGAATATCTTTGTTAGCAGACGAATATCTTCTAACTCGCCGAAGTATTTCTTCGCACACAACTTTTTTGAATTTGTAAGTGGTTTTTTGTCAACCTAAATCTCATATTTTGATCATGAGTAGACTGGTGACCAAAAAGCATTCCTATGCTGATATTTTAAAGGGTTCCATGGCACAAACTCAAAATCAAAATCAAAAGAACCCTACCCATGAAAAATCTGTGCCTGCAACTGTCCTACCCAACAATTTAGACACTGAGACTAAAACCTCTGACTACCCCTAAGGAAATTTATGTTGAAACTATTAAGATGAGCTCTCCTTCTCAAAATATAACCCCATACCCATCAAATTGTCAAGGTACACCTGACATGCCTATGCCTATGGGCTATGAACAATTTCAACCACCATCAAGTAATTTAAATGCCCCAAACTCTGGAAGAATTAAATTAGAAAGTGAAGATTTTCTTATTTATGATGTTCCAGGAGATGGCCAGTGCTTCTTGTTCAGAAATTTACAACAACTTTGATGTTTATGAAGACCAGTTAAACCTTAGGCACCATTCCAATATTTCAAGGCATGAATATCGGAATAAAATGGTTCATGGTAACCAATGGGCTACAAGCACTGAGATTTCAGTTGCTACTAGAATTTGCAAAGCAATATAAATATTTGGTTACAGGGAAGAGATGGACATAACAATATCTGTTTCACTAAGGAAGAATATATCAATTCTTCTCTCAGTCGAAATGTGTTTCATTCGACAAGCATTGCAATACAGCAGGAAAGCAATGAAGATTCGTTTTCAAAACTGAATAACATTAATAAAAACAAAATATCAAAAGGAAAAAAACATGAAAAGAGAAAACAACCACAGGAAAAATCATCCACATCTGGGAAAAAATTAAATTGACAAAATAAAACACAAATGTAGAACAGAAAAATCCAACACAAAAAATATTACTTAGTTTCTAAATATTAGGAAAGATAACAGACATCTGAATTTGAATCTTATTGTTATTATAGTAAAGTATGTTTCGATCTATATTTAAGATTTTTAAAAGATCTATATATTTTATAAGATTTTTTTTTCAAGCAAACATACCTTCAGTCTTCAGTTACACAGTCAAAGAGAGATAATTTAAACAAAACTTTAAAAAGTACTTGAGAAAAAAATACATTCCCTTCTCATGCCTCCCTCTAAACATTATAGGACTTCGTCCTTCAAGCAGGTTGTGCCTGTCTCATATTATGCATGAACTATTTGCCACTGGATGCGAAGAAACAATGTTCAATATTGTCCTAAATATGCATGAACTATTTGACGCTGGACGGGAGGAAACAATGTTCGAGATTGTCCTAAATATACATGAATTATTTCCCGCTTGGGACGAAGAAAGAGTGTTCGAGTTTGTCCTGAATAGACATGAACTATTTGGCGCTTGACGCGAAGAAATTTTTTTAGATTGTCCTTAATATGCATGAACTGTTTGCTAAGCAACAATTAGTTGGTTTGGTTGGTTTATGGTGCTAAACGCCACTTTCAACAATATTCAGTTTTATCCCCGTCTTAACAATTATAGCAAATATTGATTGGTTAAAACCCCGGGCATAAAAAAACATATTCGCGGGTGTTGCTAGGCCATATTACCGGGTGTAACTAGCCATTTAGCCAATCAAATGTTGTTATAATTTTCAAAACAGGGATAATAGGACGTCAAAGCTCGCGACGTTACGCTCCAATATCAAATTTAGTTAATTGTGGCTATATATTGAATATAAAGCCGTTAATTTGATCAACTGTATGGTTACCAAAGGTAGTACCCTTCACCGGGTAAAAAACACTCGAAACTTTCATATTATTGTCTTATTCTTTCCAGAAAACGTCACTTTTACGTGGCCCGCCGGGGTCCAAGAGGTCTTATTATTTACTATAACCGGGGATAAATTCATTATTTAGGTTCCTATCCGTAGATATGGAGATTTTAACACCTTTCAATAGCCTATACACCCTTCGGTTGCGCCTCAGGATGTACTTGGCTACTTCAGGGTGTTAAAATCTCCATATCAACAGATAGGAACGTAACTAACTTATAATATCGTGACGGTCAGTTTTATTGGTGGTGAAAACCGGAGTACCCTGTGAAAATCACCGACCTGCCGTATGTCACTGACAAACTGTATCACATAATGTTGTATCGAAGCAACAATTAAACAATCAATCAATAAAGTTAATTCAAATAGAAAACTTACCACCAAGATGAGCACCAAAAACCATAGTAACCAATACCAAGACAGCACATCTTATTATTGTCTCCATGTTGAGCTGTACCTGTGATATTTCACTGAGGCTACAAGTAGATATATATATATATAAATTAATTTTAGAGTCACATGTCATGGTATGCGTGTTTTGATTGGTTTAAAAAGTTGAGGTTATTTTCATATGTACTGAATCTGAAAATAGACGTCGATCTCAAGGTGTCGCGTGCCATTGTCATCAGGCGATTTTCTTTAAATGAGGCACCTTTGGGGTTATTCAAATTTATTTCCGATTATTTGCCTTATTTTGAAAAAAATATATATATATTCTTCAATATCATAACAAAAAAAGTTTGAATTAATTTATAAGGATTGATCGAAATTATTTGTTCGGTTTATTCGAAATAACCACACTCAGGTTGTACACACCCTTGCGTAACCCGTTATTTCTTTATGAAACGAACAAAAATTGCGATCAATCCTTAAAATATTCACGGTAATTTTGTATTTATGCTCAATACATTTGATGTCAACTTTTTTTTATTTGATCTATATTTTTTTCAATATCTTAATTCGTACTGAGTTGTAGTTCATACATACATACACTCGTCATCACCAAATGTTACAAAGATTAAAAAAACAATATCTATATACAAAACCATTAACTCGGTAAGGTGTTTGGCACGGAGTACATGTTCAATAAGAATCGTTGCCCCTATACTGTATCGCAAGGCCTTATTGACACTTTGTAGACGCAGAAGTTGCAGAACCCCTGCCTTGGGAATGTGCATAGCAATTGGTCCACGGACACAGTGTTTCGGCACTGACATAGTTTATTAGATATATTTATTATTGAAATTTACTGTTCCTAAAAATGTGATTATTTTTAAATCTAAAGTTCTCCTTCTTCATGCATGGTTGACCTTGGTTGACCTTGGCATCCTGTTTAGGCCCTTTGGTTTATTGCTTCCAAATACTTTTAAATTATTTTGCTTTACAATATTTCGATATCGAGCGAAACCTGATGAAGGTTATTCCAGAAATGAATCGTGCTCAGTAACTATAATATCTACGTAGTTTTTAGACAGGTTCATTGCCTCGAGGTATGTCAAGGTTTTGCAAACACTTTGTGGACAGAGACATTTGTCGTGGGACCGCATGACAATGGTTTTACAAATACTTTGTGGACACAGACCATTATCATGGGACCTTATGACAAGGGGTTTACAAACACTTTCTGGACAGAGACTCTTGTCATGGGACCGTATGACAAGGGTTTAACAAACACTTTCTGGACAGAAACTCTTGTCATGGGGCCGTATGACAAGGGGTTTACAAACACTTTGTGGACACAGACCATTGGCATGGGACCGTGTGACAAGGGGTTTACAATACTTTCTGGACACACACTCTTCTCATGGGACCGTATGACAAGGGTTTTACAAACACTTTCTGGACACAGACCATTGGCATGGGACCGTATGACGAGGGTTTTGCAAACACTTTCTGGACACAGACCATTGTCATGGGACCGTATGATAAGGGGTTAGCAAACACTTTCTGGACAGAGACGCTTGTCATGGGACCGTATGACAAGGGATTTACAAACACTTTGTGGACACAGACCATTGTCATGGGACCGCATGACAAGGGTATTGCAAACACTTTGTGCACACAGACCATTGTCATGGGACGTATGATAAGGGGTTTAAAAACACTTTCTGTACAGAGACGCTTGTCATGAGACCGTATGACAAGGGTTTTACAAACGCTTTGTGGACACAGACCATTGTCATGGGACCGTATGGCAAGGGGTTTATAAACACTTTCTGGACAGAGACTCTTGTCATGGGACCGTATGACAAGGGTTTTACAAACACCTTGTGGACACAGACCATTGGCATGGGGCCGTATGGCAAGGGGTTTACAAACACTTTCTGGACAGAGACTCTTGTCATGGGACCGTATGACAAGGGGTTTTGCAAATACTTTGTAGACACAGACCATTTTCATGGAACCGTATGACAAGGGGTTTACAAACACTTTCTTGACAGAGACTCTTGTCATTGGACCATATGGCAAGAGCTTTGCAAGTACTTTGTGGACACAAACCATTGTCATGGAACCGTATGACAAGGAGTTTACAAACACTTTCTGGAGATACTCTGGTCATGGGACCGTATGACAGGGGTTTTACAAATACTTTATAGACACATACAATTGTCATGGAACCGTATGACAAGTGGTTTACAAACACTTTCTGAACAGAGACTCTTGTCGTGGGACCGTATGACAAGGGGTTTTACAAATACTTAGTAGACACATACAATTGTCATGGAACCGTATGACAAGGGTTTACAAACACTTTGTGAGTGTATGACCCCTTCCTTGTGAATGTGTATTACAATGGAACCACGAACACTATGAAGAGACATAAGGTGTGTCAAGGGTCCACTAGCACTTTGTATATGTTTGTTTGATGGTGTTCACGCCACTTTCAACAATATTTCAGTTCTATCGGACGGTCAGGTATTATTGGTGGTGGAAATCGGTTTCCGATAAAAAATAAACTTGATTTCTACGACATTCTACGTTCCTCCCTCTCTCTCAGAGATCAACCTCTGGCATTATCTCAAATAATTCATATATTCGCGAAAGAATATCGAAATGAAGAACGGAATTAATCGAAACAGAAAAGAACCCAACATTGTCTGGATTCTATTATGTTTCGACTATGTGATGGTGACCTCATAATACAGTATATCTAACATGTTGTCAATTTTAATTTAGATTGCGGTCAGACTTGCTTGTCATGTAGTAGAGTAGAAAATCGATCAGAATATCAACATGCCACGAATTGTACTGATGATGAGGTTGTTTAAGTTGATATCTATGTCTTTGTTTGATTGTTTGTTTTATGGTGCTTAACGTCACTTTCAACAATATTTCAGCTATATCGTGGCGGTCAAGTTTTATTGGTGGAGGAAACCGGTGGACCCGGAGAAAACCACCGATCTGTCGCAAGTCACCGACAAACTTTATCACATAATGTTCCACACCTTGCCCTGATCACGATTCGAACTGACAACATCAGTGGTGATAGGCACTGATTACATAGATAGCTGTATTCCAACAACCATGCGATCACAGCCAATACGGCCCCTGTATACATAGGCATGTAGGGACCAACGCCATGATCAGAACATTTCCACGACCAACTGCTACTGATCTATGTTCAGAGATTCCAGATGTGACAACATTTATTTTCTTGACAGTAGATTCATGAAGATGATGATAAATCATTTCGAATTAATAGATTTTGTACAATCGTAACTACTCGGCCATTCTCGCTACCCTACAAATAACCTCTTACGTAGAGAGTAGAAATTCTTCTTGAATTATTTGCCAGAAGCTAAGCTAAGCTAAGCCGCACAAAAATATAGTCCACGAAAATCCAATATGGAAGACATACAAAGTAAAATATAATCATGCTAAGCTAATTAAAACTTTAACTTGTATCCATGAAAATAATTGAAATATAGAAAATTGTTTAATAAAGGTAATAACAAAATTACCGAACTCCGAACAATCTTATAAAGGGAAAGTCAAAACTCATAATTATATAAACAGACAAAATCAGTCAACAACCGGAAAACTGTGAAAACCGTAATGACCCTGACTTGGTACAGGCATTTCTAAAGAAATGGTGGGTTGAATCAGATTTTAAGGCGCCAAACCTCCCGCTCTCATTACGGTTCAAAGGTTCCGGCTGTCACTGTAACAGTATTTAAATACAGGAACAAAATAGGTAAAATAGTTGTCAAAGCAGTACCATATTCGGTGACGTAAATGTCAAAAATACTTTTACGTCACACATTGACAAAAAAATTATTGACATTTGCGACTTCTTTATCTTTATACATTTTCACTATATGAAAATGCATCGCTTATAATTTTTTCTGCAGAGACGGAATATATTTCGACAAGATATTGGTATCGGAATATAAACTTTTTAAGAGATCGAATAAGGCGAATCTTTTAATAGCCCTGGTCCAGTAGCCTGTTTCTCAGATGAAGATGACGTTTCAGGAAATCAGAATAATTGCTACTGGCCCTTGCATAGCGAATCAATTGCGAGATGTAAACACCATATGCAGGAGAAGCTGGTATATTGCTGCACATGTTTGGAAAATTTATGATTTTAAAATTGAAGTCGTCCCGCTTATCATAAATTTTAGTACTGAGTTGACCACTGTCGTCAAATTCGAGGTATAAGTCCAAAAATGATGCGGACGAAGCTGTATCGGTGGTCTCTTTAACTTCCAGCTCTGGAGGATATATCAATGGAAGAAATTCTGCAAATCTAGAATTATTGATAGATAAAACGTCATCAATATACCTGTATGTGAAATTAAAGGCTCTAGCCTCATGAATCCTCTTATCTTTTACAAGCTTTTGAAGAAACTCCGACTCATATGAGTATAAAAATAAATCGGCTAGAAGAGGGGCACAATTCGTACCCATTGGTATGCCGACGACCTGCTGAAACAGTGTCCCTCCAAAGGAGACAAATATGTTATCGATGAGGAACTCCAGCATACTGATCACTTGTTCCTCGGAGTAGCATGTTTTACCTTTATGAATTTTGTTTGAAAAATATGTGGAATTGTAGCCTAACACAACAAATTTTGAGCCATAGTTTCTATGACTAAAAGCTTTATGAATTGTTTCTTTTAAGCGGGTTTTTTATTTGTCATGCGGTAGGGTGGTATATAGAGTTGAAAAATCAAAAGTTTTGATGGAGGATACCTGAGAGAAAGATCTTGATTTCAGGTTATCCAAAAGATCTTTAGAGTTTTTCAAAATCCACATGTGATTTATGCCACTACGCGAGTAAACAGTTTCACAATATTTCTGTTGTCCCTCTTTTACTGTAGACAGAATCTTTGTCAGGTGAATAGACAATTCTTTCGTCGAACAAGTTGATGATCCCGCTATGTACCTTTCTTTGTATGGTGTCTTATGGAGTTTAGGTATCCAATAAACTATAACTTGATCAAACTTTCAAGTAACTGACATGTGAAAAGTAGTGCGATTTATACGCCTAGTGCATAGGAGGTTATTTGTAGGGTAGCGAGAATGGCCGAGTAGTTACGATTGAGATTTTGTATTGTTGTTCGACAATGTTAGACTTTCTATACCCGGTGGGAAGCACAATGAACGCATCAATTTGCATTGCATTTTGGGTATTTTTTAATTACAATGCCAAAGACTGTATGAATGTATAACTAGCATTTCCTAAACACTTTATCTTAACTAAAACGCTGTGAGTTCGAATCCCGTTCATAGCGAGGTGTACTCGATACAACATTATGTGATAAAGTTTGTCATTGACTTGCGACAGGTCGGTGGTATTCCTCCACCAATGAAACTGACAACCATGATACAGCTGAAATATTGTTGAAAATGGCATTAAACACCATAAATCAAACCTTAACTAAAACGCAATTGCTCAGAGGGGTTGTATTCAATAGAGGAGAAACTAGCCCCAATTTGCTATGCCCCTTGGATCTCTCAGTGATAGAAACAATGACTTCTTGCGTGGGTACACTATGGTCGGCTGAAGTACTCTTATCGTTTGTACATGTCATTATTGAAATCAAAATGTTTTTGTTCTACACAAAAACATTATAAGAAAATAGCTAAGCGAATGGTGTTGCGGTGTATCAATGGTGTGAGTTCAAATCCCGTCGAGGCAAGAACAAAAATGTGACAGCTCTAAAATCTAATTCTAACACTGTTTGGTTTAATTTTCAGACGTATATATATATATATACGAGTTTATATGTACTAACTTATACATACTTGTCAAAAACAACGTATTTAAATTGAAAAAAACTTCCTTTTTGCCATCTGTTATTCAGTAAGTTGTCAAATAAATTTTGTATGCATATTTTTTCACCGCATCAAAGCATGTAATAAGAGAAAATTATTTTGCTTTACAATATTTCGATATCGAGCGTACCTGATGAAGGTTATTCCAGAAATGAATCGTACTCAGTAAGTTTGATATCTACGGAGTTTTTAGACAGGTTCATTGCCTCGAAGTGTGTCAAGGTTTTGCAAACACTTTGCGGACAGAGACACTTGCCATGGGACCGCATGACAATGATTTTACAAACACTTTGTGGACACAGACCATTGTCATGGGACCGTATGACAAGGGGTTTACAAACACTTTCTGGACAGAGACTCTTGTCATTGGACCGTATGACAAGGGCTTTACAAACACTTTGTGGACACAGACCATTGACATGGAACCGTATGACAAGGGTTTTACAAACACTTTCTGGACACAGACCATTGTCATGGGACCGTATGACAAGGGGTTTACAAACACTTTCTGGACAGAGACTCTTGTCATGGGACCGTATGACAGGGGTTTAACAAATACTTTGTAGACACAGACCATTGTCATGGGACCGTATGACAAGGGGTTTACAAACATTTTCTGGACAGAGACTCTTGTCATGGGACCGTATGGCAAGGGTTTGCAAACACTTTGTGAGCGTATGACCCCTTCCTTGTGAATGTGTATGACAATGGAACCACGAACACTATGAAGAGACATAAGGTGTGTCAAGGGTCCACTAGCACTTTGTATATGTTTGTTTGATGGTGTTCACGCCACTTTCAACAATATTTCAGTTCTATCGGACGGTCAGGTATTATTGGTGGTGGAAACCGGTGTACCCGAAGAAAACCAACGATCTGTCGCAAGTCACTGACAAACTTTATCACATAATGTTGTACACCTTGCCCTGATCGAGATTAGAACTGACAACAGCAGTGGTGATAGGCACTGATTACATAGGTAGCTGTATTCCAACAACCATGCGATCACAGCCAATACGGACCCTGTATATATAGGCATGTAGGAACTAACGCCATGATCAGAACATTTCCTCGACCAACTGCCACTGATATATGTTCAGAGATTCCGGATGTGACGACATTTATTTTCTTGACAGTAGATTCGTGATGATGATGATAACTCATTTCGAATTAATAGATTTTGTACAATCGTAACTACTCGGCCATTATCGCTACCCTACAAATAACCTAGAGATTAGAAATTCTTCTTAAATTGTTTGCCGGAAGCTAAGCTAAGCTAAGCCGCACAAAAATATAGTCCACGAAAATCCAATATGGAAGACATACTAATTAAAATATAATCATGCTAAACTAATTAAAACTTTAACTTTTATCCATGAACATATAACTTTATCAAACTTTCAAGTAACTGACATGTGAAAGGTAGTGCGATTTATACGCCTAATACATACGAGGTTATTTGTAGGGTAGCGAGAATGGCCGAATAGTTACGATTGAGATTTTGTATTGTTGTTCGACAATGTTAGACTTTCTATACCCGGTGGGAAGCACATTGAACGCATCAATTTACATTGCATCTTGGGTACTTTTTAATTACAATGCCAAAGACTCTATGAATGTATAACTAGCATTTCCTAAACACTTTATCTTAACTAAAACGCTGTGAGTTCGAATCCCGTTCATAGCGAGGTGTACTCGATACAACATTATGTGATAAAGTTTGTCATTGACTTGCGACAGATCGGTGGTCTTCTACAGGTACTCCTGTTTCCTCCACCAATAAAACTGACCACCATGATACAGCTGAAATATTGTTTAAAATGGCGTTAAACACCATAAATCAAACCTTAACTAAAACGCAATTGTTCAGAGGGGTTGTATTCAATAGCGGAGAAACTAGCTCCAATTTTCTATGCCCCTTGGATCTCTCAGTGATAGAAACAATGTTTTCTGACGTGGGTACATTATGGTCGGCTGAAGTATTCTTATCGTTTGCACATGTCATTATTGAAATTATAATATATATATATATATATTATTATATACGTCTGAAAATTAAACCAAACAGTGTTAGAATTAGATTTCAGAGCTGTCAAATTTTGTTCTTTCCTCGACGGGATTTGAACACACACCATTGATACACTGCAGCACAATTCGCTTAGCCTTACGTCCAGCGCCCTTGACCACTCAACCACATCCACTCACTAAAAATGGAGCTTCAATAATCGTAGTGTTACCTTTTCTCGTAAGGCAAATCTAGGGATAGGAGTAAGACGTGTGCATAAGCGTGTGTAGATGGTACATATATACTTAGTATTATAATTTGACAGCAATCTAACTCAGCAATTTGTAATATATTGTATAGGATAATGAAGAATTCATTATACAGTCACAGGAAATCAAGTATATTATACAAACGTCTAAGCAAGTGACAACCATGCAATATACCTGTCCCACTGGATCGCAAAGTTACTTGTAATACTAGGTTAATACTAAATATTAAATATACGTCTGAAAATTAAACCAAACAGTGTTATAATTATAATTAGATTTCAGAGCTGTCAAATGTTTGTTCTTCCCTCGACGGGATTTGAACTCACACCATTGATACACTGCAGCACCATTCGCTTTGCCTTGCGTCCAGCGCCCTAGACCACTCGACCACATCCACACCCTAAACAAAGGAGCTTCAATAATCGTAGTGTTACCTTTTCTCGTAAGACAAATCTAGGGATAGACATAAGACATGTGTATAAGCGTGTGTAGATGGTACATATATACTTAATATTATAATTTGACAGCAATCTAACTCAGCAATTTTTAGTATATTGTATAGGATAATGAAGAATTCATTATACAGTCACAGGAAATCAAGTATATTATACAAACGTCTAAGCAAGTGACAACCATACAATGTATCTGTCCCACTGGATCTCAAAGTTACTTGTGATACTAGGTTAATACTAAATATTAAATATACGTCTGAAAATTAAACCAAACAGTGTTAGAATTAGATTTCAGAGCTGTCAAATTTTTGTTCTTCCCTCGACGGGATTTGATCTCACACCATTGATACACTGCAGCACCATTCGATTAGCCTTACGTCCAGTGCCCTAGACCACTCCCACTCCCTAAAAATGAGCTTCAATAATCGTAGTGTTACATTTTCGCGTAAGGCAAATCTAGGGATAGACATAAGACATGTGTATAAGCGTGTGTAGGTGGTACATATATACTAATATTATAATTTGACAGCAATCTAACTCAGCATTTTTTAATATATTGTATAGGATAATGAAGAATTCATTATACAGTCACAGGAAATCAAGTATATTATACAAACGTCTAAGCAAGTGACAACCATACAATATATCTGTCCCACTGGATCTCAAAGTTACTTGTGATACTAGGTTAATACTAAATATTAAATATACATCTGAAAATAAAACCAAACAGTGTTAAAATTAGATTGTAGAGCTGTCAAATTTTTGTTCTTCCCTCGACGAGATTTGAACTCACAACATTGATACACTGCAGCACCATTCGCTTTGCCTTACGTCCAGCGCCCTAGACCACTCGACCACACCCACTCCCTAAAAAAAAGGAACTTCAATAATCGTAGTGTTACCTTTTCTCGTAAGGCAAATCTAGGGATATATATATACCAATGGAATTAATTTAAGAAATAATTCTCCCATGTCATGTGTTATGCTCATTTTAACACGAGGAAGCATTATATTTAGCGATATTTTACACCGAGCGATAGCGAGGTATACAATGTAGACAAATGTAAATGTTAAAATGAGCATAAAACATGACCTTGGAGAATTATTTGATTCTAATATGGAATTTACAGTGATTTTGTAAATAATTGCGGCCTTATAGATACGCAAGAATTTGGCTGTTCCGATTCCCTCCCAGAATGACCATTTCGCATTATATGATGAATTACAGAAACAGTAATGACTCAGTCAGCGAATATAATGTTACCTATGCTAAAACGTTATGCAAACTATGGCTTCAAGGAATTATTTAGATTCTAGTCGGAACAATCTAACGTACGTATATTCTGAATAAGTGTAATAACAAAATTACCGAACCCCGAACAATCTTACAAAGGGAAAGTCAAAACTCATAAGTATATAGACAGACAAAATCAGTCAACAACAGGAAAACTGTGAAAACCGTAATGACCCTGACTTGGTACAGGCATTTCTAACGAAATGTTGGGTTGAATCAGATTTTAAAGCGCCAAACCTCCCGCTTTCATTACGGCTCAAAGTCTCCGGCTGTCACTATAACAGTATTTATAACAATACAGGTAAAACAGTTGTGGAAGTCGGTAATGGAAATGCATGTAATAACAAACTCCACTAAGCTTCATGTTTTCAGTAGTTTTCCTACATTGATAACTAGACGGTGGTGCAATTAAGTTACTGGGGTCGCAACCAACTTCACTGTTCATTATTTCAAACTTATGTCATTATTACATACACATAACAATATAATAAAAATAAAGATTTCAAATTTAGTGGTCACGAAGCGTTTCTACAATAACTTTAGTCCCCATTTTTCAATAAAACACCAGATGCTAAAACAACACAAATAACATTTTCACCACTAGTTAATATGAATTATGAATTGTCAGTAACAAGAACATTTATCTATAAACAGAAATGCATAATGCTTTATTTCAAAATGTTATTATGTGTACTCCAAATCTATTTTTAACAGCAATGCTTTGATATAGTGAGCTAACATTTCACAAACAAATCTCAAACAGGATACTGAAAAAAGAGTCAACAAACCAAAGTAAAACACGGTAAATTGGGTCAATTTTGGGTGACATTAACGTCAGTATCTATTGTGACCAACATGTGCGGCTAAAACTGTTCGGATCTATGGTATCCTTTGTCATTCATGTTACAACGCTTGTCTGAGCTTGCCCAATCGTTGAGGTGGTGATTGGCGTTGGGGGGAGCTTCTATCAAGTCGTCGCAAAGTTGTTCTATGGGGTTCAAGTCTGGAGATTTTGAGGGTAATGGCAATACAGTAATGTTGCTCTGAGCTGGAAATCCACGGTTACCCTTGCTGTATGGAGTCGGCCATTGTCTTGCTGAAATATCTCCCTCTGTCGGAAATTCTCTATATACATGGTATACCAGTAGCAGTGACTGTAGCAGTGACTGTTCGATTACGTAGATGGAATACCCCGATATACCGATCTTGGGTTGGAGTAGCGATGCGTCGCCTACCACTTCTTGAGCGCTCTTGAGCTGATCCAGTTTGATTTAATCTTTGCCAGAGGCGTGAAAATGTGGTCGTGTGAACGATAAATTGTTGGGCGATTTCAGTTTGATATTGTCCAGCTTATGGACGGCCTATGACGTTTCGTATAGCAGGCTCCAATCTTACCATAGCGGTATTTCACAGTAGCAATGATATTTGCCTGTTTTATACCCATGTATTATACTGCATGAACATAGTTTTCTGCGCGATAACTGGAAGGTTAATTTTTCAGCTTTTCAAAAATATACTTGACGTATTGCCAAATTGTTCGTTCCGACATTTTGTATTTTAAATACACCTTGTATATCTCATTGCGCAAATATTTAATTATTTAATATTCATTTATTTATTGTCAACTTGATATTTAAAATAAATTCTTTTTAGCAGAATATATTAATGGTAAATATGATGTATAATTTTGTTTTTCCTACAGACAGCCGTGATGTTACACTTAGTAATTTTGGAAAGATAGAGACAGAGAAGCCTGTAGCCGTTTGGCATCATGTGCCTCCAGCACCACCTCCTCCTAATCCTCTTATATAAATTATCGACCATTGTATCAAACTCATTCTGTGCAAACTCTTCTCTAACACCTCTTCTTAATCCACAAATAAGGGTAATAACAAAATTACCAAACTCCGAACAATCTTACAAAGGGAAAGTCAAAACTCATAATATATAAACAGACAAAATCAGTCAACAACCGGAAAACTGTGAAAACCGTAATGGTCCTGACTTGGTACAGTCATTTCTAAAGAAATGATGGGTTGAAGCAAACAGAAGCCCAATCAATATCACCTTCTCAAAATTGTATTACATATAAATGCCTACTAACCACCCAATTCATAATCAGGAACCCATCCTCCGTAATATATCTTACAATAAATATATCCAGAATTTCTTTCCTTAATGATTAGTCTTTATTCCGTGATCTGAAAGTTGTATCTCTCAGTTACTGTCACCTGTGCCAATTTTAATATAACAATAGATCTGTAAAAATGTATATTAACATTGTTATGAAATGGAATATAAAATGATGGTGAATTTCAGTTTTATTAAAAAGGTATCACGTTCGTAGTGTCGTCGGAACATTTGTGAAAAGTAACGGATCTGATTATAAAAAACAAATTTCATTACTACAGAATATATTCTACTATTCATCAGCAATCCTTATTATAAAACATAATAAAGGGCGGAGCTCTTTTAACGGTAAGCTATACGATTTTTGGTAATAAGTCCTACTCCTACAAAATATATTCATAGCCAAATATCTGTTCACCGGAGTCATGAAATTATAGAACAAAGTGGTATTTAAAACAAAATAAAAGATATTTCAATAAGAAATTCACAAATCTGTAACCATGTCAATTCTTCTCAATTGAAATAAACTTAAAAGAAAATGATATCAATTGAAATAAACTTAAAAGAAAATTATAATATCAAAATCGCATGCTACCATGGCTACGAGAAATGATCGTTTACAGTGTACATGGATGATGTCATGTTCTAGTGTGCACATATGTATTGCATTTCGTCTGCTTCGGAGAGGAAACATGAAATTGCATGCACTTCTTGGCTATTCTGTCTCTGAAAACTTTGTGAGCTGGTGTCAAACATTGAAGAACAGCTCTGCATTGTTTTTATTTATACAGGAAACCTATCGATCATCTCCACGATCTCGCAATTTGAAAGTGATTACAAAAATGTGTACATTTCATTTGATTTGAAGTGCATTTGTGTATGATGTCTAGAAAACTGATCTCGGATTTTGTAAGGAAAGCCTTTTAGCACATTTTCCATGGCAAGGTTAAAAACATTGCAAGTTCGTCGGACCCCAACTCCCCTTTTCACTACCAGGCCTGGATTTTTTTCCTCTCTTTCACCATTTTTTTTTCATGATCTGTGATTGGGGTAGTCTGAGTTTCCTCTGCCGTCGTATTTTTTTAATTCTCGTGACACTCGATTTATGTCTCTTATTGATTTATGGTGATTTGTGAAATTCTCAAAAATGGCCAATTTTAATTTCCAACCTTCAATCTTTGTCGTAATTTCCGTGAATCTTGATTTGAATTTTTTTTTAATTTTCTGAGATTCGTGACCAGAAACACCCCTTTTTTTCAGCTTTCGTCTATGGAAAACGTATTCAAAATGCCTCCCTCTTAATGGTCATTATCATCAAATAGGCTTCACCCTTAAACAGGTTGTGCCTGTCTCATATTATGTTATTAAGCTGTAGAAGCAGTTTATGCTGCATTACATATTTAGTCATTCGCGGAAAAACTGAATATCTCCGACATATCAATTTTAGAGTCATTGACGGACAAACTAAAAATCTCCGAACTAACAATATACAATTGGTTTTGATAGATATTGTTGTTTGTCTTATGTTGTACTAGTTACATAGAAAAACACTGATGTAATTGATATAGTAATAAATTTATCTATTTATTTTGCATACTAATGGAGCTAATAATTGGAGTAAGAAATTCATAAAATATATTTTGTTATTTGATTTCGTTCAGAATATTTATCCCGTCATAACGTATAATTAAATTGTCAGATTCAAATTAACGATCAATAAAAGTTCTACAAATCATGTATTTGGTTTTTTTTAAAAGGCGTCCAATATGAGCACTATATTTAGAAAGAAATGATATGGATGTAAATGAACATGACGAACTACCGAACATTACACTTGGACAAAATTAAAGTAAAGGACCAGCTTGTAGTACGAAAGGATATAGATGTAAATGAACATGATAAACTATCAACATTACACTAGTAAAGGGACAGCTTGTAATAATAAAGGACATGGATGTGAATGACCATAAGGCACTATCGAACATTACATTTAGACACAAATTAAGGTAAAGGAACAGCTTGTAGTAAATAAAGATACGGACGTAAATGAACATGAGACACTATCGAACATTACATTTAGAGACAAATTAAAGTAAAGGAACATCGCTTTTGTTGGAATTATAATATGCTATGGTCCCATACCATCTTACAGAATCCTATTAGAGGTCATGTACAGGTGAACTGTCGTATATGAATACTTCTTTGTCAGCTCAACCAATGAGAGAAAACTGTGATGTGATAATAAAATAAAGAGAAAGGGGCTGATCATATCTTGTCATTTGCTTTTTCACTGGCTCATCGTGAGTTCATCTGGAAACGACCTCTAATTGGAATTGTCAGATGTTACGGAGTTTGAGAGGAGGCGTAGCGTATCACAACAGGTGATTTTAAACAATTTGTGATTGTACATTGTGTGCGTCTGGTTGAAAGAACTCCCCAGATAAGGGGATGAACAGAACAAACTGAAAGCATATTACATGGAAAAAAGAACATATCTTGGCTATAAATTACACTATAAAGAATATAAAACATGGGGTGAAGAAAACAATCCGAATGGACTAGACAAAATAACACATAAGACACATATGATAAAAGAACAAATCAAAGATGGATATATGAATGGACAAGACAAAGTGAAACATATAACGCATAGGATAAAAGAACACATCACATGTGGACATGACGATATAAAGCATATGACACATCGGATGAGGGAACCCAATCCGAATGGACAAGTCAAAATAAAACGTAGGACACATGCAAAAAAACCAACAAATCAGCAATGGGCATAGCAATGTAAAACATATGACACATCAGATGGGGAAAAGCAACCCGAAAGGACAATACTAAATAAAGCATAGAACACATAGGATAAACAAAAAAAATATCCCGGGTGGACATGACAATATAAAGCATATGGTACATCCGATGGACAAGAGTAATCCAAAAGGACAAGACAAAGTAAAACATAGGACACATACGATACCAGATCGCATTCCTAGTGAACATGACAATGCAAAGCATATGATATATCGGATGGGGGAATACATTCCGACTGTACAAGACAAAATAACACCTAGGACACGCAAGATTACAGAACACTACTTGGATGGACATGACAATCTAAAGTATATCACACAACGGAGTGGTGGACGCATTCCGAATTGACAACATAAAATAAAAAATAGGACACATAAGATAAAAGATCACATCCCAGGGGTACATGACAATGAAAAGCTTATAACACATCTAATGATATCAGAATGGAGAAGACAAATGAATAACTTAGGACACATATGATAAAAGCACATATCGCAGGTGGACATGAAACAATAATGCATATGCCATTACGGATGAATGAAAACAATCAAAATAGACAATACAATATAAAACACAAAGGTCGACATGACGGTATAAAGCATATCACACATCGGATGGGGGTCGCAATCCGAATGAACAGGACATAATAAAACATTGGACATGTAGGATAAAAGAACACATCATGGAAAGAAATGACAATATAAGGCATATGACATATCGGAGGAAGAAAGCAATCCGAGTGGACAGGAATATTCAAATTGTAAGACACAAAGGATAAATGGACACATCCTGGATGGACATGACAATATAAAGCATATGATAAATCGTATGTGTCTTATGATTTGAAAATATATACTGATGGCCTAAACCTCTTTCCTTCACAAGAACTACTTCCTGTATCCTTGGAGACACGCGTACACTATGGCGGCGGCGAGAGCATGTCGACTCCGTAGGGATTCGCAGTAATCTGGTATTCGTGGACTAGATTCGGCCCTAACAAAAGTCGTACCCGATATATCTCGGCCCAAAAAATGTCGACACTATTTGATGCAGTGGATGAGCGTGAAATTGGCAGATAATTTTCAGATTCGCGAGCATTCATGGCCATGCCTGTTTCATATATCTGAGTTAATATTGTTTTAGAAAAGTTATTGGACTTCGTCCAAAGTTAGGTAACACCTATTGTCATAATTGTATGTGTTATAATCATGAGCCTTGACATTGTAAGACTTTGATATTTGTATGTGTTATAATCATAATGATTTAAATTTTAGATAATGTGGATTTTGCTTCGCTGGCAATGCAGGTAGCATCTGTCTCATATTATATTATGCTTTATAAGTTGTTTTGCTTGTCTTGTCCATTCTGATTGATTTCTTCATTCCATGTGTCATACGCCTTATATTTTCATGTCCACCGCTAATGTGTTCTTTCATCCGATATGCCCTATATTGTATTTTGCAATTACATTTGAATTGCTTTCTTAATCCGATATGCCTTACGCTTTATGATGTCATGTCTACTCGGGATGTGTTCTTTTATCCAAAATGCCCTATGTTTTATTTTTTCCTATCGATTCGGAATATTTTCTCCCATCGATGTATCATATGCTTTACATTATCAGGACAACCTGTGATGTGTTCTTTTGTTCTATGTGTCTCATGTTTGCTTTGTCTTGTCCATTGGCATTGCTTTTTCATCCGATTTGTTATATGTTTGATATTGTCATATCCACTCAGGTAGTATCATTTTAACCCATGTGTCTTATGTGTTATTTTGTCTTTGGCCATTCGGATACCATTCTCCATCCGATGTGTCATATGATTTATATTTTCATGTCAACCAGTGATGTATTCTGTCATCTTACGTTTTATTTTGTCTTGTCGTTTACGATCGCTTTCCCCCATCCGATGTGTCATATTTTTTATATTGTCATATCCACTTGGAATTTAGGCTTTTATCCTATGTGTCCAAAGTTTATGTTTTGTCTTCCCCATTCGGATTACGTTCCTCTACCCGATGTATCGTATGCTTTATATTGCCATGCCCACCCGGTATGTGTTATTTTAACCTATGTGTCTTTTCCAGTTTTACTCTTTTCTTCATCCGATGTGTCATAGGCTTTATATTTTCATTCTATCAAGGATGTGATCTTTTATCGTATGTTTTATTTTGTCTGTTTCATTCGTAATGCTTTCCCCCTTTCGATGTGTCATATACCTTATGATGTCATTTCCACCGGAATGTGTTCCTTTATCTTATGTGTCATATGTTTTACATTGTATTTTGGATTGCGTTCCTTCATTAGATAAGGCATCAGCTTTTTATTGTAAGGTTCACCCGGGATATGTTTTTTTATCCTGTGTGGACTATGTTTTATTTTGTCTTTTCGATTCGGAATGCTTTTTACCATCCGATTTGTCATATGCTTTATATTGTCATCTCCACTTGTGATGTGTCATTTCATGCTATGGTTCCTGGGTTTTATTTTATCTTGTGCAGTTGGATGGTATTCCCCATCCGGTGTGTCATATGTGACAGCCGGAACCTTTGAACCGTAATGAGAGCGGGAGATTTGGCGCCTTAAAATCTGATTCAACCCACCATTTCTTTAGAAATGTCTGTACCAAGTTAGGGTCATTACGGTTTTCACAGTTTTCCGGTTGTTGACTGATTTTGTCTGTTTATATAATTATGAGTTTTGACTTTCCCTGTATAAGATTGTTCGGAGCTCGGTAATTTTGTTATTACCCTTATTGATACATTCATAATCATTTGCAAATGCAACAAAAGCGTTATACGTTAACCTATATTTGTGTTTAAGTGTACTGTATTGTCTTCATTTACATCCATATAATTTCTTACTACAAGCTGTTCGTTTACCTAAATTTGTGTCTAAAGATAATGCTCGATGGGGTCTCATGTTCATTTACACCCATGTCCTTCCTTAGTACAAACTGTTCCTTTACTTAAATTTGTGTCTAAGTGTAATGGTCGATAGTCTTTCATTTTCATTTACACCCATACACTTTCTTACTGCAAGCTGTTCCTTTACCTCAATTTGAGGCGTAATGTAATGTTCGATAGTCCTTTATCTTAATTTACATCCATGTCCGTTCTTACTACAAGCTGTTTCTTAGCTTGAATATGTGTCTTAGTGTAATGTTCGATAGTGTCTTGTGATCATCTACACCCATAGCATTTCTTACTACCAGCTGTTCCTTCAGCCTAATTTGTGTCTTAGTATAATGTTCGATAGTGTCTCATTTTCATCTACAACCATATTCTTTCTTACTACAAGCTGTTCCTTTACCTTAATTTGTGTCTAAGTGTAATGATCGATAGCGCCTTGTGTTCATTCACATCTATATCCTTTCTTAATACAAGTTGTTCCTTTACTAGTGTAATGCTAGATACTGTATCATGTTCCTTTACATCCATATCCTCTCTTCCTACAAACTGACCATTTACTTTAATTTCTTTTTGAGTGTACCATTCGATAATGTCTTGTGTTCATTTACATCAATGTCATTTCCTATTACAACCTGTTCCTTTACTTTGATTTCTGTCGAAATGTAATGTTCGATAGTTCTTTGTCCTCATTTACATCCATATCTGTTCTTACTACAAGCTGTTTCTTTACTTGAATTTGTGTCTTCGTGTAATGTTCGATAGTGTCTTGTGTTCATTTACATCGTATCATTTCGTACTACAACTTGTTCCTTTACCTTAATTTGTGTCTAAGTGTAATGTTAGATAGTGTCTCATGTTTATGTAAACCCATATCCTTTCATACTACTAGCTGTTCCTTTACCTTAATTTGTGTCTAAGTGTGATGTTAGATAGTCTCTTATGTTGATTTACACCCATATCCTTTCTTACTATAAGTTGTTCCTTTACTAGTGTAACGTTAGATAGTCTCTCATGTTCATTTGCATCCATATCCTGTCTTACTACAAGCTGGTCCTTTGCAAGTGTAACATTAGATAGTCTTTCGTGTTTATTTACATGCATATCCTTTCTTACTACAAGCTCTACCTTTACTTTAATTTGTGTCAAAGTGTAACGTTAGATAGTCTCTCATGTTCATTTACCTGCATAACCTTTATTACTACAAACTGTTCCTTTACTTTAATTTGTGTTTAGGTGTAATGTTAGATAGTCTCTTATGTGCACTTACATCCGTATCCTTTCTTACTACACGTTGTTCCTTTACTAGTGTATTGTTATTGTATCCATATTTGTTATATTTAACAAATAAATATATGCTTAAGCTAAGCTAAACTAGTGTATTGTTAGATAGTCTCTCATGTTCATTAACATCCATATCCTTTCTTACTACAACATGGTCCTTTGTTTTAGTTTGTTTCTAAGTGTACTATTTGATTGTGTCTTCTGTTCATTTACATCAATGTTATTTCCTATTACAACCTGTTACTTTGCTTTAATTTGTGTCTAAGTGTAATGTGTGGTAGTCCCTCATGTTCATTTACATCCATATCCTTTATTACTACAAGCTGTTCCTTTACTTTAATTTGTGTCTAAGTGTAATGTGTGGTAGTCCCTCATGTTCATTTACATCCATATCCTTTATTACTACAAGCTGTTCCTTTACTTTAATTTGTGTCTAAGTGTAATGTTTGGTAGTCTCTCATGTTTATTAACATCCATATCCTTTCTTACTACAGCATGGTCCTTCGTTTTAGTTTGTTTCTAAGTGTACTATTTGATAATGTCTTCTGTTCATTTACATCAATGTTATTTCCTATTACAACCTGTTCCTTTGGTTTAATTTGTGTCTAAGTGTAATGTTTGGTAGTCCCTCATGTTCATTTACATATCACTCCTTACTAAATATAGTGCCCATAGTAGGCGTAATTTCAGAAACCAAATATATGATTTGTAGATCTGTTATTGATCGAGAATTTGAATCTGACAATTTAATTATACTTTATGACTGTATAACAAATCTGAGCGAAGTCAAATGAAAAATATATTTAATAATTTTTTTTACTCCAATTATTAGCTTCAAATGAGCATATTGTATAAATAATATATAAATAATTGTATTATTATATCAAATGTATTAATGTTTTACTATGTAACCAATATACCAAAAGACAACAACAATTCCTATCAAAACCAATTTTATTTTGTTAGTTCGGAGATTTTTAGTTTGTCCTTCAATGACGCAAAATATTTAATGCAACATAAACTGTTTCTACAGCTTAATAACATATTATTTTTTTTATAATAAGGATTGCTGATAAACCATAGAATATAATCGGTAGTAATAACATGTGTTGCTTGCCAGATCAGATCCGTTACTTTTCACAAATGTTCCGACGACAACATGAACACGATACCTTTTTAATAAAACTGAAATTCCCCCTCATTTTAACTTAAATTTCATGAAAATGTTAATATATGTTTTGCATATCAATTGTTATATTATAATTGGTACAGGTGACATAAACAGAGAGAAACAACTTTCTTCTTAATTATGTTTTATTGAATCATACTACCATTTAACTTTGGTAAATTATCTGCAGATCGTAGAACAAAGATTACTCATTTAGGAAATAAATTATGGATATATTTATTGTAAGATATATTATGGAATATGGGTTGCTGATTTTGCATTGGAGGGTTAAAAGGCAATTCTATGTAATACAATTGGGAGGAGGTGATATTGATTGGGGTTCTGTTAGCGGTTTAAGAAGAGGTGTTAGAGAAGAGTGTGCACTTAATGAGTTTGATACAATCGTGGATAATTTATACATAGGGATTTGTAGGAGGTGGTGCTGGAGGCACAGGATGCAAAATGGCTACAGGTTTCTCTGTCTTTATCTTTTCAATGCTAAGTGGACTTTTCCCTGTAAGAAAAACAAAAATTATACCATCATATTTACCATTAATATACATGTAATCTGCAAAGAATAAAGAAACGCATAGATCCGATTCATTTTTAATATTAAGTTGACAATAAATAAATGAATATTAAATAAATAAATATTTAAGCAATGAGTATATGTGTATTGAATATACAAAATGTCGGTAGTAGCAATCTGGCAATTCGTCCAGTGTTTTTTGAAGACGTTCAAAATTAAGGTTGCGGTCATCACGCAGAAAAATCTGTTCATGCAGTACAAACCTTGTGTATGAAAGAGGGAATTATCATTGCTACTGTGAAATACCGCTGTGCTAAGATTGGACCCTGCTGCACGAAACGTCATCGTCCTTCATTAGTCTGGACGATATCAAACTCAAGTCGTCCGACAATTGAAAGTTCATCAGAGCACAATTTCACGCCTTTGGCGGAGATTAAATCAAACTGGATCAGCTCAAAAGCGCTCTATAAGTGGTAGGACACACATCACTACTCCAGCCCAAGATCAGTATATCGGGTATTCCACATGGTGGTCACAATAGATACTGACGTTAATGTCACCGAAAATTGACTCAATTTATCGTTTTTGACTTTTTGTTTGTTCAATCTTTGTTCAGTATCCTGTTTGAAGTTCGTGTATGACATGAAAGCTCAATATAACAAAGCATTGCTGTAAAAAACAATTTGAAGTATACAGAATATTTTTTTTATTTTTATTTTTTTAAACATTATGCGTTTCTTTTTACACATGCATGTTCTTGTTACTGACAATTAATAATTCATAACTTGTATATATTGCCTATTGGTGGAAATGGTATTTCTGTTGCTTTACCATCTGGTGTTATATTGAAAAATGGGAACTAAAGTTATTCCATCTCCGTGCTGGAATATTAAATATATTATAACTTCCACCTCTCATTTATATCAATTTATTGGTGAATGTCGTTCACGTCATACTCTAAGTCTTATTATTGAGGATACACATGTCGTATGACTAAGATAGTAGTTAATAAAGCAAAAACAGACATTGTTATGGTTTTGACCTATCCTGACAGATACATGTAGATCTCTCCACAGGTGTTTGAATCAATATTTCATATTAAAATGCTGTTTTTGTACATTCCGGTAAAGATATGCACTAAGTGGTGGAGTAGTACTAACGTAAAGTTAAGACGAGAGACGCTAAGCACAAATGAAACACAGAGCGTTAGCTGGGAATTTTATCAGTCTAAATTGCTCCATTTATATCTTAATAATACATTTCTCTGACATCACACTATTGTTCACATTGGAATCTACAGTATATTTTTTTGTTACTGCGTATATCAATTTTAAGCTTTTACTATTTTAGGCTTAAACACGCGTTGAATATATTTTGGTACTTTCGGATGCAAAACCCGTACGGGCTTATTTAAAATCTACTGTGAGTTTCAAACCTTCCATATATTTTTTCCATTCCATCTAAGCCTTTGACTACGGTGATCACACTATTATACGGTATAATTCATATATATAACTCTTGATAATAAACTTTGCTAAAAAAAAATACCAACACCTTGTTTATATAAACAATTGACTACTATATACAAGGCACGATACAAGTATCTCAAATCCGGTATAACATATGCCCGGAACTAACGACTACGTGAATATATTCTCGCAAAACAAAACACAGCTAACGACCAAACCGGAAGTAATTTCAAATCAGACACAGAATAGGTAACATTTGGGACACTTGAAAGACCTTGAAATGTCTAATTATAAACTAGAATCAAAAGGACGTATTTTATTAAAATTTAATTGTTTTATTTTTGTGGATTGTAGTCTTATTGGGGTTTCTAAACATTAAAAGTGTAAAAATATAAAATGTAAACACTTTTCCAGATGGAAATGTATTATGTTAGAGAATACACTCAAATGTGTGGATGCTTAGAAATAATCAACTCGACTTTTACGAATCTCCTTGATTATTTTTCAGAATCTGCAGTTAGATTGTATTCTCCATTATGTATTTATTGTTCGTGTTTTCGTGTGCATTTGTGGGATGTGCTTTTGTTAAATACTGAAATGTTAGTTTTTTATTTGCAACTTCTATAATATTGTGTGCAGGTTTCTGAATGACATTTTGCTGATGGTATCAATAAGATTCGACAATATCTCCGTGTTCATTGTTGAATATAAAGAATTTGCTGAAAAAACGTATCCCCTAAAATAGAATTATACAATCTTTACACCAATGCTGTGTAGATAAACTTTTTAATGTTACGAGATAAATAATTATTCATAATTTGTGTATGGTTTTGCTATTGTTGTTACCATATAGAACTGGTCAGATATCTTATATGTTACAATATTTCACTCTTCTTAAAATTTGGTAGCTTATATTCTCTAGCGTAATTTTTAAAGCTCAATTTACCTATCGGATTTACTTGAATTGAACAATGAACTATACTGTTCATGAACTTGTATCAATTTTGCAGTCATGATTGTGAAATCACAAATAAACGTGTTCAGAGGTTGTAACGGACACAAATATCATCAATACTCTGTGAAAAATATCACATAAAGTTAAACCTAGCTATGTCGAACTTTAAAGAACCACACATATCACTTCGAGTTAAAGAGTATTCTAGTAATCAGAGTTACCTCATAAATTTCTTCTACCTTCTACATTGTGATCTATATTTTAAATCGATGAATCCATGGATACGAATTACCCGAGTTCAAAATAACGAGGTTTTCTGTGTAATTAACATCATTTGTAAATGTATACGTATATCATTGTTATCATGGCTACATACATATTCCGTCCTTATACACGACGGGTTTCATATATGAACCAGACGGTATTGATCCCTTACAATTATATTTAATTCTACTTACCGGAAGAATCTGAAATGTTAAAAATAAAATCATACTAGAAGAACATTCAATATATTACAGCTTTCTCAAATCAAATATATAAAGTATATACTAAGTAGTGGAGTGGTACTATCGTGGAAATACTTCCTATACGACGAGATACATTAAAAACAAAAGAAGCACAGAGTATGAGGTACGAATTGTATCAATCTAAATTTGTCCTTGATATTTATTGTTCTTGTTTTCTTTTGAATGTTTGGGGTGGGCTTCTGTTCAATACTGTAATAATACTTTTTTCGATTGCAATGTCTATAATGTTGTGTCTTGGCTTACTGGTAGGTATTTTTCTTCGGGTCCTCTGGTTTCCTCCAACAATAAAACTGACGGCCACGATATAACTGAAATATTGGTGTAAGTAGCGTTAAACTCCATCAAAGGAACAAAACAAACAATCTGAAAGACATTTTGCTGATGTTATCAATAAGATTCGACAATATCTCCGTGTTCATTGTTGAATATAAAGAATTTGCTAAAAAAAACGTATCCCTTAAAATAGAATTACACAATCTTTACACCAATGCTGTGCAGATAAACTTTTTACTGTTACGAGATAAATAATTATTCATAATCTGTGTATGGTTTTGCTATTGTTGTTAACATATAGAACTGGTAAGCTATCTTATATCTTACAATATTTGGCAGCTTATATTCTATAGCGTAACTTTTAAAGCTGTCAATTTACTAATCGGAGTTACTTGAATTGAACAATGAACTATGTTGGTTTATGAACTTGTATCAATTTTGTAGTCATGATTGTGAAATCACAAATAAACGTGTCCAGAGGTTGTAACGGAAACAAATATCATCTGTGAAAAATATTACATAAAGTCAAACCTGTCTATGTCGAACCATAAAGAACCACACATATCATTTCGAGTTAAAGAGTATTCTACAAATGAGAGTTACCTCATAAATATATTATACCTGCTACATTTGGATCTCTATCTTAAATCGATGTATCCATGGATACGAATTACCCTAGTTCAAAATAACGAGATTTTCTGTATAATTAACATCATTTGCAAATGTATACGTATATCATTGTTATCATGGCTACATACATATTCCATCCATGTACACGACGGTATCATATATGAACCAGCGGGCAATGACCCTTTAGAATCACTTGGCTACGAAGTTTATTCTTCTTTGTCCAAGTTTGTGAGGACCAATAGTTTGTGATATTTGTTTGATTTTAAGCTACAAATGCTGTTCTTTTATGCATCTGCATTTCACATTTTGATGAATATTTTTACTTTTCGTCATTACCGTCAAATTGAACAATTATATTTAAGTCTACTTACTGGAAAAATCTGAAATGTTAAAAATAAAATTATACTACACGAACATACAATATATTACAGCTTTCGCAAATCAAATATATAAAGTATATACTAAGTAGTGGAGTGGTACTATTGTGGAAATAGTTCTCATAGTACGACATACGTTAAAGACAAAAGAAGCACAGAGCATGAGGTAGGAATGTTGTCAGTCTAATTGTTTCCTTGATATTTATTGTTCGTGTTTTCTTGTGAATGTTTGGGGTGGGCTTCTGTTCAATACTGTAATAATACTTTTTCGATTGCAATTTCTATAATGTTGTGTCTCGGCTTACAGGTCGGTGTTTTTCTCCGGATTCTCCTGTTTCCTCCAACAATAAAACTGACCGCCACGATATAACAGAAATATTGGTGTAAGTGGCGTTAAACACCATCAAAGGAACAAAACAAACAATCTGAAAGACATTTTGCTGATGCTATCAATAAGATTCGACAATATCTCCGTGTTCATTGTTGAATATAATGAATTTGTTGGAAAAAAACGTATCCCCTAAAATAGAATTATACAATCTTTACACCAATGATGTGTAGATAAACCTTTAACTGTTACGAGATAAATAATTATTCATAATCTGTGTATGGTTTTGCTATTGTTGTTACCATATAGAACTGGTGAGATATCTTATATGCTACAATATGCACTCTTCTTAACATTTGGCAGCTTATATTCTCTAGCGTAATTTTTAAAGTTGTCAATTTACAAATCGGAGTTACTTCAATTGAACAATAAACTATAATGTTGGTTCATGAACTTGTATCAATTTTGTAGTCATGATTGTGAAATCACATAAACGTGTTCAGAGGTTGTAACGGACACAAATATCATCTATACTCTATGCAAAATGTCACATAAAGTCAAACCTAGCTATGTCGAACTCTAAAGAACTACACATATCACTTCGAGTTAAAGAGTATTATAGTATTCAGAGTTACCTCATACATTTATTATACCTGCTACATTTGGATCTCTATCTTAAGTCGATGTATCCATGGTTACGAATTACCCGAGTTCAAAATAACAAGGTTTTCTGTATAATTAACATCATTTGCAAATGTATACGTATATCATTGTTTTCATGGATACATATATATTCCATCCATATACACGACGGGTGTCATATGTGAATCAGAGGGCAATGACCCCTTAGAATCACTTGGTTATGAAGTTTATTCTTCTTTGTTCAAGTTGGTGAGGACCAATAGTTTGTGATATTTGTTTGATTTTAAGCTACAACTGCTGTTCTTTTATGTATCTGCATTTCACATTTTAATGAATATTTTTACCTTTCGTCATTACCGTCAAATTGAACAATTATATTTAAGTCTACTTACACAATTCCTCTGAAATGTTAAAAATAGAATCATACTAGAAGAACATTCAATATATTACAGCTTTTGCAAATCAAATATATAAAGTATATACTAAATAGTGGAGTGGTTCTATTGTGGACATACTTCCAATAGGACGAGATATGTTAAAGACAAAATAAACACAGAGCATGAGGTAGGAATTTTATCAGTTTAAATTTGTCCTTGATATTTATTGTTCGTGTTTTCTTGTGAATGTTTGGGGTGGGCTTCTGTTCAATACTGTAATAATACTTTTTCGATTGCAATGTCTATAATATTGTGTCTCGGCTAACAGGTTGGTGATTTTCTCCGTGTCCACCGGTTTCCTCCAACAATAAAACTGACCGCCACGATATAACTGAAATATTGGTGTAAGTGGCGTTAAACACCACCAAAGGAACAAAAAAAAACCAATCTGATAGACATTTTGCTCATGTTATCAATAAGATTCGACAATATATCCGTGTTCATTGTTGAATATAAAGAATTTGCTGAAAAAACGGATCCCGTCAAGTAGAATTATGCAATCTTTACACAAATGCTGTGTAGATAAACTTTTTACTGTTACGAGATAAATAATTATTCATAATCTGTGTATGGGTTTGCTATTGTTGTTACCATATAGAACTGGTGAGATATCTTATATGTTACAATATTTGGTAGCTTATATTCTCTAGCCTAATTTTTAAAGCTCAATTTACTAATCGGAGTTACTTGAATTGAACAATGAACTATACTGTTGGTTCATGAACTTGTATCAATTTTGCAGTCATGATTGTGAAATTACAAATAAGCGTGTTCAGAGGTTGCAACGGACACACATATCATCTATACTCTGTGAAAAATATTACATAAAGTCAAATCTGGCTATGTCGAACTGTAAAGAACCACACATATCACTTCGAGTTAAAGAGTATTCTAGTAATCAGAGTTACCTCATATATTTCGTACACCTGCTACATTTGGATATTTATCTTACGTCGATGTATAGATGGATACGAATTACCCAAGTTCAAAATAACGAGGTTTTCTGTATAATTAACAAAATTTGTAAATGTATACGTATATCATTATTATCATGGCTACATACCTATTCCATCCTTATACACGACGGTGTCATATATGAACACCTTATAATCACTTGGTTACGAAGTTTATTCTTCTTTTTCCAAGTTTGTGAGGACCAATAGTTTGTGATATTTGTTTGATTTTAAGCTACAACTGCTGTTCTTTTATGTATCTGCATTTCACATTTTAATGATTTTTTTTTACCTTTCGTCATTACCGTCAAAATGAACAATTATATTTAATTCTACTTACCGGAAGAATCTGAAATGTTAAAAATAAAATCATACTAGAAGAACATTCAATATATTACAGCTTTCTCAAATCAAATATATAAAGTATATACTAAGTAGTGGAGTGGTACTATCGTGGAAATACTTCCTATACGACGAGATACATTAAAAACAAAAGAAGCACAGAGTATGAGGTACGAATTGTATCAGTCTAAATTTGTCCTTGATATTTATTGTTCTTGTTTTCTTGTGAATGTTTGGGGTGGGCTTCTGTTCAATACTGTAATAATACTTTTTTCGATTGCAATGTCTATAATGTTGTGTCTTGGCTTACTGGTCGGTATTTTTCTCCGGGTCCTCTGGTTTCCTCCAACAATAAAACTGACGGCCACGATATAGCTGAAATATTGGTGTAAGTAGCGTTAAACTCCATCAAAGGAACAAAACAAACAATCTGAAAGACATGTTGCTGATGTTATCAATAAGAATCGACAATATCTCCGTGTTCATTGGTGAATATAAAGAATTTGCTAAAAAAAACGTATCCCCTAAAATAGTATTACACAATCTTTACACCAATGCTGTGCAGATAAACTTTTTACTGTTACGAGATAAATAATTATTCATAATCTGTGTATGGTTTTGCTATTGTTGTTAACAAATAGAACTGTTGAGCTATCTTATATCTTACAATATTTGGCAGCTTATATTCTCTAGCGTAATTTTTAAAGCTGTCAATTTACTAATCGGAGTTACATGAATTGAACAATGAACTATAATGTTGGTTTATGAACTTGTATCAATTTTGTTGTCATGATTGTGAAATCACAAATAAACGTGTTCAGAGGTTGTAACGGAAACAAATATCATATATACTCTGTGAAAAATATTACATAAAGTCAAACCTGTCTAGGTTGAATTCTAAAGAACCACACACATCACTTCGAGTTAAAGAGTATTCTACAAATGAGAGTTACCTCATAAATATATTATACCTGCTACATTTGGATCTCTATCTTAAATCGATGTATCCATGGATACGAATTACCCTAGTTCAAAATAACGAGGTTTTCTGTATAATTAACATCATTTGTAAATGTATACTTATGTCATTGTTATCATGGCTATATACATATTCCATCCTTACACACGACGTGTCATATATGAACCAGCGGGCATTGACCCCTTAGATTCACTTGGCTACGAAGTTTATTCTTCTTTGTCCAAGTTTGTGAGGACCAATAGTTTGTGATATTTGTTTGATTTTAAGCTACAACTGCTGTTCCTTTATGTATCTGCATTTCACATTTTAATGAATATTTTTACCTTTCGTCATTACCGTCAAAATGAATAATTATATTTATGTCTACTTACCCAATTCATCTGAAATGTAAAAATAAACTAATACTAGAAGAACATTCAATATATTACAGCTTTTGCAAATCAAATATAAAAAGTATATACTAAGTAGTGGTGTGGTACTATTGTGGAAATACTTCCAATAGGACGAGATACGTTAAAGACAAAAGAAGCAGAGCATGAGGTAAGAATTTTATAAGTCTAAATTTTTCCTTGATATTTATTGTTCGTGTTTTCTTGTGAATGTTTGGGTTGGGCTTCTGTTCAATACTGTAATACTACTTTTTCGATTGCAATGTCTATAATGTTGTGTCTCGGCTTACTGGTCGGTGTTTTTGTCCGGGTCCACCTGTTTCCTCCAACAATAAAACTGACGGCCACGATATAACTGAGATATTGGCGTAAGTGGAGTTAAACACCATCAAAGGAACAAAACGAACAATCTGAAAGACATTTTGCTCATGTTATCAATAAGATTCGACAATATCTCCGTGTTCAGTGTTGAATATAAAGAATTTGCTGAAAAAACAGATCCCCTAAAATAGAATTATACAATCTTTACACCAATGCTGTGTAGACAAACTTTTTACTGTTACGAGATAAATAATTATTCATTATCTGTGTATGGTTTTGCTATTGTTGTTACCATATAGAACTGGTGAGATATCTTATATGTTACAATATTTGGCAGCTTATATTCTCTAGCGTAATTTTTAAAGCTTTCAATTTACAAATCGGAGTTACTTGAATTGAACAATGAACTATAATGTTGGTTCATGAACTTGTATAAATTTTGTAGTCATGATTGTGAAATCACAAATAAACGTGTCCATAGGTTGTAACGGAAACAAATATCATCTATACTCTGTGAAAAATATTACATAAAGTCAAACCTGTCTATGTCGAACCCTAAAGAACCACACATATCATTTCGAGTTAAAGAGTATTCTAGTAATCAGAGTTACCTCATAATTATCTTATCCCTGCTACATTTGGATCTCTATCTTAAATCGATGTATCCATGGATACGAATTACCCTAGTTCAAAATAACGAGGTTTTCTGTATAATTAACATCATTTGTATATGTTTACGTATATCATTGTTATCATGGCTACATACCTATTCCATCCTTATACACGACGGGTGTCATATTTGAACCAGCGGGCATTGACCCCTTAGAATCACGAGGCTACGAAGTTTATTCTTCTTTGTCCAAGTTTGTGAGGACCAATAGTTTGTGATATTTGTTTGATTTTAAGCTACAACTTCTGTTCTTTTATGTATCTGCATTTCACATTTTAATGAATATGTGTACCTTTCGTCATTACCGTCAAAATGAATAATTATATTTAAGTCTACTTACCGAAATCATCTGAAATGTTAAAAATAAAATCATACTAGAAGAACATTCAATATATTACAGCTTTCGCAAATCAAATATATAAAGTATATACTAAGTAGTGGAGTGGTACTATTGTGGAAATACTTCCAATAGGACGAGATACGTTAAAGACAAAAGACGCACAGAGCATGAGGTAGGAATGTTGTCAGTCTAAATGTTTCCTTGATATTTATTGTTCGTGTTTTCTTGTGAATGTTTGGGATGGGCTTCTGTTCAATACTGTAATAATACTTTTTCGATTGCAATGTCTATAATGTTGTGTCTCGGCTTACAGGTCGGTGTTTTTCTCCGGGTCCACCGGTTTCCTCCAACAATAAAACTGACCGCCACGATATAACTGAAATATTGGTGTAAGTGGCGTTAAACACCATCAAGGGAACAAAACAAACAATCTGAAAGACATTTTGCTCATGTTATCAATATGATTCGACAATATCTCCGTGTTCATTGTTGAATATAAAGAGTTTGCGGAAAAAACGGATCCCCTAGAATAGAATTATACAATCTTTACACCAATGCTGTGTAGATAAACTTTTTTCTGTTACGAGATATTTAATTATTCATAATCTGTGTATGGTTTTGCTATTGTTGTTGCCATATAGAACTGGTGAGATATATTATATGTTACAATATTTGGCAGCTTATATTCTCTATCGAAATTTTTAAAGCTGTCAATTTACTCATCGGAGTCACTTGAATTGAACAATGAACTATAATGTTGGTTTATGAACTTGTATCAATTTTGTAGTCATGATTGTAAAATCACAAATAAACGTGTCCAGAGGTTGTAACGGAAACAAATATCATCTATACCCTGTGAAAAATATTACATAAAGTCAAACCTGGTTATGTCGAACTCTAAAGAACCACACATATCAATCCGATTTCAAAATAACGAGGTTTGTGTATAATTAACATCATTTGTAAATGTATACGTATATCATTGTTATCATGGCTACATACTTATTCCATCATTATACATATGGGGTATCATATATGAACCAGAGGACATTGATCCCTTAAAATCACTTCGTTGCGAAGTTTAATCTTTGTCCAAGTTTGTGAGGACCAATAGTTTGTGATATTTGTTTGATTTTAAGCTACAACTGAAGCACAAAAGAAGCACAGAGCATGAGATAGAAATTTGATCAGTCTAATTTTTTTCTTGATATTTATTGTTCGTGTTTTCTTATGAATGTTTTGGGTGGGCTTCTGTAAGTGGCTTTAAGCACCATCAAAGGAACAACACAAACAATTTGAAAAACATTTTGCTGATGTTATCAATAAGATTCGACAATATCTCCGTGTTCGTTGTAGAATTTAATGAATTTGGTGAAATTTAAAATAATAAATCTTAGCATTATAACATTTAGTATATTACATCTTTCACGACATTAATATATCAATTTATAGTCTTATTTTTTTTATTGAACATGTTCACGTCCTGAATATTTCTGAAACATTATTATTTGGATGTATAGGTGTTCAATACTTAAATATTGCCTTGATCTTAAATACCGAAACCACACTGAATCAAAATTTCCTCATCTTCATTTTGTGCCTTGACCTTTTAAAGACATATTGCTGGTGCTATCATTTTGATTTGTTAATATTCCCGATCTCAAAAGTATACAGTAGTTTCTCCATTACTGTATACATGTGTGATTTTACCCTCTTTTCTTTTATATTGCTATTTTACCTTTGGGCCATTAAATGCAGATTTTAGAGTTAAATTCATGGCTACTTACCGGAGATTGATTCCTCTTCTGAAATTTTAAATAATAAAGTTGAGCATTATAACATTTAGTATATTACATCTTTCACGGTATTAATATATTAATTTATAGACTTATTTTTATTATTGAACATGTTCACGTCCTGTATATATCTGAAACATTGCTAGATTGACGTAAAACCACAATCTATCAATGAACCAATCTATTGATAGGTTCCGGTTATTGATGTTTTTCATACTCTAATTGTTACTAATCAGGACACAAGTGGCGTTCAAGCAATATCAACGTTAATAAATAAGCAGAGTGAGTGTTAGCAAGGGAATTGAACAATCAAAACTTAATGTTGTAATCATGATTGTTAAGCCGCCAAGAAACGTGTTCAGATTTGTAAATGTATACGCATATAATTGTTATCATGGTTACACACATATAATGTCCTTATTCACAACCGGTGTCATGTATGAACAATGTGTTATTGATATATCAGAAGTATCAATTCATGTACTCTCTATTCCTCTTTGTCTTTAAACTTTATCTGGTATCATATTTCCCACCTCTAATTGATATTTTAACTTTGTGCCATTAAAGTCTACTTACCGGAAGTCTCTCTCCGTGCTGGAATATTAAATATAACATCCCAATATATAACAGCCTCTACGACTCAATTATATCAATTCATTGGTCAATGTCGTTCACGTCATACTCTAAGTCTTATTATTGAGGAAACACATGGCGTATGAAGACGATAGAAGTTAATAAAGCAAAACAGAGTGTAAGGGTGTTTAACTATCCTAATGTATATACGTATATCCTCCCACGTGTGTTTAAATTAATATTGTGGCATTGATGTAAATCTGTTCAATAATTAAATGTTGCATTTTATCAAATAACGAAGTCGCACATAACATAACAAAAATTATCATCGATTTTAGCAAAACATATTGCTGGAGTTGTCAATTTGATTGCCAGATGTTTTCCCCCCCTAATTGATGTATAAAGTATTCGTGGAACAAATACTGCCTCGTGAAAAGCAAAAGTGTACCATATTTACGCCATTGTTGTGTATATCTACGACTTAATTATATCAATTTATTGGTCAATTTCGTTCATGTTATAATATAGGTTTGAGGAAACACATTTCGTAGAAACAAGATAGACGGCAATAAAGCAACAACAACGAGTGTTAGGGTGTTGACCTATCTTAATTCCTACATGTAGATCCCTACACAGGTGTCTGAATTAATATTTCATATTAACATGCTGTCTTTATACAAACCGGTAAAGATTTTCACTTCGTTGTGCAGTGTTACTATTGCGGACATACTTCCCGTAGGACGAGAAACGTAAAATAAAAAAAAGAAACACAGAGCGCTAGATAGGAATATGGTCAGTCTAAAATTATCTATATGTATTCCTCTATATTTATTGTTCGTGTTCTGTTGTGCATTTTTGGGATGTGCCTGTGTTCTATGCATGAATTAATAGAAACAATTAGGTACTATATGTTACATGCATATATGACGGATATCATGTAACGGCCAGAAGGTACTGACCCTTTAAAGGCACCTGATCCCCTCTTTATTATTCTTTTACACAGTTTTGAATTCCCATGTTTTGTAATTTTTCTTTCATGCTAAGATTTGTCTGGTTTCATAATTCCCCCTCTAATAGACATGTTATCTCTGTGCCATTGTATTCAGATTTAAGAAGTAAATTTAAGCATACATACCGCGATACTCAATCGTATCTTGAACATTACCGGGTGAATGATCTTCTGTAATGTTAGATATAGATATTAGTGCAAGAAGATTCAGTATATAACATCTTTCATGATTCAACTATATCAATTTATAAGATGATGGTCGACGCCATACTCTAGATGTTACGTGACATAGAAAGAACATAAATCTTGATAAAAATAATAACACAAAGAATGACATTGTGTTAATTCAGGATGTATACTATGTAAACCTCTCCATATGGATGATGAACAAAATATTGTTCGTGTTTTCGTGTGCATTTGTGGGATGTGCTTCTGTTCAATACTGAAATATCACGTTTTCATTTGCAATTTCTATAATATTGTGTCTCGGCTTCTGAAAAATAGTGTGCTGATGTCATATTGTAAACTCCACAATATATCAGTGTGCATTATTGACTATAAAGCAATTGCGGACAAAACTGATCCCCATAAATTATAATTATACAATCTTTACACCAATACTGTGTAGATGAACATTTGACTGTTACGAGATAAATAATTATTCATAATCTATATATGGTTTTGATATTGGTGCTAACACATTTAACTGGTGATATATCTTATTTGTTACAATGCACACTTTCCTGGACACCAGGTATATTCTCTAAGTTAAATATTAAAACTATAAATTTACTAATCAGAGTTACTTGAATTGAACAATGCAATAAATTGTAGGTTCATGAACTTGTTTCGATGTTGTAATCATGATTGTGAAACCGTAAAGAAACGTGTTCAGATTTGTAAATGTATACGTATATAATTGTTATCATGGTTACACACATAAAACTTCCTGATACACTATCGGTGTCATGTATGAAATATGGGTTATTGATCTATTAGAAGTATCAATTCATGTACTGTCCAGTCCTCTTTGTTCTTACGTTTTATCTGGTATCATATTTCCCACCTCTAATTGATATTTTAACTTTGTGCGATTACATTAAGATTGAAGACGTAAATGTAAGTCTACTTACCGAAAGTCCGTCTCCGTTCTGGAATATTAAATATAACATTCAATATATTACAGCTTCTACGAGTCAATTATTTATTGGTCAATGTCGTTCACGTTATACTACAAGTCTTATTATTGAGGAAGCATATCGTAGCAACAATATAGACGTTAATATATATATATAAACACAGAGGGTTGTGGTTTTGACCTATCCTAATATATACATGTAGATCCCTAGAGATGTGCTTAAATTAATATTTGATGTTAACATGTTGTATTTGTGCATACCGGTAATGTTTTCACTAAGTTGTGGAATGCCACTATTGCAGAAATACTTCCCGTAGGACGAGAGACGTTAAGTACAAATAAAACGCAGAGCGTTAGGTAGGAATGTTATCAGTCTAAATTTTCCTATGCATATCCCTTGATATTTATTTTTCGTATTTTCTTGTGCAATTGTTGGGCTATGCTTCTGTTCAATACAGAAATATTACTTTTTTTTGCAATTTAAATAATTTGTGTCTCGGTGTCTGTTAGACATTTTGCTGATGATATAAATTAAACTCCACAATATCCCCGTGTGCATTGTTGAATATAAATAATTTACTCAACAAACCGACCCCCCAAATAGAATTATACAATCTTTGCACCACTACATTAACTTTTTACTGTTGAGAGATAATTACTTATTCATAATCTGTGTATTGCTTTGATATTATTTTGCCATGTAGAACTGGTGAACTATTTTAATTTTTGGAATACACACTTTGGTTAAAATTTGGTAACTTAAGTTTGCAAATTTAAATACTGAAACTAGAAAATTACTAAGTTGCTTAAATTGAACAATGAACTAAACTGTTGGTTCTTGAACCTATTTAAATTTTATAATCATGAATGTGAAATCACAACGAAACGTGTTCCGAGGTTGTGACAGACACAGAGAACATCGACACTGTGATGAAATATTAAAAACATAAAGTCAAAGTTGACCTTGCCGAACTATAACGAACCAAACATTTCACTTCGAGTAATCTCAGTTACCTTATTAATATATTATGTGTTCCGTGTTGGGATGTCTGTTACAATTGCAGCATTAAAACGATGTTCCATTCGTCTTTTCCTCCAGTTGTTAGTAAGAGGGCTTATTTGCGGTATTTGTGTTTGTGTGCATATAGTTGTGTCCAGCACATATGTGTTCGGGTTTTTTTCCTTTTGTGTACCATATGTTGCCAGTTTCTCTGGATGGTATATTTTTTCTTGCCCCTTCGTTATTGTTATACCTGTTACATATCGATCTGTATCTTAAATCGATGTAACCATGGAAACGACTTGTCCGAGATTAAGATAACGAGGTTTTTCTGTACGATTTACACCATTGGTAAATGTCTACGTCTATAATTGATATCATCGTTACAGACGTATAACGTCTTTATACACGAAAGATGTTATGAATGAAGAATGGTTTACAGACCTGTTATATGTATCACTTCAAGTACTCTCCATTGTTCTTTGTCTGAGTTTGTGATGAACATCAATTTGTGATCTTTCTTTCATTTTAAGTTTTTTCTGGTATCACATTTCCCCTTCTAATTGATATTTTAACTTATTTCATTAAATTAAGATTGAAGAAGTAAATGTAAGTATACTTACTAGGAGGTAAAGACTCATCTGGAAGATTAAATATAACATCTCAGAACAAGAACATTCGATATATTAAAGCTTCGACGACTCAAGTATATCAATTGATTGGTCAATGTCGTTTACGTCATACTCTAATTATTATTATTTTGGAAGCACGTGTCGTAGAGTCGTTGAAGCCAAATAGACTTTAAAAAACTAAAACAGACACGATTAGCGTTTACACCTCTCCTTATTTATACATGTAGATCTCTCCATAGGGGTTTAGTTATTATTTCATATTAAAATGTTGTCTTTGTACATAGCGGTAATGATTTGTACTATATTATTTTCACTCAGTAGTGAAGTTGTATTATTGCAGAAATACTTCCAGTAGGATGAGAGACGCAAAATGCAAACGAAAAAACACACAGCTTTATTGTTCGTGTTTTCTTGTGCATTTGTTTGGAACGAATTATCCAAGTTCTAGATAAGGAGATTTTCTGTATAATATACACCATTTGAAAATGTCTACTTAAATAACTTTTTCATGGTTACATACATATTTCCACCCTTATCTGCGACGGGTGTCATATATGAACCAGAGGGTAATGACTCGTTAGAATTGTCAACTTACGTACTCTTTATTCTGCTTTTTCTGAGTTTGTGGGGCCCAATATTTTGTTATCTTTGTTTTATTTTAAGAAGCAACTGGTGTTCTTTTATCTATCTGCATTTCATCATTTTGGTTCTGTATTTAAATACTGTTATAGTGACAGTCAGAACCTTTGAACCGTAATGAGAGCGGGGGGTTTGGCGCTTTAAAATCTGATTCAACCCACCATTTCTTTAGAAATGCCTGCACCAAGTCAGGGTCGTTACGGTTTTCACAGTTTTCCGGTTGTTGACTGATTTTGTCTGTTTATATAATCATGAGTTTTGACTTTCCCTTTGTAAGATTGTTCGGAGTTCGGTAATTTTGTTATTACCATTATTAATTAATATGCCTTCCTATATTACAGTCAGATTAAACAAAGATTGTAGGTCTACTTACCGAGATCAACCTCTAATGGCTCTGAAATGTTAAATATATAATTTTACTGCAAGAACATTCAATACATTACAGATTTCGCAAATAAAATATATCACAGTTCATAGCCATGCGCTTCATAACCGACGTGTCACTGTTGTGGTACACAAGGCATAGCAGTAAAAGAAACACAAGATAAATAGGGTATTATTTAATGAATTTAACAATACAAACTACATGTATACAAAATACTATATAACTACTGACAAAGCTGTCATCTACTTAGATGTTTGTGTATATATATATATATGGATGCATCAACTATTATTGTTCTTGTTTCCTTGTATTATTTGGATGTATATATGTTCAATACTTAAGTATGGCTCCACGTAAGGATCATGCAAAATAAAGAAAAGTGATTTACCTTATGTCACCAATTCTCTCAATATTTTGTTTTATGACGTATTTTGAGTAAAAATAAATGTATATTCAAAGACAAGTGTTTATTTATGATATTTTTGCTATTATACCCAAATTAAAATCAGATTGGTCACATTTTTTTTTACTAACAAAGTATGTAAAAAGGTTAGATATCAGAATACATTATCTCCTGTGAACAGGCGATTTGTAATAAACCATATAGCACAATGAAAAATATAGGATCTCTTCTATAAAATATCAATTTTTTTCACGTGTAGCCTAGTGTCATTTTTTTGTTATTTTAGTTTTAAATTAACCGCTCCAAATCACAATTCCAAGAACGATAACTCTTGTTGAACTTAAAAATGAATAACATTTTACTTATTTCAGGTTGTAAGCTAAACATTTGGAGTAAAAATCTTTAATTATCTATTTTTATTCTTATTTGGTTAAACTAGCAATACATTTTGATGATGAAATTGATTAATTTGATATTTTATCTGTTAATTGCCATTTTCTGCCAAGATCGTTTGTTTACCATCCTTCACTTCCGGTTTTGGTCAACTATCACATCACTGGACTGCAGTACTTATAAAGGACTGAGAAATGTTGTTGTGGCACATGCAAAATATAATATTTCACATAGAAATTATCCTGGAGGTACAGAGCAGTTTAATCTCGGTAGTTTAATCTCAAAGAGATCTAGTTGTGTAGAGTAGGACTCTTTACAACGAATCTGTCTCTTACTGTAACAATAGGAATATATGCACATCGTTACAAACTCGTGGTAGACTTTCAACTGAGTATTAGTGGAACTCAACATACAGGAAATTAAAGACATTTAGAGGATGATCTCCTTTCCATAGCGAGATAATATTGGAGGACAATGGTGTTTTACTACCTGTTGAAATGGTATGTTTACAATATGTTTATCCTTACACTAGCTATAATCACAAGATTTTTTTAATGTAAAATTTAATTAAATTAACACAATAAAAATAATTTCTGAAAAATATAGCAAATTCACAGGATTGGATTGATTAATGTATAATGTTATGTTAATTACAATTATATACAACATACACATAATGCCTACCTTGAACAATTAAAAGAGTATGGAAAGTAAGAAAATGTCTCGTCCCGTGTTCAGATTCGCATTGGATATCCTTGTGTGACATAATTTACAACAGTACCAGTAATACCCATGATTTTTTGAAAGTTTGAAATACAATAGTTTATTGTTAGCTATCTGTTAATTATGAAAATTATAAAAAAAATTACACAATTGGAATTATCACTGTCTGTACAGGGTTATGCAATGTAGCTAGGGCTAAATAAAGTGGACAGTAGAGAGGTTGGCTCTCACCAAGATTTTTTAAAACTGAACGCTAAATGGTGCATTCTCGGGACATTTAAGACTAAGAGTATCAAAGAAGCCATGACCTGGTACAATTTTAATTACCTGAGATACAAATATAGCAAAGTACATGTATGTTTAAAACAGTTCAAAATCTGCCCTTCTTGTCTTAGCAGATACAAATACTGATATGATCCCTGCTGAGATGTCGAAGACACACTGATATATGTTACCCGGTTTAAAACATTTGTTGTTTCATGGTTTATGAGAGAGAAACAAATATTAGTTTTGCATACAGTTACTAACTATATTGGTACGAATCTGATTTGTTATGATATTAATGATCTCATCCTAGCCTAGATACATGTACATGTATCAGGGGAAGTATATTTCTCCTTGCTACTAGTACTACATTGTGGCTATATGTTCAGCAAGTATTCAGTCAACCTGTGCCTTTGAATTTAAAATTGTCATGAAATTACTTAGCACCAGAGCATGACAGCATATACTGCAATATTTTGTTTCCTTAATTTTCAACAACAGTCAATACTTGTTTGTTTTTCATTACTTGGGTCTTTTTAAATTCTGAGAGTTTGTAAATTATTGGTTCATCTACAGAATATTTGGATGTGACCGAAAGAAAATAAGGACATACTGTGATACAACAGTTACATTAACAGATAGATATATCCATTCTTCACAAGTCTATGCAAAAGTTAAACTTTACATAGAAAAAGGATGGATGCTCAGCATTGTGGTGTACTTGTTAAAACCTATAACATTTTTAAAATGCAAAAGTTAATGTTTATCAAAACTCAAAACATCTTGTAATGTCTTGTAGGGATAAAACAAGTCATCATTTGAAATAAGAGATGGTATTTTATACACAGAAGATGATGTCAAGAAAATATGCCTATCAACTCCATCATCACTAGGACTTATTGTTCATGAATCATTAATTTTGCCATCAAAAGAAGAAGGGATAATGTCGAGAGAAAAAAACAGAAAATGTAAATGAGGATACTATTGGAAAAGAAATTGTGACATCTGACCAACTTACTAGTAAATGCAATACAATGCAGATTTTCCTACGCAGAACCATGCACTAAAATGTTTATTTATTTTGTGAAAAGAGCAATAGGAGAATATAATTTAATGATAATGGGTTTTTTTTTGGTTCATTTGTTAGTATAAAAAGGAGGTGAGGAAATGCTACAAGGGAAGTGGACTGGTGGAGGCCATGTATTTTTTGCTAAATATAGCTGTAATTTATCCTATATTTTCACTAAAAAAATTCCTATTCTACTATAATGTTTGTCAAAAGTGGCTTGACACCCTGCACTATCTCCTTCCTATTCAGATTGCATTTTTTTTCAAGACTTTCTTTACCATCGCAAAGCCCAAAGCAACAAACAGTAGAGTGAGTATCAGATGGTTATTTAACTCAAACTCAGCAATTTTCAGTCATAACATGGCGAGAACAGACTAATTTTAATTGAGATGATGTCCGTTTTGTACTAGACCAAAACACTTAGTTGCATTTTTATACTACTAGTTCACTGAAACAATCGTCTGTGGATTGACACGTTGCCCCACTCTGACACATTATCCTGATTCCAAGCCAACCTGTCTGCTCTTTCTTCGTAATGAAGCGTGCTTAGTGCAGAAGCAACAAATTAAATACCAATTGTATGGTCTTTGGTTTAATTTACAAACAGTACAAGTAGAAGATGGGGATCTAGAATCGGCTATTCAGATAACTGAACTTGTCAGAAGTTGTTGAAGGTATATGAACCATATACATGTTTCTATGAACAAATAGATTGATTTCATTATAGGAATTTATAATGTTAAAAGGAGGGGTCATTTGCATAACATGATTTGAAAAACAAGATACAACCCTCTGGCACATTGTTAAAAGTCATAAGATTGTAAATCCGTGCTGCTCTACAAACAATGGCAACTTTCTTAACTTTTAGGTTCATATTTTTAATATACAGAGGTACATGTAAATAATAATGTAATCAGGACAAGCACCCCATATTTGTATTAGAAGTTTATAATAAAATGTTACTACAACAAATCTTTAGTATCTAAAAAGTGACTTAAAATAATAGTACTAGAATTATACAATAAATGTATAGTACTAGAATTGTACAATAAATGTATTGTACTATAATTGTACAATAAATTTATTGTACTAGAACTGTATAATACATGTATAATACTAGAATTGTACAATAAATGTATAGTACTAGAATTGTACAATAAATGTATAGTACTAGAATTGTACAATACATGTATAGTACTAAAATTGTATAATAACTGTATAATACTAGAATTGTGCAATAAATGTATAATACTAGAATTGTACAATAAATGTATAGTACTAGAATTGTACAATAAATGTATAATACAAGAATTGTACAATAAATGTATAGTACTAGAATTGTACAATAAATGTATAGTACTAGAATTGTACAATAAATGTATAGTACTAGAATTGTACAATAAATGTATACCCGGTAGTACAAAATGTACTAGAATTGTACAATAAATGATTTGATTTGATTGATTTGATTTGTGGTGTTTTAAAGCCACTTTCAACAATATTTCAGCTTTTATCATGGCGATCAGTTTTAGTGGTGGAGGAAGCTGGAGAGAACCACCAACCATGGACAAATTTACAACGCCGGGGGCGAACACACGCCGTATTGGTGATAGGCTTGTATATCCAGCGACCTAACTCATTGAGCCACCCAGGCCCCCTGTGTACAATAAATGTATAGTACTAGAATTGTACAATACATATTCTAGTACCATAATTGTATACTACCTGAAATAATTTACAATTGGAAAATTAGCAGATTTGATTTTAAAAATGATTGAGAAATTAATGCTAGAAAACAATTTTTGCTGTGTTTGAATTGCAGATTTATCAAACTCTGTTTTTGTTTCCATGGAAACCATGGACATTACACTACAAACGATTATTTTTTATATGTTTTAGACAAGTGTCTATTGAACAGATAAACACAAGCATCATTCACATAGCAACCTGTTCACAGGAGATACATGTAATAGATAATGAAAATAAATCCTATTTTTTTACGTTTTTCTTTTTGGAAGATGCGAAATGAGGCTGTTGAAGTGTTCGGTTGCCATGGTATTAACAATAATTGTTTTTCTTTCCATGGACATTATTTAAATTTGCATTGTTATCAGCTTAAGATTTGACATTTAATTATGAAATCAGTAATATGGAAATCTTTGTGACCAAAAGAAAATTTTATGACTTTAGCATGATATGAAATTTATTTAAAATGTTTTATTTTTGTTTCCATAGCAACCATTCACATAATTTAAGGTTAAAAGTTTATTTAGTAGTTAGTTTGGTTATAAGTTATGTGAAAATGATAACATCAGTAAATACATTTTAGAGAAGTAGGAATATTTTGTAAAAAATGTAGTTGTACCTATTTGCTAAAAAAAACAAAAGTATGGGACAAAAAACACTTTTTTCCAAAATATCTAAAAGAGGCTACAAACGATTATTTTTTATATGTTTTAGATAAATGTCTATTGAACAGATACAAACAAGCATCATTCATATAGCACCCTGTTCACAGGAGATGACAGATAATGAAAATCCTAATTTTTTAAGTTTTTTTTTGAAAGATGCGAAATGAGGCTGTTTGGTTGCCATAGTAACAATCATTGTTTTTCTTTCCATGGGCTTTATTTAAATTTTCATTGTTATCATTTTAAGATTTGGAATTTAGTTATGAAATCAGTAATATGGAAATCTGTATGACCAAAAGAAAATTTTATGATTTTAGCATGATATGAAATGCGTTTAAAATGTTTTATTTTGGTTTCCATGGCAACCATTCACATAATTTAAGGTTAAAAGTTTATTTAGTAGTTAGTTTGGTTATAAGGTATGTGAAAAAGATAATATCAGTAAATACATTTTAGAGAAGTAGAAATATTTGGTAAAAATGTAGTTATATAGTATTTGCTGAAAAACCAAAAGTATTGGACAAAAAACGTGTTTTTTTTCCAAAAATCAAAAAGAGGATACACGTGATTATTTTTGATATGTTTTAGATAAGTGTCTATTGAACGGATACAAACAAGCCTCATTCACCAACCACTCTGTTCACAGGAGATAATAGATAATGAAAATCCTGATTTTTTGCATTATTTTGAAGATGCGAAATGAGGCTCTTTGGTTGCCATGGTAACAGTAATTGGCAAACTTGTACTTTCTGTTCATATACGTTAATTTTCAGAAGAAGTCTTCAACATCACTAGTATGTAATTATATTATTAATTTTTTTTTAATTTTTTGAGAAATCTGTGTGGCAAAAGTGCAAATTTAGTGATTTTAAGACTGAAATAAAAGGGGTTTTATGATGTAGTTGTTACCATAGCAACCAAAGTCAATACATGCGTTCATTTATTATTTTTATGAGTTTTCCATCAAAATGCAACATATGAACCATATAAACTCCAATTTTGCAACTATCAATAAATCACCCACTCATTGATCCTTAGGTGGAGCCATACTTAAATATTGCATTGATCTTAAATACCGAAACCACACTGAATCAAAATTTCCTCATCTTCATTTTGTGCCTTGACCTTTTAAATAGATATTGCTGGTGCTATCATTTTGATTTGTTAATATTCCCGATCTCAAGAGTATTCAGTAGGTTCACCATTACTTGTATACATGTGTGATTTTACTCTCTTTTCTTTTTTATTGTTATTTTACCTTTGCGCCATCACATGCAGATCTTAGAGTTAAATGCAGGGCTACTTACCGGAGGTTGATGTCACTTCTGAAATTTTAAATAATAAAGCTTAGCTTTATAACATTTAGTATATTACATCTTTCACGACATTAATATATCAATTTATAGTCTTATTTTAATTATTGAACATGTTCACGTCCTGAATATTTCTGAAACATTGCTAGATGGACGTAGAACAACAATCTATCAATGAATCAATCTATTGATAGGTTTCGGTTATTGATGTTCTTCATACTCTAATTGTTACTATTCAGAACACAAATGGCGTTCAAGCAATATCAACGTTAATAAACAACCAGATATAGTGTTAGCAAGGGAATTGAACAATCAAAACTTCTTTATATCTGTTCAATACTTAAATGTTGCATTTTATTGAATAACGAAGTCACATATAACATAACAAAAATCATCATCGATGTGTACAAGACATATTGCTGGAGTTGTCAATTTGATTGCCAGATGTTCTCTTTCCCCTAATTGATGTATAAAGTATTCGTGGAACAAATTCTCCCTCGTGAAAAGCAAAAGTGTACCACATTTACGCCATTGTTGTGTATATCATCCTGTTACAGTTTTCTTGTATTTAATTATTGATGTAAGTCCACCTTATATATGAATGATGTATTCTGATTGGTTGATACAAAGGGCATTTCTTTACCACTTATTAGTTGTTTTCCCTCTAACACCCCATCGCAGGGGTATTTGTCCTTTGGAATTCCGTATAGTGTCTACGTCTCAATTATATCAATTTGTTGGTCAATGTCGTTCATGTTATAATCTAGGTTTTAGTATTGAGGAAACACATGTCGTAGGAACAAGATAGACGGCAATAAAGCAACAACACCGAGTGTTAGGGTTTTTACCTATCATAATTCCTACATGTAGATCCCTACACAGGTGTCTGAATTAATATTTCATATTAAAATGCTATCTTTGTACATACCGGTAATGATTTTCACATCGTTGTGGAGTGTTACTATTGCGAACATGCTTCCCGTAGGACGAGAAACGTAAAATAAAAATGGAAACACAGAGCGCTAGATAGGAATATGGTCAGTTTAAAATTTTCTATGTGTATTCCTCTATGTTTATTGTTCGTGTTCTGTTGTGCATTTTTGGGATGTGCTTGTGTTCAATACATGAATTAATAGAAACAAGTAGGTACTATATATTACATGCATATACGACGGATATCATGTAAGGGGCAGACGGAACTGACCCTTTAAAGGTACCTGATCCCCTCTTTATTATTCTTTAACACAGTTTTGAATTCCAATGTTTTGTAATTTTGTCTCATGTTAAGATTTTTCTGGTGTCATAATTCCTCCTCTAATAGACATGCTATCTCTGTGCCATTGTATTCAGATTTAAGAAGTAAATTTAAGCATACATACCGCGATACTCAATCGTATCTTGAATATGACTGGGTGAATGATCTTCTGTAATGTTAGATATATAATATTAGTGCAAGAAGATTCAGTATATAATATCTTTCATGATTCAACTATATCAATTTATAAGATGATGGTTGACGTCATACTCTAGATGTTACGTGACATAGAAACAACATAAACTATAATAACAATAATAACACAAAGAATGACATTGTGTTAATTCAGGATGTATAATATGCAAACCTCTCCATATGGATGATGAACAAAATATTGTTCGTGTTTTCGTGTGCATTTGTGGGATGTGCTTCTGTTCAATACTGAAATATTACGTTTTCATTTGCAATTTCTATAATATTGTGTCTCGGCTGCTGAAAGTTATTTTGCTGATGTCATAATTTAAACTCCACAATATATCAGTGTGCATTATTGATTATAAAGAAATTGCTGATAAAACTGATCCCCATACATTATAATTATAATATCTTTACACCAATACTGTGTAGATGCACCTTTGACTGTTACGAGATGCATAATTATTCATAATCTATATATGGTCTTGATATTGTTGTTACCACATATAGCTGTTGATATATATTATTTGTTACAATACACATTTTCCTAGACACCAAGTATATTCTCTAAGTTAAATATTAAAGCTATAAATTTGCTAATAAGAGTTACTTGAATTGAACAATGAACTAAACTGTTGGCTCATGATCTTGTTTAAATGTTGTAATCATGGTTGTGAAACCGTAAAGAAACGTGTCCAGATTTGTAAATGTATACGCATATAATTGTTATCATGGTTACACACATAAAACGTCCTTATACACTATCGGTGTCATGTATGAACCATGTGTTATTGATATATCAGAAGTATCAATCCATGTACTCTCTATTCCTCTTTGTCTTTAAGCTTTACCTGGTATCATATTTCCCACCTCTAATTGATATTTTAAATTTGTGCCATTAAATTAAGATTGAAGAGGTAAATGTAAGTCTACTTACCGGAAGTCCGTCTCCGTGCTGGAATATTAAATATAACATCTCAATATATTACAGCCTCTACGACTCAATTATATCAATTCATTGGTCAATGTCGTTCATGTCATACTCTAAGTCTTATTATTGAGGAAACACATGGCGTATGATGACGATATAAGTTAATAAAGCAAAACACAGAGTGTAAAGGTTTTACCTATCCTAATGTATAAACCTAGATCCCCCCACAGGTGTTTAAATTAATATTCCATATTACAATGCTCTCTTTGTACATACCGGCTATGAATTTCAATAAGTAGTAGAGTGTTACTTTTGTGGAAATACTTCCCGTATTACGAGAGACGTTAAATACAAATGAAACACATGGTATTAGGTAGAAATGTTATCGATCTAAATTGTTCCGTGTGTATTCCTTGATATTTATTGTTGGTGTTTTCTTGTGCATTTGTTGGGATGTGCCTCTGTTCAAAACTGAACTATTACTTTTTCATTTGCAATTGCTATAATTTTGTATCGCGGCTTCTGAAATACATTAGCTGATGTTATTAATTACAATTGATCTATCAATGCACACACATATATAAATAAACATCAGGCATATGGCCATAAATCAGGGTAGACAATTCACCCTCAAGAATAAACTTCTGAATTGAACTACTAAGCAAAGTGGTGATTCGTGAACCTGCTTAAATTTGTAAGCATGATTGTCAAATCACAAATAAACATGTTCAGTGATGGCAACTGGCATAAAAGTCATCTACATTCTGCAAAGAAATAGTAAGGACATACAGTCAAGCATGGCTATGTCGAACTACAACGAACCAAACATTTCACTGACCCCTAAAATCATCTATATTTATAGATTATGGTCTGTTTTGTAGGAGTCATCGCTGCGTTGCTTTTTGTTTGTTGAATTCCGGTCTAGCAGGATATTCAGTGTTCTTTTAGTTAAAACTATTGATAATTAGAAGAATTAAAAATAACCAACCCGATTTTAACCATGTCGAATAAACACCTAATTAATATGAAATACCTATTATTACTTTAGTTTGAATGATGATTCTAAAGATAATGCATAAATAATTCTAGCTATAATGTTCTGTATTGAAATATATATTTCATATGACCAAAATATATTTGGTGTTATTTCTTTTTTTAATTTGGAACTAAATATAAAAATTCATTTAGCATAAGCGACATAAGCTATGAATAAAAACCAAGGTCATTTGTCACGCTAGTGCACCTAAGAAAGGTCATATGCAGTATTATTTCTTGGGAATAATTATTGTTATGGTCAGTCTCCATTACACAAATGTTACAGATTACCGAAGGGGCAATCAAAAATGGACAGTCCAGATAAACATAGGGTTCACAAGACGAAGAAACACAAATCAAAACCACAACACAATATGTGTTGGACACCAATATGCGCAATCAAGCACAAACCGCGTAAATAAGACATGATTCCTCCTAACACAACTGGAGGTACAGACGAACCGAACATCGTTTTATGGTGAAATCATATCGGATATCACAACACTAATATCATCCAATCAGGATGTAAAATAGTCCAAATCAATACTTACACAAACATAGTAAATTTCCTATCACTCTGAATGGATGTGTTATCACTGAATAAATTCTACTCCAAAACGAACTAGACCCTGGAAAGAAATATTAAAGATAAGTGAATCCTGGTTGTGTTGTACTCGGGCGGACCAAAATGTATTGTTCGAGTTAAGTTAGTATTCGAATAAACCGAGGAACCAATAGCTGAAGGCTAAAACATTTGAGTCTTATGTCCCAAATGAAACATTGTAAAAAATGGTGTCAAGCATCATAACTCTCACCCTATATATATGTACAAAATGTATATATCAAGTCCAGCAATATATATATATATTGTTTAGTTCAGTATTTATTTTTAAAAAATTATGGTTTTAGTTCTCATATCAATATTTGCTTCGTCTGTATTGTCATAAGTATTATCATTGTACTTGATATCCTTTCTTGTGTTGTATTCGGGCGGACCAAAATGTATTGTTCGAGATAAGTTAGTATTCATTCGAGTAAACCGAGGAACCAATAGCTTAAGGCTACAACATTTGAGTCTATATGCCAAATGAAATATTGTAAAACATGGTGTTTAACAACATAACTCTCACCCTATATATATGTACACAATGTATATATTAAGTCCAACAATATATATATATATATATATATATATATATATATATATATATATATTGTTTAGTTCAGTATTTATTTTTACAAAAAAGTGAGCTAATAACGTAGAGAGATCACTGGTTACATTTGTGAACACAACAAAGAATAGCAGAAACATTTGAAATATTGGTTTGTAGAAATTTAAATAATAAATGTTTTATATTATTATTTAGAAATATAGTTTTTGTAATTAATGCAGTATTACGGTTTTAGTTCTCATATCAATATGTGCTTCGTTTGTATTGTATCATAATTATTATCATTGTACTTGATATCCTTTATTATTTCCATATTGCCCATTTAACCACAGAAATAAAATATAAAATAGCACAAAGTACTTCTTTTATGTTATGTATGTCATACAGATATATCAATAAATCTTCACCACTATTTTTGTCCCCCCCCTTAATATTTTGTTAGTTTGGGGTTATGGTGTCTAACGCCACTTTCAACAATATTGCTATTATATCATGGCGGTCAGTTTTATTGGTGGAGTACCCGGAGGTAATCACCAACCTGTCGCAAGTCACTGACAAACTTTATCACATACAGTTGTATCGAGTACATCTCGACATGAACGGGGTTCGAAATAACAACTTACGTTATGTTAGGCACTGATTGGATGGGTACTTGTAAATCTAACTAGTATGCGATCATGACCACGGCTGCTCCTACTAAGTATTTGAGTAAAATATACCCATGACCTAAAACTACTTAATTTAAGCAGCTAATGTAAATCCATGTATCCATGGAAACGACTTCCAGCTAACGAAATTTTACTGTAAATTCAAAATACATAAAAACTTTGTTAATCTGAATGGGTATAATTCTTGATTCTTGTCATGGTTACATACATTCTCCTTCCTTATACACACGGAATGTCATATATATATATATATATATACGTCTGAAAATTAAACCAAACAGTGTTAGAATTAGATTTTAGAGCTGTCAAATTTTTGTTCTTCCCTGGACGGGATTTGAACCCACACCATTGATACACTGCAGCACCATTCGCTTAGCCTTACGTCCAGCGCCCTAGACCACTCGACCACATCCACTCCCTTAAAAAAGGAGCTTCAATAATCCTAGTGTTACCTTTTCTCGTAAGGTAAATCTAGGGATAGACGTAAGACATGTGTATAAGCGTGTGTAGATGGTACATATATACTTAATATTATAATTTGACAGCAATCTAACTCAGCAATTTTTAATATATTGCATAGGATAATGAAGAATTCATTATACAGTCACAGTAAATAAAGTATATTATACAAACGTCTAGAAGCAAGTGACAACCATACAATATATCTGTCCCACTGGATCTGAAAGTTACTAAGGATACTAGGTTAATACTAAATATTATATACGTCTGAAAATTAAACCAAACAGTGTTAGAATTAGATTTTAGAGCTGTCAATTTTTTGTTCTTCCCTCGACGGGATTTGAACCCACACCATTGATGCACTGCAGCACCATTCGCTTAGCCTTACGTCCAGCGCCCTAGACCACTCGACCACATCCACTCCCTTAAAAAGGAGCTTCAATAATCCTAGTGTTACCTTTTCATTTAGGGTAAATCTAGGGATAGACGTAAGACATGTGTATAAGCGTGTGTAGATGGTACATATATACTTAATATTATAATTTGACAGCAATCTAACTCAGCAATTTTTAATATATTGTATAGGATAATGAAGAATTCATTATACAGTCACAGTAAATAAAGTATATTATACAAACGTCTAGAAGCAAGTGACAACCATACAATATATTTGTCCCACTGGATCTGAAAGTTACTAAGGATACTAGGTTAATACTAAATATTATATACGTCTGAAAATTAAACCAAACAGTGTTAGAATTAGATTTTAGAGCTGTCAAATTTTTGTTCTTCCCTCGACGGGATTTGAACCCACACCATTGATACACTACAGCACCATTCGCTTAGCCTTACGTCCAGCGCCCTAGACCACTCGACCACATCCACTCCCTTAAAAAGGAGCTTCAATAATCCTAGTGTTACCTTTTCTCGTAAGGTAAATCTAGGGATAGACGTAAGACATGTGTATAAGCGTGTGTAGATGGTACATATATACTTAATATTATAATTTGACAGCAATCTAACTCAGCAATTTTTAATATATTGTATAGGATAATGAAGAATTCATTATACAGTCACAGTAAATAAAGTATATTATACAAACGTCTAGAAGCAAGTGACAACCATACAATATATCTGTCCCACTGGATACTAGGTTAATACTAAATATTATATACGTCTGAAAATTAAACCAAACAGTGTTAGAATTAGATTTTGGAGCTGTCAATTTTTTGTTCTTCCCTCGACGGGATTTGAACCCACACCATTGATACACTACAGCACCATTCGCTTAGCCTTACGTATATATATATATACAACGTCTGAAAAACCAGTCAACGATCAATCTTACGGGGTGTTGGGTCGTTACGGTATAACGATACTATACAAGTAAAATAAATTATAAACGTCTAAGATGGTTTGCAAAACAACACCAAGTACACACAGCACATTTAAATAAAAATTTATATATGGGATTTCAATTCTTTTATGTATGTATTGATATATGAGTAACATCTGGTACTGTTGTGCCGCACATTGACCGTCAAAAACGTTTTTTTGAAATTGTAAAGTCGCCATATTGGTTCGATATTTTATTTAGTTAGACATTCATAAAGTTCCTCAGTGGGACGAAAATTTTGTCATTCAGCAAAGTGCTTAATTCTTTATCAGTTTGTTGTGTGTACTTGGAGTTGTTTTACAAACCATTTTAGACGTTTATATATGTATATACATATAGTCTATTTCTGTGTCTTAACTCCATCATACTAATATTTGCAGACGAAACCATTGCTTACATGGCTATGCAATTCGCTATCAACTAAATTGAAATATGGGAAGCAAAATTGAAAATGGCTTTCTAGGCGGATATGACGTCTATCTGTTACTCGAAATAAAAAATTTCGATCACATTTAACAACACCTTTCATGGCCATCCACTCGAGTCATTAGAACAGCACAACTATCTTTGTCATGAATCTCATAAATCTCTCGTTACACCATGACTTGAGTTTGACTGTTCTGCCTGTGATCCCCACAATAAAGGCGAAATCAATAAACTCGAAATGGTCTAACGCAGGGCTTTAATGTTCTGCACCAATAGGCGGCGAAGAACATCTAGTATTGGTAACATGATACAGCACTGGAACTGGCACAGTCTTAAAGGTAGGGGCAAAGATGCTCGACTTGTCATGATGTATAAAGTAGCAAACGAAAATGTAGCTATTACTAAACACAACAGGCTTAATCCACCATTGAGAAAATCACGGAACATGCATGGAGTCTGTTGTCACGTTTGTCATAGAGCTTGGTGTCAAGGTATGTGTAAAGAAATGACGTAGATCTGTTTCTGTTATATCATGTTCTTAGGGGGAGAATAGCAATGGAACCCTCTTAACAAGAGTGGATTATTAGTAGATGAAACATCATCATCATATCTGTAAACATTGCCTCCTAAGAGTTAAGGGAAAAGATCGGCCATAAAAGGGGTACAGTTTGTTGCCATAAAAATGGCTTCGTGCTTGCACAAAAACTAAAAACCTGTAATATTGCTTACGATTACTAAAGAAGGACATAGTCTTATACTAGTCATAGAGTTCAAACGAACCTGCACGTAGCTTATAGTTTGTTGAAATCCGGAGAGCAAACATCGTATACATAAAATTGAGCTCATGACCTAGTGAGTGAGTGATTGTTGATTAGCGCAAACTCAGCAATTTGTCAGCTATATCACGGCGCGAACAAGTTTATTTTCCATGTGATTATAATTATGTAATAGACCAACACGCGTAGCTTGATTTTTAATCAACAGTCGAGAATAGATAACCCCAGAGCGGGGCTTAATGCTGAAGGCCGGCCCTGCACAGAACAGTCCGCGGGTAGACATGCCGCCCCACTTGAACACATTATCCTGATTACGAGTCAATCAATATTTGCCCTTTCTCCTTAACACTGCCTCCTTACCGGAGGAGCAACAAATAACAATTTAATAGTCTTAGATTTGACCAGGTAGGATTCGAACCAACGATCTACTTTTACACCACGTATAGTATCGAAAAGTTATGCCATTTACTATTTGTTAGGACACTACAGAAATAGTTCGTCGATGCATTCAAGCCAAATTGATGCAAAAGTTATATATCAAAAACATATAGTAGTAGACCAACACATTTAGTTGGATTTTCATACCGCTAGTACACTAAGACAACTATTAGCAGGTGGACATGTCGCTCCACTCTGACACATTATCCACATTCCAAGCTATCCAGTTTTACTCTGACGTCTTAATATTGCATGCTTAATGTTAAAGCAGAAAATATCAAATTGATCAATTTAAGTTTGACCCGATAGGGGCGCAAGAAAATTATCTACCACACTCGAGGCGAACACGTTAACTATTACACCAGAGATACGGTTTTGAAGTTTGAAAATGCGTAATAAGCGATTTGTTTATGAGGTTAGTGCAGTAAAAACGTAGGTTCTCTACAGATTTAACAATAATTGATGGACAAGTTATATATCAAGACACCAGAGGGATCATCAGAATCCGTAAATCGAAGAAGGACAGACAACACAATGGTCAAAAGATACAGGACAAAAGGACAAACAACGCTCTACAGTAAATACACATAAAACTAAAGATCGAGTCACAGTAACCCCACTAAGCACCGGGGATGAAGGAGCTGCATTTTGCCCTTGTTGTAATTATTTTTGCCTGCTTACTGGTATTTGTTTATCTTTCAGTATTGTAATATGTTGTACTTTTCTCCCTAATTGGTAATTCACCATTTGTCCAATTAATCACAAACTACAGAGGTATTTGTAATTTTACTTACTGTCAGGAGCACGTGGTTCTGAAATGTTAAATAGAGCAGGTTAATACACGGTCATTCAGTATATTATATTTTCCATAACTCAAATATTAAGTTTGTTTTCGAGGTCTTTCATGGCATTCTCTAAGTAGTAAGTGGTTCTACTAAGGAAACACATGACGTCGTAGCAACAGATAGAGGTTACAATTTGAAGAAAAAAACTCAGCTTCTACAAGCTATTTCTGTTATCTCAAGTTCTTTGAGGAATATTTCAATGGAATCCAGTTAGCAAGTGTGGATTATTAGTTGAGGAAACATCATCATTGTGTAAACATTGCCTCCTAAGTGTTAAGGGAAAGACCGGCCATAAAAGGGGTACAGTTTGTTGCAGTGGGGATGCCGAAGACTTGTTAACATAATGTGCTCTTCGAACTCGACAAACATGTTACCGATAAAGAACTCCAACATACTGATGACTTCATGTTCTGTGCAGCACCTTTTCACTTTTGTTTCGCGCTTGAACCAAAACTATAAACTTGTAATATTGCTTACAATTAAATATGGTCATATTTGTCGGAGTTCGTATTAGGCCATATTGAATCGAGATCCAACGGACTCGTACATAGCTTATGCTTTGCTAGAGCGAACATCGCATACATAACATTGATTGTATGCCCTAGTGAGTGAGTGAGTGAGTGGTTTGTTGCTTAGCGGCAGAAAATGTTCAGCTATATCATGGCGAGAACAAGTTAATTTGCAATGTGATAACGATGTTAGATGTCATCTTTTTACTATACCAACACGCTTATTTAGATTTGTATAGTACTATCTCACTGTAAGAACAGCCGAGAGTAGATGACTCCAGCGCGGGGTCCAAATGGCTTAAGGCTGGCCCTAAAAACACCAATCCGCGAATAGACATTTCGCTACACTCTTATTTAGCTGCTTGCTTAGTGGAGAAGCAATACATACCAATTAAATAGTCTTTGCTTTGACCCAATCGGGGCTCGAACCCACGATCTATCGTACTCGAGGGGAGCGAGCTAACGATTACACCACCGATACAGTATTACGATCTAGTAACTTTCGACAAATTCAAACCAAATGTTGCACTAGATATTTATGAAATTATCGGATTGAAATTCGAAAACCATAATTTTCACAGAGAATTAAAAGGTATTTCAATTTGTTAACACACTAAGAAAATAGCTCCTCGATATATTCAAGCCAAATTGATGCACAAGCTATATATCAAGAATATTAAAAAGAATAAAAGGTGTGTGTTTTTGTTTTATTATTTTCTTAATGGTAATTTAGCTTTGTCCCATTAACCTCAAACGGTAGAAATAAATGTAATTTGACTTACGCCTATCGTCATCTGGTTCTGAAATGGTAAAAGGAACATTTTAATGCAAGCAGATTCATTAAATTACATCATGAACGACTCAAATACAATTATTTATATTTCGAGGCCATCCATGGCATTCTGTAAGTAGCAGGTAGAATGGTTCTACTAAGGAGACACATGACATAGTTGCAACAGAGAGAAATTGAAATTTGAAGCATACTAGACTAGAGCTTAGCATATAAACATTTACCCATACATTTGTTGTTTCGAGCTTTGATTATGTTCCTCGGTTTCTGAAAGTCATATAATTTACGATGTACATGTATTATCAATATGATGCACTGACATTACCGTTCCCATACTTCACATAGAACCTTTATTCTAATGTAGGATATTCCTCATCGAAAAGATGCATGTGAATATCCAAAAGAAATGTGTTCAATGATCGAAATGTAACGGACACAAAAAAATAGTGCGAGAAAATGTATGCCCATATAAAATAACATATTAATGACATATATTTGGTTATTCCGAACTCGAACGGTTCAAACATTGTATTTCGTTTAAGAGAAGCATTCGAGCAATCCGACGTACCAATAACTTATAGCTACAATATGTGGGAATCAAATAAGGAGAAAAAATGCCACTCCATCAAAATAGTTCCAGCATCTAAAAGAAAAATCGTTGAAGCTGAGACAAAATTGATACCTTTAACACACATGCATATGACCTCTCACTATTATGGGCTGGTAAATAGAAATTCTTTTAAATCGATTTACTTTAATACATTACTTTCCAAAGTTCAAAATAACAAGGATTTACGGTATAATTGATCCACTTTATAAATGTATATTGACATAATTATGTCATGATTTAATAGATATTCCGTTCTTACACACGAAGGGTAGCATGAAAGAACCAGAAGAACTCAACCTTTAGATATGCATATGTTATGTCGGAGATCATGCTGTGCTGCTAATCGATTGTTGAACTCCAGTCGGTATTTATCCCATCATGTTAGAGCTCTAGCCATAAACTCATTGTTTTTGGTTGATAATTTAGGTAAAAATTATAAAAACGTTAGAGAATACCGAAGAGGCAATCACAAAAGGACAATCCAGAGAAATTGGCAACATAGGGTACACAAGACACAGAAAAAACAAAAGAAAAACACAAAACAATATAAATAGAGCGAACGGCGCTCCCCTACAAACAACTGGGGGTAAACACTGTCAACATAGGTTACAAAGGACGAATAAAAACAAAACACAATATTTGTTGGACACCACTATACGCAAACAAACACAGATAACGTAAATAAGACATGCGCTCGCATACAAACAACTGCAGGTCAGGACGAACCGAACGTCGTTTTAAAGCGGAAATCGTAGCGGACATGACAACATGGAATGCAGAACGCAAAGATACTTGATATGACAACATTTTGGACATCACTGTACGCAAACATATACAAAAATCACAATAATATATAAACCCCCCATCCCCTCTTTACAAGCAATAATACTATCGGATGAAAGACGAAACAGGTTAAAGAAAGCAATCTGGAATATACATACAGTCCGTTTGAACGTGGAAAAATCTACGGTTTTTAAAACAAAAATCTGTCTTTAATTGTTGTATCTGCCATGTAATTGTATATTTTATTTCACTTCATTACATACAATGGTAAAGAATAAATGCAATTGCTAGCCCTGAAAAAAGATTAAATACAGCGACAACTAACTGACAATTATCCCAGAAATTACACAAAATATTTCAATTACAATATATTCACTCACCAGGTACATGTGGGGTCTTTCTCTTCATTCTATCACTTCTTAATCTTCCGAACAGTCTGAAATAGAAAGTTTGGGTTCGACTATTATATTATTGTGCTTGTCTGTTTGTGCATGTGTTTTCCTTTTCATGTATGATACATTTGCATATTACCGTAGCTGTCATTATTGAGCAACTATGTGGATTGTATGTGTCTGGGTTTGTGTGCTTGATTTAGAGATTTAGAATTACGTTGTGAAAACAAAGCCCAGAACTTGAAATATGAACAAGAGGAATCCACTGCAAAAACATATGCTTCAATGGCGAACTACAGTACTTTTAAAACACATATCAGAATCACTTAAAAAAAACAGAGTGTTAAAAATAAAACTTTATATGAGCAACACAGCGAGTGTCTTATTTTCTTTTAATACTTGTGTATCAACAACAAAAACTGGGATACAGGCGAGGTTCGTCGAGCCTTTCTCCAGTTTTACACAGAATACAAATAAATACAGATCAAGATTAGATATTCCAGTCGACAAAAAAACCGGTGAAAGTTGATTATGAATACTACATTGAAATTTGTTGTCTATTGGATGAATTTAGGACAATTCACCAAAGACACCAACTAATCCAAAACCAAGACTAAATTTCAACCCACATCGACTTAGAATTTGGGACACAGCAAATGCTAAATCATCTTCGGAGGACATATCACATTGTGTATATGGCAGACTTGATAGCAAAACTGACAAAGTGCAAACCAGTATTGAAATAGTGGATCTTCAGGGGAACCAGCAGCGAGTATTGTAGAAAAGAAATGACAGTTGGGGACCCCTTATTATACTAGTATCGTAGACATGAGATGATTCTTAATTTAGAATCACTTATTCCTCTGTGCTTAGGCGACGAATTCGAGCTAGGAAAGAACCAAATAATCATTTATATCATGTGACATGGCAACGATAAATCGCATAATAGTCGGAAGATGAAGGCAGAGTTCATGACGTATGCATTTCAAACATAATTGTCGCTGACAAAAAATGAAAATAAATAACTAAAATAAATAGAAAAAAGCTTTAATGGACATTATGAAATAATCTGATTAACTGTGTGCATTGTTTATTAGTTAGTATATTTAATTTTATGTTTGTAATTTTGACTCTCTGTCTATATTTATTGTATGATGATTATCATTTAGAAAATTATATAGTGTAGTTCTTCATTCCCAGCCCAGGGAATTTGTATTAGAAGTTAATTTCTTCATATTTATTAATTATTACACTCAGAATAAATTCACAGTTATATGTTACAATTTATATTTGTTAAAGACTTGACATGACATTGACAAACAGTATTTCAGTGCTTTGATTTCAGCTATTGTATTCAGGCATAATATTCAAACTGTCTTTCTGTTTTCCTTTAGATCTATGAAAGCTCAACTTTATTCAGGTCCTTTGTGAAATAATTTACAAGAATATAAGGAACGCTTAAATGAAACCTGTATATGAAGCATACGGTAAGCTGTGTATCTGTATTTAAAGTGTATTTTTAGATATGTACTGTCTATGTTTAGTTGATTTTGTTATGCGATTATTGTATTTTATCCTGCAATCAGTACATTTGCGGTACAATTATGCTATACGAATACAGTTTTGCTTTATTCGTACTAGACGAATAAACTTTTCGTACTATACGAATAAACTTTTTCAGCCTACGAATAAACTTTCCTGGTACCCTGTAGCTATGTACAGCGGAGGGTACAGAGAAGTATGAAACTGGTACTAATGTAACGCGGACCACGAAGAAGACATCCTTGACAACATTCCTGAAAGGCCAGGAATGACGCTTGTTTCTGTCCTTTTTGTTTAAATCTGACAAGTTTTCCGACTTTTGATATTGCAGGATAAACACAATATACGTACATTGTTGTTGAATATAAAATCCATTTGTACTCGCTGCGAAACAGGCCTGAAAGCTCGCTTTTCTGCCTGTTTCTAAAGCTCATACAAATAAATTTTATATTTAGCGACAATGTACGTATATTGTATATGTACATGTATATGATATGCTGCATATATCATTCGTTTATCAGTTGTTATCGATTAGAACGTGATTTGTTGATCTATTAATAATTATTCAGATATATAATGTTCATTTTTTTATTTTTTTCCCACGAAAGATGAGTTATCTTTCTTTATGCATATTATATTATTTTATCTGATATCTAATAAAACCAAGATCCATATTAAGTTATTTATTTATTTATTCATAATTGCTACATATTGACTCACATACATGCTACATGTTGTTGACTGATTTTGTCTGTTTATATAATTATGAGTTTTGACTTTCCCTTTGTAAGATTGTTCGGAGTTCGGTAATTTTGTTATTACCCTTATTCACATACATGCGATTTATCAATATGTCTTTGTCCAAACATGTTCATCTGGGTCCTGATTCAACAAAGCTTTCTTATTTGTTTTGATTTGTGTTCTTTCAAAAATAAGTAATTTTTTGTATTTAAAAATTTCATATTTGAGGAGATAATATACGTTGTGATAATTGTGTTAAACCCTTGTTTCAGTTGTACATGTATTTGCAATAAAATTACGAATAACACGTGTAGCACACACATAAATCAACAACAGAATTTTGGATTTCCGCATGACATTGCACAGTTTATGCTATGATTCAGCTTGCCCCGTCACCCCACCTCCAGTAATGATAGGCTATATTATTCAACAAGGAAATGGTTACTATCTTTAAATGTTCAAGCCGTTAATAGAGAAGGTAATTTATGTTTAACTTACACTGTTTTATAGCTTTTATTCTTCCGGATACACGTATCCCTTAGATCATTGACAATAATAACGGGGACCGATTACTGACTTAACAAGTAGCCCCTTAATTAGGATATTTCTAACATGATTGATTGATTGATAGGTAATGTATACAAGTGGGTTTATCGTATATTTACCTGTATTGATTATGTTGGGTGCTTTATTTTCTCCTTTGAACTGATTTTTATTGCATTTAGTCACCTTATTGTTATGACCTTCAATTTTTGTTATTAATTTTGTTTGTATATACTCAAGTTGATTTAATTTCTTATTACATACCCATTTGATAAAGTATTCATTCACACTTAAAATCGTTCCCTTTAAACAGATATTAACTGTTAATATGTTTATAAATATTCTGTATTTTTGTTTACCCAAATATCAAGGTTATTATATAAATATAAATAGGACAGGTGACTTTGTTTATAAACAGGACCACATGTAGGAAAACGAAAGTAACATAGCATACACATAGAGATACAGACACAATAAAACATAGACACAATTACAAATCACCAAACAATAAATTATGCACATAATATTTCTTTAACGACACATGTATTTCTTCTTCTTTATGTCTTTATATGCAATATAGTTTAAAAAAAGATATAATATGTACACATTTGTAAAAATAAGATGATGTATAATTCTTTTGTACCAACAGCACATAGATTTCAGCAAAAAGTAATAGCAAATAAAGTAAACATGGAAATAGTACATTTTTAAAACATGTATATACAAAGTAACAAAACACAATATTACAAGATATATATACAAATTTCTTAGTATTGTATTCACCAAGATTGTCATTAATGCTCATGAATATGAATTGTACAAATATTTTACTATGGTCCAATCTTTTGAAGCCTTTATTGAAGAGAAAACCTTCAATAACTCGTGCTTAATGGATTTTTTAGATGTAGTTCCTGTACCTGTGTGTGTCCAGTACATATCATCAACCTGTGAAATTGAAGAGTCAGCTGAGTATTGTTGGTGTCGAATTGCTTTTGTTGCAATGTGGCAACTGTTGAGCAATATTTACTTGTATCCTGCAATCAGTACATTTGCTGTACAAATATGCTATACGAATAAATGTTTGCTTTATTCGTACTAGACGAATAAACTTTTCAGACTACGAATAAACTTTTAAACCTACTAATAAACCTTTAAGCCCCGCCTATATATATTCCGGAACTACTTTTTGTGTTTTTGCTCTCCTGTGAAGGAGTTAAAATATTAACAGTAACCAATGTCAATAATCGACGTAGTCTTTTTCTAATAAATGTTTTCGTTCTCACTATTTGTAAATTTACAAACCGACAAAATGAAACTAATAATTTGAAAATTTCATATTTTTATACATATTTTACGATAAAAAAATCCTTCTAGAAGTCAATAAAAAACAAAACAAAAATCTTAAACAAATTCGAATCATTTATAACTTGACAGGGAAGCTTTGAAAACAAAACAAAAGCAGCTAAAATTACAGGACAAAGGGAATAAACCAAAGAGGGCATACCCTCCAACAGATGAGGAAATTAACATCCTTTATAACATAAACGTTCTGGGCAGTCACACATCAAACTCTAAGATTACTACATATATTTTATTATAAAATTTCTTCATATTAAAGGTTCAATTAATTCACATCAATTACTTCAACATATCAGATAGTAAATTTCTTCTAGGTGAAAAGATCACATATTTCTGCTATTGCATCAAGTCACTTTAAAATTATAGATAATTATTTATATTCTGAATTCTTTATGACACCACAAAATATCTATATAATTTGTTTTAACCATTTGGAATAATTGTATTCAGTCACTTCCTCCAATCATTTTGCATCTTTTTTTAAAACAATTTTTTCTTTTGCAAAATTCCAACAAAGTTGTATGATTTGTCAGTTGAAACTAGTGTTTTATCTGCTGGAATTCTACTCACTGTTGATCAGGATTACAGAACATTTTTTATTTTGTGCAATTCCATTTGAAACTGATTCAGATACCCCTGGCCTGTATGCAACAACTGAGTGATAGTTCTTGAAAAATGTGCTTTGTTTAATCAGATCTTTATAAAACGTTCATAGGTTTTTATGCAATTATTTCTTTCATATATATAGTCTTTGCACTTATTTCAAACATCACATGTACATTGTACATTGTTAGACAATTAATCCAGCCATTCATCTGAAAGACATTAATATAGCATTGATTATTATTAAAATACATGTTATTATATATTTACTAATACAATAACAAGAAAAAAGGAACAAAATGCAGACTAAATTAGCAATGTTTGAATATTTGAAACTTCAAGCTTTCATAATGAATTTTTGTATGATCCGACACAGAAAATATATTCGTACATTAGTCATTTCTCGCAACAGCCAACATTATCATGTAAATATTGTTCATTCCAGAAAAATATATCCTTCACTCTAATAATTTTCTGGTCACAACACTTATACAATAAACCTATGTCCATAATATTCTTGGTTCCTTAGTGACATCGCATTATGTAATTTACCAATCAATGGATTATGGTTTAATAATAGCACATTTGATATGAAGAAAATAGTTGGTGGGGATTATACATACATGTAGACTGCAATGCATATTAATTCATTTGATTATGATATACAAACAGAAGTTAAATATAGTAATTAAAATCATATCTGGTGCTTGTTGACACTAAATCAGATCTCTATTTTGATTTTCTTCAATTTATCGTGTATATATGAAAGTTTTATTTTATTCTATAAAAATAAATTCCAATTTTCCATTGAAACCTATGTAAAGTCCAGAAGATTGGTATTATCTTCTCCTCCGTTATATACTTGCATTGTGGCAAAATACATAATTTATTTGTACGAGCTTTAGAAACAGGTAGAAAAGTGCATGAAAGAAAACTTTCCAGTCTCATGAAAAAAAAATGAAGGAAAGTTGCAAATTAGACATTAATCAATCAGTGCCAGAAAATATCTTATCCCGTCCAGAAGTTAAGAGAAAACAATTTGGAGGGGATCTATAGATATTATGCAAATATCAGGGCATACAAATGTGGCATTTATTAATAATAACTCAACATTGAGTGAGGAAAGACACAAGAAAATATCAAACATCCTCAGCAACACTGAAAGTGAAACTAACAGAAATGCTTTTCAGAAAACTTACCTCGTAAAACCTCCACAAATACTACAGCCAATAGCACTTCTGATGTTTCGTGTCGAAGCAATCCCGATGTTCCTTCTTACAGTTCCAATACAAATATGTCAAGTCAAATTAGTTCTATGTTTTACGCGTGGTCATCCATAGCAAATGGTGAATGTGTACACAATTTTCACAAATCACTTATATCCCAATAACTGAGCATTTGCGTGTTTGACATCGTTGTTAAATACATTCCCGTGAATCAGTTCAGTTTGTTGAAATAAATGATTAATCTTTCTGTTTTCTCTACTCTACCTAGTTTACTTAAAACATGCTCGAATCGTCGATATATGTATGTGTGTGTTGCTTTCACATGTTTACAAACTGTGTGGGTCATACTTAAATACGCCTGCAGTAGTAACCAGGGAAATATATACGCCTGTGTGTCATACAAAGGTGGACGCCTGCAACTATATGGTTCTTTTTTATTTAATTTTTTTTAATATAAACTAGTAAAAGGAATATATCGGATGTTTATTATTTGATATAAAAAAATTAAAATAAAAGTGAACCATATAGTTGCAGGCGTATACCTTTTCACACAGGCGTATATATTTACCTGGTTACTACTGCAGGCGTATTTAAGTATGAGCGCATGTGACGTATGATCGATAAATTAATGTGTTTTCATATCTATGAAAAACATATTAAATATATATATTTCAGGTTCTAAACTATCATTTTTTTATATAGATGTTCATCTTAATCAATAAATCTTCATTTAAATAAAGTTATTTCACTTCCTTTTGAGAACTATTTGTTCGCGAATTTTTGTCGGCAAAAACAATCTGGTATTTTACTACGCCAAATAGTGAGGATTCCGTTGCATTAAAAAATGCATTTTTACGAGCTAAGATTATTTTTTAGGGCATCGTGGATTGCAGGATAAATACAATATTGGTCTGTTGAGGGTAAATATATAATTTATTTGACTCGGCGCGAAACGGGGAGAAAGACTCGCTAAAAGCTCATCTTTCACCCCGTTTCTCAGCCTCGTCAAATAAATTCTATGTTTACCGTCAACAGACCAATATTGTATATTTATCTGTAGCTAAGAGCATGTAAAAAGCTGATGCAAAGATGAAGTTTATATGAGAACTATACATATAAGTATTTTTTAAATATTTTTTATATGAATTATATTAAAAATGAATGAGTTTATAACAGTTGTTTTACTCTATTATATTTATCTACCAGGCTTTTTTTCTGGCTTTCTTGCACATTTCTCTCTTTCTTTGTCATGAATGACATCAGGAGGAGTGACTGGAGATTTTTCCAATAATTCTGAACGTCCTTTCTTCTTTTTCGGTGTCGACTTGCTAGAGACAGGACTGTTTTCATTTCCTGCAAGTTTGATTACGATATTTCTCCACTCGAGATAGCTCAATTTTAAAATCGTAAAGTTCCAGTTTTAGCGAGAGTGGAGAAATACTGTAATCCACTGGTAGCAGAATTACATACCAATGGAATACGATATTTCTCCACTCCAGATAGTTAAAATTTAAAGTTCAAACTTTTTAGCGAAGGTGAAGAAATACCCTAATCTGCGCGTAACAGAAAGAAAGTATGTTTCTCCTATGACCAAAACGTCAAAAATATTTTTTAGGTTATTAATTTCCGTCGTTAATGAGGTTGAAAGAAAATTGGCGGGAATTCTCATCCAGAAATGTAACCGTTATGGTGATTAAAAAATATTACGAAAATTTAACCGACTGGTTAAACACACTAAGCATATGAAAAAAGTTAATTATGTATACTTGTGATATCTGCGAATGAAACGTATAACATTTTAATTACACAAAATGACATTACTTAAAATAAAAATAAAAAAATACGGTGACACTGGTATGAGCAGTTTTCAAAATAATGTATTATACCTTCAAGTACGTAAGATACGAACAGAAACAACAGACATCTGAACATCATCACAGCAGATTTACAAATTAATGTTTAAAAATTGAAGCTGCGCAGATAAAAATAAATTGTCGTAAATTTGATACCTTGTGATAAATATTCCCATCCATAGAGTAAATTGGGTATGGCAAGGGTCTACGGGACATATTTTTTAATATCACCAATGAGACAATTGTGAATATTTTGCTTAACCAATATTTTGCATAAAACAATTGTAAATATATTTCATATTCAATATAGTAATAATAATAATAATAAGGCTTTACATATTTATATAGCGAACTCATTGCATCCTCTGATGGTTATGGTACCTGTATTTAGTCTTGATCAATAGATAATAAGAAATTATGGCAATTTAATTTCACTGGAAATAATTCATTATTACCAACGTGACAAACGTTCATTTATCATAATTATATCATAAATCATAAAAGGTCAACTTTTTTTCAGTTTATTTTTCCTGTTTATGCTTAAACGTTCTGTTATTGTATACCAGCCTTCCCGACGGAAACTCGAAACATAATTACGTCGTACATTTTATATTTTCTTCTACGTGCGCTCTACAACCTCTTTGAAAGGTGCGTGCGCTCGTTGTGCAGGATGACTCTATTACACATTTCGTCATTGACCGGAAGTAGATTAGTTCCTCAGGTATCTATAATTCCACTATTAATGTACGTTAAAAGCTACGTGCCGTGAATCTTGCAAGGAGATGTCGTTAAAGTCCTGTTGCAAGGCAAACATTTTCAAGTACAGTCAAACCTGTATTAAGAGGTCACCATTGGGACAAAGAAAAAGTGGCATTTAAAGACAGGTGACCTCTTAAAAGAGGTTCAATTCACATGAAATTCTCTCACAGACAATAAAAATGTGACCTTTTAATACAGGTGACTGCATGAGTAGGTTTGACTGTATGTCTTCTTTTCTTTGTCGTAATCCATACATAGGATATTCCCAGATCCACTTTTTTTAAACCTGCAGATAATGGCAAGCCATAACGATATCTACCTAGTTTATGATTCCAGAATTGGAATATGGGTATTACAGTTAGCAGCATACGTTAATTTTTGCCATAAAGTCCAAATCATCCTCTTTTAACTGGAGTGATTTATTGCTTGCTTACTTGTGTTCGTCGGTGGTGTAATTCCTGCTTCTATGATAAAGACAGATGGAATCGGAATAAAGACAGATGGTCTCGAAATAAAGACAGATGGACTCGGAAAAAAGACAGATGGACTCGGAATAAGAATAATGTGCATGAATGAAGGAATTTTTGAATAGTGTTTTTTATAATTTCATTTGTATCTCAAGTATCGATGCCAGTATCGTGTAACGGTCGTTGTGGTCGTGATCGTATGGTAGATTTACAACTGCCTGTGCAATCAGTACCTATCACCACTAAGGTTGCGAGTTCGAATCATCCCGCTCATGCCGAGGTGTACTCGATACAACATTATGTGATAAAGTTTGTCAATGACTTGCGGCAGGTCGTTGATTTTCTCTGGGTACTCAAGTTTCCTCCATCAATAACACTGACAGCCACGATATAACTGAAATATTGTTGAATGTTAATCTTCTACATATACATATACATCGCTGAGCAATTTGGAACGTTACATTGGTGCCATTATGTAGTACATATTGACGGTTTTAAGTTCGCTACCCATACCGACATACTGTATTTGAATAGAAATGAATGATAAGAAATAATAGTTAAAAACGGGTGTCATTCCTAAAACGGTGACCATATAAAGGGGTTTGAAAATCGAAAGTGATAACAAATTGATAACAAGTGCAAAATAGATTTTCACAATATTTATCTGACTAAATCACTCACAAACATCGGCATATTTCACCCTCCTAATTGTCTGTTCCGGTATGCAAACAAATAAAAGACAGAAAATATACCACCCTATACAGTTTTAAAATCCAATCCAAAAATGATCGAAGCAGATATATAATCGATACATCTAACGCATCTATACGTTGTAGCCCACTCTCCTGGCTTGTTATAGACACTTAAATATAAATTGACGAGAGCCTTGGCGAGACCCAAACCTCCCATCGTTATGAGATGATGCAGTCATGTAAGTGTTTTCTATATGTGTGGGTAAAGTGTCTACCTTCACATATAACTGAGTTTGTTATGTAATACACAGGTTTTTCTACACAATTTTAGATATAATGTATATAATTTAATCAGCAAGTTGAATTACCTAACAACTCATAACATCCTATCACCAATACGCGTGGGCTTGCGCCCGGCTTTGTAATTTACAAAAAAAGGGTACACTCGACTCGCAGCCGGAAGTGATAAAAGTTTACCAGTTACTTGCCCATGGTAGGTTGTTCTCTCCGGGTACTCCGGCTTCCTCCACCACTAAAACTAATCGCCATGATATTGCTGAAATATTGCTGAAAGTGGCGTTAAACACAATAAATCAAATCAAATTATAAAATAACATAAACTACTAGAATAGCATCGTGCACACTAGATTTGATATCTTTTATTGCAACTTAATAGGGATTGTTCTTATATTATCAAATTCAAGCCTTTACAAGCATTTTAATATTTGTCTGTTGAGATTGAAACTTAAAACAATACGATAGTTCCTGAAAGAATAATTGACTAAAGAAAAACCACGAAACAAAACAAAGAAATATAAAACAAACAAACAAACAAAAATTAAAAGCAAAAAATTAAGAATAAAATAAATGAATACACAAACAAAAAACAACAAAAATATACAAGATGTTCAGATTTGGAGATTTTAAAGCACATTTTCCAACCAAAATTACACTGAGGACAATTTAAATTCAAATTTGACACCATAATGTCAGTTAAACTGAAAAATAAGAGACCCACATATTAAAAGAAAATGCTATCAATTTATTTTAATTTCAAAAATTATATATGTACACTTCCACCCAGTAATTGTGATAACAAATGTGGTTGATACAATACTCAGCTTTAATGTTTGATGCATTTCTTTGAAAATGACAGATAAAATATAGCATAAAAATAATTTTGAAAATATTAGCATACATAAATTATATTCAGTTATCACATGTTTTATTGAAATAATGCCGAATTTGCATGTGTAATAAAAGCATAATTTCCGGCGTGTTATTTGGCTCCGGGGCAATAACATTTTACGAGGGCAATAACACGTGATATGCCCTCTTCTGAAGGCAATAACATGTTATCTGCCCTGGTAAAATGTGATAGATTAATACATGGCCTTTTTTATATTGCCCTTGTCATTAGCCCTCGGGGACGATAGCAAGGTCTCGTGCGGATTACAGGGGCAATATGAAAAAGGCCATGTATTAATCTATAAATATTTGTTTCAATACTGTGTTCAGTGTTATCACAAAGTACATTGAAACCTGCCTAACCCGAACAATAAATAAAACGTAATCCTGTATAAACTGAACTTTAAACAAAGTCCCAATGTAAGAAATATTTGTCAATTTAACCTATCTAATCCGAACACAAATGTTGGTCCTAAAGTGGTTCACCGAACTTTAATGAAAGTCTCAATGTTCAAAATATTTCTTAGGTTAACATATCTAAACTGAACACCTGTCTATTACGAACAAAACAGTTGGTCCCAATATGTTTCTGCATAGAAATGTGTCGCCTTATCAGTATCATAGCAAATTATTCTAATGGGGGACATCTTTGTCAATTTAACCTATCTAAACCGAACACAAAAGTTGGTCCTAAGGTGGTTCTGGTTAGACAGGTTTCGCCTTATCAGTATTATAAACAAAGGTATTAGTTGTACATTCTGTTCCACATGGTGTACATCCACGACACTTCCGGTTGTACTGGCTGGAGGTTAATTTTGTAGGTAACGTCCGAATAAGATTCCGGAGAGCAAGAATAAAAAATCTCGTTTCTTTCTGCAGTAGCATTAACTAGGATGTACACAACGTGCTCCTTATACTCTGATAAATTCATCTCCTCCATTCTAAGCTGCAAATCTATTGAATCTTCGGAATAAGTCCAGGAGCCGAACTTAAAAGTGCACTCAGTTCCTCCATCTTGTGATGGCATACAATTGTTCGTCTCTATGCGAATCGCTGGAGCAAGCAAGACACTGCCATCTTTGCTGATTACAGCATTTGGTCCGACATCATTTTTTGAATGAGGACTGGAATGAGAATTTTCTAATATTAGTTAGTATCATGTATGTATTTCGTTTCTTATGCTGACATTTTATTTTGAGCTCTAAAACTCTCCTACCCTTCCGATGTTCTCCCTGCTAAAACACCCTTCAATAGACACGTCTCAAGCGACTTACATGAAACAGTGTTATCACTTAAATATTAATAATGTTCACTTGACGTTAAATAGCCAATCCATCACGTTTGAAATGACTTTTTCATTTCCAATCAAACAATCATGCTTAAAGTGGCGTTAAAAACCAACCGATCATTCATGTTTAAAATTGACGACAAATACCAATCAGTCATGTTACATATGACGTTTATCATCAATCATGTAAGTGACGCTAAGCACTAATCAATATTAGTGTTATGCTAAAGCGATTAATGATCAGTAATATAGCCCAATGCTTTCGTTTAGTTTTGTACACCTGGTTGCTTACGGAACCGACTGTAATTGTACGATGCAATTCACCTGATACAAGTGACTGTTTCCTACGTGATCTAACAATGATGTTGAAATTGTTCAGAAGATGCTGCTTTCGATCACCGATGCATCGAACTCCTAGAGAGCTAACGTTATAGAAATATAATTATTCATATTGATCTAGTTTAAAGGCGACATCACCATTATCATTAGCATCTGATCAAAACGTTCAACAATTAATGCTTTGTTGTTTATTATATGCTTTTTTGGTTTTGTTTGTTTGTTTACATTGCTACTAGTGCAGAAAACGCTGTCATTAAATTTTGAACATAAAATTATTGTGTACAAAATTAATATTGAAACTTTGTAACCATGGTTGATGACGTCATAGACATACAATCTGGATAAGTTAAGCTCATTAAGATAATACGTATTTGACCTACCTGTTGTAAAGTACAATGTCAGGTGTCCATATTTCAGACATCGGTAGCCTCAGATTTTGAGGTTGGTCGTCCAAGGTCAATCTTGGGTCAGTCCATTCCAATTCTTGCAAAACATCCATTACAAGCGTTCTAGTATCCTGTATAACAGAGGTAAGGGAATGTTCATACGTTTTATTCCGAAGTAAAAGAAAGGCATTCATCATGTAAATTAAATATGAAAAACGACATAACGTCTGTGTATTGTTCGGAACTATAAAAATAGAGACCACGCGAGTAGCTCTGTAGAATGGACGCTCACTTCAAATAAGACTACTTGAAGCAAGTGTTAATTAGGGGAGATCGCTGATGACCCGTTGCGAGACAAAGTTTTCCAACCGTAAATATCTCAAATTTGTATGAATGGCAACACAATTAATCCATTCAAATGGTGTTATCAGTCCCACCCGTTTTACCTACATGATTTATTATATGTAATTATATTTTTTCCAAAGGTATAGCTGGAAACCTCCTCATGCCCAACATGAGGTTCAACAGCAGCTTTAAAATTGTTAATAATGACATTTGTTTTAAATCTCTTATTATATATTTAATACGCCTAGTTACGACAAAAGAGATTTCTATTCACCTCCTATAATACGCCTAGTTACAACAAAAGAGATTTCTTTTCACCTCCTATAATACGCCTATTTACGACAAAAGAGATTTATATTCACCTCCTATAATACGCCTAGTTACGACAAAAGAGATTTATATTCACCTCCTATAATACGCCTAGTTACGACAAAAGAGATTTCTATTCACCTCCTATAATACGCCTAGTTACGACAAAAGAGATTTCTATTCACCTCCTATAATACGCATAGCTACGACAAAAGAGATTTCTATTCACCTCCTATAATACGCCTAGTTACGACAAAAGAGATTTCTATTCACCTCATATAATACGCTAGTTACGACAAAAGAGATTTCTATTCACCTCCTATAATACGCCTAGTTACGACAAAAGAGATTTCTATTCACCTCCTATAATACGCCTAGTTACGACAAAATATATTTCTATTCATCTCCTATAATACGCCTAGCTACGACAAAATATATTTCTATTCACCTCCTATAATACGCCTAGTTACGACAAAAGAGATTTCTATTCACCTCCCATAATACGCCTAGTTACGACAAAAGAGATTTCTATTCACCTCCTATAATACCCCTAGTTATGACAAAAAGAGATTTCTATTCTCCTACTATAATACGCCTAGTTACAACAAAAGAGATTTCTATTCACCTCCTATAATACGCCTAGTTACGACAAAAGAGATTTCTATTCACCTCCTATAATACGCCTAGTTACGACAAACGAGATTTCTATTCACCTCCTATAATACACCTAGATATGACAACAGAGATGTCTATTCACCTCCTATAATACGCCTAGTTACAACAAAAGAGATTTCTATTCACCTCCTATAATACGCCTAGTTACAACAAAAAAGATTTCTATTCACCTCCTATAATACGCCTAGTTACGACAAAAGAGATTTCTATTCACCCCCTATAATACGCCTAGTGACGACAAAAGAGATTTCTATTCACCTATAATACGCCTAGTTACGACAAAAGAGATTTCTATTCACCTCCTATAATACGTTAGTTACAACAAAAGAGAATTATATTCACCTATAATACGCGTAGTTACGACAAAAGAGATTTATATTCACCTCTTATAATGCGCCTAGTTACGACAAACGAGATTTCTATTCACCTCCTATAATACACCTAGATATGACAAAAGAGATGTCTATTCACCTCCTATAATACGCCTATTTACGACAAAAGAGATTTATATTCACCTCCTATAATACGCCTAGTTACGACAAAAGAGATTTATATTCACCTCCTATAATACGCCTAGTTACGACAAAAGAGATTTCTATTCACCTCCTATAATACGCCTAGTTACGACAAAAGAGATTTCTATTCACCTCCTATAATACGCATAGCTACGACAAAAGAGATTTCTATTCACCTCCTATAATACGCCTAGTTACGACAAAAGAGATTTCTATTCACCTCATATAATACGCTAGTTACGACAAAAGAGATTTCTATTCACCTCCTATAATACGCCTAGTTACGATAAAAGAGATTTCTATTCACCTCCTATAATACGCCTAGTTACGACAAAATATATTTCTATTCATCTCCTATAATACGCCTAGCTACGACAAAATATATTTCTATTCACCTCCTATAATACGCCTAGTTACGACAAAAGAGATTTCTATTCACCTCCCATAATACGCCTAGTTACGACAAAAGAGATTTCTATTCACCTCCTATAATACCCCTAGTTATGACAAAAGAGATTTCTATTCTCCTACTATAATACGCCTAGTTACAACAAAAGAGATTTCTATTCACCTCCTATAATACGCCTAGTTACGACAAAAGAGATTTCTATTCACCTCCTATAATACGCCTAGTTACGACAAACGAGATTTCTATTCACCTCCTATAATACACCTAGCTATGACAACAGAGATGTCTATTCACCTCCTATAATACGCCTAGTTACAACAAAAGAGATTTCTATTCACCTCCTATAATACGCCTAGTTACAACAAAAAAGATTTCTATTCACCTCCTATAATACGCCTAGTTACGACAAAAGAGATTTCTATTCACCCCCTATAATACGCCTAGTGACGACAAAAGAGATTTCTATTCACCTATAATACGCCTAGTTACGACAAAAGAGATTTCTATTCACCTCCTATAATACGTTAGTTACAACAAAAGAGAATTATATTCACCTATAATACGCGTAGTTACGACAAAAGAGATTTATATTCACCTCTTATAATGCGCCTAGTTACGACAAACGAGATTTCTATTCACCTCCTATAATACACCTAGATATGACAAAAGAGATGTCTATTCACCTCCTATAATACGCCTAGTTACAACAAAAGAGATTTCTATTCACCTCCTATAATACGCCTAGTTACGACAAAAGAGATTTCTATTCACCTATAATACGGCTAGTTACGACAAAAGAGATTTCTATTCACCTCCTCTAATACGCCTAGTTACGACAAAAGAGATTTGTATTCACCTCCTATAATACGCCTAGTTACGACAAAAGAGATTTCTTTTCACCTCCTATAATACGCTTAGTTACGACAAAAGAGATTTCTCTTCACCTCCTATAATACGCCTAGTTACGACAAAAGTAATTTCTATTCACCTCCTATAATACGCTAGTTACAACAAAAGAGAATTATATTCATCTATAATACGCCTAGTTACGACAAAAGAGATTTATATTCACCTCTTATAATGCGCCTAGTTACGACAAAAGATATTTCTATTCACCTCTTATAAAATGTCTAGTTACGACAAAAGAGATTTTTATTCTCCTCCTATAATACGCCTAGTTACAACAAAAGAGATTTCTATTCACCTCCTATAATACGCCTAGTTACGACAAAAGATATTTCTATTCACCTCCTATAATACGCCTAGTTACGACAAAAGATATTTCTATTCACCTCCTATAATACGCCTAGCTACGACAAAAGAGATTTCTATTCACCCCCTATAATACGCCTAGTGACGACAAAAGAGATTTCTATTCACCTATAATACGCCTAGTTACGACAAAATAGATTTATATTCATCTCCTATAATACGCCTAGCTACGACAACAGAGATTTCTATTCACTTCCTATAATACGCCTAGTTACGACAAAATATATTTCTATTCACCTCCTATAATACGCCTAGTTACGACAAAAGAGATTTCTATTCACCTCCTATAATACGCCTAGTTATGACAAAAGAGATTTCTAATCACCTCCTATAATACGCCTGGTAACAACAAAAGTGATTTATATTCACCTCCTATAATACTCCTAGTTACGATAAAAGAGATTTCTATTCACCTCCTATAATACGTCTAGTTACGACAAAAAAGATTTATATTCACCTCCTATAATACGCCTAGTTACGACAAAGAGATTTCTATTCACCTCCTCTAATACGCCTAGTTACGACAAAAGAGATTTCTATTCACCTCATATAATACGCCTAGCTACGACAAAAGAAATTTCTTTTCACCTCCTATTATACGCCTAGCTACGACAAAATAAATTTATATTCACCTCCTATAATACGCCTAGTTACAACAAAAGAGAATTATATTCACCTATAATACGCCTAGTTACGACAAAAGAGATTTATATTCACCTCTTATAATGCGCCTAGTTACGACAAAAGATATTTCTATTCACCTCCTATAAAACGACTAGTTACGACAAAAGAGATTTTTATTCTCCTCCTATAACACGCCTAGTTACAACAAAAGAGATTTCTATTCACCTCCTATAATACGCCTAGTTACGACAAAAGATATTTCTATTCACCTCCTATAAAACGACTAGTTACGACAAAAGATATTTCTATTCACCTCCTATAATACGCCTAGCTACGACAAAAGAGATTTCTATTCACCCCCTATAATACGCCTAGTGACGACAAACGAGATTTCTATTCACCTATAATGCGCCTAGTTACGACAAAATAGATTTATATTCATCTCCTATAATACGCCTAGCTACGACAACAGAGATTTCTATTCACTTCCTATAATACGCCTAGTTACGACAAAATATATTTCTATTCACCTCCTATAATACGCCTAGTTACGACAAAAGAGATTTCTATTCACCTCCTATAATACGCCTAGTTATGACAAAAGAGATTTCTAATCACCTCCTATAATACGCCTGGTAACAACAAAAGTGATTTATATTCACCTCCTATAATAACATGTTATCTGCCCTGGTAAAATGTGATAGATTAATACATGGCCTTTTTTATATTGCCCTTGTCATTAGCCCTCGGGGACGATAGCAAGGTCTCGTGCGGATTACAGGGGCAATATGAAAAAGGCCATGTATTAATCTATAAATATTTGTTTCAATACTGTGTTCAGTGTTATCACAAAGTACATTGAAACCTGCCTAACCCGAACAATAAATAAAACGTAATCCTGTATAAACTGAACTTTAAACAAAGTCCCAATGTAAGAAATATTTGTCAATTTAACCTATCTAATCCGAACACAAATGTTGGTCCTAAAGTGGTTCACCGAACTTTAATGAAAGTCTCAATGTTCAAAATATTTCTTAGGTTAACATATCTAAACTGAACACCTGTCTATTACGAACAAAACAGTTGGTCCCAATATGTTTCTGCATAGAAATGTGTCGCCTTATCAGTATCATAGCAAATTATTCTAATGGGGGACATCTTTGTCAATTTAACCTATCTAAACCGAACACAAAAGTTGGTCCTAAGGTGGTTCTGGTTAGACAGGTTTCGCCTTATCAGTATTATAAACAAAGGTATTAGTTGTACATTCTGTTCCACATGGTGTACATCCACGACACTTCCGGTTGTACTGGCTGGAGGTTAATTTTGTAGGTAACGTCCGAATAAGATTCCGGAGAGCAAGAATAAAAAATCTCGTTTCTTTCTGCAGTAGCATTAACTAGGATGTACACAACGTGCTCCTTATACTCTGATAAATTCATCTCCTCCATTCTAAGCTGCAAATCTATTGAATCTTCGGAATAAGTCCAGGAGCCGAACTTAAAAGTGCACTCAGTTCCTCCATCTTGTGATGGCATACAATTGTTCGTCTCTATGCGAATCGCTGGAGCAAGCAAGACACTGCCATCTTTGCTGATTACAGCATTTGGTCCGACATCATTTTTTGAATGAGGACTGGAATGAGAATTTTCTAATATTAGTTAGTATCATGTATGTATTTCGTTTCTTATGCTGACATTTTATTTTGAGCTCTAAAACTCTCCTACCCTTCCGATGTTCTCCCTGCTAAAACACCCTTCAATAGACACGTCTCAAGCGACTTACATGAAACAGTGTTATCACTTAAATATTAATAATGTTCACTTGACGTTAAATAGCCAATCCATCACGTTTGAAATGACTTTTTCATTTCCAATCAAACAATCATGCTTAAAGTGGCGTTAAAAACCAACCGATCATTCATGTTTAAAATTGACGACAAATACCAATCAGTCATGTTACATATGACGTTTATCATCAATCATGTAAGTGACGCTAAGCACTAATCAATATTAGTGTTATGCTAAAGCGATTAATGATCAGTAATATAGCCCAATGCTTTCGTTTAGTTTTGTACACCTGGTTGCTTACGGAACCGACTGTAATTGTACGATGCAATTCACCTGATACAAGTGACTGTTTCCTACGTGATCTAACAATGATGTTGAAATTGTTCAGAAGATGCTGCTTTCGATCACCGATGCATCGAACTCCTAGAGAGCTAACGTTATAGAAATATAATTATTCATATTGATCTAGTTTAAAGGCGACATCACCATTATCATTAGCATCTGATCAAAACGTTCAACAATTAATGCTTTGTTGTTTATTATATGCTTTTTTGGTTTTGTTTGTTTGTTTACATTGCTACTAGTGCAGAAAACGCTGTCATTAAATTTTGAACATAAAATTATTGTGTACAAAATTAATATTGAAACTTTGTAACCATGGTTGATGACGTCATAGACATACAATCTGGATAAGTTAAGCTCATTAAGATAATACGTATTTGACCTACCTGTTGTAAAGTACAATGTCAGGTGTCCATATTTCAGACATCGGTAGCCTCAGATTTTGAGGTTGGTCGTCCAAGGTCAATCTTGGGTCAGTCCATTCCAATTCTTGCAAAACATCCATTACAAGCGTTCTAGTATCCTGTATAACAGAGGTAAGGGAATGTTCATACGTTTTATTCCGAAGTAAAAGAAAGGCATTCATCATGTAAATTAAATATGAAAAACGACATAACGTCTGTGTATTGTTCGGAACTATAAAAATAGAGACCACGCGAGTAGCTCTGTAGAATGGACGCTCACTTCAAATAAGACTACTTGAAGCAAGTGTTAATTAGGGGAGATCGCTGATGACCCGTTGCGAGACAAAGTTTTCCAACCGTAAATATCTCAAATTTGTATGAATGGCAACACAATTAATCCATTCAAATGGTGTTATCAGTCCCACCCGTTTTACCTACATGATTTATTATATGTAATTATATTTTTTCCAAAGGTATAGCTGAAAACCTCCTCATGCCCAACATGAGGTTCAACAGCAGCTTTAAAATTGTTAATAATGACATTTGTTTTAAATCTCTTATTATATATTTAATACGCCTAGTTACGACAAAAGAGATTTCTATTCACCTCCTATAATACGCCTAGTTACAACAAAAGAGATTTCTTTTCACCTCCTATAATACGCCTATTTACGACAAAAGAGATTTATATTCACCTCCTATAATACGCCTAGTTACGACAAAAGAGATTTATATTCACCTCCTATAATACGCCTAGTTACGACAAAAGAGATTTCTATTCACCTCCTATAATACGCCTAGTTACGACAAAAGAGATTTCTATTCACCTCCTATAATACGCATAGCTACGACAAAAGAGATTTCTATTCACCTCCTATAATACGCCTAGTTACGACAAAAGAGATTTCTATTCACCTCATATAATACGCTAGTTACGACAAAAGAGATTTCTATTCACCTCCTATAATACGCCTAGTTACGACAAAAGAGATTTCTATTCACCTCCTATAATACGCCTAGTTACGACAAAATATATTTCTATTCATCTCCTATAATACGCCTAGCTACGACAAAATATATTTCTATTCACCTCCTATAATACGCCTAGTTACGACAAAAGAGATTTCTATTCACCTCCCATAATACGCCTAGTTACGACAAAAGAGATTTCTATTCACCTCCTATAATACCCCTAGTTATGACAAAAAGAGATTTCTATTCTCCTACTATAATACGCCTAGTTACAACAAAAGAGATTTCTATTCACCTCCTATAATACGCCTAGTTACGACAAAAGAGATTTCTATTCACCTCCTATAATACGCCTAGTTACGACAAACGAGATTTCTATTCACCTCCTATAATACACCTAGATATGACAACAGAGATGTCTATTCACCTCCTATAATACGCCTAGTTACAACAAAAGAGATTTCTATTCACCTCCTATAATACGCCTAGTTACAACAAAAAAGATTTCTATTCACCTCCTATAATACGCCTAGTTACGACAAAAGAGATTTCTATTCACCCCCTATAATACGTTAGTTACAACAAAAGAGAATTATATTCACCTATAATACGCGTAGTTACGACAAAAGAGATTTATATTCACCTCTTATAATGCGCCTAGTTACGACAAACGAGATTTCTATTCACCTCCTATAATACACCTAGATATGACAAAAGAGATGTCTATTCACCTCCTATAATACGCCTATTTACGACAAAAGAGATTTATATTCACCTCCTATAATACGCCTAGTTACGACAAAAGAGATTTCTATTCACCTCATATAATACGCTAGTTACGACAAAAGAGATTTCTATTCACCTCCTATAATACGCCTAGTTACGACAAAAGAGATTTCTATTCACCTCCTATAATACGCCTAGTTACGACAAAATATATTTCTATTCATCTCCTATAATACGCCTAGCTACGACAAAATATATTTCTATTCACCTCCTATAATACGCCTAGTTACGACAAAAGAGATTTCTATTCACCTCCCATAATACGCCTAGTTACGACAAAAGAGATTTCTATTCACCTCCTATAATACCCCTAGTTATGACAAAAAGAGATTTCTATTCTCCTACTATAATACGCCTAGTTACAACAAAAGAGATTTCTATTCACCTCCTATAATACGCCTAGTTACGACAAAAGAGATTTCTATTCACCTCCTATAATACGCCTAGTTACGACAAACGAGATTTCTATTCACCTCCTATAATACACCTAGATATGACAACAGAGATGTCTATTCACCTCCTATAATACGCCTAGTTACAACAAAAGAGATTTCTATTCACCTCCTATAATACGCCTAGTTACAACAAAAAAGATTTCTATTCACCTCCTATAATACGCCTAGTTACGACAAAAGAGATTTCTATTCACCCCCTATAATACGCCTAGTGACGACAAAAGAGATTTCTATTCACCTATAATACGCCTAGTTACGACAAAAGAGATTTCTATTCACCTCCTATAATACGTTAGTTACAACAAAAGAGATTTCTATTCACCTCCTATAATACGCCTAGTTACGACAAAAGAGATTTCTATTCACCTCCTATAATACGCCTAGTTACGACAAAAGAGATTTCTATTCACCTCCTATAATACGCCTAGTTACGACAAAATATATTTCTATTCATCTCCTATAATACGCCTAGCTACGACAAAATATATTTCTATTCACCTCCTATAATACGCCTAGTTACGACAAAAGAGATTTCTATTCACCTCCCATAATACGCCTAGTTACGACAAAAGAGATTTCTATTCACCTCCTATAATACCCCTAGTTATGACAAAAAGAGATTTCTATTCTCCTACTATAATACGCCTAGTTACAACAAAAGAGATTTCTATTCACCTCCTATAATACGCCTAGTTACGACAAAAGAGATTTCTATTCACCTCCTATAATACGCCTAGTTACGACAAACGAGATTTCTATTCACCTCCTATAATACACCTAGATATGACAACAGAGATGTCTATTCACCTCCTATAATACGCCTAGTTACAACAAAAGAGATTTCTATTCACCTCCTATAATACGCCTAGTTACAACAAAAAAGATTTCTATTCACCTCCTATAATACGCCTAGTTACGACAAAAGAGATTTCTATTCACCCCCTATAATACGCCTAGTGACGACAAAAGAGATTTCTATTCACCTATAATACGCCTAGTTACGACAAAAGAGATTTCTATTCACCTCCTATAATACGTTAGTTACAACAAAAGAGAATTATATTCACCTATAATACGCGTAGTTACGACAAAAGAGATTTATATTCACCTCTTATAATGCGCCTAGTTACGACAAACGAGATTTCTATTCACCTCCTATAATACACCTAGATATGACAAAAGAGATGTCTATTCACCTCCTATAATACGCCTATTTACGACAAAAGAGATTTCTATTCACCTCCTATAATACGCCTAGTTACGACAAAAGAGATTTCTATTCACCTCCTATAATACGCCTAGTTACAACAAAAAAGATTTCTATTCACCTCCTATAATACGCCTAGTTACGACAAAAGAGATTTCTATTCACCCCCTATAATACGCCTAGTGACGACAAAAGAGATTTCTATTCACCTATAATACGCCTAGTTACGACAAAAGAGATTTCTATTCACCTCCTATAATACGTTAGTTACAACAAAAGAGATTTCTATTCACCTCCTATAATACGCCTAGTTACGACAAAAGAGATTTCTATTCACCTCCTATAATACGCCTAGTTACGACAAAAGAGATTTCTATTCACCTCCTATAATACGCCTAGTTACGACAAAATATATTTCTATTCATCTCCTATAATACGCCTAGCTACGACAAAATATATTTCTATTCACCTCCTATAATACGCCTAGTTACGACAAAAGAGATTTCTATTCACCTCCCATAATACGCCTAGTTACGACAAAAGAGATTTCTATTCACCTCCTATAATACCCCTAGTTATGACAAAAAGAGATTTCTATTCTCCTACTATAATACGCCTAGTTACAACAAAAGAGATTTCTATTCACCTCCTATAATACGCCTAGTTACGACAAAAGAGATTTCTATTCACCTCCTATAATACGCCTAGTTACGACAAACGAGATTTCTATTCACCTCCTATAATACACCTAGATATGACAACAGAGATGTCTATTCACCTCCTATAATACGCCTAGTTACAACAAAAGAGATTTCTATTCACCTCCTATAATACGCCTAGTTACAACAAAAAAGATTTCTATTCACCTCCTATAATACGCCTAGTTACGACAAAAGAGATTTCTATTCACCCCCTATAATACGCCTAGTGACGACAAAAGAGATTTCTATTCACCTATAATACGCCTAGTTACGACAAAAGAGATTTCTATTCACCTCCTATAATACGTTAGTTACAACAAAAGAGAATTATATTCACCTATAATACGCGTAGTTACGACAAAAGAGATTTATATTCACCTCTTATAATGCGCCTAGTTACGACAAACGAGATTTCTATTCACCTCCTATAATACACCTAGATATGACAAAAGAGATGTCTATTCACCTCCTATAATACGCCTATTTACGACAAAAGAGATTTCTATTCACCTCCTATAATACGCCTAGTTACGACAAAAGAGATTTCTATTCACCTCATATAATACGCTAGTTACGACAAAAGAGATTTCTATTCACCTCCTATAATACGCCTAGTTACGACAAAAGAGATTTCTATTCACCTCCTATAATACGCCTAGTTACGACAAAATATATTTCTATTCATCTCCTATAATACGCCTAGCTACGACAAAATATATTTCTATTCACCTCCTATAATACGCCTAGTTACGACAAAAGAGATTTCTATTCACCTCCCATAATACGCCTAGTTACGACAAAAGAGATTTCTATTCACCTCCTATAATACCCCTAGTTATGACAAAAAGAGATTTCTATTCTCCTACTATAATACGCCTAGTTACAACAAAAGAGATTTCTATTCACCTCCTATAATACGCCTAGTTACGACAAAAGAGATTTCTATTCACCTCCTATAATACGCCTAGTTACGACAAACGAGATTTCTATTCACCTCCTATAATACACCTAGATATGACAACAGAGATGTCTATTCACCTCCTATAATACGCCTAGTTACAACAAAAGAGATTTCTATTCACCTCCTATAATACGCCTAGTTACAACAAAAAAGATTTCTATTCACCTCCTATAATACGCCTAGTTACGACAAAAGAGATTTCTATTCACCCCCTATAATACGCCTAGTGACGACAAAAGAGATTTCTATTCACCTATAATACGCCTAGTTACGACAAAAGAGATTTCTATTCACCTCCTATAATACGTTAGTTACAACAAAAGAGAATTATATTCACCTATAATACGCGTAGTTACGACAAAAGAGATTTATATTCACCTCTTATAATGCGCCTAGTTACGACAAACGAGATTTCTATTCACCTCCTATAATACACCTAGATATGACAAAAGAGATGTCTATTCACCTCCTATAATACGCCTATTTACGACAAAAGAGATTTATATTCACCTCCTATAATACGCCTAGTTACGACAAAAGAGATTTATATTCACCTCCTATAATACGCCTAGTTACGACAAAAGAGATTTCTATTCACCTCCTATAATACGCCTAGTTACGACAAAAGAGATTTCTATTCACCTCCTATAATACGCATAGCTACGACAAAAGAGATTTCTATTCACCTCCTATAATACGCCTAGTTACGACAAAAGAGATTTCTATTCACCTCATATAATACGCTAGTTACGACAAAAGAGATTTCTATTCACCTCCTATAATACGCCTAGTTACGACAAAAGAGATTTCTATTCACCTCCTATAATACGCCTAGTTACGACAAAATATATTTCTATTCATCTCCTATAATACGCCTAGCTACGACAAAATATATTTCTATTCACCTCCTATAATACGCCTAGTTACGACAAAAGAGATTTCTATTCACCTCCCATAATACGCCTAGTTACGACAAAAGAGATTTCTATTCACCTCCTATAATACCCCTAGTTATGACAAAAGAGATTTCTATTCTCCTACTATAATACGCCTAGTTACAACAAAAGAGATTTCTATTCACCTCCTATAATACGCCTAGTTACGACAAAAGAGATTTCTATTCACCTCCTATAATACGCCTAGTTACGACAAACGAGATTTCTATTCACCTCCTATAATACACCTAGATATGACAACAGAGATGTCTATTCACCTCCTATAATACGCCTAGTTACAACAAAAGAGATTTCTATTCACCTCCTATAATACGCCTAGTTACAACAAAAAAGATTTCTATTCACCTCCTATAATACGCCTAGTTACGACAAAAGAGATTTCTATTCACCCCCTATAATACGCCTAGTGACGACAAAAGAGATTTCTATTCACCTATAATACGCCTAGTTACGACAAAAGAGATTTCTATTCACCTCCTATAATACGTTAGTTACAACAAAAGAGAATTATATTCACCTATAATACGCGTAGTTACGACAAAAGAGATTTATATTCACCTCTTATAATGCGCCTAGTTACGACAAACGAGATTTCTATTCACCTCCTATAATACACCTAGATATGACAAAAGAGATGTCTATTCACCTCCTATAATACGCCTAGTTACAACAAAAGAGATTTCTATTCACCTCCTATAATACGCCTAGTTACGACAAAAGAGATTTCTATTCACCTATAATACGGCTAGTTACGACAAAAGAGATTTCTATTCACCTCCTCTAATACGCCTAGTTACGACAAAAGAGATTTGTATTCACCTCCTATAATACGCCTAGTTACGACAAAAGAGATTTCTTTTCACCTCCTATAATACGCCTAGTTACGACAAAAGAGATTTCTCTTCACCTCCTATAATACGCCTAGTTACGACAAAAGTAATTTCTATTCACCTCCTATAATACGCTAGTTACAACAAAAGAGAATTATATTCATCTATAATACGCCTAGTTACGACAAAAGAGATTTATATTCACCTCTTATAATGCGCCTAGTTACGACAAAAGATATTTCTATTCACCTCTTATAAAATGTCTAGTTACGACATAAGAGATTTTTATTCTCCTCCTATAATACGCCTAGTTACAACAAAAGAGATTTCTATTCACCTCCTATAATACGCCTAGTTACGACAAAAGATATTTCTATTCACCTCCTATAATACGCCTAGTTACGACAAAAGATATTTCTATTCACCTCCTATAATACGCCTAGCTACGACAAAAGAGATTTCTATTCACCCCCTATAATACGCCTAGTGACGACAAAAGAGATTTCTATTCACCTATAATACGCCTAGTTACGACAAAATAGATTTATATTCATCTCCTATAATACGCCTAGCTACGACAACAGAGATTTCTATTCACTTCCTATAATACGCCTAGTTACGACAAAATATATTTCTATTCACCTCCTATAATACGCCTAGTTACGACAAAAGAGATTTCTATTCACCTCCTATAATACGCCTAGTTATGACAAAAGAGATTTCTAATCACCTCCTATAATACGCCTGGTAACAACAAAAGTGATTTATATTCACCTCCTATAATACTCCTAGTTACGATAAAAGAGATTTCTATTCACCTCCTATAATACGTCTAGTTACGACAAAAAAGATTTATATTCACCTCCTATAATACGCCTAGTTACGACAAAGAGATTTCTATTCACCTCCTCTAATACGCCTAGTTACGACAAAAGAGATTTCTATTCACCTCATATAATACGCCTAGCTACGACAAAAGAAATTTCTTTTCACCTCCTATTATACGCCTAGCTACGACAAAATAAATTTATATTCACCTCCTATAATACGCCTAGTTACAACAAAAGAGAATTATATTCACCTATAATACGCCTAGTTACGACAAAAGAGATTTATATTCACCTCTTATAATGCGCCTAGTTACGACAAAAGATATTTCTATTCACCTCCTATAAAACGACTAGTTACGACAAAAGAGATTTTTATTCTCCTCCTATAACACGCCTAGTTACAACAAAAGAGATTTCTATTCACCTCCTATAATACGCCTAGTTACGACAAAAGATATTTCTATTCACTTCCTATAAAACGACTAGTTACGACAAAAGAGATTTTTATTCTCCTCCTATAATACGCCTAGTTACAACAAAAGAGATTTCTATTCACCTCCTATAATACGCCTAGTTACGACAAAAGAGATTTCTATTCACCTCCTATAATACGCCTAGTTACGACAAAAGATATTTCTATTCACCTCCTATAATACGCCTAGCTACGACAAAAGAGATTTCTATTCACCCCCTATAATACGCCTAGTGACGACAAACGAGATTTCTATTCACCTATAATACGCCTAGTTACGACAAAATAGATTTATATTCATCTCCTATAATACGCCTAGCTACGACAACAGAGATTTCTATTCACTTCCTATAATACGCCTAGTTACGACAAAATATATTTCTATTCACCTCCTATAATACGCCTAGTTACGACAAAAGAGATTTCTATTCACCTCCTATAATACGCCTAGTTATGACAAAAGAGATTTCTAATCACCTCCTATAATACGCCTGGTAACAACAAAAGTGATTTATATTCACCTCCTATAATACTCCTAGTTACGATAAAAGAGATTTCTATTCACCTCCTATAATACGCCTAGTTACGACAAAAAAGATTTATATTCACCTCCTATAATACGCCTAGTTACGACAAAAGAGATTTCTATTCACCTCCTCTAATACGCCTAGTTACGACAAAAGAGATTTCTATTCACCTCATATAATACGCCTAGTTACGACAAAAGAGATTTCTTTTCACCTCCTATAATACGCCTAGCTACGACAAAAGAAATTTCTTTTCACCTCCTATTATACGCCTAGTTACGACAAAATAAATTTATATTCACCTCCTATAATACGCCTAGTTACAACAAAAGAGAATTATATTCACCTATAATACGCCTAGTTACGACAAAAGAGATTTATATTCACCTCTTATAATGCGCCTAGTTACGACAAAAGATATTTCTATTCACCTCCTATAAAACGACTAGTTACGACAAAAGAGATTTTTATTCTCCTCCTATAATACGCCTAGTTACAACAAAAGAGATTTCTATTCACCTCCTATAATACGCCTAGTTACGACAAAAGAGATTTCTATTCACCTCATATAATACGCCTAGTTACGACAAAAGAGATTTCTTTTCACCTCCTATAATACGCCTAGTTACGACAAAAGAGATTTCTCTTCACCTCCTATAATACGCCTAGTTACAACAAAAGAGATTTCTATTCACCTCCTATAATACGCCTAGTAACGACAAAAGAGATTTCTATTCACCTATAATACGGCTAGTTACGACAAAAGAGATTTCTATTCACCTCCTCTAATACGCCTAGTTACGACAAAAGAGATTTGTATTCACCTCCTATAATACGCCTAGTTACGACAAAAGAGATTTCTTTTCACCTCCTATAATACGCCTAGTTACGACAAAAGAGATTTCTCTTCACCTCCTATAATACGCCTAGTTACGACAAAAGTAATTTCTATTCACCTCCTATAATACGCTAGTTACAACAAAAGAGAATTATATTCATCTATAATACGCCTAGTTACGACAAAAGAGATTTATATTCACCTCTTATAATGCGCCTAGTTACGACAAAAGATATTTCTATTCACCTCTTATAAAATGTCTAGTTACGACAAAAGAGATTTTTATTCTCCTCCTATAATACGCCTAGTTACAACAAAAGAGATTTCTATTCACCTCCTATAATACGCCTAGTTACGACAAAAGATATTTCTATTCACCTCCTATAATACGCCTAGTTACGACAAAAGATATTTCTATTCACCTCCTATAATACGCCTAGCTACGACAAAAGAGATTTCTATTCACCCCCTATAATACGCCTAGTGACGACAAAAGAGATTTCTATTCACCTATAATACGCCTAGTTACGACAAAATAGATTTATATTCATCTCCTATAATACGCCTAGCTACGACAACAGAGATTTCTATTCACTTCCTATAATACGCCTAGTTACGACAAAATATATTTCTATTCACCTCCTATAATACGCCTAGTTACGACAAAAGAGATTTCTATTCACCTCCTATAATACGCCTAGTTATGACAAAAGAGATTTCTAATCACCTCCTATAATACGCCTGGTAACAACAAAAGTGATTTATATTCACCTCCTATAATACTCCTAGTTACGATAAAAGAGATTTCTATTCACCTCCTATAATACGTCTAGTTACGACAAAAAAGATTTATATTCACCTCCTATAATACGCCTAGCTACGACAAAGAGATTTCTATTCACCTCCTCTAATACGCCTAGTTACGACAAAAGAGATTTCTATTCACCTCATATAATACGCCTAGCTACGACAAAAGAAATTTCTTTTCACCTCCTATTATACGCCTAGCTACGACAAAATAAATTTATATTCACCTCCTATAATACGCCTAGTTACAACAAAAGAGAATTATATTCACCTATAATACGCCTAGTTACGACAAAAGAGATTTATATTCACCTCTTATAATGCGCCTAGTTACGACAAAAGATATTTCTATTCACCTCCTATAAAACGACTAGTTACGACAAAAGAGATTTTTATTCTCCTCCTATAATACGCCTAGTTACAACAAAAGAGATTTCTATTCACCTCCTATAATACGCCTAGTTACGACAAAAGAGATTTCTATTCACCTCCTATAATACGCCTAGTTACGACAAAAGAGATTTCTTTTCACCTCCTATAAAACGACTAGTTACGACAAAAGAGATTTTTATTCTCCTCCTATAATACGCCTAGTTACAACAAAAGAGATTTCTATTCACCTCCTATAATACGCCTAGCTACGACAAAATAAATTTATATTCACCTCCTATAATACGCCTAGTTACAACAAAAGAGAATTATATTCACCTATAATACGCCTAGTTACGACAAAAGAGATTTATATTCACCTCTTATAATGCGCCTAGTTACGACAAAAGATATTTCTATTCACCTCCTATAAAACGACTAGTTACGACAAAAGAGATTTTTATTCTCCTCCTATAATACGCCTAGTTACAACAAAAGAGATTTCTATTCACCTCCTATAATACGCCTAGTTACGACAAAAGATATTTCTATTCACCTCCTATAAAACGACTAGTTACGACAAAAGAGATTTTTATTCTCCTCCTATAATACGCCTAGTTACAACAAAAGAGATTTCTATTCACCTCCTATAATACGCCTAGTTACGACAAAAGAGATTTCTATTCACCTTCTATAATACGCCTAGTTACGACACAAGATATTTCTATTCACCTCCTATAATACGCCTAGCTACGACAAAAGAGATTTCTATTCACCCCCTATAATACGCCTAGTGACGACAAAAGAGATTTCTATTCACCTATAATACGCCTAGTTACGACAAAATAGATTTATATTCATCTCCTATAATACGCCTAGCTACGACAACAGAGATTTCTATTCACTTCCTATAATACGCCTAGTTACGACAAAATATATTTCTATTCACCTCCTATAATACGCCTAGTTACGACAAAAGAGATTTCTATTCACCTCCTATAATACGCCTAGTTATGACAAAAGAGATTTCTAATCACCTCCTATAATACGCCTGGTAACAACAAAAGTGATTTATATTCACCTCCTATAATACTCCTAGTTACGATAAAAGAGATTTCTATTCACCTCCTATAATACGTCTAGTTACGACAAAAAAGATTTATATTCACCTCCTATAATACGCCTAGTTACGACAAAAGAGATTTCTATTCACCTCCTCTAATACGCCTAGTTACGACAAAAGAGATTTCTATTCACCTCATATAATACGCCTAGTTACGACAAAAGAGATTTCTTTTCACCTCCTATAATACGCCTAGCTACGACAAAAGAAATTTCTTTTCACCTCCTATTATACGCCTAGTTACGACAAAATAAATTTATATTCACCTCCTATAATACGCCTAGTTACAACAAAAGAGAATTATATTCACCTATAATACGCCTAGTTACGACAAAAGAGATTTATATTCACCTCTTATAATGCGCCTAGTTACGACAAAAGATATTTCTATTCACCTCCTATAAAACGACTAGTTACGACAAAAGAGATTTTTATTCTCCTCCTATAATACGCCTAGTTACAACAAAAGAGATTTCTATTCACCTCCTATAATACGCCTAGTTACGACAAAAGAGATTTCTATTCACCTCCTATAATACGCCTAGTTACGACAAAAGAGATTTCTTTTCACCTCCTATAATACGCCTAGTTACGACAAAAGAGATTTCTCTTCACCTCCTATAATACGCCTAGTTACGACAAAAGTAATTTCTATTCACCTCCTATAATACGGCTAGTTACATCAAAAGAGAATTATATTCACCTATAATACGCCTAGTTACGACAAAAGAGATTTATATTCACCTCTTATAATGCGCCTAGTTACGACAAAAGATATTTCTATTCACCTCCTATAAAACGCCTAGTTACGACAAAATATATTTCTATTCACCTCCTATAATACGCCTAGTTACGACAAAAGAGATTTCTATTCACCTCCTATAATACGCCTAGTTATGACAAAAGAGATTTCTAATCACCTCCTATAATACGCCTGGTTACAACAAAAGTGATTTCTATTCACCTCCTATAATACTCCTAGTTACGATAAAAGAGATTTCTATTCACCTCCTATAATACGTCTAGTTACGACAAAAAAGATTTATATTCACCTCCTCTAATACGCCTAGTTACGACAAAAGAGATTTCTATTCACCTCATATAATACGCCTAGTTACGACAAAAGAGATTTCTTTTCACCTCCTATAATACGCCTAGCTACGACAAAAGAAATTTCTTTTCACCTCCTATTATACGCCTAGTTACGACAAAAGAAATTTATATTCACCTCCTATAATACGCCTAGTTACAACAAAAGAGAATTATATTCACCTATAATACGCCTAGTTACGACAAAAGAGATTTCTATTCACCTCTTATAATACGCCTAGTTACGACAAAAAATATTTCTATTCACCTCCTATAATACGCCTAGTTACGACAAAAGAGACTTTTATTCTCCTCCTATAATACGCCTAGTTACAACAAAAGAGATTTATATCCACCTCCTATAATACGCCTAGTTACGACAGAAGAGATTTCTATTCACCTCCTATAATAAATTGTCTTTTCTATGAAGGGGATGTACCATTTTTATCATTCTGTGGAACCCCTTTCCTCCCGTTATATTTGACAATAAGTCTATATAATACGTGGTGTATATAAGTGGAATTTAGTTTCACAGTTTAGTGGAACAACCGTTCTAAATGAGATGTGAACCAGTTGCGTCGATAAATATACCATACGGCTAGCCCTTGATACGGTACGAAAATAAATGTCTCATATGTGAAGAATACCATGCATCTAGAACATAAAAAGCATCTTTAATAATCGTAATCATAACCCGGTCCTTATTTATGAATAATCATCGGGTTTGTAGCAAGATTAACACGATGGGTGCCACATGTGAAGCAGGAACTGCTTACCCTTCCTGGGTACTTAAGCTCATCCCCGATGTTTCGTGTGGTTCGTGTTGCTCGATCTTTGTTTCATGCTTAGTGTTTTGTAGATCAATGTTTGTTCTTTTACTTTCGGTCATTGCATTGACTGTCCTTCGAATTACGGCTTCTGATTACCTATTTGGTATCTTCAAACTTTTCGTCAATGATATTAATCTTGACATTACTTACAAATTCAACAATTCTCATCAGACGGTGATTGTTGGGTTTTCTTTAGTGCCGGGATATGCATACTTGTTATATCTCTTCAAGACACTTTTAATGGCGCCATCTTCTAAGACTTTGACCTTTCCCTTCCCTGCAAATTTACATCACTATGACGTTATGACTATGACACAAGTAACACAAATAGAGAGAGGGCGTCGTGGTTGTATGGATTTACAACTGCCTATGCAATCAGTGCCTATCACCACGAACGTTGTGAGTTCCAATCCCGCTGATGGCGAGGAGTACTGGATTCAACATTATGTGATCAAGTTTGTCAGTGTTTTGTGGCAGTTCGGTGGTTTTCCACGGCTACTCCGTTTCCTCCACCAATAAAACTGACAGCCACGATATAACTTGGTTGGTTGGTTTTATTGTGCTTAACGCCACTTTCACACAACAATATTTCAGTTATATCGTGGCGGTCAGTTTTATTGGTGGAGGAAACCTGAAAAAACCACCGACCTACCGCAAGTCACTGCCAATTTTTATCGCATAATGTTGTACACCTTGCCCTGGGCGGAAGTCGAACCCACAACATCAGTGGTGATAGGCACCGATTGGATAGGTAATTGTCAATCCAACTACCACCCGATCACGGCCACGACGCCCCAAAATATTGTTGAAAGCTGCGTTAAACACCATAACAGTAACGCCCTAATTCAGAAATATATATTATTTTGCTACCATTAGATTACGATATTTCTCCACTCGAGACAATACAATTATATAAAATTCGAGCTTTAGCGAGAGTGGAGAAATATTGCAATCCACTGGTAGCAGAAAAAAGAGTATGTTTCTTCTATGACCAACAACGTCAAAAATATGTTTTAAGTTATTAATTTCCGTCGTTAATGAGGTTGAAAGAAAACTGGCGGGTATTCTCATTCAGAACCACCATGGTGATAAAAATATTACGAACATTTTATTAGTTGGTGAAACAAGCTAAGAATATTAGAAATAAATATACTATTGTGCTTACTGCGAAGAAAATGTATAATCTATTTATGCACAAAATGACATTACTTAATATGATAAAATACAATCATATTGGTATGAGTAGTTTTCTAAAATAATGTACTATACCTGCAAGTACGCAAGATACGAAGAGCAACAACAGACACCTCAGCATCATCACAGCAGATTTACAAATTAATGTTTTAAAACTGAAGCTCCGCAGTTATAAATAAATTGCAGTAAATTGATACCTTGTGAGAAATATTCCCATGAATACAACATATGGGGTATGGTAAGGGTTTACACAACATTTTTTTAATATCATCAGTGAGACAATTGTGAATATCTTGCTTAATCATTGTTTTATCAACAGTTGTAAATATATTTCATAATTAATATTCTAATAATAATTAAAAGAAATAATAATAATAATAATACGGCTTCACATATTTATATAACGATACAATTGCATCCTCTCTGGATGATAGTACACGTACTTAGCTTTGATAAATAGATAATGAGAACTGAGAAATATTGTGGCAATTTAAGTTCACAGGAAATAATTCATTATTACCAACGTGACAATCGTTCATTTAGAATAATTATATCATAAATCTTGTGTTATATATCAGTATTTGTATGGTCATATATGTTTTTGTAAATGTAAGTTGTTTCCCTTTTTCCCGGCGTTTTGTGATTGTGACGTATTATTTGGGAGTGCTTAATAAATGTGATAATGGCAGCAGACGTGTTTTTGTTCGGCCAGTGAAGATAAAGATGTTAGATTAGGGATGTGTCCCCCTAGCCTATTACATGGTGGAGAACCTAAAAAGGATCCTGGCTGCGTGTTCTCTATATGTTTTGTGTTACATGTTGCTGGACTTAATTCCCCGTTAATAATTTATTGAATTTTGGAGAGAAAACAATTTTTGACCACGTGGCCGTAGAAATGATTGGACTTTTCGATATTACTGAGGGAACTTTCAACCAACCTATTCAAACTTGTAACACAGGAGCATACTTTTGATATTTTTAACTGGAATTGTGCATTTGATATTGGACTGCTTTATTCCGAAAACCTGTCACAAGCGGTATATGTAGCCTTTGATTCTGACAATTCTTTTGACAACTTTGAAGAAACAGTTGGAACTAATTTTAATACAATGCCTTCATTTTCCTGATATCTTACCAACCGGCTGTATATATTATGTGTGTATTGCCATTTTGATGTGTATCGTCCATGAGTGTAATTGTTACCAGGTCCTGTGTATTGAAGCCCCGCCTCCAATCACTTAGATGCACTGATTTCAACTTTTGTGTATCGCCAGCTCAGATTAGATAAATTTAATTTCTTAATTGGTGATAATTGTATCGCCATTGTCTGAAGAAAATATATACTGTTGATGATAAGAAGAGTTTTAAATAAGAAGATTGTGTTGGTGATGATTGCATCATCATGTTGGTTAAATAATTTTCATGATGTTTCTACACATGTTGACATTTGTGGAGCCTGGTTTGACCTCTGACACAGTACAGTAACATTTCATTGGTGATCATAGCATCGCCATGTGACAGTTACATTATTACTCGTAAATTTAATACAAGTTTATTTGGGGTTGTAATATATTTATAACATTGTCAAATTTTACGTATTTTTGAAAGTTGATGCTGATTTGATTGTGAATTGTCAGTAGCGGTGTGATATAATGTCATAAATAAAACCTTGGTAGATATTTTCTTTTCTGGAGATTTTATATGTTTCATTTTTATTTGTCACATCGTGAGAAAGTTGTACGAGTCCTGATGCGATAGAGAGAGGGAATTAGTCGTATTTGTTTTTAAACTATTATGAAATTTATGGATATTTTCACAGAAGTTGTATCATACCATGTTTAAGAGTTTTAAGGTCTCTGATGATTATATCAATATTTTATACAGCTATATTTTAATGGCAATTTTCCTGAGGATGTTTGAGTAAAAGTACATATGCATAGTTTTTTCGTAACGTCTTTTTATATGTTTGTTTGTGTGGAAGTAATGCGTGCATTGCAAATCCGAGTTGGATACCTGGTGCCAGACTTCAAACCTTTTGTATGGGAGTAGTGCGTGCATGGGGTCTTTCTGCGAAAAGATTTTCGATACCAGACTCCTGGTTTCTGCATATTGTAACTGGTTGTTGTTTCCCGATGGATGTAAGATTTTCCTGATTTTTGTGAAAGTTCAGCATATCAATCACTCTATATTTTGAGATTTATGATAACTAATAATCCTTTGTATTTTCAAAAACCAATAGACCATTGTATAACATTTAGGAAATTTTATTTTTGTAGGGCGGGATATTATATATCAGTATTTGTATGGTCATATATGTTTTTGTAAATGTAAGTTGTTTCCCTTTTTCCCGCGTTTTATGATTGTGGCGTATTATTTGGGAGTGTTTAATAAATGTGATAATGGCAGCAGACGTGTTTTTGTTCGGCCAGCGAAGATAGAGATGGTAGATTAGGGATGTGTCCTCCTAGCCTTTTACACTTGAAAGGTCAACCTTGTTTTCAGTTTATTTTTCCTGTTTATGCTTGGCCCTTTTATCGTTGTATACCAGCTTTCTCGAGGGAAACTCGGAACATATAATTACGTCGTACATTTTATATTTCTTCTACATGCGCTCTACAACCTCTTCGAAAGGTGGATGTGCTCGTGGTGTTGGATGACTCCATTACACATTTCGCCATTGACCGGAAGTATATTAGTTCCTGGAGTTTCTAGAATGCTACGATTTATGTACGTACAAAGCCACATCCAGTTAATCTAGTAGGACGTTGTTCTTAAAGTCATGTCGCAAGGCAAACTTTTCAATTATGTCCTTATTTCCTTGTGGTAATCTAATCATCCATACATAGGCCATTCCCGGATCCAGCTTTTGTAAACTTGTTTACGTTGTCAAGCCATAGCGATATCTACTTTGCTTATGATTCCAAATTTTGAATATTGATATATATATATATATTGAACCAAACTAATGGCTAATCCATTAAATCCTTTTAACGATTAAGTCCAATTCCATGTAAAATTCTAATAAAACAAAGGAAATTCCAAGAACAAATTTGACATGTATGAAAAGTTTGAAGACACCAAAGAGATAATCAATATTCTTGAGTAGAAGACGGACAGACAATACAAGAGTTCATCAATATCCTTGAGTAGAAGACGGACAGACAATACAAGAGTTCATCAATATCCTTGAGTAGAAGACGGACAGACAATACAAGAGTTCATCAATATCCTTGAGTAGAAGACGAACAGACAATACAAGAGTTCATCAATATCCTTGAGTAGAAGACAGAGAGACAATACAAGAGATAATCAATATCCTTGAGTAGAAGACAGACAGACAATACAAGAGATAATCAATATCCTTGAGTAGAAGACGGACAGACAATACAAGAGATAATCAATATCCGTGAGTAGAAGACAGACAGACAATACAAGAGTTCATCAATATCCTTGAGTAGAAGACAGACAGACACTACAAGAGTTCATCAATATCCTTGAGTAGAAGACAGACAAACAATACAAGAGTTCATCAATATCCTTGAGTAGAAGACAGACAGACAATACAAGAGATAATCAATATCATTGAGTAGAAGACAGACAGACAATACAAGAGTTCATCAATATCCTTGAGTAGAAGACAGACAGACAATACAAGAGATAATCAATATCCGTGAGTAGAAGACAGACAGACAATACAAGAGATAATCAATATCCGTGAGTAGAAGACGGACAGACAATACAAGAGTTCATCAATATCCGTGAGTAGAAGACAGACAGACAATACAAGAGTTCATCAATATCCGTGAGTAGAAGACGGACAGACAATACAAGAGTTCATCAATATCCGTGAGTAGAAGACAGACAGACAATACAAGAGTTCATCAATATCCTTGAGTAGAAGACGGACAAACAATACAAGAGTTCATCAATATCCTTGAGTAGAAGACGGACAGACAATACAAGAGTTCATCAATATCCGTGAGTAGAAGACAGACAGACAATACAAGAGTTCATCAATATCCTTGAGTAGAAGACGGACAGACAATACAAGAGTTCATCAATATCCTTGAGTAGAAGACAGACAGACAATACAATGACCAAAAGAAAGAGAACAAAACCATTAACAATAATCTACTAAACACAACACATAAAACTGAAGAGCAACACCAACCCCACTTAAAACCGGGGGTAAACTTGTTTGCTCTGGAAGGGTAAATAGTTCCTGTTCCACATGTACCACCCGTCGTGTAATCTTCATCACATATGCTCAAAGTAAAGCAGATAGAAAAACTAAATAATTTTGCAATTTTGGAACTAATAAACAAATGGCTACTTATTACACATTTGACATCTTAAAACTGTTCTTTCTTATCATAGAAACGGATAGTAAACACTAAGTTAAATATCTGTATGTGGACTATTAGTCTATAAGAGTATCGTTACGAGATATATTTATTATTTACATTTACAGCTCCCAAATAATGAAATAATTATCAACTTAGGTTCGCAGACACATATTATCTAAGCGATTTTGCTATCATTTTGGGGCCCTTTGCATACATGCTCCGAATACTTTAAATCAGTCCCTTTTAACTGGTGTCATTTATTGTTTGTTAACTTGATTACGTCACGAGGCCAAATCTGTGTAATGGATGTGTGCTCGCCTCAAAGGACTATGGAAACTATATGTGCTGCTTCTCTGCTAAACACACGGCATTCAGGAATAAAGGCTGATTGACTCGTAATCAGGATAATGTGTCCGACTTAAGCGACTTGTCTCTCTGTCGAAATCCGACTAAGTGTGTTGATCCAATACAAACCGAACAGTATCATCATCTCGTTACATTAACTTGTTCTCGGGATGATATTACAGACAAATTGCTCGTTTTGCATTAAATAACAATCACTGACTTGCTGAATATTGCTCAAATGCTACTAATTTGACCATGACAAATTATCAATCATATGTTCGTGACAAAGCTTAGCGTCTTTGTTTATTTCATTTGTATATCAAGTATCAAGTACCATTGCAAGTATCGTGTCACTATTCTACTTACATAATTTGGAACGTTGCATAGTACGTATTGGAATGCTCTACGTCCGCCAACACCGCCACCACCCCTGAACCCATTGCCATAGATATAAGACATAGTCTTTCTTTTGGGATGGACATACCCATTGTGCGCTCGGAAGGTGTCCGAAACAATTCAGATATACAACTCATTATTAGACCGGACGCAGAATTAATACCTCGTGTTTGAGGAATGCCACTTTCATTCAAAGTATGCAACAACCTGCAGCAAATTATATTGAACTACATAAACATTAGAGAGAATCTAAGGTACGACTAAGAATTGCCAATCCAGAGACAAGCAAAACTGAGAATAAGACACATAATAAATACCCACAAAACCAAACACACAACAGATAGCAAAAAGAGGAGTATCATGGACCCACCAAAAACATGGGATGAATCTATATGTACTCGAAGATTTTTTTTTACAAATGGGGGTACGTTGTAGGGTAAAAGCTTCCAACCATACCTATCCATACCGAAAACAAAACTCCGAACAATCTTACAAAGGGAAAGTCAAAACTCATAATGATGAACGTATTAGGGTTTGAAAATCGAGTGATAACAAATTTAAACTTTAAAATAGATTTCACAATATTATCTTACTAAATCGCCTATAAATGTCGGTATTTTTCATCATCGTAATTATCTGTTCCGGTATGCAATCAAATGAAATACAAAATAAAATACCACACTGTACAGTTTCAAAACTATATCCTAAAATGGTAGCAACAGAGACAAAGTCGATACTTCTAACAAACATATTCATTGAGCTTACTGTTCTGACTTGTTACAAACACTTCAATATAAATTGACGTGCCCCAAACCTCCCTGTTCAGTGAAATGATAGTCATGTAAGTAATTTCCATATGTGGGTAAAGTGCCAACCTTCACATATAACTGAGTTTGTTATGTAATACACGGGTTTTTCTACACAATTTTAGATATAATGTATATCACTTAATCAGCAAGGGCTCGGGTGGCTCATTGAGTTGTGTAGTTGGATTATCTAACAACTCATACAAGCCTATCACCAATACGGCGTGGGTTTGCTCCCGGCTTTGTAAATTACAAAAAGGTACACTTGACCCGCAGCCGCAAGTGATAAAGCTTATCAGTTGCGTGCCCATGGTCGGTGGTTCTCTCGGTTACTCCGGCTTCTTCCACCACTAAATCTGGTCGCCATGATATAGCTGATGTATTGCTGAAAGTGGCGTTAAGCACCAACAATCATTAAATCTTAATCATCATAGTGTATGTATTACACACGAATGAACAATTTGAGATATTTAATAAGTCAAACCATGACCGTTGCGCTAGCCTTTAGCAATATGTATTTAGCTAAATATTATTATTATCCCCTCGGTTCCTTAAAAGTGTCAAAGCAAAAGAAGGGTTAGATCTCTTTACTAGTTTTTTTTACATAATGTCAACGGATTCATGAACCTGGGCGTGTTGTGTTGTGTGGACTATTAGTCCACGATTGTATCATCCGCTCAGTATTCAGCTTCAGCACTGATATGGTTTTGTCTAGATATACATGTATTTATACTGAAACACTACTATGCATAAAGAATGTAATTGATTAAAACTAAGGTCAATCTGATTTGATATTTGATATTTGGTGTTTTAGCGCTACTTTCAGCAATATTTCATTGATATCATTGCGACCAGTTTTAGTGTACCTCGCCGTGAGCGGGATTTCAACTTACAATTTAAGTGGTGATAGGCACTGATTTGCATAGGTAGTTGTAAATACGTAAGTAAAATTATCTTTTAGGATGGTGTATAAGCACACAGGACGCTGAATATGATAATAGTCACATATTCACCCCGGCGCTACATTTTTCCCGCCATACATTGTATTTCAGCTATGGCGGTCATTTTCATTGGCGCGTTGGCATGCCATTTGAACAGTGTGCATAGTGTTTATGTATGACATTTATTGACATAAAGAAACTTGGAGAATCAGATATTCAGCTAACCTTGTCAATCCGTTTCGTTCCTCTTACAAAAAGGACCTCATAAGACACGCAATTTATTTTTGAAACTGATAACTATTTTGAAAAAGAATCATTGCAAAGTTGTTTTTAGTTTAATAATATTTTATTGTACATAAACAATAGGATTCGACAGCAAGTTATACCAACTTATATGAAGTCCTCTCCTTACAAATTATACACATGAATTAATGACAGCAAAACAAAACACAAACAATAGACATTTAAAATTTTCACACTGGAAGAAAGTAAGAAGTACAAGTGAAAAAGTGAAAAATTGATGACATTAGCCCTCAAATCTTTTTGATTGATTTGTTGTTTTGTTCAGATGCCATTGTTTTATTATTTGTATCTCTACTAGATATACAACTGCACGTTAGTATTGGAGTTAGGGTTAAAGCCTCTTTCAACGATATTTCAGCTATATCGTGGCGGTCAGTTTTATTGCTGGGGGAAACGGGAAAAAACCACCGACCTGCCGAAAGTCACTGACAAATTTTATCACATAATATTATATTGAGTACACCTCGCCATGGGAGGGATTCGAACTCACAATGTTAGAGGTGAAAGGCACTGATTACATAGGTAGTTGTAAATTCAACTAGCATACGATCACGACGACGACGGGTCCCGACCAATATGAGCAAGTTAATATACCCCAAAAATGTCAAACACGAATTCATGTCTGTCCGTAAACTATACAACTGAAAAAGAATTATCGAAATATTGTTTTGATCAGTTGTCGTTACTTTATGCTTTATAAATCTACTAGATATATAACAAGTGGCGGGTTATCCAATAGGCTAGTATATGCTGCAGCCTAACGCCCAACCAAGCTTCGGGTCCACCAGCTTGGCCATTCTAGTGTATTTAAAGAATTTGCAATAAGATTACTTCAAGCTATGTAAATGTCGCTAAAATATATCACGGGTAAAAAATAATCAAGGCGGATGAGTTAGAGGGTGGCTCCGTCTGAGGGGGCCCACAATTTCATTAGCCTAGGGGCCACAAAAGGTCCTAATCCGGCCCTGCATATAACTGCAAGTTTGTACGCACTCTGTTATGCAAATAAGAAAAAAACACTAATTTGAGTACATATACATGTATATGTGCGTTCGTCCGTTCGTGTGTGTATATTACAATATACTAGTTTGTCATTCTGTTCCAAACTCTGTATAGCCAGGCCAGTTTTGGTTGTACAGGTTGCATGGTAACTGTGTATGTCACATCAGGGTAAGACTCCGGACAACAAGGATAGATAACATCATTTCTTTGTGCTTTGGTATTTACAAGTTTGTATGCAGCGTCTTCATGGTAATTTGATAAATCCACCTCCTCGTTCATCAGCTTTAAGTCTATTAAACCACCGGGGTAAGTCCATGAACCGAATTTGAAAGAACACTCAGTTCCACCATCTTGTTTAGTCTTACAGTTGTTCGTTTCAAAGCGATTTACAGTCACCAAGTATACAGATCCGTCGTTGTTGATCACACCATTTGGTTGGAATGCAGTTTCCGAATTTGGACTAAAAATGATGAAACAAAATGTGTCAATATTAGTCAATATTATATAATATAAATATCGTTTAATATTGATTATTCAGCCATTTCGTTTATGTTTGTTTGTTTGTTTGTTTGATGGTGTGTAACGCCATTTTCAACAACATCTCAGTTATATCATGGCGGTCAGCTTTATTGGTGGAGGAAACCGGAGCACCAGCCTCTCGCAATCCATGTTGTTTAGTTTCCAGACCTATCTTGATTACTTTGCGATAGCGAATGTAATTGCACCATCTAATTCATCTTACTTATTGCTTCCAACGTGAACAAGGTCGATGATACATGTGTATGCATGCTAGGGTTGGTTTCGAAAGATCATGCTCCTTATCACATAAGAAGGCATCTATAAGGAGTAATGGAAAAGAGCTATCTTTGCTTTCAGAGAATATTAATGGAGCAATATACTATACAATGTATGTCTACATAAGATTCACTGAGCTAATACTAAGGAAATAAATCCTCGGATGTTGGTCTAGTACAAAGGCATCACTATCATCTTCCATGTGCTGGAAGATCATTGATTTCTTTTTGATTTTTGGTTTTTAACACCACTTTCATCAATATTTCAACTATATCATGGCGACCAGTTTTAGTGATGGAAGAATCCGGCGAGAACCACCGACCATGGGCAAGCAACTGGTAAGCTTTATCACTTGCGGCTGAGAGTCGAGTGCTCCCTTTTTTGTAATTTACAAAGCCGGCGCGAACCCACGCGTATTGGTGATAGGCTTGTATGAGTTGTTAGGCAATCCAACTACCTATCTCATTGAGCCACCCCGGCCCTAGGAAGATCATTGATACATACAAACATCTTCCATAATTTATCAAATGATTGGTGTTTTTTCATTATAGTACACTATTTATATTTATTTACCTTATTACTGACGAAAAAATGATCTCTTTACATTTCCTAAATGCGGTCACCTCTATTAAGCAGTCTCCTGTATTAAAAATGTCACATTTTTCTTGTCCTGACATAGAACATTTCATATGACATGAACCTCTTTTAAAAAGTCACATGTCTCAAAAGACCACTTTTTCTTTGGTCCAAATATGAACACTTAATACAGGTTTGACTATATTGTTTACAATATAAGACCTTCATTATCATAGTTACGTCATAGACATAAGAAATTTTATGTTGTGATATATTAAGCATTTTATTTGACCTACTTGTTGTACAGGACAATGTCAGGTGTCCATATTACAGATGTTGGTAGCCTCAGACTGTGAGCTTCGCCCTCCCATCTCAACCTTGGGTCATTCCACATTGATTGTTGCCAAACATCTATAAGAAGTCTTTTACCATTCTGTATAATATATAGGGTTGGTTTATGGTGCTTAACGTCAATTTCGGCAATTTTTCAGTTATATCGTGGTGGTCAGTTTTATTGGTGGAGGAAACCGGTGTGCACGGAAAAAACCATCGACCTGCGCAAGCCACTGACAAACTTTATCACATAATGTTGTATCGAATACACCTCCCCTGGGCCAGATTTGAACTCACAACTTCAGTGGTGATAGATACTGATTTCATAGGTAGTTGTAAATCCAACTACCATACGATCATGGCTACGACGACCACTTGTAGAAGAGAGGGCTTACGATACAGATTTAATTTATATACCAAGCGCAATGAGAGAGTTGTGTATTTTTATTCATATCTTCATTCAAAAGAACGGTGCTTTTAGGGGTACCTCGAAGCAGCGAAACTAGTTTCTATTTCAAACCCCGGAATTGCACGTGAAAGTTAACTGGTATCATGAATGTATGCTACGGGTCATTGGTTATTCGGTAATGGGCAGCCTTTTCCGATTATATATTATATCTCCCCCCTCCCTTTTGTGTCAATAAAAATGGTGTCCCTGTCATTAGTATAGCTGACGTGAAGCCGCGATCAAATTAATCTAAGATTTGGGTCCATAAAACTAGCTTAGCTCCGCCACTTTTTATGGAAGTACCTGTACCAAACCCGGAAAGTCTGCGATCATGTATATGGCATCGATTTTGTCTCTTTCCACGATTTTTCTGTTGGAATTTGGAACTGTTCCGACTGTGGTTATTTTTGTATTTTTGTATTTTATTATTCAAGAATTAACTTGAGATTGTTATTTTTTATCTTGAGATTGTTATTTTTTAACTTGAGATTGTTATTTTTTACCTTGAGATTGATATTTGTTAATCTGAGATTGTTATTTTTTTTTAACTTGAGATTGTTATTTTATTTTTGTATCTGTGCTTACTTACAAATTCAACAATTCTATTAAGTGTCAGACTATGTTGAACGATGACTGTAGACGTGACGTTTGTTCTGGGATGTGCAAGTTTGTTATACACCATCAAGACATCATGAATTGTAGCATCTTCTAATACTGTAATAAAAACGTAGATATCCAATTTAGTGCGCACGACGCGTTTCTGGAATAACCTTCATCGGGTACGCTCAAAACCGAAAGATTGGAAAGCAAAATAATTTAAAGTTGTGTGAGCAATAAATCCAAAGTGCCTAAACAGGATAGCCAAAATCGGCTCAGGTCACCTATGTCTGAGGGAGGAGAACCTTAGTTTTATTAATAATTACATTATTTAGGAACTGTAAATTTCAGAAATTAAAAAAACGTAGATATCAAATTTAGTGACCTTTCCTAGAAGAAATATGATAAAAATCTCAAGAGGATGAGGAAGGGTTTTATCACCACAGGGAGTATGATTTTATTGGTGTACATTGGGATGAGGGTGATAAGAAATCCTTGGGTTTTATCATACAATTATTATGTGGATTTATTTAACAATTACGACCACATCGGTGGTGTAATTGTTAGCGTGCTCGCCTCGATTGTGGTAGATCGTCGGTTCGATCCCCGATCGGGTCAACCCAACGACTATCATATTGGTATTTGTTGCTTCTCCGCTAAGCACGCAGCATTAAGGAGAGACGACAAAACCTGGTTGGCTCGGAATCAGAATAATGTGTTCGGGTGTTCCTCCATGTCTATCCGCGGGCTGTTGTTTCAGTGAGTTAGCAACGTAAAACTCCAACAAAGCGTGTTAGTCTAGTGCAACGTGGGACTCATCATCTCATTGCAAATTTACTTGTTCTCGACATGGTATAGTTGATGTTGTAAAATTCTAGATGGAGTGAGTACAAATAACAGACTGTACCATGTGACATAGGACATTTAAATATTAAAGGACATCAATAACAATTGACTATCACCTTAATGGTCAGTTAATGAGTAGCATTTTATTATTTAAATGCCTATGTCAAATGGTACAATGAAATATACATTGAAAGCACATGTCTGTTACTTTGTTTTGATGCGTGGCTCTTACACTATTTGTACTCACTCCATGCAGATGTTTACACTTCAGAAAAAATAATTAACATAGAGACCTAATGGATAACTTTTTAAATAATGGACAAACATTTTTGAAATTAATTGTTGGAGTTCGTATATATCATATATTAATGCACATCCAGAAAAACATTTTGGTTTGAAAACTGTATTTTTAATTATTTTTTTCTGGAGATTTATAGAAGTGAAACAGACTATATCCACGCATACGAAAGTCACGAAAATTTGTATTCCATTAACAACAATGAATTCACGGTAAAAAGTTATTACTGTGAAAAAAAAATTCATTTCTGGGATATAAATAGAATGGGGAGAAAAATGTACTTTTCGATGCGATGATATCCGCTTTGTACTAGACCAACACGCTTAGTTGGATTTGTATAGTGCTAGTTGACTGCGACAACAGTCCGCAGGTCGACATATCACTCGACTCTGCACTTTATACTGATCCCGAAACAACCAGTCGTTCTTTGTTTTTACTCCTTAATGTTTCGTATTTAGCGCAAAAGCAACAAATACCAATTTTTTCCTGTGGTTTGACCAAACCGGGACTCAATCCTACGATCTACCACACTCGCAGCAAGCATGCTAACTATTATACCACCGATGTTGTTGTTAAACATTACTTGAAAATAACAAAAATATTTTCATTAAGATTATACTGATGTGAGTAGTTTTCTAAAATAATGTACTATACCTGCTAGTACACAAGGTATGAACAATACACAAGGTACGAAGACTAGTAACATACACCTCAGCATCATCACTGTAGTTCTCCAAATGAGTGTTTTAAAATTGAATCTGCACAAATCGTTATATTTTGCAGTGAATCTAACAAATTTAAAAAAAAATATATTCTCATAAAAATATTGTTCTAAAATGTAATTAGCGAATTTTGTGATAAATTGCTGTGAACTTAACATGATGTAATATAAATGTTCCCATGCATATAAGAGGTATGTCAAGGGTCTTTAAAATATTTTCATGACTGCATCATTTCACTGCGAGGAGAAATTGGAACCATAAAGTTATTTAACCCTGCAATTTTGTTTTTATTGAAGTGTCGGTACCAAGTCAAGAAAGTGGGCGTTCGTGTATATGTGTGTTAGGGGTCATGTATATGTGTGTTAGGAGTCATGTATATGTGTGTTGGTGGTCATGTATATGTGTGTTAGGGGTCATGTATATGTGTGTTAGGGGTCATGTATATGTGTGTTAGGAGTCATGTATATGTGTGTTAGGAGTCATGTATATGTGTGTTAGTGGTCATGTATATGTGTGCTTGGGGTCATGTATATGTGTGTTAGGGGTCATGTATATGTGGGTTAGGAGTCATGTATATTTATGTTTGGAGTCATGTATATGTGTGTTAGTGGTCATGTATATGTGTGTTAGGAGTCATGTATATGTGTGTTAGGGGTCATGTATATGTGTTAGGGAGTATCGAATTTGCCTCTGTTTCTAAAATTGTTCTATAGGGATTTGGGATTGTTTCGACAGTGTGTTTTTTTTTTGTTTTTTTTTTTTCAAAATGTATCTCTATATCGGAGATAATTATGAAAATATTACTTAAACAATATTTTGCATAAAACAATTTTGAATACATTTCCATTCATAACCTATGTAAATAATGAAAAATTCACATCAATTTTAAACCACCAAATCAATGCAGCCCCTCAACGTTACAGTACTTGTCTAGATAAATAGATAATAAGTAAATAATGGCCATTTAAGTTTTCAAAATATAATGTGTTATTGTCAACTTTATATACTCTCGTTTCAGATAATTATAACTTATTAAATTATAAAGGTCAACATTTTTTTTAATTTGTCATGTTTGTACGTTTGATTACCGGTATTCACAAATCAATTTGGTGCAGGATGAATTGGTGTGAACATTATTTTATTCAAGGTTTAGGGTTATGGTGCTTAACGCCACTTTCAACAATATTTCAGTTATATCGTGATAGTCAGTTTTATTGGTGGAAGAAACCGGAGAAAACCACTGACCTGTCGTAAGTCACTGACAAACTTTATCACATATTGTCGTATCGAGTATACCTCGCAATGAGTGGGATTCTAACTCACAACTTTAGTGGTGATAGGCACTGATTGCATAGGTAGTTATAAATCCAACTACGATACGATCGCGACCACGTCGGCCCTGTATTGTATCCAATAATCGTGTGAAGTTCTTGTAGAAAATACATAGACTAGGATTCGGAAGCGTCTTCATGTTAGATTTGCTAAATATTTCGTTTTCTATATAGTGGTTTGTCGACCGTTGTTTTTCCTGTTTGTCCTTTTTTTCTTGTTGGTAATGGGTTTGTAAAGATTAGATGGTATAATTACAACTCACTAAAGAGTCAGGTGACAAAGTGTGACGTATTAAAAATCTTTAACTCCCTCATTTCATTGTAAAGATAGGATGGTATAATTACCACTCACTAAATAGTCAGGTGACAAAGTGTGACGTATTAAAATTTTTTAACTCCCTCATTTCACTGTAAAGATAGGATGGGATTTTTAATACGTCACACTATGTCACCTGACTATTTAGTGAGTTGTAATTATACCCTCTAATCTTTGCAAACTCAGTCTAACTTTGATAGACACTGAGGAAGGTCATTTGTTGATCGAAAATGTTGTCAATATATTTTTTGTAACATCTTTATCGGTATCGTTGCACAATCTTCTAGACTTCTATATATAATATATATATATATAACTTTGAGATCCAGTGGGACATATATATAATATTTTTATGTCTCTGCGGATTTGTACTGTCGGCTGAAAGACAGGAACGGATGCTAAATGGAAAAGAAAATGGTGTTCTCGGCTTCATTTTAGACTACCTAACTTCATTGGGGTCGAAAGTTGACAAGCTCAAAGACCAATTCCATCAATTTGATAAGACACAGAGTCAAATTCGGGATGAACTGGTGGATCTTTAGAAGAATGGAGACCTAAGACAACACGATATAGATATTCTGAAGAAACAACAAGAAAGTAAGATCGCTATTTAAAATTAGAAGTCTGAAGAAATGGTTCCGATCAGGATTTCCTTGATAGCGGGTTGGTGCAAACAAAGAAGTTACTGAACCAAAGGTTCCTAATGGTTAGGTTGAAGTCATTACTTCGAGTTTTAAGGTCGCCACCATGACTTGGGGGGTCGTCGTGGCGTGATCGTACGGTAGTTTGATTTAAACTACCTGTATAATCAGTGACTATCACCACTAACGTTTTGAGATCGAATCCCACCCAGGCGAGGTGTACTCGATACAACATTATGTGATATGCGACAGGTCGATGGTTTTCTATGGGTACTGCGGTTTCTTCCACCAATAAAACGGACAACCACGACATAGCTGATATAACTGAAATATTGTTGAACGTGAGGTTAAGCACCATAAAACAAAACTAAACCATGACTTGGTTATGTTTAACCGTTACGGAATATCTGTGTCACAAATGACCACGGACATGTTCCACTTGTCGTAAGCACTTTCCAGTTCTTTACTTATTCATGATATCATTGTCTTGGCTTGTCTTTGTAACTAGAGTAACACGATGTGTGTCACCAGTGGAGCAGGAACTGCTTACCCTTCCGGAGTACCTGACGTTATCCCCGGTTTGTAGTGGGGTTCGTGTTGCTCGATTTTTAGTTTTCTATGTAGTGTTTTTTTATCGTTGTTTATCCTTTTGTCCTTTTGTCCTTTTCCTCTTATCCATTGAACTGTCTTTCTTTCTTCGATTTACGGGTTCTGATTACCCCTCTGGTATCTTCAAACTCTTCTTGCTGTCTGCTTTGTACAAGACCAACAAACTTAGTTGGATGTTAATAGAACTAGTTCATTGAAAAAACAGTCCAAAGGTTGATTTGTCACTCCACACGGACACATTATTATGATTCTAAGACAAACAGTCCTTATTGCTCTTTCTTCTTAGCGCTGCATAATTAGCGGAGAAGCAACACATACCAATTTTATAGTCTTTGGTGTGAACCGAGCGGATCTCGAACGCTCGACGCGAGCACGTTTCCAATTACACCAAAGATGCGGTTTTCTTGTTAGGATCAATGCTTTATCAAGGAAATCATGATAGGAACTACAAGCCTCGTTATCAATCGACAATATTCATGTTAAATAAATGTTAGAGAATACCGAAAAGGCAATGAAAAAAGACAACTCAGAGAAACTGGCAACACAGGGTACAGAAGACGAAGAAAAACAACACAAGTTACAACACTATATTTGGTGAACACCACTATGTGAAAACAAACACAAATAACGTAAATAAGACATGTGCCCTGCCACATACAACTGGAGGTAAAGACAAACTAAACATCGTTTAATTTTTATGCCGAAATCGTAACGGACATCACAACGCGTAACCTAGAACTTGAGGACACATAATAGGACAACACAAAAACTAAAATAAATAGCAACACGGACCCCACCAAAAAACGGGGGAGGGGTGAACTCAGGTGCACGCGAAGGGTAAGCAGTTCCTTAAATCATTGGCTCGGAATATAAACAGGTTGAATTTACGAAATTTCCATCATATTAACTGAATTAGAAGTTCGAATCACAGAGTACATCAGATCAATCTGGGTCCAGTTTAGAAAAATATTTTACTGTATTGGTATGTTCTCTTACTGGCGTGGCTGATCATATAAAGAAACGGGCAATTACATTCCATGCTATGATGTCAGACGATTTAGTATCAAATATTGAACACACGGTGGTATTCGATCACGTGATAACTAATATTGGCAAAGCGCACAACCCTCACACCGGACACTTTACGGTACCATATGATGGCTTGTACTTCTTCACAGTGTCATTTTTTAAAAGATATAGCAGTAATTTAACTCTTACTATGCTCATTAATAGTAGAACAATATCGAGAGGGTATGCTACCAATTCTACTTCCGGTGCAACAACTGGATCCATGAATGCTGCAGTTTTCTTAAAGAAAGGAGATGTTGTTAGAATTATTGGGTCTTCAGTCAATGCAAGAATTCATGGCGATTGGACCTACTTCACGGGCCATATCATCACGCCAAAATTTACTTTTATCAAAATAAATGATAAATTATATTATTATGGATGTTAACATTTCATTCTCGGAAGGTAGGGGGAGGGCATCGGAAACGCTTCAGGGTTATAGCTAGCAACTGTATAATGTGTCGGTACAAACATGTATGTGGATATGTCCAAAGAAGTGCCATCAATCCTTGATGGTTGGTTCAAGAGGAGACAACCCTATGCTGGTTAAAGGTTGTTTCTATTGCTTAGAGGTATTATTTGGCAGTTATTAACCTGATATGTATCTGGTAATCTATTATTGGTAACAGCAAATACCAATTTTATAGCCTTTGGTTTGACTCGACCGGATATAGAGCCCACGATCTATCACACTCGAGACAGGCACTCCAACTATCACACCACCAATGCGGTTTGTGATGAGAAGAGTTTGAAGATACCAAAGAGATAATCATAATCCATAATGATCAGACGTGCTTTGTAGTAGACCAGCAGGTTTATCTGGACTAAACTGTTTTTAGTTACGTCAAAACGTCAATAAACATATTACTTTCTTGAAACAACGATGTTTATTATGTCAGATGTATACTAGATCTCAGGTGTAGTTCATTTGAAGTTGGCAGCAATCTTGAAATTATCTTCACTTTGGCATAGTACTGTAGATTGACCTTTAGAGCTATCTCGACGAAACAATGTTTCGCAGATACACTGATATGTCGCTCAGATCGGATAGAATATTATTCTGATTCCCGAGTCACCCGGTCTGACACGTTAATGAATCTTACGGGTTTGTAACTAGATTAAGACGATGGGTGCCACTAGTGGAGCAGGAACTGCTTACCCTTCCGGAGCACCTGAGTTCGCCCCTGGTTTTCAGTGGGTTTCGTGTAACTCGATCGTTAGTGTAATGTGTATGCTTTCTAAATAATTGTGTCCTCTTGCCCTTTTTCTTCAGGCCATCGTGTTGTCTGTGCTTTTTCGACTTACGAATTCTGATTATCCCTTTGGTATCTTCAAACTCTTCTTCGGGAAGTATTATATGCATGCATTCAGCATCATAGAATAATGAAATGAAGCACAGCAAAGACCACAGTTAACTTTGTTTTATCTGTTATCAATTATATATTTCATTCAAGAAATATTGTCCCAAAAAAGGACCATTAACCAATGCATAATACATATTGATGGAAACAATGTTGTAGAATAAAATAGTAGTTATACATAATGGTGTCCAACACATATTGTGTTGAGTTTTTGCTTTGCTTCTCTTCGTTTTGTGTGACCTGTGTTGCCAGTTTCTCTAGATTGTCCATTGCCCCTTCTGTATTTTCTAACGTTTATTTTCTAGTGTATTACAAACTCTATTATTGGCCCTGGGGAGGACCGAAGACGTCACGAGGAAAATGGACTCTGGTAAACCGTTGCAAAGGCGTTATGCTCAACATGACCTACATCAATGCTATTGTTAAATTGTTTTCAAAGAATTATACCACTAGAAATATAGCTAAGGAGATATAAGCCGGCTCTGCAGCTTAAAAAAACGAACTCAGCTGAATAAGCAAACAATAGATAAAATTAACGGTAAAAACAGAAACATCTCAGTAAATATGGCAACTGAAACACTAGTTGCTGTCCATCGTAAACACAGCAGAAATATGCACATTACATATCATTCGTGCTATCTGTGGACCAAGCTTTTAAGGACTTCACCAACACTAAGCACCAACAAAGGTACAATCTAAAACATTCCAACAGCGAAGAAGAACTAAAATCACAACACTTAACATCACTGCGCGAAGACAAAAGCATTGTTCATTCTCTATTAGAGAGGTAAAAGGTCATCAGAGGGGGCTCGTTAGGACAAACCGGTGGAAATTAGATTTTTGGTGTCTAACTTCACAGGCCAAACGAGTAGAGTCTGAATTGAGAATGCAGATGTCTTTTATGGTTCCGATTGGCTCTAGTTTAAGGTCTGAACTGTAGAACTTTTAAGCTGGGCACCAACGAAGGATTCCAGGGTCCAACTGCAAAAATACAGGCTATGAATAGAATTGGCGAGCTAAAAGAGCACATACAGCTGCGGGTTGAAGCCCCTAATAAAGTTTTGAAATTAGACCAATTACAGGGACATTTTGAGACCATTTAAAATGGATATTAGAGCATATTACGACAAGCACTTCAACCCATGGTCATCAACAGTTCCCGGTCCTTTCCACATTCATGACTTATTACCGGGTTTGTAACTAGAGTAACACGACGGGTGCCAATTTAAGGAGCAGGAACTGCTTACCCTTTCGGAGCACATGAATTTACCCACGGGTTGTAGTGGGGTTCGTGTAGCTCGATCTTTAGTTTTCTTTGTAGTGTTTTCTAGATTGTTGTTTGTTCTTTTGTTCCTTTTCTTTTGGTCATTGTGTTGTCTGTCCTTCTTTGATTTACGGATTCAGATTACCCCTTTGGTATCTTCAAACTCTTCTTCATTAGTTTCATAGTAGGTCCACCACTACTCACAGTTGAAGAACCTTTCGATTAAACCATGACATATGTATGCTTAAGCGATTTTTATCTTGGCTGCACAATGCACATTATCCAGTGATGTATTTAGCGCTGTGTTATCATTGTTGACAATGTGAAACATGTTAACGGAGAAACGGTGTGTTCGTTTAATGCCGCAGTACTGTTGTGTGTGGGAGACTCCACCTTCGTTGTTATTATATAAAATTCAGTTATTTTCCTTGATAGAAGTTCATTGAGGGTATTTGTTGCTCTATTTTTCGTGTTTTGGTCCTAGTCTTTTGGTAAGAAGAGTTGTGTGATGGGGATGATTTGGTGTAAGCGATATATATTGAAGAGATTTGACAATTCCTTACTTGAGTTTGAAAATCGCTTATTATTCATAATAAATTGATGGACTGAATCAAACATTATTTAATTATGATTCAGAGATAAATTTTCCAATCCGTAAGAAGTATGTCAGCTGTCACGATGACAGAAACTTGAATGGACATAATATGTCTCTCTCTTACTGCATGATATCTAGGACATTGCAACAGTAGTGATTCGGGTCTGGATTTGGATTTTGGTGCTTAACGTCACTTTCAACAATATTTCAGTTATATCGTGGCGATCAGTTTAATTGATGGAGGAAACCGGAGTATCCGACCTGCCGCAAGTCACTGACAAATTTTATCACATAATATTTTATCAAGTCCACCTCTCATGAGCGGGGTTCGAACTCACTTTAGTGATAGATATTCGTATTTTCAATGTATCCATATGAACAGTTAGGAGAGGGTATCAATTTTTTCTCTGCGTTTTTGTCCAATGCGAGATCCAGAATAAAAATATAAGGGCTTCTTTACAATTTTATTCTAAAAATATAACTTTAAGCTATTTACAGATGACATTCCGTTAATTTAATCGTATCGGGCAAGGAATTCCAAATAAGTATTGACTACGACAAAAAATCATTTAAGGAAAGAGATATCTTGAATGGATCCGCGGGTAATGAGTGGAGTGTACTGGAACGTCATCAGCCATTAACTATCAACGACGAGTAAGCACGAACACAATGTTTTATGTTATATAACTACAGCTAGGTGTATTCGATGTAACAACTCCTTTTGATTTTACCAGTGACTTGCGGCAGATCAGTAATTTTCTTGGGATGCTCTAGTTTCCTCCATCAATTAAACTGTCCGCGACAATACAACTGATACCTAATCACGTAACCCAGTCAAGTGAGTGAGTGATATGTAGCTTAACTCCAACCCAGCAATTTTTCTGCTATATCATGTCGAGAGCAAGGTAATTTTCAATGAGATGATGATGATGTCCGCTTCGTACTAGATCAACACGTTTTTATAGTGCTAGCTCCCTAAAACAAGTTCAGTCCGCGGATAGAAATAGTGTCTATTATGTAAAGAATATGAAGAGTAAAATTAACTTGTTCTCGCCATGAAATAGCTGAAAAAATTCTGAATTGGTGTTAAACAACAATCATTCAAACACTCAAAATTGATCGGCACGACGCTTTTCTGGAATAATTTTGATCAGGTATCCTCAAAATCTAAAGAATGGAAAGCCAAATAATATAAATCTTTGCAGCGAGTAAACCAAAAGGCCTAAATAGGATAGCCAAATTCGGCTAAGGTCACATATACCTGAGGGATGATATCGAATTACATTACATAGGAACTGTAAATTTGAATAATAGATATATCTAATAAGAAGAGTTTGAAGATACCAAAGGAGAAATCAGAATCCGTAAATCGAAGAAGAACAGACAACACAATGGCCAAAAGAAAAAGTACAAAAGGACAAGCAACGATCTACAAAGCATACATATAAAGGAACAGGAACTTCCTACCCTTCCGGAACACCTGAGTTCACCCCCGGTTTTTAGTGGGGTTTGTGTTACTCGATCTTTAGTTTTATGTGTATGGTTTGTAGATCGTTGTTTGTCCTTTTGTACTTTTTCTTTTGACGATTGGTTGTACAATTTAACCAACCAGAACAGATCACAAAATTACGAACAATTTCCTGCTAAACTACAAACTTCAAACCACGTACTCTCTCTATGCATGGAATTGGGACGTAAATAAGATATGTTAAGTACTGTGGGTAATCTCGGGACTCTAAACCCCGGATAAGTCACATTACTTGATAACTCGAAGTTACAGTTTGGTCTGTTTGTAGTAAGTACAAAACATTTGTGTTCGTGATCCATGATTAAACCCTTCTCACATCAATATCAATGCTGTGTTTTGTTTTGTCTGTCAACGTGCCCAATGTTGCCAGCGTCTCTGGATTGTCCATTCTTGCTTGGCCTTTCCTTCGGTTTTCTCCAGCGTTTATTAATTATGGAGGGTATGTAGTGTATTTAACGTTTAATACATTTCTTTAAAAAAAAGAGAGAGAAAAGAAACCCCAAAGATGGAGTATTTCCCAAAAACATATTTAAAATCGAGGGCAATACAAATGATCCTCATGAGAGTCTGGCATTACATAGATGAGAAAATTAATATACATTTAAGACATAACCTTACAATCAGACGGAATACGACAATCTGAAAAACAAAATATATTATTTAGATAAAAAACAAGTGTGTTTAATATTCCAAATACAATGAGTAGAAACTATGATGGTTTAATCTTATTATCAATAGTAGTGAACCAATGACTGGCATGTAATATATAGGTAGATATCTGAGGTATACAATGGTTTGTTTAAGCATATTGTTTTTGGTTAAATATAACAAATTGGGATCGGACAGAGCTTTTTCTAACTTTTTTCTTTGTTTTTGTTTTTTGTTTTTGTTTTTTGCTTAATTTTAAAGAAAATCAGAAGCAGATACACATACAGAAAAAACACATATGGTATGCATATACAATTTTACCCCCCTCCCCCCCCCCCCCCCCCCCCCCCCAAAGACATTTAATTGATAAAACCAACATTATGCAGAACTCTACTGAAATTTCAAACACAAAGGACAGTTTCTAATGGCAACCACTTTTTACATATATATTATTTTTGTGTAGGTAGCTTCTTCTAACTTATAAAGTCTTCACCCGAATACAATAATTGACAATATATATCAGCATGCTCAAATGAAGTGATATAATATGCATAGAGATAAATACATACAGAACGATTATATACAAACACATAGGTAGAGACTATATATGAAAGAAAGGTAAGTCACATTGACGCAGTACTAGTATTGAGTATCTATACATGTTTCGCCAAATAGGATGACATCAACACGATAGCTATATTAATGCATTAATTTTACATCTGAATTATTCATGGCGACTTGTGCTCGATACAACATTATGCGATAAATATAGATTATAACATAGCATTTTTCATATCATATCCTTTATCAACCCGAGAGCGGATAAGCTCAAGGGATGATATATGAACGAGGGCTAATAAAGGGTATGATATGAAAAATGACATGTTATGATATGTTTATCATATACTTCGACTGATTTGTACCAAAATGTTTAATGATTTTGGCTAGAATTAAATACATGTATATACCTATAGAACAAGAACATTATTATTTTAATATACAAATCCATAAATGCACGTTTTTTTTAAGCACTTTCAATATCATAAGAGAGAAATTGGTAGTTAATAATTTTCTGTGCAAATATTTTATAAAACAGTTGAATCCGTCCTGTCTGTAAACGGACATTGACGGAAAGGCATGTAATAACATTCCGGAAGCAGTTAATAAACTTGCTTTATCAGCCCGCTTGGACCATTCTTGTGAAACTGGGTGAAATAGATATGACTCCTCTTATTATTCTAAAAAAAACTCAAAGTTTTATTACAGGGTAAAATTTTAGCTTTATCAACTACAAGTATATGATAAAGTTTGTCAGTGACTTGCAGTTGGTGGTTTTCTCTGAGTACTCCGTTTTCCTCCACCAAATAAAACTGACCGCTACTAAAATATTGCTGAAAATGGCATTGTACACCATAACCACAACCTTCGCCTCTAATTTGACTTGGATCAAACTATATATACTTACTAATGACTGCGTCATCTAAAGTGGAGAAACATACACAAATTACATTAAGAATACTCTAGATTCTAGGTTGTTCAGCTAAAGCACACATAGATATTTAACATAGATGTCACAATGAGTATGCAGTCTGTGAATTATGTATTAGTTGGTTATCAAATCGAATTGTTTAACATCAAATAATGATAAACTCTGACAATGGAAGGGTCATAATTCAGTACATCGTATTAGGAGAATGACACACCCCTTCCTGGTAAAAGACGAATGAAAGGTTGTCTGACATGACACCAAATGGAAAGTTGTAAAAAGAAGAGAGAAGATACAACAAACATCTAATTGTGGTCATGATCGTATGGTAGTTGGATTTACAACTACATATGCAATCAGTGCCTATTACCACTAACGTTATGAATTTGAATCCCGCTCATGGCGAGCTGTGTTTGATACAACTTCATGTGATAAAGTTTGTCAGTGAATTGCGACAGGTCTGTGGATTTCTCTGGGTACTCCAGTTTCCCCCACCAATAAAACTGATATAACTGAAATATTGTTGCAAGTGGCGTTAAACACCATAACCACCCCTGTTATCCATTCGTTGTACTAAACAATAACCTATTGGGATCACATTTACCAGTTTAACCCTGCCACATGTGTGTGCCTGTCCCAAGCCAGGACCTGGATTTTTAACGTTATATATCATGGTAGTGTTTGTTTTCAGAGGGTGAATGTGAGCATATATCGTTGGAGATCCAGTTATCAAAAGAGGAGGATTGGATCACATTAACATGTTTAACCCGGCCACAAGTTTGTCTGTCCCAAGCCAGGACCTGGCATTCCAAAGTCATATTGCGTGGTCTTTTTTGAGTTCAGTGACTTAAGGTGAGGGGTGATTAATATTTTTATTGATATTGGTGGAATTGTTGACCATCAATGATTAAACTTTCTTTTCATAATCATATCCTGTAGGTATATCTTACCTCTGGCAGCTAACACAATGTTATAATCTTTGCCATCACAAACATCACCTATTGTTGGGGGCGTTTCAAAATATCCTACAAAAAGCAAAGCACACAAGAGGTGTTATTATAGAGGTAATCTCAAAATATTAGACGAAATCAAACGCACATGGAGAGGATTGAAATCACTATAAATTAGACCGAAGTATGCTGATTATACAAAACAAAGGTCAGGATTGAAATGGCTGTTACTATGGTTTCCGTAAATAAATCATGCTAAATTGAGATTTATTTCTTAGGATGGTGAAAGTTATGGATCACATTTCAAAAACATGCCTTAAGAAAGATAGATCTTACTTTCAACAATATATTATCTGTCGTGCAACCAAAATAACAACAGCAAATTTGTTATCATGAGTAGCACAAAGGGTTCCAATACTGGAGCAGAAACGTTCGGAGCACTTGATCTCACCTTGCATTTCAGTGGAATTTTTTGTTGTGTGTAATATTTTCGTGGACCACTGTTTAAGTTGCTTTGAATGCCTTTTCTGTATCGTTTATTGTCCTTCGGTTTCCGCCACAAATAAAACTGACCGCCACGATATAACTGAAATAATGTTGAAAGCGGTGTTAAATACCATCAAACAAACAAACAAACAATGTGCACTTACTGTATTCATTTGCATATATGACAATGACGTCATCTTCTGGATGGTATAACGCATCTTTGTTACATCTATATAAGTCATGACTTCCGTTGTTGATCCTAAAAGAGAAAAGGTACAATAAATTGAAAACAACAAAAAAATACAAAACTGTCGTTACCATGGTAAAATCGTATATAAATAATTTCATTCTAATAGGAAAATGTACCAATAAGATCTGAGAATTTGCTTTGCAAATGGACGACGTCATTGATGAATTTAACATTTTTTTACAACACAATTTAGAGTGACGTCATCATTTTGTGCTACTCATTGTCTACTGAATATTTTAACATGAGCCGTCGTGGTCGTGATCATATGGTAGTTAGATTTACAACAAAGATGTTTAAGATGTTTCTTGTAATAACATATTCTATAATGAAAAGAAAGTCAGAGCACAAATCAGTGGCGGCGTTTTTGCACGTCTTGAATTCCATGGTCTCCTAACCTGAGTACATCCCCAGTTGTTAGCGCATGGGTTTCGTGTTGCTAAATCTTTAGCTTTCTGCGAAATATATTATAGATCCTTGTTTGTGTTTGTCCCTTTTCCTTTGGCTATTGTATTATCTCCCGTTTCTTTTGGCTATTGTATTATCACCCTTTTCTTTTAGATCTTGTATTATGTGTCCCTTTTCTTTTGGTTATTGTATTATCTCCTTTTCTTTTGGCTATTGTATTATGTGTCCCTTTTCTTTTGGCTATTGTAATATCTCCCTTTTCCTTTGGTTATTGTATTATCTCCCTTTTCTTTTAGCTATTGTATTATTTGTCCCTTTTCTTTTGACTATTATATTATCTATCCCTTTTCTTTTGGATATTGTAATATCTCCCTTTTCTTTTGGCTATTGTATTATCTCAATTTTCTTCTGGCTATTGCATTATCTCCCTATTCTTTTGGCTATTGTATTATCTGTCCCTTTTCTTTTGGATATTGTATTATCTCCCTTTTCTTTTGGCTATTGTATTATCTCCCTTTTCTTTTGGCTATTGTATTATCTGTCCCTCTTCTTTTGGCTATTGTATTATCTGTCCCTTTTCTTTTGGCTATTGTATTATCTGTCCCTTTTCTTTTGGCTATTGTATTATCTGTCCCTTTTCTTTTGGCTATTGTATTATATCCCTTTTCTTTTGGCTATTGTATTATATCCCTTTTCTTTTGGCTATTGTATTATATGTCCCTTTTCTTTTGGCTATTGTATTATATGTCCCTTTTCTTTTGGCTATTGTATTATCTGTCCCTTTTCTTTTGGCTATTGTATTATCTCCCTTTTCTTTTGGCTATTGTATTATCTCCCTTTTCTTTTGGCTATTGTATTATCTCCCTTTTCTTTTGGCTATTGTATTATATCCCTTTTCTTTTGGCTATTGTATTATATCCCTTTTCTTTTGGCTATTGTATTATCTCCCATTTCTTTTGGCTATTGTATTATCTGTCCCTTTTCTTTTGGATATTGTATTATCTGTCCCTTTTCTTTTGAATATTGTATTATCTCCCTTTTCTTTTGGCTATTGTATTATTATTTGTCTCTTTTCTTTTGGCTATTGTATTATCTGTCCCTTTTCTTTTGGCTATTGTATTATATCCCTTTTCTTTTGGCTATTGTATTATATCCCTTTTCTTTTGGCTATTGTATTATATCCCTTTTCTTTTGGCTATTGTATTATCTCCCATTTCTTTTGGCTATTGTATTATCTGTCCCTTTTCTTTTGGATATTGTATTATCTGTCCCTTTTCTTTTGAATATTGTATTATCTCCCTTTTCTTTTGGCTATTGTATTATTATTTGTCTCTTTTCTTTTGGCTATTGTATTATATGTCCCTTTTCTTTTGACTATTGCATTATCTGTCCCTTTTCTTTTGACTATTGTATTATCTGTCCCTTTTCTTTTGACTATTGTATTATCTCCCTTTTCTTTTGGATATTGTATTATATGTCCCTTTTCTTTTGGCTATTGTATTATCTCCCTTTTCTTTTGGCTATTGTATTATATGTCCCTTTTCTATTGGCTATTGTATTATATGTCCCTTTTCTTTTGACTACTGTATTATTTCCCTTTCCTTTGGCTATTGTATTATATGTCCCTTTTCTTTTGGATATTGTATTATATGTCCCTTTTCTTTTGGCTATTGTATTATATGTCCCTTTTTGTTTTGACTATTGTATTATCTCCCTTTTCTTTTGGCTTTTGTATTATCTCCCTTTTCTTTTGGCTATTGTATTATCTGTCTTTTCTATTAACGGCTTCTGATTAGGGACCGTCGTGATGGTGATATTATGGTGGTTGGATTTACAACTACATAAGCAATCAATACCCATCACCACTTACGTTGTTATATCAAATCCCGCTCAGGCGAGGTGTACTCGATACAACATTATGTGATGAAGTTTGTCAGTGATTTGCATGCGGCAGGTCGGTGGTTTTCGACTCCGGGTCCTCCGGTTTTCTCCACCAATAAAACTGAACACCACGATATAGCTGACATATTGTTGAAAGCGGCGTTAAGCACCATAAGCATAACTTTAGCCCTTGATTACCATTACCTTCAATCTTTTATTATCGAGTAAGCTTGAAAATATATCTTACCGTAAGCTATAAAACGGCCCTGATCTTTCGATGCATTCTAAGTGTGTCAGTACGGAATCAGTCGTCTCAATAAAAGTCAGATTCCCAGGGAGACTATACACTGCGGTGGTTGAAAGACTACCAACAAAGGTATAAGTTCTGTGTTGTCAACTGCATTTCCATACACAGAGTCCGTTTACTGGAAAACAATATTATAAATTGATCACTTGCACAAAAATTTTCCGACTTGATTCTAATGTTATGCGTATTTAAGCCCTTGGTTGTATTGCCCCAGGAGGCCGCCGTGATCGTACGGTAGTTGGATTTACAACTACCTGTGCAATCAGTGCTTATCACCACTAAAGTTGTGAGTACGAATCCCGTTCATGGCGAGGTGTACTCGATAGTTTTGTGTGATAACGTTTGTGTCTTGAGAGACAGGTCGGAGGTTTTCTCCACCAATAAAACTGACCGCCACGACATAGTTGAAATATTGTTGAACACAGTAAATTGCTGTAAACGGTAATTTGCTTGACACAGTAAATTGCTGTAAACGGTAATTTTCTTGTCACAATAAATTGCTATAAACGGTAATTTGCTTGACACGGCAAATTGCTGTAAACGGTAATTTGCTTGGCACAGTAAATAGCTGTAAACGGTAATTTGTTTGGCACGGTAAATTGCTGTAAACGATAATTTGCTTGACACGGTAGATTGATGTAAAGGCTCATTTGCTTGACACGATAAATTGCTGTAAAGGGTCATTTGCTTGACACGGTAAATTGCTGTAAACGGTAATTTGTTTGACACGGTAAATTGCTGTAAACGGTAATTTGCTTGGCACAGTAGATTTCTGTAAACGGTATTTTGCCTGACACACTAAATTGCTGTATACGGTAATTTGCTTGACACAGTATATTGCTGTAAACGGTAAATTGCTGTAAACGGTAAGTTTCTTGACACAGTAAATTGCTGTAAACTGTAATTTACTTGATTCGGTGAATTGCTGTAAACGGTAATGTGCTTGACACGGTAAATTGCTGTAAACTGTAATTTATTTGACACAGTAAATTGCTGTAAACGGTAATTTGCTTGACACGGTAAATTGTTGTTAACGGTCATTTGCTTGACACAGTAAATTGCTGTAAACGGTAATTTGGTTGACACGGAAAATTGCTGTAAACTCTAATTTGCTTGACACAGTAAATTGCTGTAAGCTGTAATTTGCTTGACACAGTAAATTGCTGTCAATTATAATTTTCTTGACACGGTAAATTGCTGTAAACGGTAATTTGCTAGACACAGTAAATTGCTGTATCGGGTAATTTGGTTGACACGGCAAATTGCTGTAAACGGTCATTTGCTTGACACGGTAAATAGCTGTAAACGGTAATTTGCTTGAAACGGAAAATTGCTGTAAACTGTAATTTGCTTGACACAGTAAATTGCTGTAAACGGTAATTTGCTTGACACGGTAAATTGCTGTCAACGGTAATTTGATTGACACGGTAAATTGCTGTAAACGGTAGTTTGATTGACACGGTAAATTGCTGTAAACGGTAATTTGATTGACACGGTAAATTGCTGTAAACCGTAATTTTCTTGACACGGTAAATTGTTGTAAACGGTAATTTGCCTGACACAGTAAACTGCTGTAAACTGTAATTCTCTTGACACGGTACATTGCTGTAAGCTGTAGTTTTGTTACACAGTAAATTGCTGTAAACGGTTATTTGCTTGACACGGTAAATTGCTGTCAACGGTAATTTGATTGACACGGTAAATTGCTCTAAACGTTAATTTGATTGACACGGTAAATTGCTGTAAACAGTAATTTTCTTGACACGGTAAATTGCTGTAAACGGTAATTTGCTTGACACAATAAATTGTTGTACACTGTAATTCTCTTGACACGGTACATTGCTGTAAGCTGTAATTTTGTGACACGGTAAATTGCTGTAAACTGTAATTTGCTTGAACCCATGTATTTTAGGCATTTTCTCTCTTATTTTTTCTTTAATAGTGAAAACCATAAGAAATATCTTTTCAAATCTGATTGACCGCTACGATATAACTGAAATATTGTTGAAAGTGGCGTTAAACACCATAACCACACTCAAATCCGATTGTTCGATCGAATTTATCTCTGAAGATTTTATGGCCATTGAAAAATACCACCACAAAAAACTGTATTAAAATTGTATGAAATTTGATACTTGTCGTTCTAAATATGCATGAATTATTTGGGGCTTGACGCTAAGAAACAAAGCTCGAGATTGTTCTTAATATGCATGAACTATTTGGCGCTTGACGCTAAGAAACAATGTTCGAGATTGTTCTTAATATGCATGAACTATTTGGCGCTTGACGCTAAGAAACAATGTTCGTGATTGTTCTTGATATGCATGAACTATTTGGTGCTTGATGCGAAGAAACAATGTTCGAGATTGTCCTAAATATGCATGAACTATTTGACGCTGGATGCGACGAAACAATGCTCGACATTGTCCTAAATATACATGAATTATGTGCCGCTTGAGGCGAAGAAACAATGATAGAATTGTTCTTAATAAAGGACAAAGTCCTTATAACTGTAGGCTGTCCGATTTTTCCTTCTATATTGATAGCCAAATATCTGTTCATCGTAAGTTTAAAAAATAGATCAATTGATATTTAGAAACGCAAAAGAAATATATTTCAATGAAAAATTCCCAATTCTTTAATTATTTACTCTATGCAAAATCGAAATAAACTTGAAATGAAATTCTAGAAAACAAATTTCTTTCTACGAAACTCCCGACGGAAGAGCGGCGTACAGTAGGTAAAATGAACGGAACAGCCATACCAAATCGGCTACAAAATTCATTCAAAATAAAAGATAATAACGTGTACGGATTATCGTATTATTGAAATTTCATTGGAGGATTTCCATTTGGCCACTTGATCGTTATTTCCTGTATTTTAGTGTGGTTGTAATGCATAAAAATGACGTAGTTACACTGTAAATAAAAAGGTGGTCTTGAATGGAATATATTTGTTAGCAGACGAATATCTTCTAACTCGCCTAAATATTCCTTCGCACACAACTTTTTTGAATTTGTAAGTTGTTTTTTGTCAACCTAAATCTCATATTTTGATCATGAGTAGACTGGTGACCAAAAAGTATTCATATGCTGATATTCTAAAGGGTTATATGGCACAAACTCAAAATAAAAATCAAAAGAACCCTACCCATGAAACACCTGTGCCTGCAAATGTCCTACCCAACAATTTAGACACTGAGACTAAAACCTCTGACTTCCCCTAAGGAAATTTATGTTGAAATTATTAAGATGCGCTCTCCTTATCAAAATATAATCCCATACCCATCAAATTTTCAAGGTACACCTGCCATGTCTATGCATATGGGCTATAAACAATTTCAACCACCATCAAGTAATTTAAATGCCAATAACTCTAAGAAAATAAAGATAGAGAATGACCATTCACAAAATATAACCCCACAACAACCAAATTTACAGCATGTACAGGGTTCACCTATGCCTATGGGCTATGAACAATTTAAACCCCCACAAAATAATTTAAATGCCCCAAACTCTGGAAGAATTAAAATAGAAAGTGAAGATTTTCTTATTTATGATGTTCCAGGAGATGGCCAGTGCTTCTTGCTCATAAATTTACAACAACTTAAATTTTTATGAAGACCAGTTAAAACTTAGTTACCATTCCAATATTCCAAGGCATGAATATCAGAATAAAATGGTTCATGGTAACAAATGGACTACAAACACTGAGATTTCAGTTGCTACTAGAATTGTGCAAAGCAATATCAATTTTTGGGTTACAGGGAAGAGATGGACATAACAATATCTGTTTCACTAAAGAAGAATATATAAATTCTTCTCTCAGTTGAAATGTGGATTTACTTCTACACCTGAATCATTTCAAATTGCTTATAAGAAATTCTAATGAGCAAAATGGTTTCCAGTTTCATTCGACAAGCATTACAATACAGCAGAAAAGCAATGAAGATTCATTTTCAAAACTGAATAACATATATAAAAACAAAATATCAAAAGGAAAAAACATGAAAAGAGAAAACAACCACAGGAAAAATCATCCAAATCTGTGAAAAAAATTAAACTGACAAAGAGAAATAATTCCAGCCAAATAATAAATTTAAAAAAACTTTAACAACTACTTGAAAAAAAAATACATTCCCTTCTCATGCCTCCCTCTAAACATTATAGGACTCCGTCCTTCAAACAGGTTGTGCCTGTCTCATATTATGCATGAACTATTTGCCACTGGATGCGAAGAAACAATGTTCAATATTGTCCTAAATATGCATGAACTATTTGACGCTGGAGGCGACGAAACAATGTTCGCGATTGTCCTAAATATATATGAATTATTTGCCGCTTGAGCGAAGAAACAATGTTCGGGATTGTCCTACATATGCATGAACTATTTGGCGCTTGAGGCGAAGAAACAGTGTTCGAGATTGTCCTTAACATACATGAACTATTTGGCGCTTGACGCGAAGATTTTTTTAGAGATTGTCCTTAACCCTTTGACTGCGACGTTTCGTGTATAATCGTAACGTCGTGCGCGGTATTATTCCTGACGTCATGACCCTTTCATCAGGGTGACGTCATTTTAACAGCAATGTGGCGTTACTGACCTTTTCTTCTTTTTATTTTAAAGTGGTTCTATATGTGCAATATCTGTATCTGACTGCAAATTGTGTAATCTAATTATAATGTACTTGAGTAACTTATTCTTAAAGAAAATAAAAATAAAAGTAAATTTCTTTCCCAAGGGACATATAATATGTCCCTAGCGCAGTCTAACAACAAGGGACATATATGTCCCTAACGCAGTCAAAGGGTTAATATGCATGAACTGCTTGCTAAGCAACAATTAGTTGGTTTGGTTGGTTTATGGTGCTAAACGCCACTTTCAACAATATTCAGTTTTATCCCCGGTTTCAAAATTATGGCAACTTTTGATTGGTTTAAACCCGGGCATAAAAAAAACATATTTCCTGGTGTTGCTAGGCCATATTACCGGGTGTAACTAGCCATTTAACCAATCAAATGTTGCTATGATTTTCAAAACGGGGATAACATGACGTCAAAGCTCGCGACGTTACACTCCAATATCAAATTTAGTTAATTGTGGCTATATATTGAATATAAAGCCGTTAATTTGATCAACTGTAGGGTTACCAAAGGTAGTACCCTACATCGGGTAAAAAACACTCGAAACTTTCATATTATTTACTTATTCTTTCCAAATGCAAAGAAAACGTCACTTTTATCTGGCCCGCCGGGGTCCAAAATGTCTTATTTTTTACTATAACCGGGGATAAATTCGTTATTTATGTTCATATCCGTAGATATGGAGATTTTAACACCCTTCATTAGCCTGTACACCCTTCGGCTGCGCCTCAGGATGTACTTGGCTACTTCAGGGTGTTGAAATATCCAGTCAGTTTTATTGGTGATGAAAACCGGAGTACCCTGTGAAAATCACCGACCTGCCGTATGCCACTTGCAAACTGTACCACATAATGTTGTATCGAAGCAACAATTAAACAATCAATCAATAAAGTTAATTCAAACAGAAAACTTACCACCAAGATGAGCACCAAAAACCATAGTAACCAATACCAAGACAACACATCTTATTATTGTCTCCATGTTGAGCTGTACCTGTGATATTTCACTGAGGCTACAAGTAGATATATATATACATAAATTAATATTAGAGTCACATGTCATTGTATACGTGTTTTGATTGGTTTACAAAGTTGAGGTTATTTTCATATGTACTGAATCTGAAAACAGACGTCGTTTTCAAGGTGTCGCGTGCCGTTGTCATCAGGCGATTTTCTTTAAATGAGGCACCTTTGGGGTTATTTAAATTTATTTCCGATTATTTGCCTTATTTTGAAAAAAATATATATTCTTCAATATCATAGCAAAAAAAGTTTGAATTAATTTATAAGGATTGATCGAAATTATTTGTTCGGTTCATTCGAAATAACCTCAATCAGGTTGTACACACCCTTGCGTAGCCCGTTATTTCTTTATGAGTCGAACAAACATTGCGATCAATCCTTAAAATATTCTCGGTAATTGTTTATTTATGCGCATTAAATTTGATGTCAACTGTTTTTTATTTGATCTATATTTTTTTCAATATCTTAATTCGTACTTGAGTTGTAGTTCATGCATACATACACTCGTAATCACCAAATGTTACAAAGATTAAAAAAACAATATCTATGTACAAAACCATTAACTCGGAAAGGTGTGTGGCATGGAGTACATGTTCACTAAGAATCGTTGCCCCTATACTGTATCACAAGGACTTATTGACACTTTGTAGACACAGAAGTTGCACAACCCCTGCCGTGGGAATGTGCATAGCAATTGGTCCACGGACACAGTGTTTCGGCACTGACATAGTTTATTAGATATATTTATTATTGAAATTTACTGTTCCTAAAAATGTGATTATTTTTAAGTCTAAAGTTCTCTTTCTTCATGCATGGTTGACCTTGGTTGACCTTGGCATCCTGTTCAGGCCCTATGGTTTATTGCTTCCAAACACTTTTAAATTATTTGGCTTTACACTATTTCGATATCGAGCGTACCTGATGAAGGTTATTCCAGAAATGAATCGCGCTCAGTAACTATGATATCTACGTAGTTTTTAGACAGATTCATTACCTCGAGGTGTGTCAAGGTTTTGCAAACACTTTGTGGACAGAGACACATGCCATGAGAACTCATGGCAATGGTTTTAACAATACTTTGTGGACACAGACCATTGTCATGGGACCTTATGACAAGGGGTTCACAAACACATTCTGGACAGAGACTCTTGTCATGGGACCGTATGACAAGGGTTTTACAAACATTTTGTGGACAAAGACTATTGTCATGGGACCGTATGACAAGGGGTTTACAAACACTTTCTGGACAAAGACTCTTGTCATGGGACAGTATGACAAGGGTTTTACAAACACTTTGAGGACACAGACCATTGTCATGGGACCGTATGAAAAAGGGTTTACAGACATTTTCTGGACAGAGACTCTTGTCATGGGACCGTAAGACAAGGGTTTAACAAACACTTTGTGGACACAGACCATTGGCATGGGACTGTATGACAAGGGTTTTACAAACACTTTCTGGACACAGACCATTGTCATGGGACAGTATGACAAGGGCTTTACTAACACTTTCTGGACAGAGATGCATGGCATGGGACCGTATGACAAGGGTTTTACAAATATTTTGTGAACACAGACCATTGTCATGGGACCCTATGACAAGGGTTTTACAAACACTTTGTGGACACAGACCATTGTCATGGGACCGTATGACAAGGGATTTACAAACACTTTCTGGACAGAGATTCTTGTCATCGGACCGTATGACAAGGATTTCACAAAAACTTTGTGGACACAGACCATTGGCATGGGACCGTATGACAAGGGTTTTACAAACACTTTCTGGACAGAGACGCTTGGCATGGGGCCGTATGACAAGGGTTTTACAAATACTTTGTGAACACAGACCATTGTCATGGGACCGTATGACAAGGGTTTTACAAATACTTTGTGGACACAGACCATTGTCATGGGGCCGTATGGCAAGGGGTTTACAAACAATTTCTGGACAGAGACTCTTGTCATAGGACCCTATGGCAAGGGATTACAAACACTTTGTGGACAAATACTATTGTCATGGAACCGTATGACAAGGGGTTTACAAACACTTTCTGGACAAAGACTCTTGTCATGGGACAGTATGACAAAGGTTTTACAAACACTTTGAGGACACAGACCATTGTCATGGGACCGTATGAAAAAGGGTTTACAGACACTTTCTGGACAGAGACTCTTGTCATGGGACAGTAAGACAAGGGTTTAACAAACACTTTGTGGACACAGACCATTGGCATGGGACTGTATGACAAGGGTTTTACAAACACTTTCTGGACACAGACCATTGTCATGGGACCGTGTGACAAGGGGTTTACTAACACTTTATGGACAGAGATGCATGGCATGGGACCGTGTGACAAGGGTTTTACAAATATTTTGTGAACACAGACCATTGTCATGGGACCCTATGACAAGGGTTTTACAAACACTTTTTGGACACAGACCATTGTCATGGGACCGTATGACAAGGGGTTTGCAAACACTTTCTGGACAGAGATTCTTGTCATCGGACCGTATGACAAGGATTTCACAAAAACTTTGTGGACACAGACCATTGACATGGGACCGTATGACAAGGGTTTTACAAACATTTCTGGACAGAGACGCTTGGCATGGGGCCGTATGACAAGGGTTTTACAAATACTTTGTGAACACAGACCATTGTCATGGGACCGTATGACAAGGGTTTTACAAACACTTTGTGGACAAAGACTATTGTCATGGGACCGTATGACAAGGGGTTTACAAACACTTTCTGGACATAGACTCTTGTCATCGGACAGTATGACAAGGGTTTAACAAACACTTTGAGGACACAGACCATTGTCATGGGACCGTATGAAAAAGGGTTTACAGACACTTTCTGGACAGAGACTCTTGTCATGGGACCGTAAGACAAGGGTTTAACAAACACTTTGTGGACACAGACCATTGGCATGGGACTGTATGACAAGGGTTTTACAAACACTTTCTGGACACAGACCATTGTCATGGGACCGTATGACAAGGGGTTTACTAACACTTTCTGGACAGAGATGCATGGCATGGGACCCTATGACAAGGGTTTTACAAATATTTTGTGAACACAGACCATTGTCATGGGACCCTATGACAAGGGTTTTACAAACACTTTGTGGACACAGACCATTGTCATGGGACCGTATGACAAGGGGTTTACAAACACTTTCTGGACAGAGATTCTTGTCATCGGACCGTATGACAAGGATTTCACAAAAACTTTGTGGACACAGACCATTGGCATGAGACCGTATGACAAGGGTTTTACAAACACTTTCTAGACAGAGACGCTTGGTATGGGGCCGTATGACAAGGGTTTTACAAATACTTTGTGAACACAGACCATTGTCATGGGACCGTATGACAAGGGTTTTAAAAACACTTTGTGGACAAAGACTATTGTCATGGGACCGTATGACAAGGGGTTTACAAACACTTTCTGGACATAGACTCTTGTCATGGGACAGTATGACAAGGGTTTTACAAACACTTTGAGGACACAGACCATTGTCATGGGACCGTATGAAAAAGGGTTTACAGACACTTTCTGGACAGAGACTCTTGTCATGGGACCGTAAGACAAGGGTTTAACAAACACTTTGTGAACACAGACCATTGTCATGGGACCGTATGACAAGGGTTTTACAAATACTTTGTGGACACAGACCATTGTCATGGGGCCGTATGGCAAGGGGTTTACAAACAATTTCTGGACAGAGACTCTTGTCATAGGACCCTATGGCAAGGGATTACAAACACTTTGTGGACAAATACTATTGTCATGGGACAGTAAGACAAGGGTTTAACAAACACTTTGTGGACACAGACCATTGGCATGGGACTGTATGACAAGGGTTTTACAAACACTTTCTGGACACAGACCATTGTCATGGGACCGTGTGACAAGGGGTTTACTAACACTTTCTGGACAGAGATGCATGGCATGGGACCGTGTGACAAGGGTTTTACAAATATTTTGTGAACACAGACCATTGTCATGGGACCCTATGACAAGGGTTTTACAAACACTTTTTGGACACAGACCATTGTCATGGGACCGTACGACAAGGGGTTTGCAAACACTTTCTGGACAGAGATTCTTGTCATCGGACCGTATGACAAGGATTTCACAAAAACTTTGTGGACACAGACCATTGACATGGGACCGTATGACAAGGGTTTTACAAACATTTCTGGACAGAGACGCTTGGCATGGGGCCGTATGACAAGGGTTTTACAAATACTTTGTGAACACAGACCATTGTCATGGGACCGTATGACAAGGGTTTTACAAACACTTTGTGGACAAAGACTATTGTCATGGGACCGTATGACAAGGGGTTTACAAACACTTTCTGGACATAGACTCTTGTCATCGGACAGTATGACAAGGGTTTAACAAACACTTTGAGGACACAGACCATTGTCATGGGACCGTATGAAAAAGGGTTTACAGACACTTTCTGGACAGAGACTCTTGTCATGGGACCGTAAGACAAGGGTTTAACAAACACTTTGTGGACACAGACCATTGGCATGGGACTGTATGACAAGGGTTTTACAAACACTTTCTGGACACAGACCATTGTCATGGGACCGTATGACAAGGGGTTTACTGACACTTTCTGGACAGAGATGCATGGCATGGGACCCTATGACAAGGGCTTTACAAATATTTTGTGAACACAGACCATTGTCATGGGACCCTATGACAAGGGTTTTACATACACTTTGTGGACACAGGCCATTGTCATGGGACCGTATGACAAGGGGTTTACAAACACTTTCTGGACAGAGATTCTTGTCATCGGACCGTATGACAAGGATTTCACAAAAACTTTGTGGACACAGACCATTGGCATGAGACCGTATGACAAGGGTTTTACAAACACTTTCTGGACAGAGACGCTTGGCATGGGGCCGTATGACAAGGGTTTTACAAATACTTTGTGAACACAGACCATTGTCATGGGACCGTATGACAAGGGTTTTAAAAACACTTTGTGGACAAAGACTATTGTCATGGGACCGTATGACAAGGGGTTTACAAACACTTTCTGGACATAGACTCTTGTCATGGGACAGTATGACAAGGGTTTTACAAACACTTTGAGGACACAGACCATTGTCATGGGACCGTATGAAAAAGGGTTTACAGACACTTTCTGGACAGAGACTCTTGTCATGGGACCGTAAGACAAGGGTTTAACAAACACTTTGTGGACACAGACCATTGGCATGGGACTGTATGACAAGGGTTTTACAAACACTTTCTGGACACAAACCATTGTCATGGGACCGTATGACAAGGGGTTTACTAACACTTTCTGGACAGAGATGCATGACATGGAACCGTATGACAAGGGTTTTACAAATATTTTGTGAACACAGACCATTGTCATGGGACCCTATGACAAAGGTTTTACAAACACTTTGTGTACACAGACCATTGTCATGGGACCGTATGACAAGGGGTTTACAAACACTTTCTAGACAGAGATTCTTGTCATCGGACCGTATGACAAGGATTTCACAAAAACTTTGTGGACACAGACCATTGGCATGGGACCGTATGACAAGGGTTTTACAAACACTTTCTGGACAGAGACGCTTGGCATGGGGCCGTATGACAAGGGTTTTACAAATACTTTGTGAACACAGACCATTGTCATGGGACCGTATGACAAGGGTTTGACAAATACTTTGTGGACAAAGACTATTGTCATGGGACCGTATGACAAGGGGTTTACAAACACTTTCTGGACATAGACTCTTGTCATGGGACAGTATGACAAGGGTTTTACAAACACTTTGAGGACACAGACCATTGTCATGGGACCGTATGAAAAAGGGTTTACAGACACTTTCTGGACAGAGACTCTTGTCATGGGACCGTAAGACAAGGGTTTAACAAATACTTTGTGGACACAGACCATTGGCATGGGACTGTATGACAAGGGTTTTATAAACACTTTCTGGACACAGACCATTGTCATGGGACCGTATGACAAGGGGTTTACTAACACTCTCTGGACAGAGATTTATGGCATGGGACCGTATGACAAGGGTTTTACAAATATTTTGTGAACACAGACCATTGTCATGGGACCCTATGACAAGAGGTTTACAAACACTTTCCGGACAGAGACTCTTGTCATGGGACCGCATGACAAGGGTTTTACAAACACTTTGTGGACACAGACCATTGTCATGGAACGTATGACAAGGGGTTTACAAACACTTTCTGGACAGAGATTCTTGTCATGGGACCGTATGACAAGGATTTCACAAAAACTTTGTGGACACAGACCATTGGCATGGGACCATATGACAAGGGTTTTACAAACATTTTCTGGACAGAGACGCTTGGCATGGGTCCGTATGACAAGGGTTTTACAAATACTTTGTGAACACAGACCATTGTCATGGGACCCTATGACAAGGGTTTTACAAATACTTTGTGGACACAGACAATTGTCATGGGGCGTATGGCAAGGGGTTTACAAACACTTTCTGGACAGAGACTCTTGTCATGAGACCGTATTACAGGGATTTTACAAACACTTTGTAGAAACAGACCATTGTCATGGAACCGTATGACAAGGGGTTTACAAACAATTTCTGGACAGAGACTCTTGTCATAGGACCCTATGGCAAGGGATTACAAACACTTTGTGGACAAATACTATTGTCATGGAACCGTACGACAAGGGGTTTACAAACACTTTCTGGACAAAGACTCTTTTCATGGGACAGTATGACAAGGGTTTTACAAACACTTTGAGGACACAGACCATTGTCATGGGACCGTATGAAAAAGGGTTTACAGACACTCTCTGGACAGAGACTCTTGTCATGGGACCGTAAGACAAGGGTTTAACAAACACTTTGTGGACACAGACCATTGGCATGGGACTGTATGACAAGGGTTTTACAAACACTTTCTGGACACATACCATTGTCATGGGACAGTATGACAAGGGGTTTACTAACACTTTCTGGACAGAGATGCATGGCATGGGACCGTATGACAAGGGTTTTACAAATATTTTGTGAACACAGACCATTGTCATGGGACCCTATGACAAGGGTTTTACAAACACTTTGTGGACACAGACCATTGTCATGGGACCGTATGACAAGGGGTTTACAAACACTTTCTGGACAGAGATTCTTGTCATCGGACCGTATGACAAGGATTTCACAAAAACTTTGTGGACAGACCATTGGCATGGGACCGTATGACAACGGTTTTACAAACACTTTCTGGACAGAGACGCTTGGCATGGGGCCGTATGACAAGGGTTTTACAAATACTTTGTGAACACAGACCATTGTCATGGGACTGTATGACAAGGGTTTTACAAGCAAATTCTGGACAGAGACTCTTGTCATGGGACCGTATGACAAGGGTTTTACAAATACTTTGTGGACAGAGACTCTTGTCATAGGACCGTAAGACAAGGGTTTAACAAACACTTTGTGGACACAGACCATTGGCATGGGACTGTATGACAAGGGTTTTACAAACACTTTCTGGACACAAACCATTGTCATGGGACCGTATGACAAGGGGTTTACTAACACTTTGTGGACACAGACCATTGTCATGGGACCGTATGACAAGGGGTTTACAAACACTTTCTGGACAGAGATTCTTGTCATCGGACCGTATGACAAGGATTTCACAAAAACTTTGTGGACACAGACCATTGACATGGGACTGTATGACAAGGGTTTTACAAACACTTTCTGGACAGAGACGCTTGGCATGGGGCCGTATGACAAGGGTTTTACAAATACTTTGTGAACACAGACCATTGTCATGGGACCGTATGACAAGGGTTTGACAAATACTTTGTGGACACAGACTATTGTCATGGGACCGTATAACAAGGGATTTACAAACACTTTCTGGACATAGACTCTTGTCATGGGACAGTATGACAAGGGTTTTACAAACACTTTGAGGACACAGACCATTGTCATGGGACCGTATGAAAAAGGGTTTACAGACACTTTCTGGACAGAGACTCTTGTCATGGGACCGTAAGACAAGGGTTTAACAAACACTTTGTGGACACAGACCATTGGCATGGGACTGTATGACAAGGGTTTTATAAACACTTTCTGGACACAGACCATTGTCATGGGACCGTATGACAAGGGTTTTACAAATATTTTGTGAACACAGACCATTGTCATGGGACCCTATGACAAGAGGTTTACAAACACTTTCCGGACAGAGACTCTTGTCATGGGACCGCATGACAAGGGTTTTACAAACACTTTGTGGCCACAGACCATTGTCATGGAACGTATGACAAGGGGTTTACAAACACTTTCTGGACAGATATTCTTGTCATCGGACCGTATGACAAGGATTTCACAAAAATTTGTGGACACAGACCATTGGCATGGGACCATATGACAAGGGTTTTACAAACATTTTCTGGACAGAGACGCTTGGCATGGGGCCGTATGACAAGGGTTTTACAAATACTTTGTGAACACAGACCATTGTCATGGGACCGTATGACAAGGGTTTCACAAATACTTTGTGGACACAGACCATTGTCATGGGGCCGTATGGCAAGGGGTTTACAAACACTTTCTGGACAGAGACTCTTGTCATGAGACCGTATTACAGGGATTTTACAAACACTTTGTAGAAACAGACCATTGTCATGGAACCGTATGACAAGGTGTTTACAAACAATTTCTGGACAGAGAATCTTGTCATAGGACCCTATGGCAAGGGATTACAAACACTTTGTGGACAAATACTATTGTCATGGAACCGTACGACAAGGGGTTTACAAACACTTTCTGGACAAAGACTCTTTTCATGGGACAGTATGACAAGGGTTTTACAAACACTTTGAGGACACAGACCATTGTCATGGGACCGTATGAAAAAGGGTTTACAGACACTTCCTGGACAGAGACTCTTGTCATGGGACCGTAAGACAAGGGTTTAACAAACACTTTGTGGACACAGACCATTGGCATGGGACTGTATGACAAGGGTTTTACAAACACTTTCTGGACACATACCATTGTCATGGGACAGTATGACAAGGGGTTTACTAACACTTTCTGGACAGAGATGCATGGCATGGGACCGTATGACAAGGGTTTTACAAATATTTTGTGAACACAGACCATTGTCATGGGACCCTATGACAAGGGTTTTACAAACACTTTGTGGACACAGACCTTTGTCATGGGACCGTATGACAAGGGGTTTACAAACACTTTCTGGACATAGATTCTTGTCATCGGACCGTATGACAAGGATTTCACAAAAACTTTGTGGACACAGACCATTGGCATGGGACCGTATGACAACGGTTTTACAAACACTTTCTGGACGGAGACGCTTGGCATGGGGCCGTATGACAAGGGTTTTACAAATACTTTGTGAACACAGACCATTGTCATGGGACTGTATGACAAGGGTTTTACAAGCAAATTCTGGACAGAGACTCTTGTCATGGGACCGTATGACAAGGGTTTTACAAACACTTTGTGGACACAGAACATAGTCATGGGGCCGTATGGCAAGGGGTTTACAAACAATTTCTGGACAGAGACTCTTGTCATAGGACCCTATGGCAAGGGATTACAAACACTTTGTGGACAAATACTATTGTCATGGAACCGTACGACAAGGGATTTACAAACACTTTCTGGACAAAGACTCATGTCATGGGACAGTATGACAAGGGTTTTACAAACGCTTTGAGGACACAGACCATTGTCATGGGACCGTATGAAAAAGGGTTTACAGACACTTTCTGGACAGAGACTCTTGTCATGGGACCGTAAGACAAGGGTTTAACAAACACTTTGTGGACACAGACCATTGGCATGGGACTGTATGACAAGGGTTTTACAAACAATTTCTGGACACAGACCATTGTCATGGGACCGTATGACAAGGGGTTTACTAACACTTTCTGGACAGAGATGCATGGCATGGGACCGTATGACAAGGGTTTTACAAATATTTTGTGAACACAGACCATTGTCATGGGACCCTATGACAAAGGTTTTGCAAACACTTTATGGACACAGACCATTGTCATGGGACCGTATGACAAGGGGTTTACAAACACTTTCTGGACAGAGATTCTTGTCATCGGACGTATGACAAGGATTTCACAAAAACTTTGTGGACACAGACCATTGACATGGGACCGTATGACAAGGGTTTTACAAACACTTTCTGGACAGAGACGCTTGGCATGGGGCCGTATGACAAGGGTTTTACAAATACTTTGTGAACACAGACCATTGTCATGGGACCGTATGACAAGGGTTTTACAAACACTTTGTTGACAAAGACTATTGTCATGGGACCGTATAACAAGGGGTTTACAAACACTTTCTGGACATAGACTCTTGTCATGGGACCGTAAGACAAGGGTTTAACAAACACTTTGTGGACACAGACCATTGGCATGGGACTGTATGACAAGGGTTTTACAAACACTTTCTGGACACATACCATTGTCATGGGACAGTATGACAAGGGGTTTACTAACACTTTCAGGACAGAGATGCATGGCATGGGACCGTATGACAAGGGTTTTACAAATATTTTGTGAACACAGACCATTGTCATGGGACCCTATGACAAGGGTTTTACAAACACTTTGTGGACACAGACCTTTGTCATGGGACCGTATGACAAGGGGTTTACAAACACTTTCTGGACATAGATTCTTGTCATCGGACCGTATGACAAGGATTTCACAAAAACTTTGTGGACACAGACCATTGGCATGGGACCGTATGACAACGGTTTTACAAACACTTTCTGGACGGAGACGCTTGGCATGGGGCCGTATGACAAGGGTTTTACAAATACTTTGTGAACACAGACCATTGTCATGGGGCCGTATGGCAAGGGGTTTACAAACAATTTCTGGACAGAGACTCTTGTCATAGGACCCTATGGCAAGGGATTACAAACACTTTGTGGACAAATACTATTGTCATGGAACCGTACGACAAGGGATTTACAAACACTTTCTGGACAAAGACTCATGTCATGGGACAGTATGACAAGGGTTTTACAAACACTTTGAGGACACAGACCATTGTCATGGGACCGTATGAAAAAGGGTTTACAGACACTTTGTGGACAGAGACTCTTGTCATGGGACCGTAAGACAAGGGTTTAACAAACACTTTGTGGACACAGACCATTGGCATGGGACTCTATGACAAGGGTTTTACAAACACTTTCTGGACACAGACCATTGTCATGGGACAGTATGACAAGGGGTTTACTAACACTTTCTGGACAGAGATGCATGGCATGGGACCGTATGACAAGGGTTTTACAAATATTTTGTGAACACAGACCATTGTCATGGGACCCTATGACAAAGGTTTTGCAAACACTTTATGGACACAGACCATTGTCATAGGACCGTATGACAAGGGGTTTACAAACAGTTTCTGGACAGAGATTCTTGTCATCGGACGTATGACAAGGATTTCACAAAAACTTTGTGGACACAGACCATTGACATGGGACCGTATGACAAGGGTTTTACAAACACTTTCTGGACAGAGACGCTTGGCATGGGGCCGTATGACAAGGGTTTTACAAATACTTTGTGAACACAGACCATTGTCATGGGACCGTATGACAAGGGTTTTACAAACACTTTGTTGACAAAGACTATTGTCATGGGACCGTATAACAAGGGGTTTACAAACACTTTCTGGACATAGACTCTTGTCATGGGACCGTAAGACAAGGGTTTAACAAACACTTTGTGGACACAGACCATTGGCATGGGACTGTATGACAAGGGTTTTACAAACACTTTCTGGACACAGACCATTGTCATGGAACCGTATGACAAGGGGTTTACTAACACTTTATGGACAGAGATTCATGGCATGGGACCGTATGACAAGGGTTTTACAAATATTTGTAAACACAGACCATTGTCATGGGACCCTATGACAAGAGGTTTACAAACACTTTCCGGACAGAGACTCTTGTCATGGGACCGCATGACAAGGGTTTTACAAACACTTTGTCGACACATACCATTGTCATGGGACCGTATGACAAGGGGTTTACAAACACTTTCTGGACAGAGATTCTTGTCATTGGACCGTATGACAAGGATTTCACAAAAACTTTGTGGACACAGACCATTGGCATGGGACGTATGACAACGGTTTTACAAACACTTTCTGGACAGAGACGCTTGGCATGGGGCCGTATGACAAGGGTTTTACAAATACTTTGTGAACACAGACCATTGTCATGGGACTGTATGACAAGGGTTTTACAAGCAAATTCTGGACAGAGACTCTTGTCATGGGACCGTATGACAAGGGTTTTACAAATACTTTGTGGACACAGACCATTGTCATGGGGCCGTATGGCAAGGGGTTTACAAACACTTTCTGGACAGAGACTCTTGTCATTAGACCGTATTACAGGGATTTTACAAATACTTTGTAGAAACAGACCATTGTCATGGAACCGTATGACAAGGGGTTTACAAACAATTTCTGGACAGAGACTCTTGTCATAGAACCCTATGGCAAGGGATTACAAGCACTTTGTGGACAAATACTATTGTCATGGAACCGTACGACAAGGGGTTTACAAACACTTTCTGGACAAAGACTCTTGTCATGGGACCCTATGGCAGGGGATTTACAAATACTTTCTGGACAGAGACTCTTGTCATGGACCGTATGACAAGGGGTTTACAAACACTTTCTGGTGGACCCGGAAAAAACCAGCGATCTGTCGCAAGTCACTGACAAACTTTATCACATAATATTGTACACCTTGCCCACATCGCGATTCGAACTGACAACATCAGTGGTGATAAGCACTGAATACATAGGTAGCTGTATTCCAACAACCATGCGATCACAGCCAGTACGACCCCTCTATATATAGGCATCAAGGGACTAACGCCATGATCAGAACATTTCCACGACCAACAGCTACTGATCTATGTTCAGAGATTCCGGATGTGACAACATTTATTTTCTTGATAGTAGATTCATGATGATGAGAGTAGAAATTCTTCTTAAATTGTTTGTCGGAAGCTAAGCTAAGTTAAGCCGCACAAAAATATAATTCACGAAAATCCAATATGGAAGACATACTAAGTAAAATATAATCATGCTAAGCTAATTAAAACTTTAAATTTCATCCACGAAAATAATTGAAATATAGAAAATTGTTTAAACTGTAACTTTATCAAACTTTTAAGTAACTGACATGTGAAAAGTAGTGCGATTTACACGCCTAATGCATACGAGGTTATTTGTAAGGAAGCAAGAATGGCCGAGTAGTTACGATTGAGATTTTGTATTGTTGTTCGACAATGTTAGACTTTCTATATCCGGTGGGAAGCACAATCAACGCATCAATTTGCATTGCATCTTGGGTACTTTTTAATTACAATGCCAAATACTCTATGAATGTATAACTAGTATTTCATAAGCACTTTATCTTAGCTAAAACGCTGTGAGTTCGAATCCCGTTCATAGCGAGGTGTACTCGATACAACATTATGTGATAAAGTTTGTCATTGACATGCGACAGTTCGGTGGTCTTCTACAGGTACTCCTGTTTCCTCCACCAATAAAACTGACAACCATGATACAGCTGAAATATTGTTTAAAATGGCGTTAAACACCATAAATCAAACCTTAACAAAAACGCAATTGTTCAGAGGGGTTGCAATCAATAGCGGAGAAACCAGCTCCAATTTTCTATGACCCTTGGATCTCTCAGTGATGGAAACAATGTTTTCTTGCGTGGGTACACTATGGTCAGCTGAAGTATTCTTATCGTTTGTACATGTCATTATTGAAATTAAAATGTTTTTTTTTCTACAAAAAAACATTATGAGAAATGGATGTGGTCGAGTGGTCTAGGGCACTGGACGTATGGCTAAGAAATGGTGCTGCAGTGTATCAATGGTGTGGGTTCAAATCCCGTCGAGGGAAGAACAAATATTTGACAGCTCTAAAATTTAATTCTAACACTGTTTGTTTAATTTTCAGACGTATATATATATATATATATTTATATACCAATGGAATTGATTTAAGAAATATTTCTCCCATGTCATGTTTTATGCTCATTTTCAAATGAGGAAGCATTATATTTGGCGATATGTCACACCAAGCGATAGCGAGGTATAACATTTAGACAGATATAATGCCTAACCATGTTAAAATGAGCATAAAACATGACCTTGGAGAATTATTTAGATTCTAATAGGGAATTTACAGTGATTTTGTAAATAATTGCGGCCTTATAGATACGCAAGCATTTGGCTGTTCCGATTCCCTCCCCGAATGACCATTTCGCATGTTATGATGAATTACAGAAACAGTAATGACTAAGTCAGCGAATATAAAGTTGCCTATGCTAAAAACGTTATGCAAACTATGGCTTCAATGAATTATTTTGATTCTAGTCGGAGCAGTCTAACGTATATTCTGAAGTGGAAGTCGGTAATGGAAATGTATGTAATAACAAACTCCACTAAACTTCATGTTTTCAGTAGTTTTCCTACATTGATAACTAGACGGTGGTGCAATTAAGTTACTGGGATTGCAACCAACTTCACTGTTCATTATTTCAAACTTATGTCATTATTACATATACATATCAACATAATAAAAATATAGATTTCAAATTTAGTGGTCACGAAGCATTTCTGCAATAACTTTAGTTCCCATTTTTTCAATAAAACACCAGATGCTAAAACAACACAAATAACATTTTCACCACTAGTTAATATGAATTATGAATTGTCAGTAACAAGAACATGCATCTATAAACAGAAACGCATAATGCTATATTTCAAAATGTTATTATGTGTACTAAAAATCGATTTAAAACAAATGCTTTGGTATATTGAGCTAACATTTCACAAACGAATCTCAAACAGGATACTGAAAAAAGAGTCAACAAACCAGAGTAAAACACGGTAAATTGGGTCAATTTTCGGTGACATTAATGTAAGTATATATTGTGACCACCATGTGCGGCCAACACTGTTCTCCATCCCTTGACAAAGGTCGAATATTGTTTTTATTCGGATCTATGGTATCCTTTGTCATTCATGTTACAACGCTTGTCTGAGCTTACCCAATCGTTGAGGTGGTGATTGGCGTTGGGAGGAACTTCTATCAAGTCGTCGCAAAGTTGTTCTATGGGGTTCAAGTCTGGAGATTTTGAGGGTCATGCCAATACAGTAATGTTCCTCTGAGCTGGAAATCCACGGTTACCCTTGCTGTATGGAGTCGGCCATTGTCTTGCTGAAATATCTCCTTCTGTCGGAAATTCTCTATATACATGGTATACCAGTAGCAGTGACTGTAGTAGTGACTGTTCGATTACGTAGATGGAATACCCCGATATACCTATCTTGGGTTGGAGTAGCGATGCGTGGCCCACCACTTCTAGAGCGCTCTTGAGCTGATCCAGTTTGATTTAATCTCTGCCAATAACGATAAATTGTTGGGCGACTTCAGTTTGATATTGTCCAGCATAAGGACGGCTAATGACGTTTCGTGTAGCAGGCTCCAATCTTACCATAGCGGTATTTCACAGTAGCAATGATATTTTCCTGTTGTATACCCATGTTTTATACTGCATGAACATAGTTTTCTGCGCGATAACTGGAACATTCATATTTCAGCTCTTCACAAATATACTTGACGAATTGCCAAATTGCTCGTTCCGACATTTTGTATGTTAAATACACCTTGTATATCTCATTGCGTAAATATTTAATTATTTATTATTCATTTATTTATTTATTGAAAATAAATTCTTTTTAACAGATTATATTAATGGTAAATATGATGTATATTTTTGTTTTTCCCACAAAGAGCCGTGATGTTACACTTAGTGATATTGGAAAGATAGAGACAGAGAAGCATGTAGCCGTTTGGCATCCTGTGCCTCCAGCACCACCTCCTACTAATCATCCTATATCAATTATCCACAATTTTATCAAACTCATTATGTGCAAATTATTTTCTTACACCTCTTCATAATCCGCAAACAGAGGCCCAATCAATATCACCTTCTCAAAATTGTATTATATAGGAATGCCTACTAACCACCCAATTCATAATCAGGAACCCATCCTCCGTAATATATCTTAGCTATAAATATATCCAGAATTCATTTCCTTAATGATTAATCTTTATTTCATGATCTGAAAGTTGCATCTCTCAGTTACTGTCACCTGTGCCAATTCTAATATAACAATAGATCTGTAAAAATATATATTAACATTGTTATGAAATGGAATATAAAATGATGGTGAATTTCTTTTTTATTAAAAGGGTATCGTATTCGTGTTGTCGTCGGAACATTTGTGAAAAGTAACGGATCTGATTATAAACAACAAATTTTATTACTACAGAATATATTCTACGATTCATCAGCAATCCTTTTTATAAAACATAATGAAGGGCGGAGCCCTTTTAACGGTAAACTATACGATTTTTGGTAATAAGTCATACTCCTACACAATATATTCATAGCCAAATATCTGTTCACCGGAAGCATGAAATTATAGAACAAAGTGGTATTTAAAAACAAAATAAAAATTATTTCAATAAGAAATTCACAAATCTGTAACCATTTCAATTCTTCTCAATTGAAATAAACTTAAAAGAAAATGATATCAATTGAAATAAACTTAAAAGAAAATTATAATATCAAATACAATGGCTACCAGAAATGATCGTTTAAAGTGTACATGGATGATGTCATTTTCTAGTGTGCACATATATATTGCATTTCGTCTGCTTCGAAGAGGTAAAATGAAATTGCATGCACTTCTTGGTCATCCTGTCTGAAAACTTTGTGAGCTGATGTCAATCATTGAAGAACAGCTCTGCATCGTTTTTATTTATACAGGAAACCCATCGATCATCTCCACGATCTCGCAATTTGAAAGTGATTAAAAAATGTGTACATTTCATTTGATTTGAAGTGCATTTGTGTATGATGTCTGGACAACTGATCTCGGATTTTTTCAGGTAAGCCTTTTAACACATTTTCCATGGCAAGGTTGAAAACATTGCAATTTCGTCTGCCTTTTCACTGCCAGGCATGGATTTTTTTCCCTCTCTTTCACCATTTTTATTCATGATCTGTGATTGGGGTAGTCCGAGTTTCCTCTGCCGTCGTATTTTTTTTATTCTCGTGACCCTCGATTTATGTCTCTTATTGATTTACTGTGATTTGTGAAATTCTCAAAAATGGCAAATTTTAATTTCCAATCTTCAATCTTTATCGAAATTTCCGTGAATTTTGATTTTGATTTTTTTTTTAATTTTCTGAGATTCGCGTCCAGAAACACCCCTTTTCTAAGCTTCCGTCTATAGAAAATGTATTCAAAATGCCTCCCTCTTAATTGTCATTATCATCAAATAGACTTCGCCCTTAAGCAGGTTGTGCCTGTCTCATATTATGTTATTAAGCTGTAGAAGCAGCTTATACTGCATTAAATATTTAGAGTCATTGGCGAAAAACTGAATATCTCCGACATATCAATGTAAAATATATGACATATCGGATGGTGAAAAACAACCCGAATGGACAATACAAAATAAAGCATGGAACACATAGGATAAACATAAAAAAAACATATCCGGGTGGACATGACAATATAAAGCATATGACATATGCGATGGAAGAGAACAATCCCAAAGGACAATATAAAGTAAAACATAGGATACATCAGATAACATATCACATTCCTAGTATTCCCCCATCCGATATATCATATGCTCTTGTCCATCGGAAGTGCCATATGCTTTACATTGCCATTTCCACTAGGAATGCGATCTGTTATCGTATGTGTCCTATGTTTTACTTTGTCTTGTCCTTTTGGATTGCTCTTGTCCATCGGATGTGCCATATGCTTTACATTGCCATTTCCACTAGGAATGCGATCTGTTATCGTATGTGTCCTATGTTTTACTTTGTCTTGTCCTTTTGGATTGCTCTTGTCCATCGGATGTGCCATATGCTTTACATTGCCATTTCCACTAGGAATGCGATCTGTTATCGTATGTGTCCTATGTTTTACTTTGTCTTGTTCTTTTGGATTACTCTCGTCCATCGGATATGTCATATGCTTTCTATTGCCATGTCCACTAGTGGAAATGGCAATACATGGCAATATAAAGCATATGGCACATAGCGTATTATAACTGCTAATTTTAATCAGATTGATACATTCATAAACATTTGAAAATGCAGCAAAATCGTTGTACGTTTTCCTAATTTTGTGTAGTGTATTGTCCTCATTTACATCCATATAATTTCTTACTACAAGCTGTTCGTTTACTTAAATTTGTGTCTAAGTATAATGTTCGATAGTCTTTCATTTTCATTTACACCAATATACTTTATTACTGCAAGCTGTTCCTTTACCTCAATTTGTGGCGTAGTGTAATGTTCGATAGTCCTTTATCTTCATTTACATCCATGCCCGTTCTTACTACAAGCTTTTTCTTAGCTTGAATTTGTGTCTTAATGTAATGTTCGATAGTGTCTTGTGATCATCTACACCCATATCATTTCTTACTACCAGCTGTTCCTTCAGCCTATTTGTGTCTTAGTATAATGTTCGATAGTGTATCATTTTCATTTACAACCATATCCTTTCTTACTACAGGCTGCTCCTTTACTTTAATGTATGTCTAAGTGTAATGATCGATAGCTCCCTGTGTTCACTTACATCCATATCCTTTATTACTACAAGCTGTTCCTTTACTTTAATTTATGTCTAAGTGTAATGTTCGATAGAGCCTTGTCTTCATTTACATCCATATCCTTTATTACTACAAGCTGCTCCTTTACTTTAATTTGTGTCTAAGTGTAATGGTAGATAGTGTCCTATGTTTATTTACATCCATATCATTTCTTAATACAAGTTGTTCATTTACTAGTGTAATGTTAGATAGTGTCTCATGTTCCTTTACATCCATATCCTTTCTTCCTACAAACTGACCCTTTACTTTAATTTCTTTCTGAGTGTACCATTCGATAGTGTCTTGTGTTCATTTACATCAATGTCATTTGCTATTACAACCTGTTCCTTTACTTTAATTTCTGTCGAAATGTAATGTTCGATAGTCCTTTGTCCTCATTTACATCCATATCTGTTCTTACTACAAGCTGTTTCTTTACTTGAATTTGTGTCTTCGTGTAATGTTCGATAGTGTCTTGTGTTCATTTACATCCGTATCATTTCTTACTACAACCTGTATTGTTACCTTAATTTGTGTCTAAGTGTAATGTTAGATAGTGTCTCATGTTTATGTACACCCATATCCTTTCATACTACTAGCTGTTCCTGTACCTTAATTTGTGTCTAAGCGTAATGTTAGATAGTCTCGTATGTTGATTTACATCCATATCCTTTCTTACTACAAGTTGTTCCTTTACCAGTGTAAGGTTAGATAGTCTCACGTGTTCATTTACATGCATATATTTTCTTACTACAAGCTGTACCTTTACTTCAATTTGTGTCTAAGTGTAATGTTAGATAGTCTCTCATGCATATACTTTTATTACTACAAGCTATTCCTTTACTTTAATTTGTGTCTAAGTATAATGTTAGAGAATCTCTTATGTGCATAGTGACAGCCGGAAACGTTGAGCCGTAATGAAAGCGGGAGGTTTGGCTCTTTAAAATCTGATTCAACCCACCATTTCTTTAGAAATGCCTGTACCAAGTCAGGGTCATTACGGTTTTCAGTTTTCTGGTTGTTGACTGATTTTGTCTGTCTATATACTTATGAGTTTTGAATTTCCCTTTTTAAGATTATTCGGAGTTCGGTAATTTTGTTATTACCCTTATTTACATCGTATCATTTTTTACTACACGCTGTTCCTTTACTAATGTATTGTTATTGTATCCCTATTTGTTATATTTAGCAAATAATCTAAGCTAAACTAGTGTATTGTTAGACAGTCTCTCATGTTCATTAACATCCATATCCTTTCTTACTACAACCTGGTCCTTTATTTTAGTTTGTTTCTAAGTGTACTATTTGATAGTGTCCTCTGTTCATTTACATCAATGTTATTTCCTATTACAACCTGTTCCTTTACTTTAATTTGTGTCTAAGTGTAATGTTTGGTAGTCCCTCATGTTCATTTACATCAATGTTATTTCCTATTACAACCTGTTCCTTTACTTTAATTTGTGTCTAAGTGTAATGATTGGTAGTCCCTCATGTTCATTTACATCAATGTTATTTCCTATTACAACCTGTTCCTTTGGTTTAATTTGTGTCTAAGTGTAATGTTTGGTAGTCCTTCGTGTTCATTTACATATTACTTCTTACTAAATATAGTGCCCATATTAGGCGTCATTTCAGAAACCAAATATATGATTTGTAGATCTTTTATCGATCGAAAATTTGAATCTGACAATTTAATTATACTTTATGTCTGTATAACAAATCTGAGCGAAGTCAAATGAAAAATATATTTTATGATTTGTTTTACTCCAATTATTAGCTTCAAATGAACATATTGTATAAATAATATATAAATAATTTTATTATTATATCAATTAAATTAATGTTTTGCTATATAACCAATATACCAAAAGACAACAACAATTTCTATCAAAGCCAATGTTATATTGTTAGTTCGGAGATTTTTAGTTTGTCCGTCAATGACACAAAATATTTAATGCAACATAAACTGTTTCTACAGCTTAATAACATATTATTTTTTGATAATAAGGATTGCTGATGAACCATAGAATATAATCTGTAGTAATAACATGTGTTGCTTGCCATCATATCCGTTACTTTTCACAAATGTTCCGACGACAACATGAGCACGATACCTTTTTTAATAAAACTGAAATTCCTCATTTTAAATTAAATTTCATGACAATGTTAATATATTTTTTCCAATTGTTGTATTATAATTTGTACAGGTAACAGAAACAGAGAGAAACAACTTTCTTCTTAATTATGTTTTATTGAATCATACTACCATTTAACTTTGGTAAATTATCTGCAGATCGTAGAACAAAGATTACTCATTTAGGAAATAAATTATGGATATATTTATTGTAAGATATATTATGGAATATGGGTTGCGGATTTTGCATTGGATGGTTAGAAGGCAATTCTATGTAATACAATTGTGAGAAGATGATATTGATTGGGGTTCTGTTAGCGTTTAAGAAGAGGTGTTAGAGAAGAGTGTGTACTTAATGAGTTTGATACAATCGTGGATAATTTATACAGGAGGATTAGGAGGAGGTGGTGCTGGAGGTACAGGATGCAAAATTGCTACAGGTTTCTCTGTCTTTATCTTTTGAATGCTACTATAACTTATCGCTGTAAGAAAAACAAAAATTATTTCATCATATTTACCATTAATATACATGTAGTCTGCAAAGAATAAAGAAACGCATAGATCCGATTCATTTTTAATATCAAGTTGACAATAAATAAATGAATAATAAATAATTAAATATTTAAGCAATGAGTATATGTGTATTGAAAATACAAAATGTCGGTAGGAGCAATCTGGCAATTCGTCAAGTGTATATTTGAAGACGTGCAAAATTAAGGCTGCAGTCATCGCGCAGAAAACTCTGTTCAAGCAGTACAAACTATTATATTGTATAATTGATATATATAACTCTTGATAATAAACTTTGTTCAAAGAAATGCCAACACCTTGTTTATATAAGCAATTGATTACTATATACAAGGCACGATACAAGTATTTCAAATCCGGTATAACTTATGCCCAGAACTAACGACTACGTGAATATATTCTCGCAAAACAAAAAACAAGTAACAACCCCACAGGAAGTAATTTCAAATCAGACAGAGAATAGGTAACATTTGGGACTCTTGAAAAATCTTGAAATGTCTAAGTATCAACTAGAATCAAAAGGACGTATTGTAGTAAAATTTGATGGTTTTATTTTTGTGAATTGTAGTCTTATTAAAAGTTTAAAAATATAAAATGTAAACACTTTTCCAGATGGAAATGTATTATGTAAGAGAATACACCCAAATGTGTGGATGATTAGAAATAATCAACTCGACTCTTACGAATCTCTTTCATTATTTTAAAGAATTTACAGTTAGAGTGTATTCTCTATTACGTATTTATTTTTCGTGTTTTCGTGTGCATTTGTGGGATGTGCTTCTGTTAAATATTGCAATGTTAGTTTTTTTATTTGCAACTTCTATAATTTTGTGTCTAGGTTTCTGAAAGACATTTTGCTGATGTTATCAATAAGATTCTACAATATCTCCGTATTCATTGTTGAATATAAAGAATTTGCTGAAAAAACAAATCCCCTATAATAGAATTATACAATCTCTATACCAATACTGTGTTGATAATCTTTTTACTGTTACGAGATAAATAATTATTCAAATCTGTGTATGGTTTTGCTATTGTTGTTACCATATATCACTGGTGAGATATCTTATATGTTACAATATGCACTCTTCTTAAAATTTAGCAGCTTATATTCTCTAGCGTAATTTTTAAAGCTGTCAATTTACTAATCGGAGTTACTTGAATTGAACAATGAACTGTAATTTTGGTTCATGAACTTGTATCAATTTTGTAGTCATGATTGTGAAATCACAAATAAACGTGTTCAGAGGTTGTAACGGACACAAATATCATCTATAATCTGTGCAACTTATTGCATAAAGTAAAACCTGGCTATGTCGACCTCTAAAGAACCACACATATCACTTCCAGTTAAAGAGTATTCTAGTAATCAGAGTTACCTCATACATTTCTTATACCTGCTACATTTGTATCTTTATCTTAAGTCAATGTATCCATGGATACGAATTAGCCGAGTTCAAAATAATGAGGTTCTCTGTATAATTAACATCATTTGTAAATTTATGCGTATATCATTGTTATTATGGCTACATATATATTCCATCCTTATACACGACGCGTGTCATTAATGAACCAGATGGTATTGACCCCTTCGAATCACTTGGTTGCGAAGTTTATTATTCTTTGTCCAAGTTTGTGAGGACCTATAGTTTGAGATATTTATTTGATTTTAAGCTACAACTACTGTTCTTTAATATATCTGCATTTCACATTTTATTTAATATTTTTACCTTTCGTCTTTACCGTCAAATGGAAAAATTATATTTAAGTCTACTTACCGTAACTCTCTGAAATGTTAAAAATAAAAATCATACTAGAAGGACATTCAATATATTTCAGCTTTCGCAAATCAAATATATACAAAGTAGTGGAGTGGTACTATTGTGGAAATACTTCCAATAGAATGAGATACGTTAAAGACAAAAGAAGGACAGAGCATGAGGTAGGAATTTTATCAGTCTAAATTTGTCCTTGATATTTACTGTTCGTGTTTTCTTGTGAATGTTTGGGATGGGCTTCTGTTCAATACTGTACTAATACTTTTTCGATTGCAATGTCTATAATATTGTGTCTTGGCTTACTGGTCGTTATTTTTCTCCGGATCCTCCGGTTTCCTCCAACAATAAAACTGACCGCCACGATATAGCAGAAATATTGGTGTAAGTGGAGTTAAACACCATCAAAGGAACAAAACAAGCAATCTGAAAGACATTTTCCTCATGTTATCAATAAGATTCGACAATATCTCCGTGTTCAGTGTTGAATATATAGAATTTGCTGAAAAAAACGTATCCCCTAAAATAGAATTACACAATCTTTACACCAATGCTGTGCAGATAAACTTTTCACTGTTACGAGATAAATAATTATTCATAATCTGTGTATGGTTTTGCTATTGTTGTTAACATATAGAACTGGTGAGCTATCTTATATCTTACAATATTTGGCAGCTTATATTCTCTAGCGTAATTTTTAAAGCTGTCAATTTACTAATCGGGGTTACTTGAATTGAACAATGAACTATAATGTTGGTTCATGACCTTGTATCAATCTTGTAGTCATGATTGTGAAATCACAAATAAACGTGTTCAGAGGTTGTAACGGACACAAATATCAGGCATACACTGAACAATATCACATAAAGTCAAACTCTGTCGAACTCTAAAGAACCACACATATCACTTCGAGTTAGAGTAATTTAGTAATCAGAGTTACCTCATAAATATCTCATACCTGCTATATTTAGATCTCGATCTTAAGTCGATGTATTCATGGATGCGAATTACCCGAGTTCAAAATAACGAGGTTTTCTGTATAATTAACATCATTTGTATATGTATACGTATATCATTGTTATCATGGCTACATACATATTCCATCATTATACACGATGGGTGTCATATATGAACCAGAGGGTATTGACCCCTTAGAATCACTTGGTTACGAAGTTTATTCTTCTTTGTCCAAGTTTGTGAGGACCAATAGTTTGTGATATTTGCTTGATTTTAAGCTACAACTGCTGTTCTTTTATGTATCTGCATTTCACATTTTAATGAATATTTTTATCTTTCGTGTTTACCGTCAAAATGAACAATTATATTTAAGTCTACTTACCGGCTTCACCTGAAATGTTAAAAATAAAATCATACTAGAAGAACATTCAATATATAACAGCTTTCGCAAATTAACTATATAAAGTATATACTAAGTAGTGGAGTGGTACTATTGTGGAAATACTTCCAATAGGACGAGATACGTTAAAGACAAAAGAAGCACAGAGCATGAGGTAGGAAATTTATCAGTCTAAATTTTTCCTTGATATTTATTGTTCGTGTTTTCTTGACTGCTACGAGATAAATAATTATTCATAATCTATATATGGTTTTGATATTGTTGTTACCAGATATAACTGGTGATATATCTTATTTGTTACAATACATACTTTCCTAGACACCAGGTATATTCTCTAAGTTAAATACTAAAGCTATAAATTTACAAATCAGAGTTACTTGAATTGAACAATGAACTAAACTGTTGACTCATGATCTTATTTAAATGTTTTAATCATGATTGTGAAACCGTAAAGAAACGTGTTCAGATTTGTAAATGTATACGTATATAATTGTTATCATGGCTACACACATAACACGTCCTTATACACTATAGGTGTCACGTATGAACCATGGGTTATTGATCTATTAAAAGTATCAATTCATGTACTGTCTATTCCTCTTTTTCCTTACGTTTTATCTGGTATCATATTTCCCACCTCTAATTGATATTTTAACTGTGTGCGATTACATTAAGATTGAAGACGTAAATGTAAGTCTACTTATCGAAAGTCCGTTTCCTTGCTGGAATATTAAATATAACATTCAATATATTACAGTTTCTACGAGTCAATTATTTATTGGTCAATGTCGTTCACGTTATATTATAAGTCTTATTATTGAGGAAGCATATCGTAGGAACAAGATAGACGTTAATAAATATATAAACACAGAGGATTATGGTTTCGACCTATCCTAATGTATACATGTAGATCAATACAGATGTGTTTAAATTAATATTTGATGTTAAAATGTTGTCTTTGTACATACCGGTAATGATTTTCACTAAGTTGTGAAATGCCACTATTGCACAAATACTACCCGTAGGACGAGAGACGTAAAATAAAAAGAAAGAAACACAGAGCGCTAGATAGTAATATGGTCAGTCTAAAATTTTCTATGTGTATTCCTCTTTATTTATTGTTCGTGTTCTGTTGTGCATTTTTGGGATGTTCTTGTGTTCAATATATGACTTAATAGAAACAAGTAAGTATTATATTTTACATGCATATACGACGGATATCATGGAACGACCAGAAGGTACTGACCCTTTAAAGGTACCGGATCCCCCCTTTATTATTCTTTAACACAGCTTTGAATTCCCATGTTTTGTAATTTTTGTTTCATGTTAAGATTTTTCTGGTGTTATAATTCCTCCTCTAATAGACATGTTATCTCTGTGCCATTGTATTCAGATTTAAGAAGTAAATTTAAGCATTCATACCGCGATACTCAATCGTATCTTGAACATTATCGAGTGAATCATCTTCTGTAATGTTAGATATACAATATTAGTGCAAGAAGATTCAGTATATAACATCTTTCATGATTCAATTATATCAATTGATAAGATGATGGTTGACGTCATACTCTAGATGTTACGTGACATAGAAACAACATAAACATTAATAAAAAGAATCACATTGTGTTAATTCAGGATGTATAATATTATGTAAACCTCTGCATTTGGATGATGAAAAAAATATTGTTCGTGTTTTCGTGTGCATTTGTGGGATGTTCTTCTGTTCAATACTGAAATATTACGTTTCCATTTGCAATTTCTATAATATTGTGTCTCGGCTTCTGAAAGATATTTTGTTGATGTCATAATTTAAACTCCACAATATATCAGTGTACATTATTGATTAGAAAGAAATTGCTGACAAAACTGATCCCCATAAATTATAATTATACAATCTTTACACCAATACTGTGTAGATGAACTTTTGACTGTTACGAGATAAATAATTATTCATAATCTATATATGGTTTTGATATTGTTGTTGCCACATATAACTGGTGATATATATTATTTGTAACAATACACACTTTCCTAGACACCAGGTATATTCTCTAAGTTAAATATTAAAGCTATAAATTTACAAATCAGAGTTACTTGAATTAAACAATGAACTAAACTGTTGGCTCATGATCTTGTTTAAATGTTGTAATCATGAGTGTGAAACGGTAAAGAAACGTGTTCAGATTTGTAAATGTATACGTATATAATTGGTATCATGGTTACACACATAAAACGTCCTTATACACTATAGGTGTCACGTATGAACCATGGGTTATTGATCTATTAGAAGTATCAATTCATGTACTGTCTATTCCTCATTTTCCTAACGTTTTATCTGGTATCATATTTCCCACCTCTAATTGATATTTTAGCTTTGTGCGATTACATTAAGATTGAAGACGTAAATGTAAGTGTAATTACCGAAAGTCCGTCTCCGTACTGGAATATTAAATATAACATTCAATATATTACAGTTTCTACGAGTCAATTATTTATTGGTCAATGTCGTTCACGTTATACTATAAGTCTTATTATTGAGGAGGCATATCGTAGGAACAAGATAGACGTTAATAAATATATAAACACAGAGGATTATGGTTTCGACCTATACTAATATATACATGTAGATCACTACAGATGTGTTTAAATTAATATTTGATGTTAAAATGTTGCCTTTGTACATACCGGTAATGATTTTCACTAAGTTGTGAAATGCCACTATTGCAGAAATACTTCCCGTAGGACGAGAGACGTAAAATAAAAAGAAAGAAACACAGAGCGCTAGATAGGAATATGGTCAGTCTAAAATTTTCTATGTGTATTCCTCTATATTTATTGTTGGTGTTCTGTTGTGCATTTTTGGAATGTGCTTGTGTTCAATACATGACTTAATAGAAACAAGGACGTACTATATGTTACATTCATATACGACGGATATCATGGAACGACCAGAAGGTACTGACCCTTTAAAGGCGCCTGATCCCCCCTTTATTATTCTTTAACACAGTTTTGAATTCCCATGTTTTGTAAATTTTGTTTCATGTTAAGATTTTTTCTGGTGTTATAATTCCTCCTCTAATAGACATGTTATCTCTGTGCCATTGCATTCAGATTTAAGAAGTAAATTTAAGCATACGTACCGTGATCTTGAACATTACCGGGTAAATAATCTTCTGTAATGTTAGATATAAAATATTAGTGCAAGAATATTCAGAATATAACATCTTTCATGATTCAATTATATCAATTGATAAGAAGATGGTTGACGTCATACGCTAGATTTTACGTGACATAGAAACAACTTAAACATTAATAAAAATAATAACACCAAGAATCACATTGTGTTAATTCAGGATGTATAATATTATGTAAACCTCTCCATATGGATGATGAAAAAAATATTGTTCGTGTTTTCGTGTGCATTTGTGGGATGTGCTTCTGTTCAATACTGAAATATTACGTTTTCATTTGCAATTTCTATAATATTGTGTCTCGGCTTCTGAAAGATATTTGTCGATGTCATAATTTAAACTCCACAATATATCAGTGTACATTATTGATTAGAAAGAAATTGCTGACAAAACTGATCCCCATAAATTATAATTATACAATCATTACACCAATACTGTGTAGATGAACTTTTGACTGTTACGAGATAAATAATTATTCATAATCTATATATGGTTTTGATATTGTTGTTACCAGATATAGCTGGTGATATATCTTATTTGTTACAATACACACTTTCCTAGACACAAGGTATATTCTCTAAGTTAAATATTAAAGCTATAAATTTACAAATCAGAGTTACTTGAATTGAACAATGAACTAAACTGTTGGCTCATGATCTTGTTTAAATGTTGTAAGCATGAGTGTGAAACCGTAAAGAAACGGGTTCAGATTTGTAAATGTATACGTATATAATTGTTATCATGGTTACACACATAAAGCGTCCTTATACACTATGGGTGTCACGTATGATCCATGGGTTATTGACCTATTAGAAGTATCAATTCATGTACTGTCTATTCCTCATTTTCCTTACGTTTTATCTGGTATCATATTTCCCGCCTCTAATTGATATTTTAGCTTTGTGCGATTACATTAAGATTGAAGACGTAAATGTAAGTCTACTTACCGAAAGTCCGTCTTCGTGCTGGAATATTAAATATAACATTCAATATATTACTATTTCTACGAGTCAATTATTTATTGGTAAATGTCGTTCACGTTATACTATAAGTCTTATTATTGAGGAGGCATATCGTAGGAACAAGATAGACGTTAATAAATATATAAACACAGAGGATTATGGTTTCGACCTATACTAATATATACATGTAGATCACTACAGATGTGTTTAAATTAATATTTGATGTTAAAATGTTGCCTTTGTACATACCGGTAATGATTTTCACTAAGTTGTGAAATGCCACTATTGCAGAAATACTTCCCGTAGGACGAGAGACGTAAAATAAAAAGAAAGAAACACAGAGCGCTAGATAGGAATATGGTCAGTCTAAAATTTTCTATGTGTATTCCTCTATATTTATTGTTGGTGTTCTGTTGTGCATTTTTGGAATGTGCTTGTGTTCAATACATGACTTAATAGAAACAAGGACGTACTATATGTTACATTCATATACGACGGATATCATGGAACGACCAGAAGGTACTGACCCTTTAAAGGCGCCTGATCCCCCCTTTATTATTCTTTAACACAGTTTTGAATTCCCATGTTTTGTAAATTTTGTTTCATGTTAAGATTTTTTCTGGTGTTATAATTCCTCCTCTAATAGACATGTTATCTCTGTGCCATTGCATTCAGATTTAAGAAGTAAATTTAAGCATACGTACCGTGATCTTGAACATTACCGGGTAAATAATCTTCTGTAATGTTAGATATAAAATATTAGTGCAAGAATATTCAGAATATAACATCTTTCATGATTCAATTATATCAATTGATAAGAAGATGGTTGACGTCATACGCTAGATTTTACGTGACATAGAAACAACTTAAACATTAATAAAAATAATAACACCAAGAATCACATTGTGTTAATTCAGGATGTATAATATTATGTAAACCTCTCCATATGGATGATGAAAAAAATATTGTTCGTGTTTTCGTGTGCATTTGTGGGATGTGCTTCTGTTCAATACTGAAATATTACGTTTTCATTTGCAATTTCTATAATATTGTGTCTCGGCTTCTGAAAGATATTTGTCGATGTCATAATTTAAACTCCACAATATATCAGTGTACATTATTGATTAGAAAGAAATTGCTGACAAAACTGATCCCCATAAATTATAATTATACAATCATTACACCAATACTGTGTAGATGAACTTTTGACTGTTACGAGATAAATAATTATTCATAATCTATATATGGTTTTGATATTGTTGTTACCAGATATAGCTGGTGATATATCTTATTTGTTACAATACACACTTTCCTAGACACAAGGTATATTCTCTAAGTTAAATATTAAAGCTATAAATTTACAAATCAGAGTTACTTGAATTGAACAATGAACTAAACTGTTGGCTCATGATCTTGTTTAAATGTTGTAAGCATGAGTGTGAAACCGTAAAGAAACGGGTTCAGATTTGTAAATGTATACGTATATAATTGTTATCATGGTTACACACATAAAGCGTCCTTATACACTATGGGTGTCACGTATGATCCATGGGTTATTGACCTATTAGAAGTATCAATTCATGTACTGTCTATTCCTCTTTTTCCTTACGTTTTATCTGGTATCATATTTCCCGCCTCTAATTGATATTTTAGCTTTGTGCGATTACATTAAGATTGAAGACGTAAATGTAAGTCTACTTACCGAAAGTCCGTCTTCGTGCTGGAATATTAAATATAACATTCAATATATTACTATTTCTACGAGTCAATTATTTATTGGTAAATGTCGTTCACGTTATACTATAAGTCTTATTATTGAGGAGGCATATCGTAGGAACAAGATAGACGTTAATAAATATATAAACACAGAGGATTATGGTTTCGAACTATCCTAATATATACATGTAGATCACTACAGATGTGTTTAAATTAATATGTGATGTTAAAATGTTGCCTTTGTACATACCGGTAATGATTTTCATTAAGTTGTGAAATGCCACTATTGCAGAAATACTTCCGTAGGACGAGAGACGTAAAATAAAAAGAAAGAAACACAGAGCGCTAGATAGTAATATGGTCAGTCTAAAATTTTCTATGTGTATTCCTCTTTATTTATTGTTCGTGTTCTGTTGTGCATTTTTGGGATGTTCTTGTGTTCAATATATGACTTAATAGAAACAAGTAAGTATTATATTTTACATGCATATACGACGGATATCATGGAACGACCAGAAGGTACTGACCCTTTAAAGGTACCGGATCCCCCCTTTATTATTCTTTAACACAGCTTTGAATTCCCATGTTTTGTAATTTTTGTTTCATGTTAAGATTTGTCTGGTGTTATAATTCCTCCTCTAATAGACATGTTATCTCTGTGCCATTGTATTCAGATTTAAGAAGTAAATTTAAGCATACATACCGCGATACTCAATCGTATCTTGAACATTATCGAGTGAATCATCTTCTGTAATGTTAGATATACAATATTAGTGCAAGAAGATTCAGTATATAACATCTTTCATGATTCAATTATATCAATTGATAAGATGATGGTTGACGTCATACTCTAGATGTTACGTGACATAGAAACAACATAAACATTAATAAAAAGAATCACATTGTGTTAATTCAGGATGTATAATATTATGTAAACCTCTGCATTTGGATGATGAAAAAAATATTGTTCGTGTTTTCGTGTGCATTTGTGGGATGTTCTTCTGTTCAATACTGAAATATTACGTTTCCATTTGCAATTTCTATAATATTGTGTCTCGGCTTCTGAAAGATATTTTGTTGATGTCATAATTTAAACTCCACAATATATCAGTGTACATTATTGATTAGAAAGAAATTGCTGACAAAACTGATCCCCATAAATTATAATTATACAATCTTTACACCAATACTGTGTAGATGAACTTTTGACTGTTACGAGATAAATAATTATTCATAATCTATATATGGTTTTGATATTGTTGTTACCACATATAACTGGTGATATATATTATTTGTAACAATACACACTTTCCTAGACACCAGGTATATTCTCTAAGTTAAATATTAAAGCTATAAATTTACAAATCAGAGTTACTTGAATTAAACAATGAACTAAACTGTTGGCTCATGATCTTGTTTAAATGTTGTAATCATGAGTGTGAAACGGTAAAGAAACGTGTTCAGATTTGTAAATGTATACGTATATAATTGGTATCATGGTTACACACATAAAACGTCCTTATACACTATAGGTGTCACGTATGAACCATGGGTTATTGATCTATTAGAAGTATCAATTCATGTACTGTCTATTCCTCATTTTCCTAACGTTTTATCTGGTATCATATTTCCCACCTCTAATTGATATTTTAGCTTTGTGCGATTACATTAAGATTGAAGACGTAAATGTAAGTGTAATTACCGAAAGTCCGTCTCCGTACTGGAATATTAAATATAACATTCAATATATTACAGTTTCTACGAGTCAATTATTTATTGGTCAATGTCGTTCACGTTATACTATAAGTCTTATTATTGAGGAGGCATATCGTAGGAACAAGATAGACGTTAATAAATATATAAACACAGAGGATTATGGTTTCGACCTATACTAATATATACATGTAGATCACTACAGATGTGTTTAAATTAATATTTGATGTTAAAATGTTGCCTTTGTACATACCGGTAATGATTTTCACTAAGTTGTGAAATGCCACTATTGCAGAAATACTTCCCGTAGGACGAGAGACGTAAAATAAAAAGAAAGAAACACAGAGCGCTAGATAGGAATATGGTCAGTCTAAAATTTTCTATGTGTATTCCTCTATATTTATTGTTGGTGTTCTGTTGTGCATTTTTGGAATGTGCTTGTGTTCAATACATGACTTAATAGAAACAAGGACGTACTATATGTTACATTCATATACGACGGATATCATGGAACGACCAGAAGGTACTGACCCTTTAAAGGCGCCTGATCCCCCCTTTATTATTCTTTAACACAGTTTTGAATTCCCATGTTTTGTAAATTTTGTTTCATGTTAAGATTTTTTCTGGTGTTATAATTCCTCCTCTAATAGACATGTTATCTCTGTGCCATTGCATTCAGATTTAAGAAGTAAATTTAAGCATACGTACCGTGATCTTGAACATTACCGGGTAAATAATCTTCTGTAATGTTAGATATAAAATATTAGTGCAAGAATATTCAGAATATAACATCTTTCATGATTCAATTATATCAATTGATAAGAAGATGGTTGACGTCATACGCTAGATTTTACGTGACATAGAAACAACTTAAACATTAATAAAAATAATAACACCAAGAATCACATTGTGTTAATTCAGGATGTATAATATTATGTAAACCTCTCCATATGGATGATGAAAAAAATATTGTTCGTGTTTTCGTGTGCATTTGTGGGATGTGCTTCTGTTCAATACTGAAATATTACGTTTTCATTTGCAATTTCTATAATATTGTGTCTCGGCTTCTGAAAGATATTTGTCGATGTCATAATTTAAACTCCACAATATATCAGTGTACATTATTGATTAGAAAGAAATTGCTGACAAAACTGATCCCCATAAATTATAATTATACAATCTTTACACCAATACTGTGTAGATGAACTTTTGACTGTTACGAGATAAATAATTATTCATAATCTATATATGGTTTTGATATTGTTGTTACCACATATAACTGGTGATATATATTATTTGTAACAATACACACTTTCCTAGACACCAGGTATATTCTCTAAGTTAAATATTAAAGCTATAAATTTACAAATCAGAGTTACTTGAATTAAACAATGAACTAAACTGTTGGCTCATGATCTTGTTTAAATGTTGTAATCATGAGTGTGAAACGGTAAAGAAACGTGTCAGATTTGTAAATGTATACGTATATAATTGGTATCATGGTTACACACATAAAACGTCCTTATACACTATAGGTGTCACGTATGAACCATGGGTTATTGATCTATTAGAAGTATCAATTCATGTACTGTCTATTCCTCATTTTCCTAACGTTTTATCTGGTATCATATTTCCCACCTCTAATTGATATTTTAGCTTTGTGCGATTACATTAAGATTGAAGACGTAAATGTAAGTGTAATTACCGAAAGTCCGTCTCCGTACTGGAATATTAAATATAACATTCAATATATTACTATTTCTACGAGTCAATTATTTATTGGTAAATGTCGTTCACGTTATACTATAAGTCTTATTATTGAGGAGGCATATCGTAGGAACAAGATAGACGTTAATAAATATATAAACACAGAGGATTATGGTTTCGACCTATACTAATATATACATGTAGATCACTACAGATGTGTTTAAATTAATATTTGATGTTAAAATGTTGCCTTTGTACATACCGGTAATGATTTTCACTAAGTTGTGAAATGCCACTATTGCAGAAATACTTCCCGTAGGACGAGAGACGTAAAATAAAAAGAAAGAAACACAGAGCGCTAGATAGGAATATGGTCAGTCTAAAATTTTCTATGTGTATTCCTCTATATTTATTGTTGGTGTTCTGTTGTGCATTTTTGGAATGTGCTTGTGTTCAATACATGACTTAATAGAAACAAGGACGTACTATATGTTACATTCATATACGACGGATATCATGGAACGACCAGAAGGTACTGACCCTTTAAAGGCGCCTGATCCCCCCTTTATTATTCTTTAACACAGTTTTGAATTCCCATGTTTTGTAAATTTTGTTTCATGTTAAGATTTTTTCTGGTGTTATAATTCCTCCTCTAATAGACATGTTATCTCTGTGCCATTGCATTCAGATTTAAGAAGTAAATTTAAGCATACGTACCGTGATCTTGAACATTACCGGGTAAATAATCTTCTGTAATGTTAGATATAAAATATTAGTGCAAGAATATTCAGAATATAACATCTTTCATGATTCAATTATATCAATTGATAAGAAGATGGTTGACGTCATACGCTAGATTTTACGTGACATAGAAACAACTTAAACATTAATAAAAATAATAACACCAAGAATCACATTGTGTTAATTCAGGATGTATAATATTATGTAAACCTCTCCATATGGATGATGAAAAAAATATTGTTCGTGTTTTCGTGTGCATTTGTGGGATGTGCTTCTGTTCAATACTGAAATATTACGTTTTCATTTGCAATTTCTATAATATTGTGTCTCGGCTTCTGAAAGATATTTGTCGATGTCATAATTTAAACTCCACAATATATCAGTGTACATTATTGATTAGAAAGAAATTGCTGACAAAACTGATCCCCATAAATTATAATTATACAATCATTACACCAATACTGTGTAGATGAACTTTTGACTGTTACGAGATAAATAATTATTCATAATCTATATATGGTTTTGATATTGTTGTTACCAGATATAGCTGGTGATATATCTTATTTGTTACAATACACACTTTCCTAGACACAAGGTATATTCTCTAAGTTAAATATTAAAGCTATAAATTTACAAATCAGAGTTACTTGAATTGAACAATGAACTAAACTGTTGGCTCATGATCTTGTTTAAATGTTGTAAGCATGAGTGTGAAACCGTAAAGAAACGGGTTCAGATTTGTAAATGTATACGTATATAATTGTTATCATGGTTACACACATAAAGCGTCCTTATACACTATGGGTGTCACGTATGATCCATGGGTTATTGACCTATTAGAAGTATCAATTCATGTACTGTCTATTCCTCTTTTTCCTTACGTTTTATCTGGTATCATATTTCCCGCCTCTAATTGATATTTTAGCTTTGTGCGATTACATTAAGATTGAAGACGTAAATGTAAGTCTACTTACCGAAAGTCCGTCTTCGTGCTGGAATATTAAATATAACATTCAATATATTACTATTTCTACGAGTCAATTATTTATTGGTAAATGTCGTTCACGTTATACTATAAGTCTTATTATTGAGGAGGCATATCGTAGGAACAAGATAGACGTTAATAAATATATAAACACAGAGGATTATGGTTTCGAACTATCCTAATATATACATGTAGATCACTACAGATGTGTTTAAATTAATATGTGATGTTAAAATGTTGCCTTTGTACATACCGGTAATGATTTTCATTAAGTTGTGAAATGCCACTATTGCAGAAATACTTCCGTAGGACGAGAGACGTAAAATAAAAAGAAAGAAACACAGAGCGCTAGATAGTAATATGGTCAGTCTAAAATTTTCTATGTGTATTCCTCTTTATTTATTGTTCGTGTTCTGTTGTGCATTTTTGGGATGTTCTTGTGTTCAATATATGACTTAATAGAAACAAGTAAGTATTATATTTTACATGCATATACGACGGATATCATGGAACGACCAGAAGGTACTGACCCTTTAAAGGTACCGGATCCCCCCTTTATTATTCTTTAACACAGCTTTGAATTCCCATGTTTTGTAATTTTTGTTTCATGTTAAGATTTGTCTGGTGTTATAATTCCTCCTCTAATAGACATGTTATCTCTGTGCCATTGTATTCAGATTTAAGAAGTAAATTTAAGCATACATACCGCGATACTCAATCGTATCTTGAACATTATCGAGTGAATCATCTTCTGTAATGTTAGATATACAATATTAGTGCAAGAAGATTCAGTATATAACATCTTTCATGATTCAATTATATCAATTGATAAGATGATGGTTGACGTCATACTCTAGATGTTACGTGACATAGAAACAACATAAACATTAATAAAAAGAATCACATTGTGTTAATTCAGGATGTATAATATTATGTAAACCTCTGCATTTGGATGATGAAAAAAATATTGTTCGTGTTTTCGTGTGCATTTGTGGGATGTTCTTCTGTTCAATACTGAAATATTACGTTTCCATTTGCAATTTCTATAATATTGTGTCTCGGCTTCTGAAAGATATTTTGTTGATGTCATAATTTAAACTCCACAATATATCAGTGTACATTATTGATTAGAAAGAAATTGCTGACAAAACTGATCCCCATAAATTATAATTATACAATCTTTACACCAATACTGTGTAGATGAACTTTTGACTGTTACGAGATAAATAATTATTCATAATCTATATATGGTTTTGATATTGTTGTTACCACATATAACTGGTGATATATATTATTTGTAACAATACACACTTTCCTAGACACCAGGTATATTCTCTAAGTTAAATATTAAAGCTATAAATTTACAAATCAGAGTTACTTGAATTAAACAATGAACTAAACTGTTGGCTCATGATCTTGTTTAAATGTTGTAATCATGAGTGTGAAACGGTAAAGAAACGTGTTCAGATTTGTAAATGTATACGTATATAATTGGTATCATGGTTACACACATAAAACGTCCTTATACACTATAGGTGTCACGTATGAACCATGGGTTATTGATCTATTAGAAGTATCAATTCATGTACTGTCTATTCCTCATTTTCCTAACGTTTTATCTGGTATCATATTTCCCACCTCTAATTGATATTTTAGCTTTGTGCGATTACATTAAGATTGAAGACGTAAATGTAAGTGTAATTACCGAAAGTCCGTCTCCGTACTGGAATATTAAATATAACATTCAATATATTACAGTTTCTACGAGTCAATTATTTATTGGTCAATGTCGTTCACGTTATACTATAAGTCTTATTATTGAGGAGGCATATCGTAGGAACAAGATAGACGTTAATAAATATATAAACACAGAGGATTATGGTTTCGACCTATACTAATATATACATGTAGATCACTACAGATGTGTTTAAATTAATATTTGATGTTAAAATGTTGCCTTTGTACATACCGGTAATGATTTTCACTAAGTTGTGAAATGCCACTATTGCAGAAATACTTCCCGTAGGACGAGAGACGTAAAATAAAAAGAAAGAAACACAGAGCGCTAGATAGGAATATGGTCAGTCTAAAATTTTCTATGTGTATTCCTCTATATTTATTGTTGGTGTTCTGTTGTGCATTTTTGGAATGTGCTTGTGTTCAATACATGACTTAATAGAAACAAGGACGTACTATATGTTACATTCATATACGACGGATATCATGGAACGACCAGAAGGTACTGACCCTTTAAAGGCGCCTGATCCCCCCTTTATTATTCTTTAACACAGTTTTGAATTCCCATGTTTTGTAAATTTTGTTTCATGTTAAGATTTTTTCTGGTGTTATAATTCCTCCTCTAATAGACATGTTATCTCTGTGCCATTGCATTCAGATTTAAGAAGTAAATTTAAGCATACGTACCGTGATCTTGAACATTACCGGGTAAATAATCTTCTGTAATGTTAGATATAAAATATTAGTGCAAGAATATTCAGAATATAACATCTTTCATGATTCAATTATATCAATTGATAAGAAGATGGTTGACGTCATACGCTAGATTTTACGTGACATAGAAACAACTTAAACATTAATAAAAATAATAACACCAAGAATCACATTGTGTTAATTCAGGATGTATAATATTATGTAAACCTCTCCATATGGATGATGAAAAAAATATTGTTCGTGTTTTCGTGTGCATTTGTGGGATGTGCTTCTGTTCAATACTGAAATATTACGTTTTCATTTGCAATTTCTATAATATTGTGTCTCGGCTTCTGAAAGATATTTGTCGATGTCATAATTTAAACTCCACAATATATCAGTGTACATTATTGATTAGAAAGAAATTGCTGACAAAACTGATCCCCATAAATTATAATTATACAATCTTTACACCAATACTGTGTAGATGAACTTTTGACTGTTACGAGATAAATAATTATTCATAATCTATATATGGTTTTGATATTGTTGTTACCACATATAACTGGTGATATATATTATTTGTAACAATACACACTTTCCTAGACACCAGGTATATTCTCTAAGTTAAATATTAAAGCTATAAATTTACAAATCAGAGTTACTTGAATTAAACAATGAACTAAACTGTTGGCTCATGATCTTGTTTAAATGTTGTAATCATGAGTGTGAAACGGTAAAGAAACGTGTCAGATTTGTAAATGTATACGTATATAATTGGTATCATGGTTACACACATAAAACGTCCTTATACACTATAGGTGTCACGTATGAACCATGGGTTATTGATCTATTAGAAGTATCAATTCATGTACTGTCTATTCCTCATTTTCCTAACGTTTTATCTGGTATCATATTTCCCACCTCTAATTGATATTTTAGCTTTGTGCGATTACATTAAGATTGAAGACGTAAATGTAAGTGTAATTACCGAAAGTCCGTCTCCGTACTGGAATATTAAATATAACATTCAATATATTACAGTTTCTACGAGTCAATTATTTATTGGTCAATGTCGTTCACGTTATACTATAAGTCTTATTATTGAGGAGGCATATCGTAGGAACAAGATAGACGTTAATAAATATATAAACACAGAGGATTATGGTTTCGACCTATACTAATATATACATGTAGATCACTACAGATGTGTTTAAATTAATATTTGATGTTAAAATGTTGCCTTTGTACATACCGGTAATGATTTTCACTAAGTTGTGAAATGCCACTATTGCAGAAATACTTCCCGTAGGACGAGAGACGTAAAATAAAAAGAAAGAAACACAGAGCGCTAGATAGGAATATGGTCAGTCTAAAATTTTCTATGTGTATTCCTCTATATTTATTGTTGGTGTTCTGTTGTGCATTTTTGGAATGTGCTTGTGTTCAATACATGACTTAATAGAAACAAGGACGTACTATATGTTACATTCATATACGACGGATATCATGGAACGACCAGAAGGTACTGACCCTTTAAAGGCGCCTGATCCCCCCTTTATTATTCTTTAACACAGTTTTGAATTCCCATGTTTTGTAAATTTTGTTTCATGTTAAGATTTTTTCTGGTGTTATAATTCCTCCTCTAATAGACATGTTATCTCTGTGCCATTGCATTCAGATTTAAGAAGTAAATTTAAGCATACGTACCGTGATCTTGAACATTACCGGGTAAATAATCTTCTGTAATGTTAGATATAAAATATTAGTGCAAGAATATTCAGAATATAACATCTTTCATGATTCAATTATATCAATTGATAAGAAGATGGTTGACGTCATACGCTAGATTTTACGTGACATAGAAACAACTTAAACATTAATAAAAATAATAACACCAAGAATCACATTGTGTTAATTCAGGATGTATAATATTATGTAAACCTCTCCATATGGATGATGAAAAAAATATTGTTCGTGTTTTCGTGTGCATTTGTGGGATGTGCTTCTGTTCAATACTGAAATATTACGTTTTCATTTGCAATTTCTATAATATTGTGTCTCGGCTTCTGAAAGATATTTGTCGATGTCATAATTTAAACTCCACAATATATCAGTGTACATTATTGATTAGAAAGAAATTGCTGACAAAACTGATCCCCATAAATTATAATTATACAATCATTACACCAATACTGTGTAGATGAACTTTTGACTGTTACGAGATAAATAATTATTCATAATCTATATATGGTTTTGATATTGTTGTTACCAGATATAGCTGGTGATATATCTTATTTGTTACAATACACACTTTCCTAGACACAAGGTATATTCTCTAAGTTAAATATTAAAGCTATAAATTTACAAATCAGAGTTACTTGAATTGAACAATGAACTAAACTGTTGGCTCATGATCTTGTTTAAATGTTGTAAGCATGAGTGTGAAACCGTAAAGAAACGGGTTCAGATTTGTAAATGTATACGTATATAATTGTTATCATGGTTACACACATAAAGCGTCCTTATACACTATGGGTGTCACGTATGATCCATGGGTTATTGACCTATTAGAAGTATCAATTCATGTACTGTCTATTCCTCTTTTTCCTTACGTTTTATCTGGTATCATATTTCCCGCCTCTAATTGATATTTTAGCTTTGTGCGATTACATTAAGATTGAAGACGTAAATGTAAGTCTACTTACCGAAAGTCCGTCTTCGTGCTGGAATATTAAATATAACATTCAATATATTACTATTTCTACGAGTCAATTATTTATTGGTAAATGTCGTTCACGTTATACTATAAGTCTTATTATTGAGGAGGCATATCGTAGGAACAAGATAGACGTTAATAAATATATAAACACAGAGGATTATGGTTTCGAACTATCCTAATATATACATGTAGATCACTACAGATGTGTTTAAATTAATATGTGATGTTAAAATGTTGCCTTTGTACATACCGGTAATGATTTTCATTAAGTTCTGAAATGCCACTATTGCAGAAATACTTCCGTAGGACGAGAGACGTAAAATAAAAAGAAAGAAACACAGAGCGCTAGATAGTAATATGGTCAGTCTAAAATTTTCTATGTGTATTCCTCTTTATTTATTGTTCGTGTTCTGTTGTGCATTTTTGGGATGTTCTTGTGTTCAATATATGACTTAATAGAAACAAGTAAGTATTATATTTTACATGCATATACGACGGATATCATGGAACGACCAGAAGGTACTGACCCTTTAAAGGTACCGGATCCCCCCTTTATTATTCTTTAACACAGCTTTGAATTCCCATGTTTTGTAATTTTTGTTTCATGTTAAGATTTTTCTGGTGTTATAATTCCTCCTCTAATAGACATGTTATCTCTGTGCCATTGTATTCAGATTTAAGAAGTAAATTTAAGCATACATACCGCGATACTCAATCGTATCTTGAACATTATCGAGTGAATCATCTTCTGTAATGTTAGATATACAATATTAGTGCAAGAAGATTCAGTATATAACATCTTTCATGATTCAATTATATCAATTGATAAGATGATGGTTGACGTCATACTCTAGATGTTACGTGACATAGAAACAACATAAACATTAATAAAAAGAATCACATTGTGTTAATTCAGGATGTATAATATTATGTAAACCTCTGCATTTGGATGATGAAAAAAATATTGTTCGTGTTTTCGTGTGCATTTGTGGGATGTTCTTCTGTTCAATACTGAAATATTACGTTTCCATTTGCAATTTCTATAATATTGTGTCTCGGCTTCTGAAAGATATTTTGTTGATGTCATAATTTAAACTCCACAATATATCAGTGTACATTATTGATTAGAAAGAAATTGCTGACAAAACTGATCCCCATAAATTATAATTATACAATCTTTACACCAATACTGTGTAGATGAACTTTTGACTGTTACGAGATAAATAATTATTCATAATCTATATATGGTTTTGATATTGTTGTTACCACATATAACTGGTGATATATATTATTTGTAACAATACACACTTTCCTAGACACCAGGTATATTCTCTAAGTTAAATATTAAAGCTATAAATTTACAAATCAGAGTTACTTGAATTAAACAATGAACTAAACTGTTGGCTCATGATCTTGTTTAAATGTTGTAATCATGAGTGTGAAACGGTAAAGAAACGTGTTCAGTTTGTAAATGTATACGTATATAATTGGTATCATGGTTACACACATAAAACGTCCTTATACACTATAGGTGTCACGTATGAACCATGGGTTATTGATCTATTAGAAGTATCAATTCATGTACTGTCTATTCCTCATTTTCCTAACGTTTTATCTGGTATCATATTTCCCACCTCTAATTGATATTTTAGCTTTGTGCGATTACATTAAGATTGAAGACGTAAATGTAAGTGTAATTACCGAAAGTCCGTCTCCGTACTGGAATATTAAATATAACATTCAATATATTACAGTTTCTACGAGTCAATTATTTATTGGTCAATGTCGTTCACGTTATACTATAAGTCTTATTATTGAGGAGGCATATCGTAGGAACAAGATAGACGTTAATAAATATATAAACACAGAGGATTATGGTTTCGACCTATACTAATATATACATGTAGATCACTACAGATGTGTTTAAATTAATATTTGATGTTAAAATGTTGCCTTTGTACATACCGGTAATGATTTTCACTAAGTTGTGAAATGCCACTATTGCAGAAATACTTCCCGTAGGACGAGAGACGTAAAATAAAAAGAAAGAAACACAGAGCGCTAGATAGGAATATGTCAGTCTAAAATTTTCTATGTGTATTCCTCTATATTTATTGTTGGTGTTCTGTTGTGCATTTTTGGAATGTGCTTGTGTTCAATACATGACTTAATAGAAACAAGGACGTACTATATGTTACATTCATATACGACGGATATCATGGAACGACCAGAAGGTACTGACCCTTTAAAGGCGCCTGATCCCCCCTTTATTATTCTTTAACACAGTTTTGAATTCCCATGTTTTGTAAATTTTGTTTCATGTTAAGATTTTTTCTGGTGTTATAATTCCTCCTCTAATAGACATGTTATCTCTGTGCCATTGCATTCAGATTTAAGAAGTAAATTTAAGCATACGTACCGTGATCTTGAACATTACCGGGTAAATAATCTTCTGTAATGTTAGATATAAAATATTAGTGCAAGAATATTCAGAATATAACATCTTTCATGATTCAATTATATCAATTGATAAGAAGATGGTTGACGTCATACGCTAGATTTTACGTGACATAGAAACAACTTAAACATTAATAAAAATAATAACACCAAGAATCACATTGTGTTAATTCAGGATGTATAATATTATGTAAACCTCTCCATATGGATGATGAAAAAAATATTGTTCGTGTTTTCGTGTGCATTTGTGGGATGTGCTTCTGTTCAATACTGAAATATTACGTTTTCATTTGCAATTTCTATAATATTGTGTCTCGGCTTCTGAAAGATATTTGTCGATGTCATAATTTAAACTCCACAATATATCAGTGTACATTATTGATTAGAAAGAAATTGCTGACAAAACTGATCCCCATAAATTATAATTATACAATCTTTACACCAATACTGTGTAGATGAACTTTTGACTGTTACGAGATAAATAATTATTCATAATCTATATATGGTTTTGATATTGTTGTTACCACATATAACTGGTGATATATATTATTTGTAACAATACACACTTTCCTAGACACCAGGTATATTCTCTAAGTTAAATATTAAAGCTATAAATTTACAAATCAGAGTTACTTGAATTAAACAATGAACTAAACTGTTGGCTCATGATCTTGTTTAAATGTTGTAATCATGAGTGTGAAACGGTAAAGAAACGTGTTCAGATTTGTAAATGTATACGTATATAATTGTTATCATGGTTACACACATAAAACGTCCTTATACACTATAGGTGTCACGTATGAACCATGGGTTATTGATCTATTAGAAGTATCAATTCATGTACTGTCTATTCCTCATTTTCCTAACGTTTTATCTGGTATCATATTTCCCACCTCTAATTGATATTTTAGCTTTGTGCGATTACATTAAGATTGAAGACGTAAATGTAAGTGTAATTACCGAAAGTCCGTCTCCGTACTGGAATATTAAATATAACATTCAATATATTACAGTTTCTACGAGTCAATTATTTATTGGTCAATGTCGTTCACGTTATACTATAAGTCTTATTATTGAGGAGGCATATCGTAGGAACAAGATAGACGTTAATAGATATATAAACACAGAGGATTATGGTTTCGACCTATCCTAATATATACATGTAGATCACTACAGATGTGTTTAAATTAATATTTGATGTTAAAATGTTGCCTTTGTACATACCGGTAATGATTTTCACTAAGTTGTGAAATGCCACTATTGCAGAAATACTTCCGTAGGACGAGAGACGTAAAATAAAAAGAAAGAAACACAGAGCGCTAGATAGTAATATGGTCAGTCTAAAATTTTCTATGTGTATTCCTCTTTATTTATTGTTCGTGTTCTGTTGTGCATTTTTGGGATGTTCTTGTGTTCAATATATGACTTAATAGAAACAAGTAAGTATTATATTTTACATGCATATACGACGGATATCATAGAACGACCAGAAGGTACTGACCCTTTAAAGGTACCGGATCCCCCCTTTATTATTCTTTAACACAGCTTTGAATTCCCATGTTTTGTAATTTTTGTTTCATGTTAAGATTTTTCTGGTGTTATAATTCCTCCTCTAATAGACATGTTATCTCTGTGCCATTGTATTCAGATTTAAGAAGTAAATTTAAGCATACATACCGCGATACTCAATCGTATCTTGAACATTATCGAGTGAATCATCTTCTGTAATGTTAGATATACAATATTAGTGCAAGAAGATTCAGTATATAACATCTTTCATGATTCAATTATATCAATTGATAAGATGATGGTTGACGTCATACTCTAGATGTTACGTGACATAGAAACAACATAAACATTAATAAAAAGAATCACATTGTGTTAATTCAGGATGTATAATATTATGTAAACCTCTGCATTTGGATGATGAAAAAAATATTGTTCGTGTTTTCGTGTGCATTTGTGGGATGTTCTTCTGTTCAATACTGAAATATTACGTTTCCATTTGCAATTTCTATAATATTGTGTCTCGGCTTCTGAAAGATATTTTGTTGATGTCATAATTTAAACTCCACAATATATCAGTGTACATTATTGATTAGAAAGAAATTGCTGACAAAACTGATCCCCATAAATTATAATTATACAATCTTTACACCAATACTGTGTAGATGAACTTTTGACTGTTACGAGATAAATAATTATTCATAATCTATATATGGTTTTGATATTGTTGTTACCACATATAACTGGTGATATATATTATTTGTAACAATACACACTTTCCTAGACACCAGGTATATTCTCTAAGTTAAATATTAAAGCTATAAATTTACAAATCAGAGTTACTTGAATTAAACAATGAACTAAACTGTTGGCTCATGATCTTGTTTAAATGTTGTAATCATGAGTGTGAAACGGTAAAGAAACGTGTTCAGATTTGTAAGTGTATACGTATATAATTGGTATCATGGTTACACACATAAAACGTCCTTATACACTATAGGTGTCACGTATGAACCATGGGTTATTGATCTATTAGAAGTATCAATTCATGTACTGTCTATTCCTCATTTTCCTAACGTTTTATCTGGTATCATATTTCCCACCTCTAATTGATATTTTAGCTTTGTGCGATTACATTAAGATTGAAGACGTAAATGTAAGTGTAATTACCGAAAGTCCGTCTCCGTACTGGAATATTAAATATAACATTCAATATATTACAGTTTCTACGAGTCAATTATTTATTGGTCAATGTCGTTCACGTTATACTATAAGTCTTATTATTGAGGAGGCATATCGTAGGAACAAGATAGACGTTAATAAATATATAAACACAGAGGATTATGGTTTCGACCTATACTAATATATACATGTAGATCACTACAGATGTGTTTAAATTAATATTTGATGTTAAAATGTTGCCTTTGTACATACCGGTAATGATTTTCACTAAGTTGTGAAATGCCACTATTGCAGAAATACTTCCCGTAGGACGAGAGACGTAAAATAAAAAGAAAGAAACACAGAGCGCTAGATAGGAATATGGTCAGTCTAAAATTTTCTATGTGTATTCCTCTATATTTATTGTTGGTGTTCTGTTGTGCATTTTTGGAATGTGCTTGTGTTCAATACATGACTTAATAGAAACAAGGACGTACTATATGTTACATTCATATACGACGGATATCATGGAACGACCAGAAGGTACTGACCCTTTAAAGGCGCCTGATCCCCCCTTTATTATTCTTTAACACAGTTTTGAATTCCCATGTTTTGTAAATTTTGTTTCATGTTAAGATTTTTTCTGGTGTTATAATTCCTCCTCTAATAGACATGTTATCTCTGTGCCATTGCATTCAGATTTAAGAAGTAAATTTAAGCATACGTACCGTGATCTTGAACATTACCGGGTAAATAATCTTCTGTAATGTTAGATATAAAATATTAGTGCAAGAATATTCAGAATATAACATCTTTCATGATTCAATTATATCAATTGATAAGAAGATGGTTGACGTCATACGCTAGATTTTACGTGACATAGAAACAACTTAAACATTAATAAAAATAATAACACCAAGAATCACATTGTGTTAATTCAGGATGTATAATATTATGTAAACCTCTCCATATGGATGATGAAAAAAATATTGTTCGTGTTTTCGTGTGCATTTGTGGGATGTGCTTCTGTTCAATACTGAAATATTACGTTTTCATTTGCAATTTCTATAATATTGTGTCTCGGCTTCTGAAAGATATTTGTCGATGTCATAATTTAAACTCCACAATATATCAGTGTACATTATTGATTAGAAAGAAATGGCTGACAAAACTGATCCCCATAAATTATAATTATACAATCATTACACCAATACTGTGTAGATGAACTTTTGACTGTTACGAGATAAATAATTATTCATAATCTATATATGGTTTTGATATTGTTGTTACCAGATATAGCTGGTGATATATCTTATTTGTTACAATACACACTTTCCTAGACACAAGGTATATTCTCTAAGTTAAATATTAAAGCTATAAATTTACAAATCAGAGTTACTTGAATTGAACAATGAACTAAACTGTTGGCTCATGATCTTGTTTAAATGTTGTAAGCATGAGTGTGAAACCGTAAAGAAACGGGTTCAGATTTGTAAATGTATACGTATATAATTGTTATCATGGTTACACACATAAAGCGTCCTTATACACTATGGGTGTCACGTATGATCCATGGGTTATTGACCTATTAGAAGTATCAATTCATGTACTGTCTATTCCTCTTTTTCCTTACGTTTTATCTGGTATCATATTTCCCGCCTCTAATTGATATTTTAGCTTTGTGCGATTACATTAAGATTGAAGACGTAAATGTAAGTCTACTTACCGAAAGTCCGTCTTCGTGCTGGAATATTAAATATAACATTCAATATATTACTATTTCTACGAGTCAATTATTTATTGGTAAATGTCGTTCACGTTATACTATAAGTCTTATTATTGAGGAGGCATATCGTAGGAACAAGATAGACGTTAATAAATATATAAACACAGAGGATTATGGTTTCGAACTATCCTAATATATACATGTAGATCACTACAGATGTGTTTAAATTAATATGTGATGTTAAAATGTTGCCTTTGTACATACCGGTAATGATTTTCATTAAGTTGTGAAATGCCACTATTGCAGAAATACTTCCGTAGGACGAGAGACGTAAAATAAAAAGAAAGAAACACAGAGCGCTAGATAGTAATATGGTCAGTCTAAAATTTTCTCTGTGTATTCCTCTTTATTTATTGTTAGTGTTCTGTTGTGCATTTTTGGGATGTTCTTGTGTTCAATATATGACTTAATAGAAACAAGTAAGTATTATATTTTACATGCATATACGACGGATATCATGGAACGACCAGAAGGTACTGACCCTTTAAAGGTACCGGATCCCCCCTTTATTATTCTTTAACACAGCTTTGAATTCCCATGTTTTGTAATTTTTGTTTCATGTTAAGATTTTTCTGGTGTTATAATTCCTCCTCTAATAGACATGTTATCTCTGTGCCATTGTATTCAGATTTAAGAAGTAAATTTAAGCATACATACCGCGATACTCAATCGTATCTTGAACATTATCGAGTGAATCATCTTCTGTAATGTTAGATATACAATATTAGTGCAAGAAGATTCAGTATATAACATCTTTCATGATTCAATTATATCAATTGATAAGATGATGGTTGACGTCATACTCTAGATGTTACGTGACATAGAAACAACATAAACATTAATAAAAAGAATCACATTGTGTTAATTCAGGATGTATAATATTATGTAAACCTCTGCATTTGGATGATGAAAAAAATATTGTTCGTGTTTTCGTGTGCATTTGTGGGATGTTCTTCTGTTCAATACTGAAATATTACGTTTCCATTTGCAATTTCTATAATATTGTGTCTCGGCTTCTGAAAGATATTTTGTTGATGTCATAATTTAAACTCCACAATATATCAGTGTACATTATTGATTAGAAAGAAATTGCTGACAAAACTGATCCCCATAAATTATAATTATACAATCTTTACACCAATACTGTGTAGATGAACTTTTGACTGTTACGAGATAAATAATTATTCATAATCTATATATGGTTTTGATATTGTTGTTACCACATATAACTGGTGATATATATTATTTGTAACAATACACACTTTCCTAGACACCAGGTATATTCTCTAAGTTAAATATTAAAGCTATAAATTTACAAATCAGAGTTACTTGAATTAAACAATGAACTAAACTGTTGGCTCATGATCTTGTTTAAATGTTGTAATCATGAGTGTGAAACGGTAAAGAAACGTGTTCAGATTTGTAAGTGTATACGTATATAATTGGTATCATGGTTACACACATAAAACGTCCTTATACACTATAGGTGTCACGTATGAACCATGGGTTATTGATCTATTAGAAGTATCAATTCATGTACTGTCTATTCCTCATTTTCCTAACGTTTTATCTGGTATCATATTTCCCACCTCTAATTGATATTTTAGCTTTGTGCGATTACATTAAGATTGAAGACGTAAATGTAAGTGTAATTACCGAAAGTCCGTCTCCGTACTGGAATATTAAATATAACATTCAATATATTACAGTTTCTACGAGTCAATTATTTATTGGTCAATGTCGTTCACGTTATACTATAAGTCTTATTATTGAGGAGGCATATCGTAGGAACAAGATAGACGTTAATAAATATATAAACACAGAGGATTATGGTTTCGACCTATACTAATATATACATGTAGATCACTACAGATGTGTTTAAATTAATATTTGATGTTAAAATGTTGCCTTTGTACATACCGGTAATGATTTTCACTAAGTTGTGAAATGCCACTATTGCAGAAATACTTCCCGTAGGACGAGAGACGTAAAATAAAAAGAAAGAAACACAGAGCGCTAGATAGGAATATGGTCAGTCTAAAATTTTCTATGTGTATTCCTCTATATTTATTGTTGGTGTTCTGTTGTGCATTTTTGGAATGTGCTTGTGTTCAATACATGACTTAATAGAAACAAGGACGTACTATGTGTTACATTCATATACGACGGATATCATGGAACGACCAGAAGGTACTGACCCTTTAAAGGCGCCTGATCCCCCCTTTATTATTCTTTAACACAGTTTTGAATTCCCATGTTTTGTAAATTTTGTTTCATGTTAAGATTTTTTCTGGTGTTATAATTCCTCCTCTAATAGACATGTTATCTCTGTGCCATTGCATTCAGATTTAAGAAGTAAATTTAAGCATACGTACCGTGATCTTGAACATTACCGGGTAAATAATCTTCTGTAATGTTAGATATAAAATATTAGTGCAAGAATATTCAGAATATAACATCTTTCATGATTCAATTATATCAATTGATAAGAAGATGGTTGACGTCATACGCTAGATTTTACGTGACATAGAAACAACTTAAACATTAATAAAAATAATAACACCAAGAATCACATTGTGTTAATTCAGGATGTATAATATTATGTAAACCTCTCCATATGGATGATGAAAAAAATATTGTTCGTGTTTTCGTGTGCATTTGTGGGATGTGCTTCTGTTCAATACTGAAATATTACGTTTTCATTTGCAATTTCTATAATATTGTGTCTCGGCTTCTGAAAGATATTTGTCGATGTCATAATTTAAACTCCACAATATATCAGTGTACATTATTGATTAGAAAGAAATTGCTGACAAAACTGATCCCCATAAATTATAATTATACAATCTTTACACCAATACTGTGTAGATGAACTTTTGACTGTTACGAGATAAATAATTATTCATAATCTATATATGGTTTTGATATTGTTGTTACCACATATAACTGCTGATATATATTATTTGTAACAATACACACTTTCCTAGACACCAGGTATATTCTCTAAGTTAAATATTAAAGCTATAAATTTACAAATCAGAGTTACTTGAATTAAACAATGAACTAAACTGTTGGCTCATGATCTTGTTTAAATGTTGTAATCATGAGTGTGAAACGGTAAAGAAACGTGTTCAGATTTGTAAATGTATACGTATATAATTGTTATCATGGTTACACACATAAAACGTCCTTATACACTATAGGTGTCACGTATGAACCATGGGTTATTGATCTATTAGAAGTATCAATTCATGTACTGTCTATTCCTCATTTTCCTAACGTTTTATCTGGTATCATATTTCCCACCTCTAATTGATATTTTAGCTTTGTGCGATTACATTAAGATTGAAGACGTAAATGTAAGTGTAATTACCGAAAGTCCGTCTCCGTACTGGAATATTAAATATAACATTCAATATATTACAGTTTCTACGAGTCAATTATTTATTGGTCAATGTCGTTCACGTTATACTATAAGTCTTATTATTGAGGAGGCATATCGTAGGAACAAGATAGACGTTAATAGATATATAAACACAGAGGATTATGGTTTCGACCTATCCTAATATATACATGTAGATCACTACAGATGTGTTTAAATTAATATTTGATGTTAAAATGTTGCCTTTGTACATACCGGTAATGATTTTCACTAAGTTGTGAAATGCCACTATTGCAGAAATACTTCCGTAGGACGAGAGACGTAAAATAAAAAGAAAGAAACACAGAGCGCTAGATAGTAATATGGTCAGTCTAAAATTTTCTATGTGTATTCCTCTTTATTTATTGTTCGTGTTCTGTTGTGCATTTTTGGGATGTTCTTGTGTTCAATATATGACTTAATAGAAACAAGTAAGTATTATATTTTACATGCATATACGACGGATATCATGGAACGACCAGAAGGTACTGACCCTTTAAAGGTACCGGATCCCCCCTTTATTATTCTTTAACACAGCTTTGAATTCCCATGTTTTGTAATTTTTGTTTCATGTTAAGATTTTTCTGGTGTTATAATTCCTCCTCTAATAGACATGTTATCTCTGTGCCATTGTATTCAGATTTAAGAAGTAAATTTAAGCATACATACCGCGATACTCAATCGTATCTTGAACATTATCGAGTGAATCATCTTCTGTAATGTTAGATATACAATATTAGTGCAAGAAGATTCAGTATATAACATCTTTCATGATTCAATTATATCAATTGATAAGATGATGGTTGACGTCATACTCTAGATGTTACGTGACATAGAAACAACATAAACATTAATAAAAAGAATCACATTGTGTTAATTCAGGATGTATAATATTATGTAAACCTCTGCATTTGGATGATGAAAAAAATATTGTTCGTGTTTTCGTGTGCATTTGTGGGATGTTCTTCTGTTCAATACTGAAATATTACGTTTCCATTTGCAATTTCTATAATATTGTGTCTCGGCTTCTGAAAGATATTTTGTTGATGTCATAATTTAAACTCCACAATATATCAGTGTACATTATTGATTAGAAAGAAATTGCTGACAAAACTGATCCCCATAAATTATAATTATACAATCTTTACACCAATACTGTGTAGATGAACTTTTGACTGTTACGAGATAAATAATTATTCATAATCTATATATGGTTTTGATATTGTTGTTACCACATATAACTGGTGATATATATTATTTGTAACAATACACACTTTCCTAGACACCAGGTATATTCTCTAAGTTAAATATTAAAGCTATAAATTTACAAATCAGAGTTACTTGAATTAAACAATGAACTAAACTGTTGGCTCATGATCTTGTTTAAATGTTGTAATCATGAGTGTGAAACGGTAAAGAAACGTGTTCAGATTTGTAAGTGTATACGTATATAATTGGTATCATGGTTACACACATAAAACGTCCTTATACACTATAGGTGTCACGTATGAACCATGGGTTATTGATCTATTAGAAGTATCAATTCATGTACTGTCTATTCCTCATTTTCCTAACGTTTTATCTGGTATCATATTTCCCACCTCTAATTGATATTTTAGCTTTGTGCGATTACATTAAGATTGAAGACGTAAATGTAAGTGTAATTACCGAAAGTCCGTCTCCGTACTGGAATATTAAATATAACATTCAATATATTACAGTTTCTACGAGTCAATTATTTATTGGTCAATGTCGTTCACGTTATACTATAAGTCTTATTATTGAGGAGGCATATCGTAGGAACAAGATAGACGTTAATAAATATATAAACACAGAGGATTATGGTTTCGACCTATACTAATATATACATGTAGATCACTACAGATGTGTTTAAATTAATATTTGATGTTAAAATGTTGCCTTTGTACATACCGGTAATGATTTTCACTAAGTTGTGAAATGCCACTATTGCAGAAATACTTCCCGTAGGACGAGAGACGTAAAATAAAAAGAAAGAAACACAGAGCGCTAGATAGGAATATGGTCAGTCTAAAATTTTCTATGTGTATTCCTCTATATTTATTGTTGGTGTTCTGTTGTGCATTTTTGGAATGTGCTTGTGTTCAATACATGACTTAATAGAAACAAGGACGTACTATATGTTACATTCATATACGACGGATATCATGGAACGACCAGAAGGTACTGACCCTTTAAAGGCGCCTGATCCCCCCTTTATTATTCTTTAACACAGTTTTGAATTCCCATGTTTTGTAAATTTTGTTTCATGTTAAGATTTTTTCTGGTGTTATAATTCCTCCTCTAATAGACATGTTATCTCTGTGCCATTGCATTCAGATTTAAGAAGTAAATTTAAGCATACGTACCGTGATCTTGAACATTACCGGGTAAATAATCTTCTGTAATGTTAGATATAAAATATTAGTGCAAGAATATTCAGAATATAACATCTTTCATGATTCAATTATATCAATTGATAAGAAGATGGTTGACGTCATACGCTAGATTTTACGTGACATAGAAACAACTTAAACATTAATAAAAATAATAACACCAAGAATCACATTGTGTTAATTCAGGATGTATAATATTATGTAAACCTCTCCATATGGATGATGAAAAAAATATTGTTCGTGTTTTCGTGTGCATTTGTGGGATGTGCTTCTGTTCAATACTGAAATATTACGTTTTCATTTGCAATTTCTATAATATTGTGTCTCGGCTTCTGAAAGATATTTGTCGATGTCATAATTTAAACTCCACAATATATCAGTGTACATTATTGATTAGAAAGAAATTGCTGACAAAACTGATCCCCATAAATTATAATTATACAATCTTTACACCAATACTGTGTAGATGAACTTTTGACTGTTACGAGATAAATAATTATTCATAATCTATATATGGTTTTGATATTGTTGTTACCACATATAACTGCTGATATATATTATTTGTAACAATACACACTTTCCTAGACACCAGGTATATTCTCTAAGTTAAATATTAAAGCTATAAATTTACAAATCAGAGTTACTTGAATTAAACAATGAACTAAACTGTTGGCTCATGATCTTGTTTAAATGTTGTAATCATGAGTGTGAAACGGTAAAGAAACGTGTTCAGATTTGTAAATGTATACGTATATAATTGTTATCATGGTTACACACATAAAACGTCCTTATACACTATAGGTGTCACGTATGAACCATGGGTTATTGATCTATTAGAAGTATCAATTCATGTACTGTCTATTCCTCATTTTCCTAACGTTTTATCTGGTATCATATTTCCCACCTCTAATTGATATTTTAGCTTTGTGCGATTACATTAAGATTGAAGACGTAAATGTAAGTGTAATTACCGAAAGTCCGTCTCCGTACTGGAATATTAAATATAACATTCAATATATTACAGTTTCTACGAGTCAATTATTTATTGGTCAATGTCGTTCACGTTATACTATAAGTCTTATTATTGAGGAGGCATATCGTAGGAACAAGATAGACGTTAATAGATATATAAACACAGAGGATTATGGTTTCGACCTATCCTAATATATACATGTAGATCACTACAGATGTGTTTAAATTAATATTTGATGTTAAAATGTTGCCTTTGTACATACCGGTAATGATTTTCACTAAGTTGTGAAATGCCACTATTGCAGAAATACTTCCGTAGGACGAGAGACGTAAAATAAAAAGAAAGAAACACAGAGCGCTAGATAGTAATATGGTCAGTCTAAAATTTTCTATGTGTATTCCTCTTTATTTATTGTTCGTGTTCTGTTGTGCATTTTTGGGATGTTCTTGTGTTCAATATATGACTTAATAGAAACAAGTAAGTATTATATTTTACATGCATATACGACGGATATCATGGAACGACCAGAAGGTACTGACCCTTTAAAGGTACCGGATCCCCCCTTTATTATTCTTTAACACAGCTTTGAATTCCCATGTTTTGTAATTTTTGTTTCATGTTAAGATTTTTCTGGTGTTATAATTCCTCCTCTAATAGACATGTTATCTCTGTGCCATTGTATTCAGATTTAAGAAGTAAATTTAAGCATACATACCGCGATACTCAATCGTATCTTGAACATTATCGAGTGAATCATCTTCTGTAATGTTAGATATACAATATTAGTGCAAGAAGATTCAGTATATAACATCTTTCATGATTCAATTATATCAATTGATAAGATGATGGTTGACGTCATACTCTAGATGTTACGTGACATAGAAACAACATAAACATTAATAAAAAGAATCACATTGTGTTAATTCAGGATGTATAATATTATGTAAACCTCTGCATTTGGATGATGAAAAAAATATTGTTCGTGTTTTCGTGTGCATTTGTGGGATGTTCTTCTGTTCAATACTGAAATATTACGTTTCCATTTGCAATTTCTATAATATTGTGTCTCGGCTTCTGAAAGATATTTTGTTGATGTCATAATTTAAACTCCACAATATATCAGTGTACATTATTGATTAGAAAGAAATTGCTGACAAAACTGATCCCCATAAATTATAATTATACAATCTTTACACCAATACTGTGTAGATGAACTTTTGACTGTTACGAGATAAATAATTATTCATAATCTATATATGGTTTTGATATTGTTGTTACCACATATAACTGGTGATATATATTATTTGTAACAATACACACTTTCCTAGACACCAGGTATATTCTCTAAGTTAAATATTAAAGCTATAAATTTACAAATCAGAGTTACTTGAATTAAACAATGAACTAAACTGTTGGCTCATGATCTTGTTTAAATGTTGTAATCATGAGTGTGAAACGGTAAAGAAACGTGTTCAGATTTGTAAGTGTATACGTATATAATTGGTATCATGGTTACACACATAAAACGTCCTTATACACTATAGGTGTCACGTATGAACCATGGGTTATTGATCTATTAGAAGTATCAATTCATGTACTGTCTATTCCTCATTTTCCTAACGTTTTATCTGGTATCATATTTCCCACCTCTAATTGATATTTTAGCTTTGTGCGATTACATTAAGATTGAAGACGTAAATGTAAGTGTAATTACCGAAAGTCCGTCTCCGTACTGGAATATTAAATATAACATTCAATATATTACAGTTTCTACGAGTCAATTATTTATTGGTCAATGTCGTTCACGTTATACTATAAGTCTTATTATTGAGGAGGCATATCGTAGGAACAAGATAGACGTTAATAAATATATAAACACAGAGGATTATGGTTTCGACCTATACTAATATATACATGTAGATCACTACAGATGTGTTTAAATTAATATTTGATGTTAAAATGTTGCCTTTGTACATACCGGTAATGATTTTCACTAAGTTGTGAAATGCCACTATTGCAGAAATACTTCCCGTAGGACGAGAGACGTAAAATAAAAAGAAAGAAACACAGAGCGCTAGATAGGAATATGGTCAGTCTAAAATTTTCTATGTGTATTCCTCTATATTTATTGTTGGTGTTCTGTTGTGCATTTTTGGAATGTGCTTGTGTTCAATACATGACTTAATAGAAACAAGGACGTACTATATGTTACATTCATATACGACGGATATCATGGAACGACCAGAAGGTACTGACCCTTTAAAGGCGCCTGATCCCCCCTTTATTATTCTTTAACACAGTTTTGAATTCCCATGTTTTGTAAATTTTGTTTCATGTTAAGATTTTTTCTGGTGTTATAATTCCTCCTCTAATAGACATGTTATCTCTGTGCCATTGCATTCAGATTTAAGAAGTAAATTTAAGCATACGTACCGTGATCTTGAACATTACCGGGTAAATAATCTTCTGTAATGTTAGATATAAAATATTAGTGCAAGAATATTCAGAATATAACATCTTTCATGATTCAATTATATCAATTGATAAGAAGATGGTTGACGTCATACGCTAGATTTTACGTGACATAGAAACAACTTAAACATTAATAAAAATAATAACACCAAGAATCACATTGTGTTAATTCAGGATGTATAATATTATGTAAACCTCTCCATATGGATGATGAAAAAAATATTGTTCGTGTTTTCGTGTGCATTTGTGGGATGTGCTTCTGTTCAATACTGAAATATTACGTTTTCATTTGCAATTTCTATAATATTGTGTCTCGGCTTCTGAAAGATATTTGTCGATGTCATAATTTAAACTCCACAATATATCAGTGTACATTATTGATTAGAAAGAAATTGCTGACAAAACTGATCCCCATAAATTATAATTATACAATCATTACACCAATACTGTGTAGATGAACTTTTGACTGTTACGAGATAAATAATTATTCATAATCTATATATGGTTTTGATATTGTTGTTACCAGATATAGCTGGTGATATATCTTATTTGTTACAATACACACTTTCCTAGACACAAGGTATATTCTCTAAGTTAAATATTAAAGCTATAAATTTACAAATCAGAGTTACTTGAATTGAACAATGAACTAAACTGTTGGCTCATGATCTTGTTTAAATGTTGTAAGCATGAGTGTGAAACCGTAAAGAAACGGGTTCAGATTTGTAAATGTATACGTATATAATTGTTATCATGGTTACACACATAAAGCGTCCTTATACACTATGGGTGTCACGTATGATCCATGGGTTATTGACCTATTAGAAGTATCAATTCATGTACTGTCTATTCCTCTTTTTCCTTACGTTTTATCTGGTATCATATTTCCCGCCTCTAATTGATATTTTAGCTTTGTGCGATTACATTAAGATTGAAGACGTAAATGTAAGTCTACTTACCGAAAGTCCGTCTTCGTGCTGGAATATTAAATATAACATTCAATATATTACTATTTCTACGAGTCAATTATTTATTGGTAAATGTCGTTCACGTTATACTATAAGTCTTATTATTGAGGAGGCATATCGTAGGAACAAGATAGACGTTAATAAATATATAAACACAGAGGATTATGGTTTCGAACTATCCTAATATATACATGTAGATCACTACAGATGTGTTTAAATTAATATGTGATGTTAAAATGTTGCCTTTGTACATACCGGTAATGATTTTCATTAAGTTGTGAAATGCCACTATTGCAGAAATACTTCCGTAGGACGAGAGACGTAAAATAAAAAGAAAGAAACACAGAGCGCTAGATAGTAATATGGTCAGTCTAAAATTTTCTATGTGTATTCCTCTATATTTATTGTTGGTGTTCTGTTGTGCATTTTTGGAATGTGCTTGTGTTCAATACATGACTTAATAGAAACAAGGACGTACTATATGTTACATTCATATACGACGGATATCATGGAACGACCAGAAGGTACTGACCCTTTAAAGGCGCCTGATCCCCCCTTTATTATTCTTTAACACAGTTTTGAATTCCCATGTTTTGTAAATTTTGTTTCATGTTAAGATTTTTTCTGGTGTTATAATTCCTCCTCTAATAGACATGTTATCTCTGTGCCATTGCATTCAGATTTAAGAAGTAAATTTAAGCATACGTACCGTGATCTTGAACATTACCGGGTAAATAATCTTCTGTAATGTTAGATATAAAATATTAGTGCAAGAATATTCAGAATATAACATCTTTCATGATTCAATTATATCAATTGATAAGAAGATGGTTGACGTCATACGCTAGATTTTACGTGACATAGAAACAACTTAAACATTAATAAAAATAATAACACCAAGAATCACATTGTGTTAATTCAGGATGTATAATATTATGTAAACCTCTCCATATGGATGATGAAAAAAATATTGTTCGTGTTTTCGTGTGCATTTGTGGGATGTGCTTCTGTTCAATACTGAAATATTACGTTTTCATTTGCAATTTCTATAATATTGTGTCTCGGCTTCTGAAAGATATTTGTCGATGTCATAATTTAAACTCCACAATATATTAGTGTACATTATTGATTAGAAAGAAATTGCTGACAAAACTGATCCCCATAAATTATAATTATACAATCATTACACCAATACTGTGTAGATGAACTTTTGACTGTTACGAGATAAATAATTATTCATAATCTATATATGGTTTTGATATTGTTGTTACCAGATATAGCTGGTGATATATCTTATTTGTTACAATACACACTTTCCTAGACACAAGGTATATTCTCTAAGTTAAATATTAAAGCTATAAATTTACAAATCAGAGTTACTTGAATTGAACAATGAACTAAACTGTTGGCTCATGATCTTGTTTAAATGTTGTAAGCATGAGTGTGAAACCGTAAAGAAACGGGTTCAGATTTGTAAATGTATACGTATATAATTGTTATCATGGTTACACACATAAAGCGTCCTTATACACTATGGGTGTCACGTATGATCCATGGGTTATTGACCTATTAGAAGTATCAATTCATGTACTGTCTATTCCTCTTTTTCCTTACGTTTTATCTGGTATCATATTTCCCGCCTCTAATTGATATTTTAGCTTTGTGCGATTACATTAAGATTGAAGACGTAAATGTAAGTCTACTTACCGAAAGTCCGTCTTCGTGCTGGAATATTAAATATAACATTCAATATATTACTATTTCTACGAGTCAATTATTTATTGGTAAATGTCGTTCACGTTATACTATAAGTCTTATTATTGAGGAGGCATATCGTAGGAACAAGATAGACGTTAATAAATATATAAACACAGAGGATTATGGTTTCGAACTATCCTAATATATACATGTAGATCACTACAGATGTGTTTAAATTAATATTTGATGTTAAAATGTTGCCTTTGTACATACCGGTAATGATTTTCATTAAGTTGTGAAATGCCACTATTGCAGAAATACTTCCGTAGGACGAGAGACGTAAAATAAAAAGAAAGAAACACAGAGCGCTAGATAGTAATATGGTCAGTCTAAAATTTTCTATGTGTATTCCTCTTTATTTATTGTTCGTGTTCTGTTGTGCATTTTTGGGATGTTCTTGTGTTCAATATATGACTTAATAGAAGCAAGTAAGTATTATATTTTACATGCATATACGACGGATATCATGGAACGACCAGAAGGTACTGACCCTTTAAAGGTACCGGATCCCCCCTTTATTATTCTTTAACACAGCTTTGAATTCCCATGTTTTGTAATTTTTGTTTCATGTTAAGATTTTTCTGGTGTTATAATTCCTCCTCTAATAGACATGTTATCTCTGTGCCATTGTATTCAGATTTAAGAAGTAAATTTAAGCATACATACCGCGATACTCAATCGTATCTTGAACATTATCGAGTGAATCATCTTCTGTAATGTTAGATATACAATATTAGTGCAAGAAGATTCAGTATATAACATCTTTCATGATTCAATTATATCAATTGATAAGATGATGGTTGACGTCATACTCTAGATGTTACGTGACATAGAAACAACATAAACATTAATAAAAAGAATCACATTGTGTTAATTCAGGATGTATAATATTATGTAAACCTCTGCATTTGGATGATGAAAAAAATATTGTTCGTGTTTTCGTGTGCATTTGTGGGATGTTCTTCTGTTCAATACTGAAATATTACGTTTCCATTTGCAATTTCTATAATATTGTGTCTCGGCTTCTGAAAGATATTTTGTTGATGTCATAATTTAAACTCCACAATATATCAGTGTACATTATTGATTAGAAAGAAATTGCTGACAAAACTGATCCCCATAAATTATAATTATACAATCTTTACACCAATACTGTGTAGATGAACTTTTGACTGTTACGAGATAAATAATTATTCATAATCTATATATGGTTTTGATATTGTTGTTACCACATATAACTGGTGATATATATTATTTGTAACAATACACACTTTCCTAGACACCAGGTATATTCTCTAAGTTAAATATTAAAGCTATAAATTTACAAATCAGAGTTACTTGAATTAAACAATGAACTAAACTGTTGGCTCATGATCTTGTTTAAATGTTGTAATCATGAGTGTGAAACGGTAAAGAAACGTGTTCAGATTTGTAAATGTATACGTATATAATTGGTATCATGGTTACACACATAAAACGTCCTTATACACTATAGGTGTCACGTATGAACCATGGGTTATTGATCTATTAAAAGTATCAATTCATGTACTGTCTATTCCTCATTTTCCTAACGTTTTATCTGGTATCATATTTCCCACCTCTAATTGATATTTTAGCTTTGTGCGATTACATTAAGATTGAAGACGTAAATGTAAGTGTAATTACCGAAAGTCCGTCTCCGTACTGGAATATTAAATATAACATTCAATATATTACAGTTTCTACGAGTCAATTATTTATTGGTCAATGTCGTTCACGTTATACTATAAGTCTTATTATTGAGGAGGCATATCGTAGGAACAAGATAGACGTTAATAAATATATAAACACAGAGGATTATGGTTTCGACCTATACTAATATATACATGTAGATCACTACAGATGTGTTTAAATTAATATTTGATGCTAAAATGTTGCCTTTGTACATACCGGTAATGATTTTCACTAAGTTGTGAAATGCCACTATTGCAGAAATACTTCCGGTAGGACGAGAGACGTAAAATAAAAAGAAAGAAACACAGAGCGCTAGATAGGAATATGGTCAGTCTAAAATTTTCTATGTGTATTCCTCTATATTTATTGTTGGTGTTCTGTTGTGCATTTTTGGAATGTGCTTGTGTTCAATACATGACTTAATAGAAACAAGGACGTACTATATGTTACATTCATATACGACGGATATCATGGAACGACCAGAAGGTACTGACCCTTTAAAGGCGCCTGATCCCCCCTTTATTATTCTTTAACACAGTTTTGAATTCCCATGTTTTGTAAATTTTGTTTCATGTTAAGATTTTTTCTGGTGTTATAATTCCTCCTCTAATAGACATGTTATCTCTGTGCCATTGCATTCAGATTTAAGAAGTAAATTTAAGCATACGTACCGTGATCTTGAACATTACCGGGTAAATAATCTTCTGTAATGTTAGATATAAAATATTAGTGCAAGAATATTCAGAATATAACATCTTTCATGATTCAATTATATCAATTGATAAGAAGATGGTTGACGTCATACGCTAGATTTTACGTGACATAGAAACAACTTAAACATTAATAAAAATAATAACACCAAGAATCACATTGTGTTAATTCAGGATGTATAATATTATGTAAACCTCTCCATATGGATGATGAAAAAAATATTGTTCGTGTTTTCGTGTGCATTTGTGGGATGTGCTTCTGTTCAATACTGAAATATTACGTTTTCATTTGCAATTTCTATAATATTGTGTCTCGGCTTCTGAAAGATATTTGTCGATGTCATAATTTAAACTCCACAATATATCAGTGTACATTATTGATTAGAAAGAAATTGCTGACAAAACTGATCCCCATAAATTATAATTATACAATCTTTACACCAATACTGTGTAGATGAACTTTTGACTGTTACGAGATAAATAATTATTCATAATCTATATATGGTTTTGATATTGTTGTTACCACATATAACTGGTGATATATATTATTTGTAACAATACACACTTTCCTAGACACCAGGTATATTCTCTAAGTTAAATATTAAAGCTATAAATTTACAAATCAGAGTTACTTGAATTAAACAATGAACTAAACTGTTGGCTCATGATCTTGTTTAAATGTTGTAATCATGAGTGTGAAACGGTAAAGAAACGTGTTCAGATTTGTAAATGTATACGTATATAATTGTTATCATGGTTACACACATAAAACGTCCTTATACACTATAGGTGTCACGTATGAACCATGGGTTATTGATCTATTAGAAGTATCAATTCATGTACTGTCTATTCCTCATTTTCCTAACGTTTTATCTGGTATCATATTTCCCACCTCTAATTGATATTTTAGCTTTGTGCGATTACATTAAGATTGAAGACGTAAATGTAAGTGTAATTACCGAAAGTCCGTCTCCGTACTGGAATATTAAATATAACATTCAATATATTACAGTTTCTACGAGTCAATTATTTATTGGTCAATGTCGTTCACGTTATACTATAAGTCTTATTATTGAGGAGGCATATCGTAGGAACAAGATAGACGTTAATAGATATATAAACACAGAGGATTATGGTTTCGACCTATCCTAATATATACATGTAGATCACTACAGATGTGTTTAAATTAATATTTGATGTTAAAATGTTGCCTTTGTACATACCGGTAATGATTTTCACTAAGTTGTGAAATGCCACTATTGCAGAAATACTTCCGTAGGACGAGAGACGTAAAATAAAAAGAAAGAAACACAGAGCGCTAGATAGTAATATGGTCAGTCTAAAATTTTCTATGTGTATTCCTCTTTATTTATTGTTCGTGTTCTGTTGTGCATTTTTGGGATGTTCTTGTGTTCAATATATGACTTAATAGAAACAAGTAAGTATTATATTTTACATGCATATACGACGGATATCATGGAACGACCAGAAGGTACTGACCCTTTAAAGGTACCGGATCCCCCCTTTATTATTCTTTAACACAGCTTTGAATTCCCATGTTTTGTAATTTTTGTTTCATGTTAAGATTTTTCTGGTGTTATAATTCCTCCTCTAATAGACATGTTATCTCTGTGCCATTGTATTCAGATTTAAGAAGTAAATTTAAGCATACATACCGCGATACTCAATCGTATCTTGAACATTATCGAGTGAATCATCTTCTGTAATGTTAGATATACAATATTAGTGCAAGAAGATTCAGTATATAACATCTTTCATGATTCAATTATATCAATTGATAAGATGATGGTTGACGTCATACTCTAGATGTTACGTGACATAGAAACAACATAAACATTAATAAAAAGAATCACATTGTGTTAATTCAGGATGTATAATATTATGTAAACCTCTGCATTTGGATGATGAAAAAAATATTGTTCGTGTTTTCGTGTGCATTTGTGGGATGTTCTTCTGTTCAATACTGAAATATTACGTTTCCATTTGCAATTTCTATAATATTGTGTCTCGGCTTCTGAAAGATATTTTGTTGATGTCATAATTTAAACTCCACAATATATCAGTGTACATTATTGATTAGAAAGAAATTGCTGACAAAACTGATCCCCATAAATTATAATTATACAATCTTTACACCAATACTGTGTAGATGAACTTTTGACTGTTACGAGATAAATAATTATTCATAATCTATATATGGTTTTGATATTGTTGTTACCACATATAACTGGTGATATATATTATTTGTAACAATACACACTTTCCTAGACACCAGGTATATTCTCTAAGTTAAATATTAAAGCTATAAATTTACAAATCAGAGTTACTTGAATTAAACAATGAACTAAACTGTTGGCTCATGATCTTGTTTAAATGTTGTAATCATGAGTGTGAAACGGTAAAGAAACGTGTTCAGATTTGTAAATGTATACGTATATAATTGGTATCATGGTTACACACATAAAACGTCCTTATACACTATAGGTGTCACGTATGAACCATGGGTTATTGATCTATTAGAAGTATCAATTCATGTACTGTCTATTCCTCATTTTCCTAACGTTTTATCTGGTATCATATTTCCCACCTCTAATTGATATTTTAGCTTTGTGCGATTACATTAAGATTGAAGACGTAAATGTAAGTGTAATTACCGAAAGTCCGTCTCCGTACTGGAATATTAAATATAACATTCAATATATTACAGTTTCTACGAGTCAATTATTTATTGGTCAATGTCGTTCACGTTATACTATAAGTCTTATTATTGAGGAGGCATATCGTAGGAACAAGATAGACGTTAATAAATATATAAACACAGAGGATTATGGTTTCGACCTATACTAATATATACATGTAGATCACTACAGATGTGTTTAAATTAATATTTGATGTTAAAATGTTGCCTTTGTACATACCGGTAATGATTTTCACTAAGTTGTGAAATGCCACTATTGCAGAAATACTTCCCGTAGGACGAGAGACGTAAAATAAAAAGAAAGAAACACAGAGCGCTAGATAGGAATATGGTCAGTCTAAAATTTTCTATGTGTATTCCTCTATATTTATTGTTGGTGTTCTGTTGTGCATTTTTGGAATGTGCTTGTGTTCAATACATGACTTAATAGAAACAAGGACGTACTATATGTTACATTCATATACGACGGATATCATGGAACGACCAGAAGGTACTGACCCTTTAAAGGCGCCTGATCCCCCCTTTATTATTCTTTAACACAGTTTTGAATTCCCATGTTTTGTAAATTTTGTTTCATGTTAAGATTTTTTCTGGTGTTATAATTCCTCCTCTAATAGACATGTTATCTCTGTGCCATTGCATTCAGATTTAAGAAGTAAATTTAAGCATACGTACCGTGATCTTGAACATTACCGGGTAAATAATCTTCTGTAATGTTAGATATAAAATATTAGTGCAAGAATATTCAGAATATAACATCTTTCATGATTCAATTATATCAATTGATAAGAAGATGGTTGACGTCATACGCTAGATTTTACGTGACATAGAAACAACTTAAACATTAATAAAAATAATAACACCAAGAATCACATTGTGTTAATTCAGGATGTATAATATTATGTAAACCTCTCCATATGGATGATGAAAAAAATATTGTTCGTGTTTTCGTGTGCATTTGTGGGATGTGCTTCTGTTCAATACTGAAATATTACGTTTTCATTTGCAATTTCTATAATATTGTGTCTCGGCTTCTGAAAGATATTTGTCGATGTCATAATTTAAACTCCACAATATATCAGTGTACATTATTGATTAGAAAGAAATTGCTGACAAAACTGATCCCCATAAATTATAATTATACAATCATTACACCAATACTGTGTAGATGAACTTTTGACTGTTACGAGATAAATAATTATTCATAATCTATATATGGTTTTGATATTGTTGTTACCAGATATAGCTGGTGATATATCTTATTTGTTACAATACACACTTTCCTAGACACAAGGTATATTCTCTAAGTTAAATATTAAAGCTATAAATTTACAAATCAGAGTTACTTGAATTGAACAATGAACTAAACTGTTGGCTCATGATCTTGTTTAAATGTTGTAAGCATGAGTGTGAAACCGTAAAGAAACGGGTTCAGATTTGTAAATGTATACGTATATAATTGTTATCATGGTTACACACATAAAGCGTCCTTATACACTATGGGTGTCACGTATGATCCATGGGTTATTGACCTATTAGAAGTATCAATTCATGTACTGTCTATTCCTCTTTTTCCTTACGTTTTATCTGGTATCATATTTCCCGCCTCTAATTGATATTTTAGCTTTGTGCGATTACATTAAGATTGAAGACGTAAATGTAAGTCTACTTACCGAAAGTCCGTCTTCGTGCTGGAATATTAAATATAACATTCAATATATTACTATTTCTACGAGTCAATTATTTATTGGTAAATGTCGTTCACGTTATACTATAAGTCTTATTATTGAGGAGGCATATCGTAGGAACAAGATAGACGTTAATAAATATATAAACACAGAGGATTATGGTTTCGAACTATCCTAATATATACATGTAGATCACTACAGATGTGTTTAAATTAATATGTGATGTTAAAATGTTGTCTTTGTACATACCGGTAATGATTTTCATTAAGTTATGAAATGCCACTATTGCAGAAATACTTCCCGTAGGACGAGAAACGTAAAATAAAAAGAAAGAAACACAGAGCGCTAGATAGGAAAATGGTCGGTCTAATATTTTCTATGTGTATTCCTCTGTATTTATTGTTCGTGTTCTGTTGTGCATTTTTGGAATGTGCTTGTGTTCAATACATGACTTAATAGAAACAAGTAAGTACTATATTATACATGCATATACGACGGATATCATGGAACGACCAGAAGGTACTGACCATTTAAAGGCACCTGATCCCCCCTTTATTATTCTTTAACACAGTTTTCAATTCCCATGTTTTGTAATTTTTGTTTCATGTTAAGATTTTTCTGGTGTCATAATTCCTCCTCTAATAGACATGTTATCTCTGTGCGATTGTATTCAGATTTAAGAAGTAAATTTAAACATACGTACCGTGATCTTGAACATTACCGGGTAAATAATCTTCTGTAATGTTAGATATCAAATATTAGTGCAAGAAGATTCAGTATATAACATCTTTCATGATTCAATTAAATCAATTGATAAGATGATGGTTAACGTCATACTCTAGATTTTACGTGACATAGAAACAACTTAAACATTAATAAAAATAATAACACAAAGAATCACATTGTGTTAATTCAGGATGTATAATATTATGTAAACCTCTCCATATGGATGATGAAAAAAATATTGTTCGTGTTTTCGTGTGCATTTGTGGGATGTGCTTCTGTTCAATACTGAAATATTACGTTTTCATTTGCAATTTCTATAATATTGTGTCTCGGCTTCTGAAAGATATTTTGTCGATGTCATAATTTAAACTCCACAATACATTATTGATTAGAAAGAAATTGCTGACAAAACTGATCCCCATAAATTATAATTATAAAATCTTTACACCAATACTGTGTAGATAATCTTTTTACTGTTACGAGATAAATAAGTATTCATAATCTATATATGGCTTTGATATTGCTGTTACCACATATATCTGGTGATATATCTTATTTGTTACAATACACACTTTCCTAGACACCAGGTATATTCTCTAAGTTAAATATTAAAGCTATACATTTACTAATCAGAGTTATTTGAATTGAACAATGAACTAAACTGTTGGCTCATGAACTTGTTTAAATGTTGTATTCATGATTGTGAAACCGTAAAGAAGCGTGTTCAGATTTGTACATGTATCCGTATATAATTGTTATCATGGTTACACACATATAGCGTCCTTATACACAACCGGTGTCATGCATGAACCATGTGTTATTGATATATCAGAAGCATCAATTCATGTACTCTCTATTCCTCTTTGTCTTTAAGCTGTATCTGGTATCATATTTCCCACCTCTAATTGATATTTTAACTTTGTGCCATTAAATTAAGATTGAAGAGGTAACTGTAAGTCTACTTACCGGAAGTCCATCTCCGTGCTGGAATATTAAATACAACATCTCAATATATCACAGCCTCTACGACTCAATGATATCAATTCATTGGTCAATGTCGTTCACGTCGTACTCTAAGTCTTATTATTGAGGAAACACATGGCGTATGAAGACGATAGAAGTTAATAAAGCAAAACACCTGAGTGTAAAGGTTTTACCTATCCTAATGCATACACGTAGATCCCTCCACAGGTGCTTAAATTAATATTCCATATTAAAATGCTGTCTTTGTACATACCGGTTATGATTTTCAATAAGTAGTAGAGTGTTACTTTTTTGGAATTACTTCTCGTATTACGAGAGATGTTAAATACAAATGAAACACAGGGCATTAGGTAGAAATCTTATCGATCTAAACCGTTCCATTTATATTCCTTGATATCTATTGTTCGTGTTTTCTTGTGCATTTGTTGGGATGTGTTTCTGTTCAAAACTGAACTATTACTTTTTCATTTGCAATTGCTATAATTTTGTATCGCGTCTTCTGAAATACATTAGCTGATGTTATTAATTACAATCGATCTATCAATACACACATATATATAAATATACATCAGGCATATCGCCATAAATCAGGCTAGACAATTCACCCTCAAGAATAAACTTCTGAATTGAACTACTAAACAAAGTGGTTGTTCATGAACCTGCTTAATTTTTTTACGCATGCTTGTCAAATCACAAATAAGCATGTTCAGTGATGGCAACTGGCATAAAAGTCATCTACACACTGTAAAGAAATATTAAGGACATACAGTCAAGCCTGACTATGTCGAACTACAACGAACCAAACATTTTACTGACCCCTAAGATCATCTATGTTATGGTCTGTTTGTAGGAGTTATCGCCGAGTTGCTTTTTGTTTGTTGAATTCCGGTCTAGCAGGATATTCAGTGTTCTTTTTGTTAAAACTATTGATAATTTGAAGAATTAAAAATAACCAACAGATTTTAACCATGTCGAATACACACCTAATTAATATACAATGCCTAGTATTACTTTAGTTTGAATGATGATTCTAAAGATAATGAATAAATAACTCTAGCTATAAGGTTATGTATTGAAGCATATATTTCATATGACCATATAATATTTGGTGTTCTTTCTTTTTTTAATTTGGAACTAAATATAAAAATTCATTTAGCATAAGCGACATAAGCAATGAGTAAAAAACAAGGTCATTTGTCACGCGAGTGCACCTAAGAAAGGTCATATGCAGTATTATTTCTTGGGAATAATTATCTTTATGGTCAGTCTCCATTAAACAAATGATACAGAATACCGAAGGGGCAATCAAAAATGGACAGTCCAGAGAAACATAGGGTTTACAAGACGCCACTATGCGCAAGTAAGGACAAACAACGTAAATAAGACATGAACCCTCCTACAAACAACTGGAGGTAACGACGAACCGAACATCGTTTAATGCTGAAATCATAGCGGACATCACAACACTAATATCATCCAATCAGGATGTAAAATAGTCCAAATCAGTACTCATACAAACCTAGTAAATTTCCTATCACTCTGAATGGATGTGTTATCACGGAATAAATTATACTCCAAAACCAACTAGACCCTGGAAAGAAATAACAAAGATAAGTGAATCATGGTTGTGTTGTATTCGGGTGGACCAAAATGTATTGTTCGAGTTAAGTTAGTATTCATTCGAGTAAACCGAGGAACCAATAGCTTAAGGCTACAACATTTGAGTCTATATGCCAAATGAAATATTGTAAAACATGGTGTTTAACAACATAACTCTCACCCTATATATATGTACACAATGTATATATCAAGTCCAACAATATATATATATATATATATATATATATATTGTTTAGTTCAATATTTATTTTTACAAAAAAGTGAGCTAATAAAATAGAGAGATCACTGGTTACATTTGTGAACACAACAAAGAATAGCAGAAACTTTTGAAATATTGGTTTGCAGAAATTTAAATAATAAATTTACTATATTATTATTTAGAAATATAGATTTTGTAATTAATGCAGTATAACGGTTTTAGTTCTCATATCAATATGTGCTTCGTTTGTTTGTGTCATAATTATTATCATTGTACTGGATATCCTTTCTTATTTCCATATTGCCCATTTAACCACAGAAATAAAATAATAAATAGCACAAAGTACTTCTTTTATGTTATGTAGGTCATACAGATATATCAATAAATCTTCACCACTAGTTTTCTCCCACCCCTATTATATTTTGTTATTTTGGGGTTATGGTGTCTAATGCCACTTTCAACAATATTGCTATTATATCATGGCGGTCAGTTGTTTTGGTGGAGGTAACCGGAGTACCCTGAGGAAATCACCAACCTGTCGCAAGTCACTGACAAACTTTATCACATACAGTTGTATCGAGTACATCTCGTCATGAACGGGGTTCGAAATCACAGCTTACGTTATGTTAGGCACTGATTGGATGGGTACTTGTAAATCTAACTAGTATACGATCATGACCACGGCTCATCCTACTAAGTATTTGAGTAAAATATACCCATAACCTAAAACTACTTTATTTAAACAGCTAATGTAAATACATGTATCCATGGAAACGACTTCCAGATAACGAAATATTACTGTAAATTCAAAATACATAATATACTTTGTTAATCTGAATGGGTATAATTCTTGATTCTTGTCATGGTTACATACATTCTCCTATCAAGGAGAATCAATGAACTCGAAATGGTCTAACGCAGGGCTTTAATGTTCTTCACCAATAGGCAGCGAAGCACATCTATTGTTGGTAAAATGACACAGCACTGAAACTGGCGCAGTCTTAAAGGTAGGGGCAACTATGCTCGACTTGTCATGATGTATAAAGTAGAAAACGAAAATGTAGCTATTACTAAGCACAACATGCTTAATCCACCATTGAGAAAATCACGCAACATGCACGGAGTATGTTTTCACGTTTGTCATAGAGCTTGGTGTCAGGGTATGTGTCAAGAAATGAAGTAGATGAATCTGTTTTTGTTATATCATATTCTTTGGGGGAGAATATCAATGGAACCCTCATAGCAAGAGTGGATTATTAGTAGATGAAACATCATCATCATATGTGTAAACATTGCCTCCTAAGAGTAAAGGGAAAAGATCGGCCATAAAAGGGGAACAGATTGTTGCCATAAAAATGGCAAATATTTGTTAAAGTAATGGTATCGCTAAAGAACTGTAACATACTGATGACTTCATTTTCTGTGCAACACTTTTAACATTTGCTTCGTGCTTGCACAACAACTATAAACATGTAATATTGCTTACGATTATTAAAGAAGGACCTAGTCATATACTAGTCATATAGTTCAAACGAACCTGCACATATCTTATAGTTTGTTGAAATCCGGAGAGCAAACATCGTATACATAAAATTGAGCTTATGACCTAGTGAGTGAGTGATTGTTGATTAGCGCAAACTCAACAATTTGTCAGTTATATCACGGCGCGAACAAGTTTATTTTCCATGTGATTATAATTATGTAATAGACCAACACACGTAGCTTGATTTTTAATCAACAGTCGAGATTAGATAACTCCAGAGCGGGGCTTAATGCTGAAGGCCGGCCCTGGACAGAACAGTCCGCGGGTAGACATGTCGCTCCACTTGAACACATTATCCTGATTACGAGTCAACCAATCTTTGCCCTTTCTCCTTAACACTGCCTCCTTACCGGAGAAGCAACAAATACCAATTTAATAGTCTTAGATTTGACCAGATAGGACTCGAACCCACGATCTACTCTTACACCACGCATAGTATCGAAAAGTTATGCCATTTACTATTTGTTAGGACACTAAAAAAATAGTTCGTCAATGCATTCAAGCCAAATTGATGCAACAGTTATGTATCAAAAACATATGGTAGTAGACCAACACATTTAGTTGGATTTTCATACCGCTAGTACACTAAGACAACTATTAGCAGGTGGACATGTCGCTCCACTCTGACACATTATCCACATTCCAAGCTATCCAGTTTTACTCTGACGTCTTCATATTGCATGCTTAGTGTTAAAGCAGAAAATATCAAATTTATTAATTTAAGTTTGACCCAACAGGGGCGCAAGAAAATTATCTACCACACTCGAGGCGGACACGTTGACTATTACACAAGAGATGCGGTTTTGAAGTTCTAAGTTTGAAGATGAGTAAATAAATGATTTGTTTATGAGGTTAGTGCAGTTAAAACGTAGGTCCTCTACAGATTCAACAATAACTGATGGACAAGTTATATATCAAGACACCAGAGGGATAATCAGAATCCGGAAATCGAAGAAGGAGAGACAAAACAATGGCCAAAAGATACAGAACAAAAGTACAAACAACGCTCTACAGAAAATACACATAAAACTAATGATCGAGTCACATGAACCCCACTAAACACCGGGGATGAAGGAGCTGCATTTTGCCATTGTTGTAATTATTTTTTCCTGCTTACTGGTATTTGTTTATCTTTCAGTATTGTAATATTTTGTACTTTTCTCCCCAATTGGTAATTTACTATTTGTCCCATTAATCACAAACTACAGAGTTAAATGTAAGCTTACTTACTGTCAGGAGCACGTGGTTCTGAAATGTTAAATAAAGCAGGTTAATGCACGGTCATTCAGTATATTATATCTTCGATAACCCAAATATTAAGATTATTTTCGAGGTTGTTCATGGTATTCTCTAAGTAGTGAGTGGTTCTACTAAGGAAACACATGACGTCGTAGCAACATATAGACGTTAAGATTTGAAGAAAACACCCCAGCATCAAGAAGCTATTTCTGTTATCTCAAGTTCTGTGAGGAATATATCAATGGAATCCAGTTAGCAAGTGTGGATTATTAGTTGAGGAAACATCATCATTGTATAAACATTGCCTCCTAAGTGTTAAGAGAAAGACCGGCCATAAAAGGGGTACAATTTGTTGCAATGGGTATGTGGAAGACTGCTCTTCGAACTCGACAAACATGTTACCGATAAAGAACACCAACATACTGATGATTTCATGTTCTGTGCAGTACCTTTTCACTTTTGTTTCGCGCTTGAACCAAAACTATAAACTTGTAATATTGCTTACAATTAAATATGGTCATATTTGTCGGAGTTCGTATTAGGCCATATTGAATCGAGATCCAACGGACTCCTACATAGCTTATGTTTTGCAAGAGCGAACATCGCATACATAACATTGATTGTATGCCCTAGTGAGTGAGTGAGTGAGTGAGTGAGTGCGTGCGTGCGTGCGTGCGTGCGTGCGTGCGTGCGTGCGTGCGTGCGTGCGTGCGTGCGTGCGTGCGTGCGTGCGTGCGTGCGTGCGTGCGTGCGTGCGTGCGTGCGTGCGTGCGTGCGTGCGTGCGTGCGTGCGTGCGTGCGTGCGTGCGTGCGTGCGTGCGTGCGTGCGTGCGTGCGTGCGTGCGTGCGTGCGTGCGTGCGTGCGTGCGTGCGTGCGTGCGTGCGTGCGTGCGTGCGTGCGTGCGTGCGTGCGTGCGTGCGTGCGTGCGTGCGTGCGTGCGTGCGTGCGTGCGTGCGTGCGTGCGTGCGTGCGTGCGTGCGTGCGTGCGTGCGTGCGTGCGTGCGTGCGTGCGTGCGTGCGTGCGTGCGTGCGTGCGTGCGTGCGTGCGTGCGTGCGTGCGTGCGTGCGTGCGTGCGTGCGTGCGTGCGTGCGTGCGTGCGTGCGTGCGTGCGTGCGTGCGTGCGTGCGTGCGTGCGTGAGTGAGTGAGTGAGTGAGTGAGTGAGTGAGTGAGTGAGTGAGTGAGTGAGTGAGTGAGTGAGTGAGTGAGTGAGTGAGTGAGTGAGTGAGTGAGTGAGTGAGTGAGTGAGTGAGTGAGTGAGTGAGTGAGTGAGTGAGTGAGTGAGTGAGTGAGTGAGTGAGTGAGTGAGTGAGTGAGTGAGTGAGTGAGTGAGTGAGTGAGTGAGTGAGTGAGTGAGTGAGTGAGTGAGTGAGTGAGTGAGTGAGTGAGTGAGTGAGTGAGTGAGTGAGTGAGTGAGTGAGTGAGTGAGTGAGTGAGTGAGTGAGTGAGTGAGTGAGTGAGTGAGTGAGTGAGTGAGTGAGTGAGTGAGTGAGTGAGTGAGTGAGTGAGTGAGTGAGTGAGTGAGTGAGTGAGTGAGTGAGTGAGTGAGTGAGTGAGTGAGTGAGTGAGTGAGTGAGTGAGTGAGTGAGTGAGTGAGTGAGTGAGTGAGTGAGTGAGTGAGTGAGTGAGTGAGTGAGTGAGTGAGTGAGTGAGTGAGTGAGTGAGTGAGTGAGTGAGTGAGTGAGTGAGTGAGTGAGTGAGTGAGTGAGTGAGTGAGTGAGTGAGTGAGTGGTTTGCTTAGCGGCAGAAAATGTTCAGCTATATCATGGCGAGAACAAGTTAATTTGCAATGTGATAGCGATGATAGATGTCCTCTTTTTACTATACCAACACGCTTATTTAGATTTGTATAGTGCTATCTCACTGTAAGAGCAGCCGAGAGTAGATGACTCCAGCTCGGGGTCCAAATGGCTTAAGGCTGGCCCTGGAAACACCAGTCCGCGATTAGACATTTCGCTACACTCAACCTATTATCCTGATTCCGTGCCAACTAGTCTTTGCTCTTTCTCCTTAGCGCTGCTTGCTTAGTGGAGAAGCAATACATACCAATTATATAGTCTTTGCTTTGACCCATTCGGGGCTCGAACCCACGATCTATCGTACTCGAGGGGAGCGGGCTAACGATTACACCACCGATACAGTATTACGATCTAGTAACTTTCGACAAATTCAAACCAAATATTGCACTAGCTATTTATGAAATTATCGGATTGAAGCTCGAAAACCATAATTTTCACAGAGAATTAAACGGTATTTCTATTTGATAAGACACTAACAAAATAGCTTATCAATATATTCAAGACAAATTGTTGCACAAGCTATATATCAAGAATAGTATAAAGAATAAAAGGTGTGCGCATTTGTTTTATTGTTTCCTTCCTAATGGTAATTTACCTTTGTCCCATTAAGCTCAAACGGTAGAAGTGAATGTAATTTTACTTACGGCTATCATCATCTTGTTCTGAAATGGTAAATATAACATTTTAATGCAAGCAGATTCATTAAATTACATCTTGAACGACTCAAATAAAAAAAAAATATTTCATGGCGCCCATGGCATTCTGTAAGTAGTAGGTAGACTGGTTCTACTAAGCAGAGACATGCCATAGTAGCAACAGAGAGAAATTCAAATTTGAAGAAAACACCCCGCAGCATACTAGACTAGAGCTTAGCATATAAACATTTACCCATACGTACCCATCAAATTTTGTTGTTTCGTGTTTTGATTATGTTCCTCTGTTTCCGAAAGTCATATTGCTTGTACAATGTACATGTATTATCAATACGATACACTGACATCACCGTTCCCATCCTTCACATAGATGCATTGTCTGATATAATTTTTAAGATTTAATGATTAGCGACACACACGAAGTATGTAAGAGATCCTATCTAGAACCTTTATTCTAATGTAGGCTATTCCTCATCGAAAGATGTATGTGAACATCCAAAAGAAATGTGTTCAATGATCGAAATGTAACGGACACACAAAAATAGTGCGACAAAAATTATGCCCATATAAAATAACTTATTAATGAAATATAGTTGGTTATTCCGAACCCGAACGATTCAAACATTGTACTTCGATTAAGAGAAGCATTCGAGCAAACCGACGTACCAATACACTATAGCTACAATATTTGGGAATCAAATAAGGAGACAAAATATCACTCCATCAAAATAGTTCCAGCATCTAAAAGAAAAATCATTGAAGCTGAGACAAAATTGATACCTTTAACACACATGCACATGACCTCTCACTATTCTGGGCTGGTAAAGAGAAATTCTTTTAAATCGATTTACTAAAGTACATTACTTTCCAGAGTTCAAAATAACAAGGATTTACGGTATAATTGATCCACTTTATAAATGTATATTGACATAATTACGTCATGGTTTAATAGATATTCCATTCTTACACACGAATGGTGTCATGAATGGACCAGAATAACTCGACATTTAGATATGCATGATACCGATAAAGAACTCCAACATACTGATGACTTCATGTTCTGTGCAGCAACTTTTCACTTTTGTTTCGTGCTTGAACCAAAACTATAAACTTGTAATATTGCTTACAATTAAATATGGTCATATTTGTCGGAGTTCGTAATAGGCCATATTGAATCGAGATCCAACGGACTCGTACATAGCTTACGCTTTGCCAGAGCGAACATGCCATACATAAAATTGATCTGATGGCGTAGTGAGTGAGTGAGTGGTTTGTTGTTTAGCCGCAGAACATTTTCAGCTATATCATGGCGAGAACAAGTTAATTTGCAATGTGATAACGATGATAGATGTCCTCTTTTAGCTATACCAACACGCTTATTTAGATTTGTATAGTGCTATCTCACTGTAAGAGCAGCCGAGAGTAGATGACTCCAGCGCGGGGTCCAAATGGCTTAAGGCTGGCCCTGGAAACACCAGTCCGCGAATAGACATTTCGCTACACTCAACCTATTATCCTGATTCCGTGCCAACTAGTCTTTGCCCTTTCTCCTTAGCGCTGCTTGCTTAGTGGAGAAGCAATACATACCAATTAAATAGTCTTTGCTTTGACCCAATCGGGGCTCGAACCCACGATATATCGTACTCGAGGGGAGCGTGCTAACGATTACACCACCGATACAGTATTACGATCTAGTAACTTTCGACAAATTCAAACCAAATGTTGCACTAGCTATTTATGAAATTATCGAATTGAAATTCGAAAACCATAATTTTCACAGAGAATTAAAAGGTATTTCTATTTGTTAACACACTAAAAAAATTAGCTCCACGATATATTCAAGCCAAATTGATGCACAAGCTATATATCAAGAATATTATAAAGAATAAAAGGTGTGTGTTTTTGTTTTATTATTTTCCTCCTGATGGTAATTTACCTTTGTCCCATTAAATTCAAACGGTAGAAGTAAATGTAATTTTACTTACGGCTAACATCGTCTGGTTCTGAAATGGTAAATAGAACATTTTAATGCAAGCAGATTCATTAAATTACATCATGAACGACTCAAATAAAATTATTTATATTTCGAGGCCATCCATGGTTCTGTAAGTAGTAGGTAGAATTGTTTTACTAAGGAGACACATGACATAGTAGCAACAGAGAGAAATTAAAATTTGAAGAAAACACCCCGCAGCATACTAGACTAGTGCTTAGTATGTACATCAAATGTTTTTGTTTCGTGTTTTGATTATGTTCTTCGGTTTCTGAAAGTCATATTGCTTCTACAATCTACATGTATTATCAATATGATACACTGACATCACCGTTCCCATACTTCACATAGATGCGTTGTCTGACATAATTATTAAGATTTAATGATTAGCGACACACACGAAGTATGTAAAGGATCATATCTAGAACCTTTATTCTAATGTAGGATATTCCTCATCGAAAAGATGTATGTGAACATCCAAAAGAAATGTGTTCAATAATCGAAATGTAACAGACACACACGAATAGTGCAAGAAAAAGTATGCCCATATAAAATAACATATTAATGACATATAGTTGGTTATTCCGAACTCGAACGGTTCAAACATTGTATTTCGATTAAGAGAAGCATTCGAGCAATCCGACGTACCAATAACTTATAGCTACAATATTTGGGAATCAAATAAGGAGAAAACATTTCACTTCATCAAAATAGTTCCAGCATCTAAAAGAAAAATCGTTGAAACTGAGACACAATTGATACCTTTAACACACATGCATATGATCTCTCACTATTCTGGGCTGGTAAAGAGAAAATCTTTTAAATCGATAAACTAAAGTACATTACTTTCCAAAGTTTAAAATAACAAGGATTTACGGTATAATTGATCCACTTTATAAATGTATATTGACATAATTATGTCATGGTTTAATATATATTTCGTTCTTACACACGAAGGGTATCAAGAATGGACCAGAAGAACTCGACCTTTAGATATGCATATGTTATGTTGGAAATCGTGCTGTGCTGCTAATCAATTGTTGAACTCCAGTCGGTATTTATCACATCATGTTAGAGCTCTAGCGATAAACTCATTGATTTGGCTGATAATTTAGGCTAGGTTAGAGAATACCGAAGAGGCAATCACAAAAGGACAATCCAGAGAAACTGGCAACATAGACGAAGAAGAACAAAACAAAAACACAGCACAATATACATAAAAATACCGGTGCTCTCCTACAAATAACTGAGGGTAAAAACTGTCAACATAGGTTACAAAGGACGAATAAAAACAAAACACAATATGTGTTGGACACCACTATTCATAAAACAAACACAGATAACGTAAATAAGACATGCGCTCTCATACAAACAACTGAAAGTCTAGACGAACCGAACGTCGTTTTATAGCGGAAATCGTAGCGAACATGACACCATGGAATGCAGAACGAAAAGATACTTGATATGACAACATTTTGGACATCACCTTTCGCAAACATATACAAAAATCACAATAAGATATAAGACCCCCACCCCCTCTTTACAAGCAATAATACTATCGGATGAAAGACGAAACAGGTTTAGGAGAGCAATCTGGAATATACATACAGTCCGTTTGTACGTGGACAAATCTACAGTTTTTAAAACAAAAATCATGTCTTTAATTGTTGTATCTGCCATGTAATTGTACATTTGATTTCACTTCATAACATACAAAGGTAAATAATAGATGTAATTGCTAGCCCTGAAAAAAGATAAAATACAGCGACAACTTACTGACAATTATACCAGCAATTACACAAAATATTGTAATTACAATATTTTCACTCACCAGGTACATGTGGGGTCTTTCTCTTCATTCTATCACCTCTTGATCTTCAGAACAGTCTGAAATAGAAAGTTTGGGTTCGACTATTATATCATTGTGCTTGTCTGTTTGTGCATGTGCTTTCCTTTTCATGTTTGATACATTAGCATATCACCGTAGCTGTCATTAATGAGCAAATATGTGGATTGTATGTGTCTGGCCTTGTGTGCTGCATTTAGAGATTTAGAATTACGTTGTGAAAACAAAGACCAAAACTTGAAATATGAACAACAGGAATCCACTGCAAAAACATATGCTTCAATGGCCAACTACAGTACTTTTAAATCACATATCAGAATCACTTAAAACAACAGAGTGTTAGAAATAAAACTTTATATGAGTAACACAGCGAGTGTCTTATAAAAGGCAGAACCTCCTTTCCCTTCGCGAGCACCTGAATTCACCCCCAGCTTTTGATGGGGTCCGGTTTTTAGGTTTTTGTGTTGTCCTATTATGTGTCTTTACTTTCTGAGTTCCGTGTTGTGATGTTTGCTACGATTTCCGTATAAAACTGATGTTCAGTGCGTATTTACCTCGAGTTGTTTGTAGGCGGGCGTATGTAATATTTACGTTATTTGTATTTGTTTACGTGTAGTGTTGTACAACACATGTTGTGTTGTGTTTTGGTTTTGTTTTTTTTTCTATGTTGACAGTTTCTCTAGATTGTCCTTTTTTGATTGCCCCTTCGATATTCGTTAACGTTAATTATATACTATATATGTCACCTTTGCAAGCACCCGTGTTACTTTAACATCGCACATCACCTCAAATCACTGAACACATAAAAGACCAATAATACGTTTTACAATATGATATATACTTACTTCTGTTCTTTGGATGTTCACCTCTCACCTCAAGTCACTGAACACATACAAGACCAATAACACGTTTTACAATATGATATATACTTACTTCTGTTCTTTGGATGTTCACCTCTCACCTCAAGTCACTGAACACATACAAGACCAATAACACGTTTTACAATATGATATATACTTACTTCTGTTCTTTGGATGTTCACCTCTCACCTCAAGTCACTGAACACATACAAGACCAATAACACGTTTTACAATATGATATATACTTACTTCTGTTCTTTGGATGTTCACCTCTCACCTCAAGTCACTGAACACATACAAGACCAATAACACGTTTTACAATATGATATATACTTACTTCTGTTCTTAGGATGTTTGCCTCTCACCTATAGTCACTGAACACATACAAGATCAATAATACGTTTTACAGTATGATATCTACTAGTTAGGATGGTTATTAATAGCTCCCGCTATCAGCAACTGACCGTATTGTTGTGATCACGAGCTTCATATGCCATGTTAGATGTACATGTATACCTTTGAACTGGTACATTTTGATGACAATGTTAAAACGATTGAATGTAAACATTGTTCGATAAAATACGAGATAACAGCATACAGTATAATGTCCTTATTTTAACTATATTTATCACTCAATATTTGGAGTGTACGTGAATTTGATCTTATTGGTTTGATTTAACACAAAGCTCACGTTTGTTTTTTGGGGTTTCATTGCTCGATTCAATTTGTTTTATTACTTCACCTGAAACATAAATTTTAAAGGAATTGTGATTTGGGGAATTGTTTTTCACAAATGATGCTTTTTCCTGACGTCTTTTTGCCCTTGAAAATGTAATTATTGAAAATTTCCTTATTAAAAATGACTGAAATATAATAAATTGATCAGAGCATATTAATTATTCTCAATCTAATTAAAATTAGATGTCAGTTGTATTTTTTTTTTCGTCGGCGATAGACAGATGTTTGTGGTAACTTATCACCTTTTTTACCTTGGCGAACCACTGGTGCATCGTCAAAGGGAAAAGGACACAAGAAACATCTAATTTTAATTTGATTGGTTTATTTATATGTATTTAAACTGATAGATGTAGATATCACAAAAAACTACAATACGAAATGCATGTATTTAGTAAAAAATTAGAGGACAAAAATAAAAGTATTTGTCCGCTAAACGTTGGCACACACAATTTGTTGCAATGAGATAAGTGAATAAATAAGTAGATTATATATTCTAGCTTATCATATGTTATCTTGTTTTATGTATTATAACTACGAAGTTTTCAGTTGTCAACTTTTTCCAAAAGGATTTCTATAAAAGAGAATTATGAAATTTTATCTGAACAGGAAATTAAACTGGACGGCTTTAAAAGTTATGATTATTTAAAGCGAGAAAATATTTAAAAACAAAATAACAAGTTAATACTGAGATAGAAATACAATTTTATTAATAATATTTGCATGTCATGTAAAAAAGTGAATGGTGTAATGGTTACAGTGCAAAAGATTATATATAATATATATATATATATATATATATATATATATAAACGTCTAAAATGGTTTGTAAAACAACACCAAGTACACAAAACAAAGTGATAAAGAATTAAACACTTCGTAGAATGACAAAATTTTCGTCCCACCGAGGGACTTTATCAATATCTAATTAAATAAAATCTCGAAACAATTGTTAAACAAGATATGATTATAATCTAACGATTATGAAGTCTCAAGTCTCCCAAACAGGCCACTGGCAACAGGTTTAAAAAATAAATCAAAAGCTACCTTTGAAATCGAACTATGTTGAATTTTTGCGGTATTGTGGCGGCCATTTTGAAAATGGCGATCGGTGGAAATTTTTCGATGTCGGGAATCAATTCGGGACATCATTATCTACCCACATATCAAATTTTGATGATATCCGACAATGTTTGAATTTTGCGGCCATTTTAAAAATGGTGACCGCTAGACATTTTTCAATGTCGGGATTAAATTCGGGACATCATAATCTACCCACATATGAAATGTCGATGAAATCGGACAATGTTGAATTTGTGCGGTATTGTGGCGGCCATTTTGAAAATGGCGACCGATAGAAAATTTTCGATATCGGGAATTTATTCGGGACATCATAATATACCCAAATAATAAATGTCGTTGAAATCGCACAATGTTGAATTTGTTCGGTAGTGTGGCGGCCATTTTAAAAATGGTGACCGCTAGAAATTTTCATTGTCAGGAATAAATTCGGGACATCATAATCTACCCACAATCAAATTTAGATGATATCGGACAATGTTGAATTATTGCGGTATTGTGGAGGCCATTTTGAAAATGGCGATCGGTAGAAATTTTTCAATGTAGGGAATCAATTCGGGACATCATTATCTACCCATATATCAAATTTTGATGATATCGGACAATGTTGAATTTTGTCGTCCATTTTTTATGCTGTGTTTAGGCAGCCATTTTGAAAATGGCAGAAATCTTGAAAATTTTGAAAAGGCAGAATTGCTCCTCTAATGGTGACCTAACACTATGTCAAATTTTATGTCTCTATCATTATCCATTTAGAAGTTATCAACCTTAATGTACGAAATTTCAACATTCCCATTGTATTCTATAGTAACACCACCCCATTTGAACCCCTCACAATATGACTTTGACCCCCTTTACCACAAAGCTGAATATGTTAGGACCAACTAGAAACATATATCTATAACACCACCAAGTTTCATGAAATTCTGTCCAGTATTTCCTGAGATCTGCCGTTGACAATTTCACGTTCCAAAGAAAGAAAGGAGAAAGAGAATAATAATAATAACAAGATATGATTATAATCTAAGGATTATGAAGTCTGCCAAACCGGCCACTGACAACCGGTTTAAAAAATAAATTAAAAGCTACCTTTGAAATCGAACAATGTTGAATTTGTGCGGTATTGTGGCCGCCATTTTGAAAATGGTGACCGGTAGAAATTTTTCGATGTCAGGAATCATTTCGGGACATCATAATCTACCCACATTTGAAATGTCGTTGACATCGAACAATGTTGAATTTGTGCGGTATTGTGGCGCCAATTTGAAAATGGTGACCGCTAGAAATTTTCCAATGTCGGGAATCAATTCGGGACATCATTATCTACCCACATATCAAATTGTGATGATATCGGACAATGTTGAATTTTTACCCCCCATTTTTATGCCGTGTTTTGGAAGCCATTTTGAAAATGGCAGACATCTTGAAAATTTTGAGAATTGCCCCTCTAATGGTGACCTATCACTATGTCAAATGTTATGTCTCTATCATTATCCAGTTACAAGTTTGTACCCTCAAAAATATGGATTTGACCCCATTTACCACAAATCCGAAAACTTTAGGATCAACTAGAAACATATATCTATAACTCCATTAAGTTTCATGAAATTCTGTCCTGTAGTACCTGAGATCTGCCGTGGACAAGTTCATGCTTCGCGGAAAGAAAGAATGATAATAATAAAAATAAAAATAAAAATAATAATAATAATAAGAAACGGAGCAAAAACAATAAGTCCCCCAAACTTTGTTTGGGAGACTTAATAATAAGAAACGGAGCAAAAGCAATAAGTCTCCCAAACATTATTTGGGAGACTTAATACGAAATACGAAATACTTTATTAAAGAAAGCTCAATAATTGAACTTTAAGGTTGACAAAGATTATGAGATAGTACATGAAAGAATGACATAATAAAATAACAAATAAAATTATATATTATAGTTTGCATTTGGGAGGCAATGAAAGAGAGATAACTGTATTTGGAAAAGATAGAATATAAAACATGCATGCAGAGAACTATGGTGCCATTTGAAAACACGAGTGGATAAATTTTGCGAGTTCTCTGACGCAAGATGGATCTTCGTTGCTCAATATCCAAACAAATTTATCCTCTGCACTTAATATAGCAGCATTATAATTAAGAACATTTGAAAAGAGTTCTCTTCTGAGGTTTTCAAACTTAGGACAATACATTAGAAAATGAATTTCATCTTCTACACTTTTAGAGTTACAATTGGAACATATACGGTTCTCAACAGGAGTAATTGGACGGGTATATCGACCGGTTTCAATATGGAGCTTGTGGTTACTAGTACGAAAACGTGTAAGAATGTTTCTATGGCTACTATTTCTAATATCAGAAATATAAGTTTCGTATCCAAATATAAACTTAAATTTTCTATATATCCTAAGTTTCTCACATTTGTTTAAGTTAATTTTCCACAATGTCTCATAATTATTCTGTAATTTTTTCTTTATGCTATATATGTGTCTAGATTTGAAATTTTCAGGATGAGTCAACATATGATCCATATTTAGATGTTTCAATAAAATATGTATACATCTTAACCAACATGGTTCATTGTTACCGTACATTAAAAGATTCTCTTCATATGCCTCCCGCAGCAAGGGGTCATGATGAGTGTTTTTGCACAACCGGACCCAGTATTTGATCATGGAAATAATAGTGTCAATATATAGAGGGTATCTTCCCAGCTCACCATAAATGGCTAAGTTAGTTGTTCTTTTATTAACTCCAAGAACATATTTACCCATGGAAATATTTAGTTTTTCTAAAGGATTCCGGCTGTACAAATTACTAATAACATGTGAATCATTGTTACTATTAACGCCAACATTTGTATTATTGTTAAACAAACCAACAATTTCAGAAGCATATAAGAGTACAGGTTTAACTGTGTGGTCAAATATATGCATAACATTTGGGGCTGAACAAGGTATATTATTAAATATATTTTTCAATTTGAAAAAGGCTTTTTGACCTCTCCTTGTAAGGTCGAGTAGAGCTTGAGTAAAGCTTCCGCTTAAACTAAGCATTATTCCAAGATATTTGTAGTGACGAACTATCTCAAGCTCAGTCTCATCAATATAAAATTTAACATTACTTAGTCTTGAGCCTTTATTGAAAATCATAACTTTAGACTTTGTGTAGTTAATTTCAAGACCCCAACTTTTACAATATTCCCAAGTCTTATTTAAACAGTTCTGTAGACCCTCTTGACTTTCAGATAATAGAACTAAATCATCGGCATAGAGGAGACAACTTATATGCTTCTGTCCTAATAATACAGGTGAACATGAATGATCAACATCATCAATTGACCCATTGATATAGAGATTAAATAAAATTGGCTAAGGTTATCACCTTGAAAAACACCAACATTTGAAGGAAAGGCATTGCTAAGGCTATGAGAGTTAACAATAACTCTGAGACTTATATTTGAATAAAGCGATTTTAATAAAGCCAAAAATTTACCCCCGATTTTAGCACGAAGGAGTTTTAAAAACAGGGCAGAATGAATGACTGAATCGAACGCCTTGCGGAGGTCTATAAAACAGGCATACATTTTTTAGATTTATTTAAATATTTATCAATAATAGTTTTCAGCTTAAATATGTGGTCGGATGTTCGGCATCCTGCTTTGAAGCCAATTTGTTCATTACGTATAAGTTCATTTTTGAGAATATATTTTTCAAGTCTGGCATTCAAAATACTGTTGAATAGTTTTGATAAACAGCTGGTAATCGCTATACCTCTGTAATTAGATGGGTTCAGAGGGTCACCAGTTTTGTAAATAGGAAATATGAGTCCCTGGACCCATTCCGTTGGGTAAATACCTGATGACAGGATAATGTTAAATAATTTTACCAAACACGGCTGTAATACAAAATTGCCATACTTGAGCATCTCATTTAAAATGCTATCAGAGCCACTGCTCTTGCCTTTTTTAACTTTTTTGTAGCCTCCGTGACTTCCTTTGCGGAAATGGGAAAATCCAACTCATTCATAAGATCTTTAGACCTGTCAATCTCAAAAAGGCTTTCAAATTTTTCTTTAAGCACTGCTTTTCAGTAGATAGAGTATTCAATTTTTTTAAATAATTTTTCCATGTTGGGGCATCTAAATTAGTACCTTTAACAGACTTGTTTTCATACTTTAACTCATTTACTAGATCCCAAAAAGCTTTGGGATTTGTATCTGATAAACTATTAAGTTTAAACATCATGTCACTATAATAAGCACGCCGCTTTGCCTTTCTTAATTTATTATACTTCTTACTCATAGTAAAATAATGCTGCCTTAATTCCTTATCAAATGGATTGAACGCCAGTTTGATACTGAGAGTGTCCAAAGTGTTTTTCATATCCAATAAAGATTGGTCATACCACTTTTTACACTTATTGTTATGAGTTTTCCTTCTTTGAGGGGTTCTAGCTTTCAGGGAGGTATTGGCAGCAGATAGAATAATATCACTAAAATCACTAACTGTTTGATTGATCTTACATGAAGTATTCCCATAATCATTATCACTATCAACTAAACTACAATTATATTTACAAGAATAATCAACATCTAAATAGTTGGTAACCTTTTGTGTTACAGAGGGGAGGCTTAAGGCATCCTGAAAAGATTGAATGGATTTGTCATTCCAAATGTATTTCAACGGTTTGGGGATATAATTTTTATTCTCATGACAGTGAGTTTCTGTGAAGTTTACAGATAAAACACAAGAAATCAGAGAGTGATCAGATAAGGATTTCATAAAGTTATGAACTTTCATAAATAGTAATTTACCTAATATCGACTCACTGATAACAAAGTAGTCAATTACACTACTGCCAAGAGTAGAATGTGAAGTAAATTCACCTGTTAAATCCCCAAAACTACGCCCGTTAGCTATTCTCAATTGACTTTGGGAACATATTTCTAATAAGCGCTTCCCTCTGTTACATGTAGTTACATCTGTACTAATTCTACAAAAATTGACTAGATCATATATATAATTAGAGTCATTTTGCATAAATTTATCATTGTTACTGTATGAAATCAGGGTAAGATGCTGTTCTGGCGTTAAAGTCTCCGCATAGCATAAGGTCCCCAGAAGAAGAGTATTTACAAATATCATTGATTAGAGTATCAAAATCATCCCCATTTTGCACAGTATAGGAGGAGTTTTCTGGGGGTATATGTAAAAAACACATAAAAATGTCTTTGGATGTATTAAGAAATGTACTTTTAAGCTTAAACCAAACAATACTTGAGTTTGTTACGGGGAGGGGTTCAACACCATCTGACAGTGATTTCCTGATAAAGACACTAATACCACCAAACTTGCGCTTGGCTCTATTATTTTGGACTCTATGTGTATGAAATATTTTATAATCATCTAAAGGTGATATAAAAGAACTAGTAGTATGTGTTTCAACTAAACCAACTATGTCTAAGTTCTTAATACAGTTCAAAAATGAAACATCATTAAGCTTATCAAAATCTTTTGAAACTAAACCATTAACATTCCTTACTCCTATTGAGAGACTGAGTCTCTTCGTTGTCTTGGTTCGTTTGGTCGGCGCCATGGTCTTCTAGGACGAGGATCTTTTCTCATAGGGTTTTGAGGGATATCGAGCACTTTATCGATAGACTTTCTTAGATTGGACGCGAGCATTTTCACACCTTCATCTGATAAGTGGTAACCATCGGTAGTAATGAACCTATTTCGGATTTCAGAGTTAGCAGTAGACAGATTGTTATTCTCGCATAGAACAAACATATAATAAGACATCATACCTACCAAACAACTGGGGGTAAATATGAACCGAACATCGTTTTTATGCGGAAATCGTAATGACATCACAGCACGCAACTAAGAACATACATACATATGATAGGACAAAATGTTGGACAAAAACCTTGGCTGGAATTGTTAATCTAGTTGAAACGATGGTTGGAATTCCTAGTCTACAACGAAACACACATTTCATTGAACGATCAAGTATACACGGTTCTCCCTATTGACATTTCTAGAGTTTATGTTTAATATTATAGAGTTCAATTATATATTATAGAGTTCAATTATATATTATAGAGTTCAATTCGAGCGCATTGTATTTATTATGGAATAAAAATAAGGAGAGACAGGTAAGCACAAGAAATTGAGAGGGAGTAGATGTGGTCGAGTGGTCTAGGGCGCTTGACGTAAGGCTAAGCTAATGGTGCTGCAGTGTATCAATGGTGTGGGTTCAAATCCCTTCGAGGGAAGAAAAAAAATTTGACAGCTCTAAAATCTAATTCTAACACTGTTTGGTTTAATTTTCAGAGGTATAATTATATAAATATGAACAATATTTTGTTTGAGCCAACATTTTTTGACTGTTCTTCCAAACGCAGCTTGACATCAACATTTCTGTGACACGACATAGCAAATATGTAATATTCGGTTAAGGCGGGATAACTCTCACATTCCTAAGATAAACGAATTTATTCTACATAATAAATCGTAATATTGTAAATAAATGTAGATATTATTCATATAATTCATTTAATTGAGATTTGTTCAACCCAGTCCCGGAAGATAACAAGTTACGATTTGATGAAATAATGACCGAAAAATGGAATGTCATCTTACTTTAAAAGTTTGATTTCATAGAAAAACGCATATTTCGTTTTTAGCTGATTTTGTTATGTGTACGCAATTGCGTTTTTGCGTATGGGGAGCTACGCCCCTGTGTATGAATGATTATATCATAAAATAGTTTAAGAAAAAAATTATGCTAAATCCTATTGAAATAATTCAATACTGTCTGTAAATCTCAAAAGAAAATTATTATAAAATCAAAGTACAAAATATATATTATATAACAGTCAAATTTATATGCACTATATCTAATGCGGGAATATAATGTCTACAGTTCTAATTCAATGTATAGAAGAACCCCTAAACTAATCATGCAATCTAATTAAACGAGTCATTTAATGTCACCTCTGCTATATTCTTAGTCTCATTCCTGATCAAAATCGGCTTGTTCCTCTTCAGCATCGGTGTCAGCTAGTTTTTCATCTACATTTCTGCTTGAGGGCAATGATTTGTAATAATCGTGGTATTCAGATGAGATGATACCACTTCTGCATAAGAGTAGTAAGGTTTTTTTTCTTTTTGGTTGCTGATATCTGCTGTCTCGATGTGTATTTCCTTGTCAGTTCTTGGGGTTCGGCAAATCAATCCAAGTAATGTCCCCTTCGAACGACTCTGACAATTCGTGTGCTGCAAAAAAACCAACATAATGTTCTGCTTTTTCAACTATGTGATCACATAATGATCTTCGTAATTCTTGAACCGTGAGCAGGGAATGAATGTGTGGTAATGCTGACTGGAAGAAACAGTTCCCATCTTTTTTTTCTGTCTTGGAGTAACCTTTAAGGCATTTGGCGACCCATTGGAATCAGTTGATGAAATATCTTCTTTATAGGTACGAACAGCTGAATTGTCCTGAGTTAATATTTGGTCTTGTGAGTTCTTATTACCCGGGCTTTCAATCATATCAACCATAAGTGTGTCATTGGTAATCGATTGATGAGCCATAGATGCGTCATTGGTACCTGGTTCATCAGTGGTTTGTGTGTCATTGGTACCTGGTTCATCAACCATAGGTGTGTTATTGGTACGTGGTTCATCAGCGATAAGTGTGAATTTGGTAACTGCTTCATCAGTGGTAGGTGTGTCATTGGTACCTGCTTCATCAGTGGTAGGTGTGTCATTGGTACCTGGTTCACCAACCATAGGTGTGTCATTGGTACCTGGTTCATCAACCGTAGGTGTGTCATTGTTACCTGGTTGATCAGTGGTAGGTGTGTCATTCGTACCTGGTTCACCAGTGGTAGGTGTGTCATTGATACCTGGTTCATCAGTGGTAGGTGTGTCATTGATACCTTTTTCATCAACCATAGGTGTGCCAATGGTACCTGGCTCATCAGCCGTAGGTGTGGCATTGGTACTTTGTGTATCATTACTACCTGGTTTTTGCCTGTTTGTTAATGCGGAACCATCTTCTGTATCCCCTTCGACTGCATTAAAACCATTCTCTTGGGTATCACGTAAAATAGCTGCAATTGTCGTCCATTACTCGTCTGAAGACCAATTCCGACATGTTATTACCTGAAACAAATGAATATGAAGCTTGTTATTTTGATTAGCTAAATGAATTGGCCAAATATAGGATTACCTCTCATATTCTATTGCCAAACAAGTAAACTCACTACAAATTATACCCCTGACAACAAACTTTGACCCCTAAGTTATATAGCCTCCCCTTTCAGATATTGGACCGCAACCATAGTCCGTCATGCATATTTTCAGGTTGTATACTACATTGTTTTTAACATCTAATTCCATTGAGGGGTTTAGGAGGAAATCTTCTTATCAAATAATTTGATCATTAAAAAGTGATAATCTTTTTAATCTGGTAAAATAGAGTTCTTGTGATCAAATAAAAACTGATACTTACCAATAGAAAACTGTAATTAATTAGTACTGTAGATGTTTTCATCACATTCACCATAACCAGCCACTACTGAAAATATGGAAATAAATAACAATTTAAAGGCCATGCATTTTAAATAAAATGTAAATAATTTTAGCGAAGGGCATGTACAAACGTCATACTTGAGTAATAATGATTCAAGATTTTTAGCACAAACATGTACAATTCGTCTAAGAAAATTTATGAAGACTTAATACATATATTAAAATAAGTAAATACATAGTAAATTGATGCATATTATCAAAGTATAGCAAGTGAATATCTAATTCTTACCTTTTAATCCATTGCTGTCTCAACTTTTCATTGCAGATACTACATTTCTTCCTGTTAATACACTTTTTGTGGTGTCAAACCAATAATTCACCAATCAGAGCTTAGAACATATGCAAAAGTAATCCCTTTTAAAGAAAATAGTTCCTTTCACTGTGTTGTATTGTGACAAATACTGAATGGAATGGAATAATTAAAATTGATAATTGAAGTTAAATATATAAGGATTATTTTGAGACCAAATTTGATGCATTTAGTTGTACTTTATTATCACTATGGAGGATTTGATGCATGACCTATTAATATTGAATTTCCCAGGGATGACCGAGCTATTTTTAGAGTAGGTGTTTTCCATAGCCTGGCATTTCACTGCAAGACTAAACATCCCCTGATATTTTCACAGAACGTAGAGGAATCATGTACGTTTCAGAAAATATATGGTCTTAGAAAGGTAAAACTTAAGAAAAAATAGCCAGGCAGGCTCGAAAAAACACAAATGTTAAAGAAATTAATCATAGGTTTCACACCTAAATGTAACAACAGCTCTAGAATGCATCAACTTTATTTACTCTCTCCTGCCTCTACAGGATACTGTTTATAGATAACATCTGCAACGCGTTATCTGATATTGAGATAAGATGGCTAAACTTACTGGATAATTAGATTACTTTTCTGCAGTGACAAAATAACTTATCTTTAAATAAGCTGTTTTGGCACTATTTTATAAATAACAAAATATGATATCATAAATGCGAAGTATATTATCTTCACATAAATTTTTACAGCAATGTATCTTGTAATTAAAAAAATATACCTGGCATGCAATTATAGATTATCCAATATTACTGTTGTTTGTCATTTTAAAATTAATGCATTATCCTTTTGCCCTGAAATTTACAGACATAACTAGATGCTAACTTATCAACATTGTAGTATAAAAAAAATGAAATTAGCAAATTTTCAGATACGACTTGTTGGCTCTAACCCCTCGATACATTTGCTGCTTCTATAAGCACACGGTATTTCGGAATGAAGACAGATGGACTCGGAATAAAAATAATGTGCATGAGTGAAGGAATTTTTTATAGTGAATAGTGTCTATTTTTATAATTTCATTTGCATCTCAAGTATCGATGCCAGTATCGTTGTGGTCGTGGTCGTATGGTAGGTAGGTACTGAATGCACAAGCAGTTGTAAATCTATCACCACTAAGGTTGCGAGTTCGAATCATCCCGCTCCTGCCGAGGTGTACTCGATACAACATTATGTGATAAAGTTTGTCAATGACTGGCGGCAGGTCGTTGATTTTCTCTGGGTACTCAAGTTTCCTCCATCAATAACACTGACAGCCACGATATAACTGAAATATTGTTGAATGTTAATCTTCTACACATACATATACATCGCTGAGCAATTTGGAACGTTACAATGGTGCAATTATGCAGTACATATTGAATGTTTTAAGTTCGCTACCCATACCGACATGCTGTATTTGAGTAGAAATGAATGATAAGAAATAATAGTTAAAAACGGGTGTCATCCCTAAAACGGTGAACATATAAATGGGTTTGAAAATCGAAAGTGATAACAAATTGATAAAAAGTGCAAAATAGATTTTCCCAATATTTATCTGACTAAATCACTCACACACGTCGGCATATTTCATCCTCCTAATTGTCTGTTCCGGTATGCAAACAAATAAAAGACAGAAAATATACCACCCTGTACAGTTTTAAAATCCAATCCAAAAATGATCGAAGCAGATATATAATTGATACATCTAGCGCAGCTATACGTTGTCGCCCACTCTCCTGGCTTGTAGCAGACACTTCAATATAAATTGGCGAGAGCCTTGGCGAGACCCAAGCCTCCCATTGTAATGAAATGATGCAGTCATGTATGTCTTGTCCATATGTGTGGGTAAAGTGTCTCCCTTCATATATAACTGAGTTTGTTATGTAATACAAGGGTTTTTCTACACAATTTTAGATATAGTGTATATCACTTCATCAGCAAGTTAGAGTTGAATTACCTAACAACTCATAACATCCTATCACCAATACGGCGTGGGTTCGCACCCGGCTTTGTAATTTACAAAAAAGGGTACACTCGACTAGCAGCCGCAAGTGATAAAAGTTTACCAGTTACTTGCCCATGGTCGGTGGTTCTCTCCGGGTACTCCGGCTTCCTCCACCACTAAAACTGGTTGCCATGATATAGCTGAAATATTGCTGAAAGTGACTTTAAACACAATAAATCAAATCAAATTATAAAGTAACATAAACTACTAGAATAGCATCGTGCACACTAGACTTGATATCTTTTATTGCAACTTAATAGGGATTGTTCTTATATTATCAAATTCAAGCCTTTACAATCACTTTTAATATTTTTCTGTTGAGGTTGAAACTTAAAACAATACGATTGTTCCTGCAAGAATAATTGACTAAACAAAAACCACGAAACAAAACAAAGAAATATAAAACAAACAAACAAACAAAATTAAAAGCAAAAAATTAAGAATAAAATAAATGAATACACAAACAAAAAACAACAAAAATATGCAAGATGTTCAGATTTGGAGATTTTAAAGCATATTTTCCAACCAAAATTACACTGAGGACAATTTAAATTCAAATTTGACACCATAATGTCAGTTAAACTGAAAAATAAGAGACCCACATATTAAAAGAAAATGCTATCAATTTATTTTAATTTCAAAAATTATATATGTACACTTCCACTCAGTAATTGTGATAAAAAATGTGGTTGATACAATACTCAGCTTTAATGTTTGATGCATTTCTTTGAAAATGACAGATAAAATATAGCATAAAAATAATTTTGAAAATATTAGCATACATAAATTATATTCAGTTATCACATATTTTATTGAAATAATGCCGAATTTGCATGTGTAATAAAAGCATAATTTCCGGCGTGTTATTTGGCTCCGGGGCAATAACATTTTACGAGGGCAATAACACGTGTTATACCCTCTTCTAAAGGGCAATAACATGTTATCTGCCCTGGTAAAATGTGATAAATAGATTAATACATGGCTTTTTTTATATTGCCCTTGTCATTAGTCCTCGGGGCTGATAGCAAGGTATCGTGCGGATTACAGGGGCAATATGAAAAAGGCCATGTATTAATCAATAAATATTTGTTTCAATACTTTGTTCAGTGTTATCACAAAGTACATTGAAACCTGCCTAAACCGAACAATAAATAAAACGTAATCCTGTATAAACTGAACATTAAACAAAGTCCCAATGTAAGAACTATTTGTCAATTTAACCTATCTAATCCGAACACAAATATTGGTCCTAAAGTGGTTCACCGAACTTTAATGAAAGTCTCAATGTTCAAAATATTTCTTAGGTTAACATATCTAAACTGAACACCTGTCTATTACGAACAAACAGTTGGTCACAATATGTCTCTGCATAGAAATGTGTCGCCTTATCAGTATCATAGCAAATTATTCTAATGAGGGACATCTTTGTCAATTTAACCTATCTAAACTGAACACAAAGGTTGGTCCTAAGGTGGTTCTGGTTAGACAGGTTTTGCCTTATCAGTATTATAAACAAAGGTATTAGTTGTACATTCTGTTCCACATGGTGTACATCCACGACACTTCCGATTGTACTGGCTGGAGGTTAATTTTGTAGGTAACGTTCGGATAAGATTCCGGACAGCAAGAATAAAAAATCTCGTTTCTTTCTGCAGTAGCATTAACTAGGTTGTACACAACGTGCTCCTTATACTCTGATAGATTCATCTCCTCCATTCTAAGCTGCAAATCTATTGAATCTTCGGAATAAGTCCAGGAGCCGTACTTAAAAGTGCACTCAGTTCCTCCATCTTGTGATGGCATACAATTGTTCGTCTCTATGCGAATCGCTGGAGCAAGCAAGACACTGCCATCTTTGCTGATTACAGCATTTGGTCCGAAATCATTTTTTGAATGAGGACTGGAATGAGAATTTTCTAATATTAGTTAGTATCATGTATGTATTTCATTTCTTATGCTGACATTTTGTTTTGAGCTCTAAAACTCTACTACCCTTCCGATTTTCTCCCTGCTAAAACACCCTTCAATAGACACGTCTCAAGCGACTTACATGAAACAGTGTTATCACTTAAATATTAATAATGTTCACTTGACGTTAAATAGCCAATCCATCACGTTTGAAATGACTTTTTAATATCCAATCTAACAATCATGCTTAAAGTGGCGTTAAAAACCAACCGATCATTCATGTTTAAAATTGACGACAAATACCAATCATTCATGTTAATTATGACGTTTATCATCAATCATGTAAGTGACGCTAAGCACTAATCAATATTAATGTTATGCTAAAGCGATTAATGATCAGTAATATATCCCAATGCTTTGGTTTAGTTTTGCTTGGTTGCTTACGGAACCGACTGTAATTGTACAATGCAATTCACCTGATACAAGTGACTGTTTCCTACGTGATCTAACAATGATGTTGAAATTGTTCAGAAGATCCTGCTTTCGATCACCGATGCATCGAACTCCTAGAGAGCTAACGTTATTGAAATATAATTATTCATATTGATCTAGTTCAAAGGCGACATCACCTTTATCGTTAACATCTGATCAAAACGTTCAACAAATAATGCTTTGTTGTTTATTATATGCTTTTTTGGTTTTGTTTGTTTGTTTACATTGCTACTAATGCAGAAAACGCTGTCGTTAAATTTTGAACATAAAATTAGTGTGTATAAAATTAATATTGAAACTTCGCAACCAGGGTTGATGACGTCATAGACATACAATCTGGATAAGTTAAGCTCATTAAAATAATACGTATTTGACCTACCTGTTGTAGAGGACAAAGTCAGGTGTCCATATTTCAGACATCGGTAGCCTCAGATTTTGAGGTTCGTCGTCCCAGGTCAATCTTGGGTCAGTCCACTCCAATTCTTGCCAAACATCCATTACAAGCGTTGTAGTATCCTGTATAACAGAGGTAAGGGAGTGTTCGTGATACGTTTTATTCCGAAATAGAAGAAAGGCATTCATCATGTAAATTAAATATGAAAAACGACAGAGCGTCCGCGTATTGTTCGGAACTATAACAATAGAGACCACGCGAGTAGCTCTGGAGAATGGACGCTCACTTCAAGTAAGGGTGATCGCTGACGGCCCGTTGCAAGACAAAGTTTTCCAACCGTAAATATCTCAAATTTGTATGTATGGCAACACAATCCATTCAATTGGTGTTACCAGTCCCACCCGTTTTACCTACATGATTTATTATATGTAATTATATTTTTTCCAAAGGTATAACGGAAAACCCCATCGAGCCTAACGTGAGGTTCAACAGCAGCTATCAAAATATTAATAATCACATTTTTTTTTAAATCTCTTATTATATAGTTAATACGCCTAGTTACGACAAAAGAGATTTCTATTCACCTCCTATAATAAATTGTCTTTTCTATGAAGGGAATATGCCATTTTTATCATTCTATGGAACCCCTTCCATCCCGTTATATTTGACAATAGGCCTATCTAAGACGTGGTGTACATAAGTGGAACTTAGTTTCACAGTTGAATGGAACAACCGTTCTAAATTAGATGTGAACCAGCTGCGTCGATAAATATACCTTAAAACGTGAAGAATACCATGCTCCTAGAACATAAAAAGCATCTTTAATAATCGTAATCATAACCCGGTCCTTATTCATGAATTATCATCGGGTTTGTAGCAAGAGTAACACGATGGGCGCCACATGTGGAGCAGGAACTACTTACCCTTCCGGGGTACTTAAGCTCATCCCCGATTTTTCGTGTTGCTCGATCTTTAGTTTTATACTTAGTGTTTTGTAGATCAATGTTTGTTCTTTTACTTTTAGTCATTTCATTGACTGTCCTTCGAATTACGGCTTCTGATTACCTCTTTGATATCTTCAAACTTTTCGTCAATGATATTAATCTTGACATTACTTGCAAATTCAACAATTCTCATCAATGTTAGTCCATGTTTGACGGTGACTGTTGTGTTTTCTTTAGTCCCGGGATAGGCATACTTGTTATATCTCTTCAAGACACTTTTAATGGCGGCATCTTCTAGGACTTTGACCTTTCCCTTCCCTACAAATTTACATCACGATGACGTTAAGCACCATAGCAATGCATCTTTATGATGCAAGTCACATAAATAGAGAGAGCCGTCGTGGTCGTATGTATTTATAACTGCCAATGCAATCAGTGCCTATCACCACGAACGTTGTGAGTTCCAATCCCGCTGATGGCGAGGAGTACTTAATTTAACATTATGAGATAAAGTTTGTCAGTGTCTTGTGGCATTTCGCTGGTTTTCCACGGCTACTCCGGTTTCCTCCACAAATAAAACTGACACTACGATATAACTGTGATATTGTTGGTTTATTGGTTTTATTGTGCTTAACGCCACTTTCACAAAACACTATTTCAGTTATATCGTGGCGGTCAGTTTTATTAGTGGAGGAAACCGGAGAAAAGCACCGAACTACCACAAGTCACTGCCAATTTTTATCGCATAATGTTGTACACCTTGCCCTGGGCGGGAGTCGAACCCACAACATCAGTGGTGATAGGCACCGATTGAATAGGTAATTGTCAATCCAACTACCAACCGATCACGGCCACGACGGCCCCACATTATTGTTGAAAGCTGCGTTAAACACCATAACAGTAACGCCCTAACTCAGAAATATAGATTCTACAGCTACCACTGGATTACGATATTTCTCCACTCGAGACAATGACATTTTATAAAGTTAGAGCTTTAGCGAAAGTGGAGAAATATTGGAATCCACTGGTAGCAAAAGTAGAGTATGTTTCTTCTATGACCAAAACGTCAAAAATATTTTTCAGTTATTAATTTCCGTCGTTAATGAGGTTGAAAGAAAACTGTCGGGTATTCTCATCCAGAACCACTATGGTGATAACAATATTACGAACACTTTATTAGTTGGTGAAACAAGCTAAGAATATTAGAAATAAATATACTATTGTGCTTACTGCGAAGAAAATGTATAATCTGTTTATGCACAAAATGACATTACTTAATATGATAAAATACATTCATATTGGTATGAGTAGTTTTCTAAAATAATGTACTATACCTGCAAGTATGCAAGATACGAAAAGTAACAACAGACACCTCAGCATCATCACAGCAGATTTACAAATTAATGTTTTACAACTGAAGCTGCGAAGTTAGAAATAAATTGCAATAAATTGATACCTTGTGAGAAATATTCCCATGAATACAACATATGGGGTATGGTAAGGGTTTACACAACATTTTTTTAATATCATCAGTGAGACAATTGTGAATATCTTTCTTAATCATTGTTTTATTAACAGTTGTAAATATATTTCATAATTATTATTCTAATAATAATTAAAAGAAATAATAATAATAATAATACGGCTTCGCATATTTATATAGCGATACCATTGCATCCTCTCGTACTTAGCTTTGATAAATAGATAATGAGAAATACTGTGGCAATTTAAGTTCACAGGAAATAATTCAGTATTACCAACATGACAGACGTTCATTTAGCATAATTATATCATTAATCTTAAAAGGTCAACCTTGTCTTCAGTTTATTTTTCCTGTTTATGCTTGGCCCTTTTATTGTTGTATACCAGCCTTCCCGAGGGAACCTCGGAACATATAATTACGTCGTACATGTTGTATGTTCTTCTACGTGCGCTCTACAACCTCTTCGAAAGGTGGATGTGCTCGTGGTCTTGGATGACTCCATTACACATTTCGCCATTAACCGGAAATAGATTAGTTTTTGGAGTTTCTAGAATGCCACGATTTATGTACGCAAAAAACCACATGCAGTTGATCTAGCAGAGCGTTGTCGTTAAAGTCCTGTCGCAAGGCAAGCATTTTCAATTATGTCCTTATTTCCTTGTGGTAATCTAAACATTATTATTATTCTCTCGGTTCGAATATTATTGATTGTTTACTTCTTAAAATGATCGTAGTGCCAAGGCAAAAGAAGGGTTAGCTCTTTTTCCAAGTTTTTACATAACGTCAACGGATCCATTAACATTAACCTGAGCGTTTTAGTGTAGTCGATTGTATCATCCGCTCAGTAATCAGCTTTAGTGGGACAGGAACTGCATACCCTTCCGGAGCACCTGAGTTCATCCCCGGTATTTAGTGCGGTTCATGTTACTCGATCTTTAGTTTTTTTGTGTATGTTTTGTAGATCGTTGTTTGTCATTTTGTACTTTTTCTTTTTCCCATTGTGTTGTTTGTTCTTCCTCGACATACGGATTCTGATAACCTTTTTGGTATCTTCAAACTCTCCTTTCTGCACCGCCATGGTTTAGTCTAGATATGTATTTGTGTTTATATCTCTACTATGCATAAAGAACGTAATTTATTAAAACTAAGGTTAATCCTCCTCAGACATACAGGTAGGTAGCTTAGACAATTTTGGCTCTCCTGTTTGTCTTTTTTTCTACCTGGGTCCAAAAACTTAAATACGACCAGAGTGCTATAAAACGGTATGAATATTTTACCCGATGGATGGGAAGAGTGATGGAAAAAAATGACAAGTACTACAATGTGAATATCTTATTAAGTACACACGTCATATTTCTGAAATAGTCTTCATCAGGTACACCCAAAGTCAACAGATTGGAAAGTCAAATAATTAGATATTCCCCATGGGTACTAGGAGCTAGTTTATCTACTGTTTGATAAAATCCGACTACGTCAGTTTTATGGCACAGATACCCGCTTCTGACAGGTCGTAATTTTTACGTCCTGTTTAAAAAAAATGTCAGGCTCTTTGCACATGAAAGACAAGTTGCAACAGCTCCTTATGAGCATAGGGCCGGGGTGGCTCAATGTGTTAGGTAGTTGGATTACCTAACAACTCATACAAGCCTATCACCATTACGGCGTGGGTTCGAATCCGGCTTTGTAAATTACAAAAGGGTGCACTCGACTTGCAGCCGCACGTGATAAAGTTTAAAGTCCGTTTGACTTCTATACATCTTCAGAAAAAAATTCTTAAAAATCCAGTTTTCAAAATCAACAATTTTTTTTCTAGATGTTTATTTAATATATAATAAATACGAACTCTGACAATTAATTTCAAAATTGTTGGTCCATTATCAAAAAAGTTACCCATTAGGTCTCTATGTTAATTATATTTTCTAAAGTGTACAAATCTTGATGGAGTGAGTACAAATAGTGGCATAGCCAAGCCATGAAAACATAATAATAGACATGCGCTTGCAATGTATATTTCATTGTTCCATGCGACATGTTATATTTAAATATCAAAAGGCTACTCATTAACTGACCATTAAGGTGATAGTCAATTGTTATGGCTGTCCTTTAATATTTAAATGTCCTATGTCACATGGTACAGTCTGTTATTTATACTCACTCCATCCAGATTTTTACACTTTATACCAGTTGCTTGCCAATGGTCGGTGATTCTCTCCGGGTACTCCTGATTCTTCTACCACTAAACCTGGTCGCCATGATATAGCTGAAATATTGCTGAAAGTGGCGTTAAGCACCAAAGATCAAATCATCCTTATGGGCACAGGTTGTTGGGAGTGGTCTTTAGTGGCCCGATGCAATGGTGAAATGTTCCAGCGAATACATCTATTATATGATCTGTTTCATTGCACCAATCTAAGCTTTCAATCATATGGCAGTCGGATTGTGATCGTCTGGTAGTTTGATTTACAACTACATGTACCTATGAAATCAGTGGCTATCACTACTAAAGTTGTGAGTTCGTATCACGCTCATGGCGAGGTGTACTCGATACAAAATTACGTGATAAAGTTTGCCAGTGACTTGCGGCAGGTCGGTGGTTTTCTCCGGGAACTGGTCGTCATGATATAACTGATATATTGTTGAAAGTGACATTAAGCAACATAATCTTAACCCATCGTGTTGCCGGTTTTGGTTGCCAAGTTATAATATGGAAAACCCGGCCAAAAATAATAGTGGTTAACGTGCTAAGAAATGGCCACACTCACTGAACGTTAAAGAGACTTCTTTTGTAAATTTCGAGAGATTGTCAACAAAACAATACACAGAAAGCTTAAGATTGTGCAACATGAAGCCTACACAAATTGGAGATTCGAAATCAGTGCTGTGCTCCACAGCAGGGTAAGCAGTATCTGTTCCACTAGTGGCTCGCGTCGTGTTACTCTTGTAGTGTATCCCTCACAACAATTGTTACTCCAACTAGAAATAAATGTCAGTAAGTGCTATCTAGAAACCTTTTCCTAAGAATCGTGTACCATATTTGCTATAAAAACTTACAGGTGCACCTCATTTTAGAAAAAAGAGAGTAAAATGTACGTAAAACATTTGTCTTTGTTTTGTTTGTGTTTTTTTTTTCTTTGTTTTGGGTTTTTTTCTTTTTCTTAAAGGGTGAATCCCTTTTAACTGTAGGCTATACGATTTTTGGTAATAAGTCATACTCCTACAAAATGTATTCATAGCCACATATCTTTTCACCGGAAGCATGAAATTATAGAACACAGTGGTATTTAAGAACAAAATATAAAAATTATTGCAATAAGAAATTCGCAAATCTGTAACCATTTTAATTCTTCTCAATTGAAATAAACTTAAAAGAAAATTATAATATCAAAATCGCGTGCTACGAGAAATCATCGTTTACAGTGTACATGGATGACGTCATTTTCTAGTGTGCACATATGTATTGCATTTCGTCTGCTTCGGAGAGGAAACATGAAATTGCATGCACTTCTTGGTTATCCTGTCTCTGAAAACTTTGTGAGCTGGTGTCAAACATTGAAGAACAGCTCTGCATCGTTTTCATGTATACAGAAAACCAATATCATCTCCACGATCTCGCAATTTGAAAGTGATTCAAAAATGCGTACATTTGAAGTGCATTTGTGTATGATGTCAGGATAACTGATCTCGGATTTTGTCAGGTAAGCCTTTTAACACATTTTCCATGGCAAGGTTAAAAACATTGCAACTTCGTCTGACCCTCACTCCCATTTTCACTGCCACGCATGCATTTCTTATCTCTCTTTCACCATTTTTGTTATTCTCGTGACCCTCGATGTATGTCTCTTATTGATTCACCGTGATTTGTGAAATTCTCAAAAATGGCAAATTTTAATTTCCGTGAATCGTGATTTGGATTTTTTTTTATTTTCTGAAATTCGTGAGCTGAAACCCCACCTCTTTTAAAGTTTTCGTCTGGAAGAGGTGTTCAAAATAGATCTAAATTTACAAACATTTCTTTCTTTAATTTTCATCTGGGTTTTTTAGGAGTCATTCGCATCTCATGCCTCCCTCTTAATTGCCATTATCATCAAATAATCTTCGCCCTTAAACAGATGGTGCCTGTCTGATATTATTAAATTTTTATATTTTTAATGTTTTTTGTTTTTGTTTTTAATAGATTTGTATTTTTCATCCAAGTTAGATGTGGCTTTTTCTATGAATTAATTAGGTCAATGGACTTTTCAGTAATATGTCGACGTTTTCTTCCAACTCTTACGGTTACTGAGATAAAAGCGACCGAAAGGTACTGAAAATTCAAACGTTTTATTTGTGTTTATTTTCCATCCATATAATAATTTTTTGCAGTTTTTGTTGTTTTGTTGTTTTGCAAAATTCTCATTTTAGTGACTTATGTATGAATAAATTAAGAAAATTATCTGTTTTAATTGAATAAGGAGCCAAAAGGGACCAAGATCCGAAATTTGTATTTTTCATTTATATTTCATTTATAAAATTTCTTCCTGTGTTTTTCAATCAGATTTGACCTAGTTAGCTCTTATGGTTTCCAAGATTAAATGGGTTAGGGGTCTAACAAAACAAATGCAAAAAATACAATTGGTCTCCCAATTACTGGATTCACTATATCTACTGGTCCAACACATTACTGTGTCCAGCTCAATATTGTTTCCACACTTAATTTTGGCGGACACTAGTTCATTTTCCCTTGTCGACATGCGAGCTTGTTATATACAACCAGTGCCTATCACCACTAACGTTGTGACTTCGAACCCTCTTCATGACAAAGTGTACTCAATACAACATGTTGTGATAAAGTTTGTCAGTTACTTACGACAGGTCTGTGATTTTCTCCGTGTACTCCATTAATAAATCTGACCGCAACGATATAACTGAAATATTGTTGAAATGTAATCAGTAAAGAAATGTTGTTAGTAAATACAGGTGGTCAGTCAAGATAGGACTAACTTAATAATTTTGGATAAAATATGATTGTTTGGCATAAAATCGTGATTTTTCACGCGAAATACCTCAAAATTGTTCGCGCCTCCCTCCGCTCGGCGCAATTTTTTTAAGCTCGCCTCCCCTAATTTGAAATCCTGGATCCGTCCCTGTTACGGTCACATGTTCTCGATTACTCTTGTGATATCCAAATTTTGATTTTTGTATAATAGGTATTCTGTTCTTGTCTTAAACACAAAAAACTTAAGAAAAGTTTTACAGTACCAAATTGGGAATGAAATGCAGTAAATCTAAGAAGGACAGACAGTACAAAATGACACAAACAAAAAGAAATGAACAAACGCCGATCTACAACACGAACACATTAACATATTGGGATGAATGTAGGTGTTCCGCTAATACCACTTTTATGTATATTTTTCCTTATATTGTAAAAATTGAAGTTGCCGTTTGAGTGCAAGCATTTCTTGCTATTTCTTATATCGGGGGAATGGGATAATTTACACATCATTTGTGATAACCATATTTTAACGGACAGAATGGAACGAACTAAAAGATAGACAATAAGTATTACTGTCATAGTAACGTATACTATCCATACGTCAAACATGATATTTAGCAGAGAGTCGGATGCACACCTGAACTTAAATTAAAAACAATGTATGCATGAGGTAGAAGTAGCATCATGGTCGGTACACACGGGTGGTCATTGTCTACCTCTTTTCTCCCTCATCATACGTCGGTGACAGTTTATCTGGAGTATCCCTTCTTGATTGCTCCCATCCGATTTCTAAATGTTTATTTACTGTAATTGCACCTCGTTCTAAATCAAATATGCATGAACTTTAGAGACTTTACTTCAATTTGTTTTTGTCGAGATATACACGTATCACATCCGTATTCAAATCTCCGATAACTTTTTATTCGGGTGTGTCATGATTGGCTTGTCGTTGTTAATGTATTTTTGATAAGAATTAAGTCAAACATATCACAAAGAGTCATGTGCTAGAAGGGAACGTTTATAGCTCAAAGCATATGGGTACGACAATTGTTTTTTGTATGTAAAATCAAAAAGGGATAATACAAAGGAGAACTCAGAGTACTGAAGTTAAGAACATCGGGTAACAAAACAAAACAACAGTAAAAACAGAAAGACAACAACACAACATTGCACAAAATGCTGAGACAACAACAATTATCACAAAAAGACCAGCATATGAAGCCAGGGGCCCTATAAGAGTTAGCTTCTCCCGGTCCATTTGTGGTACACTTTACTTCCAAATGAATGGGACAAGAATTACATAAACTATGAATATGCTCCTATTTCACAATTTAATGTGATTTTCGTATCATCATCTTAACTGATTTTAAAGAGTACTTATATCCATGCCAAGAGGACCAGTTAATTCCTTCACCATACAAACTTGGTCCTGACAAGTATCTACAATTGAGATTAGACGAGTGACATACATCGTACCACCATCCGCCATGATAAAGGTTAGCACAGTTAATTTGAGATATGTCATTATCTCGATCTGTAGTGGTGAATTTCATGCCGTTGTGTCGAGTAAATGAATCACCTAAAATATAAGGAACTCGTGTGGAAACTGGGAACATACTATACATTATTTACTCACACAGGGATCGGGTGGCTCAATGAGTTAGGTAATAAAATTACCTAACAACTCATACAAGCATATCACAAATACGGTGGGGGTTCACGCCCTGCTTTGTAAATCACAAAAAAGTGTACACTCGAATCGCAGCCGCAGATGATAAAGTTTACCAGTTGCTTGCCGATGGTCGGTGGTTCTCTTCGGGTACTCCGGCTTCTGCTACCACTAAAACTGGTCGCCATGATATAGTTGAAATATTGCTGAAAGTGGCGTTAAACACCAAAAATCAAATTCAAATTATAATGTGGGATGCAAGACTATGATAGTTTGACGATTCAAATGCATCGCTATCTACACAGAACGTAAATATTGCCTCGTGTTATGATAATGGTTATGGTTTTTAACGCCACTTTCAACAATATTTCAGTTATATCGTGGTGGTCAGTGGTCAACCAATGACGCACAAATTACATTATTATCCAACACATGTAGACTCATACTTTCTATGTTAAGTACTAGTAGCTAAGAAAACACGGTCATCTCTATTATACCTGTAATAAAAGGTCACTTTTTTAGTGTCCGGTTATAGCAAATTTCATATGAATTGAACCTGTCTTAACACGCCACTTTTTCTTTCTACCAATGGCTGGCTCGTGTTACACAAAATATCAACATAAAAATATCGTCTTCATTTCACATTTTCCAGATTATATTTCCGGTGTTGCTTAGGAATAATTTGTTCAGTTTACTGCAGGCGCGTATCCCGAATGTCATGCTTAAAATGTGCGCACATTTGTAGACGATGCGTCTAATGTCCCCGCTCGGTTTGACAAATCCGCTATGATTTCATTATAACATTAGTTATTAGAGGGTGTGAAAAGGTATGAAGAAAATAATATAAAAAATAGAAATGGCGCACGCCCGATAAACACCTTGGACTTGAGAGTAATACGGCGGATGTCTTATAAGAAGCAAGAACTGCTAACCCTATGCCAGCACCTGGGTTCACTCCCACTTTTTGTGTTCTGCTGGCCTTCATCCTGTGTCTTGTGCGCCAAATGTTGCCAGTGTCTCTGAATTGTCAATTCTTGATTACCCCTTCGAAGACCTGCGATTATCATGGCCGTGATCATATGACGGATAAAGCATTTCGTAGACTTGCGATCAGCAAGTCCGTAATCATACGACGGAGAAAGCGATTCCTAGACCTGCGATCATCATGGCCGTGATCATATGACACAAAAGTGGTTCGTAGACCTGCGATCAGGATCATATTGTATTTCATGTTTATATAAAGTCAGTGACTCTTGGTAGTTGTAAGCGTATACTACGGTGTCATCTGGAAATACAAATAACGGGTTCTATGATACCCTGTGCCTGATCTGTTTTCTATTTATAATATGCAGTACACAGTCAATGCTCAAGTACCGTTTGTTAATCTTGGTGGTCATTGAAAGAAGTTTCTACTTTAAGTTGCGGTCGCCTTCGGAAATATCAAATTAAGCTTGAAACACGTGTAGACTATCCCAGCCTCGCTTGGATTAAATATGCACAATTTTCAAAGGTCTGTTTACTCTATTGATAATAGAATATCATACCTGCGTCGCCATTGTAGCTTTGAACTGTTAACTTAAATTCGCTTGCTTGATCACCTACACTAAATACTGAATATTTGGCATATCTGGTGTGGCCCTCAAAGTCCTCCATATCAATTCTCAATTCGTGGCTACTGTGTGTGGTTATTTCAGATATAACTTCATTGCCTGTCAACATAGTGAGTGAGTGAATTAACGGCAAATGAGCAATTTCACGGCTGTATCGTGAAGAAAACATGCAACATTCGCTGATATGATGATGCTGTCTACTTCGTACTAGGCCAATACGCTTAGTTGGATTTGTGTAGTGCTGGCTCATTCACATATCTCATAGCAACAATCCACGGCAGAAATGTCGCTGCACTCGGACACATTATCCTGATTCCGAACCAACCAGTATTTGTTCGTTCTCTTTAATAATGCTGCTTTCTTAGCAGAAAAACAACAAAAAACAAGTTAATAGACCTCACAGGTGATTGAACCCACGATCTACTGCACGTCGTGGTTAATGTAATAATATTGTATAGCGATAAATTAAGCAATAGGATCGGACACAAATTATTGCAACTTATAATAAGTCCTCGTCGTGGTTGTGATCATATGTCAGATTAACAATTACATATGCATTCAGTGACTATCATCACTAACGTTGTGAGTTCGAATACCGCTCAGAAGAGGTGTATTACATACAACATTATGCGATAAAGGTTTTGTTAATGACTTGCGGCAGGTCGGTGGTTTCCTGCAGGTACTCCGGCTTCCTCCACCGATTAAACTGACCTCAACGATATAACTGAAATAGTGTTGAAAATGGCGTTAAACACCATAACCCTAACAACGACGACAACCAAATCTTCAGGTCATATAATAATAAGAGAATTCATGTAATCTGTTGTTGAACATGTTGATATATAACAAGTTAAATATATCTCTATAAAGGCTACGCTGGTTTTCTCCGGGTACTCCGGTTTCCTCCACCAATAAAACTGACCGCCATGACATAATTGAACTATTGTTGAAAGTGTGGCTAAACACCATAACCCCACCTCAACCTTCTATAAAGACTAACGTTATAACATACATGCCTAACCAATATTCCCCGTTTGGATAGCCAAAACCTTCTTTGTATTTTTGCCAGTCTCTCTCGAAACTCAAAGACCCATTATATCGCTTCTGGATAATCTGAGATCGAATTAACTTATTATTTAATTGTTTTGTAATGATCAAGTTCACACCAAGTTACCAACGCACGTTACACAGACATTTATATATTTTGAAGTATATGATCCAGTACCTAATCGGCTTGTTCGACACCACTGTGTGGCCACTGTCAGTCGCCGAGGGATTGGTAGCTATATGATCTAGTACCTCGTCGGTTTGTTCGACACCACTCTGTGGCCACTGTCAATCGCCGAGTGATTCACTAGCGCCGCAGAGATTCCGTTAAAGATGATCATAGATGTTTCGTTTGTTGTAGTCACAATGTCCTCCTTCCTTCATGGTCTATCACAAAATATGTTTTGCCACTGGATTGTTATCGTGGGTAACACGACGGCAGATACCAGTGCTTACCTTTCCGAAGGTTACTACTTTTCAAGGGGGTTTCGTGTTGCTATTTTTGTTTGTTTTTGTTTTTTTTGTTTCTGTGTAGGGTTTCTAGACCATTGTTTGCCTTTTGTCCTTTTTCTTTGTGTCATAGTATTGCCTTTACTTCTTCGATATACTGTTTTGGGGTGCCACATTCGATATATTCAAACTTTTCTGATGAAAATTTAATAAAAATAAAAATAAGGAAAAGAAAACAATAAATGATAAATATCAAACGCTGTAGTATTTGTTATTGTTCATTCAATCAAAATTAAATATGTTTCTATTATACTTTAGTCACGTTAATGAAAAAATTAAAACTGTAATTTGATTTGATTTTTGGTGTTTTAACGTAACTTTCAACAATATTTCAGCTATATCATGGCGACCAGTTTTAGTGGTGGAGGAAGCCGGAGAGACCCACCGACCATGGGCAAGCAACTGGTAAGCTGTATCACTTGCGGCTCCGAGTCGAGTGCACCTTTTTTGTAATTTACTGTGATGGACAACTATTTCACTAGTATCAACAAAAGGAACAACTACCTCTCACCTCAAATCATTAGACCCCAAAACGTCACGTCTCGGATCTAATCAGGAAAACATGATGTAGATATAACACTCGGGTCAAGGTCTGGTAACGCATGACAGATTCCCTTCCACTTAAAACGACAGATTTTTCGTGGGATCCGTGTTGCTCATCTTTTCTGTGTTGTGTGTTTTTTTTATTTTTTTTTGTCTTCGTTCTTCAGCTTTCTTTAACGTTTATTTATCCGTGTATTTCCTTCTTAAGCTTCGGTTCATATAAATTGGTTATTTGGTTATCTACGATTTAAATATCTTCGTGAACTATGAACCCAAAAGATATAAACAGGATAGCCCAAAATCAACTGAGGTTGCATATGTCTGGGTGAGATTAACCTTAGTTTAAATAAGAAAAGATACCAAAGGGATAATCATCAGCCATAAATCGAAGAAGGATAGACAACACAATGGCCAAAAGAAAAAGGACAATAAATGATCTACAGACCGCTACAGAGAAAACTTACGACTGAGCAACACGAACCTCAATAAAAATCGGGGGTGAACCTAGGTGCTCCGGAAGGGTTAGGAGTTCTGATCCACTAGTGACATTAATTAGAAACAGTCAAGTTCAATAATAAATATATCAAATAAAACTATACAAATAATGCAATCGTTTGGAAAAAAAGATTGATAAAAGGAAAACGCGGGTTACTCGATGGATAAAATGTACTCACTGTCCATTTTCCATTCTCCGTATGCATATCGCAGAACACAGGAATAGCCAGATCAGATCCGTCGGGATAAATATTGTAGACTCCATCTGCATGTTGATCAGTTATTTCTGAGCATTCTCTGAGCCTATCTGCTCCTACAAGAACACACAAAATATGTTATACATGATGACAATCAGATCAAAATCATCAGTATGCATGTGGCAAGAATGTGTGGATTGGGCATCATTAACGTGAGGTAATAATACACAGTGAGGTGTATCTAACGATATCACTGACAGAACAGAGCTGTTAGTAAAACCAAAATTACCTCCAAAAAAGGTCGTTTACAAGAAGGTCAAATTTATGTTACCTGTCAACATGTATCGATTAGACATAAGCGAACTTAATGTCAGGTAGATTTAAAACGAATAAATAGACACCATTAATGCAGTGTTTTATAAGAGGCAGGAACTGCTTATCGTTCGATAGCACGATAAGCACGATAAACCCCCGGGTTTTTGTTGGCGTCCGTGTTGCTCATCCTTTTAGTTTTCTGTGTTGTGTTGTGTTTTTCTTTCTTTGTTTGTCTTCGTCTTGTGTATTGTGTACCCGGTGTTGCCGATGTCTCTGGATTGTCCATTCTTGATTGCTCCTTCGGTTTTCTCTAATTTTTATTTCCTGTCACAATCTACATTTGCGCCGATATGTCAATCCCAAATATCTCAATGTAGGGAATCTTTGTTAATTTAACACGAATAAGCCGAATACCTGTCTATTCCGAACAGACAAATGTAATAGCAACTGGGCATTAATTGATTGATTGATTGGCCCTTAACGCCAACATTAGCAGTATTTCGGCTTAGAATCCAGCACTGGGTTACGCAAACTTTAACTAAATTTAAGTCTCAATTAAACTTGTGTAAATTAACTTCATGCACATTTCAAATAAATTTAAGTGTCAATTAAGATTTAATTGGCACTTCAATTTAATTGAGGTTTGTGTAACCCAGTGCTGGTCATTCGAATATTGAAATACCTGACACATGGTGACTACTGTCACAGTTTAGATCTGTATTACATCTATCTGTATTATTGCAGCAGGAACTACAGGAAATATGATATCCCTCATCGCTTCGTCCGAAAATACCTCCTCCAACACTGTGTCTACAAAACTGTTTGTTTTCATAATATTAGATTATTACCTTATGCAAATAGAGTTTAAACAGTGATGACCCACAATTCCAGCAATCATCTCTTACATCAAGTTATTGAACATAAAATACGCATGACATATGACATATGACATATGACGTTGGAAATCCAGGTCATGGCTTGGGACAGACACAAAAATGTGGCGAGGATAAACCGGTAAATCCCAACTCTCCCTTTTGATAACTGGATACATATACAAACAATCGATAAAAACCTGCACATATTCGCTTCCACTCAAAAGGCCTACATATTCTCATGAAATGATTAACAATTTAAACTAATATATAATTGTTCATGAATTAATTTGACTAAGTTAATATGTTCACTAATTCTTTACGCGTGCTCAATTAAAAATTAATTTATGAAATGGTGGCCACATTTAATTTCTTGTCAAGACAAAAGCACAATTTTGCTTTGAAGGATTACTTAGTGAATGTTTATGTGTTGCATGATATGTATTTTCACAATACCACGAATTTAAGCCATTTGTGATCATCTTTTTTTTTAAGATATAATCAGGGTTATTATGGTTATGGTGTTTAACTCCACTTTCAACAATAGTTCTGTTATATCGTGGCGGTCAGTTTTATTGCTTAAGGACATCGGAGAAAATTTTCAAACCTGTCGCAAGTCACAGACAAATTGAATAAAAAGGTGCTGATTCGAACCCGCAACGTTAGTGGTGATAGGCACTGATTGCATAGGTAGTTGTAAATCCAACTACCATACCATCGCGACCACGACGGTCCCTATAATACAATATCTAATTAATAATTATCGGTAGTTTTGGACTTTCCTGTTTTCTCTGGGTACTCCTGTTTCCTCCACCAATAAAACTGACCTCCACGATATAGCTGAAATATTGGCGAAAATAGCGTTAAACACCATAACTCTGAATCTTTTCTTTCGGTGAGTTTCTTTGTAAACCATTGTTTGTCATTTTGTCCCTTTGTCCATCTGATTGTCTGTCTCTCTTCGATTTACAGCTTCTGGTTATCCCTCTGGTATCACCACACGTTTCTTCTGTGTAAGGAGGGTTTGATGGCATTTTCGAACGGTGTTTGTAACCTGCCTCTGTGCAGTTCTGTCATCTACTAATTACCTGTTCATAGGTGCACCCTAAGTCATACAACATTGCTCCAGATTCAGTTATATGTTTTTGGACAAAACAAACCTTTGAAAAATAATACAAAGCCGTTATTAGGAATTATACAAGAGATGTACAATTGAATTCAATACAATACCTTTTTTTTAACAACATAATAGTTTATTCAGCATAGCTTGTTACATTGTTACCTCATAGTCCAAACACCTCTGAAGTATCCCTGTGAAAATTAGACTGATTAACCATGGAAAATAATCAGAATATTTAAATATACATAATACACATGTATTTTATATCATAAAATAGTTTAGATTCAAACATAATGTTGTGCATACTTTGAAATAAAATATTTTTCTTTAATGCATTCTATTTCTTATCTGTCTTGTAGAGTAGAAGGCTGTGAGGTATATATGATTTCCTCCTAAGTAAACGGTCACAATGCATTTCTGCCTATCTTTATTAGACATGCATTGTGTGTAATAAAATTGGAATCCTTGACCTTGACCTTGGTTATCTTGAGTAGACATTTGGTTTACTTGTACCCAAAGACTTATAAATTATTTGGCTTTCCAATAGTTTGACAGGGAGTGCGCATGTCTGTTGAGGTGTAATCCAGACACTAAATTAGATATATGTTTTCATTTCTTTCACCTATTCGAGACCTCTGAATTTTGAATTAATCATATTGTATTGCTCTAATATAAGCCATGGGATTGGGCACACGTTATAACAACATTATAAACGCCCTCTCCCTACAATTTACAACATAGCATAATGCAGGTGGACTACTAGTATCAGTCCCCAATGGTAACGGTATCATCTGTCCATTATCCAGTGCTTTGACATGGTTTCTTAGATATATTTATGTTTGAAATTTATAATTCTAAAATAATGTGATTCATGAAATCTAAGGTCAATTTCTCACATGCATAGATAAACTTTTCCGACTTTGGCAATCCTGTGTTCAAGTATTGTTATAAATACTGTTATAGTGACAGCCGGAAACTTTGAGCCATAATGAAAGCGGGAGGTTTGGCGCTTTAAAATCTGATTCAACCCACCATTTCTTTAGAAATGCCTGTACCAAGTCAGGGTCATTACGGTTTTCACAGTTTTCCGGTTGTTGACTGATTTTGTCTGTTTATATACTTATGAGTTTTGACTTTCCCTTTGTAAGATTGTTCGGAGTTCGGCAATTTTGTTATTACCCTTATGTCCTCTGGGTTACATGCACCAAACGATGTTTCCCGTATTTTTTTTCCGTTTTTTTTTCTCCGTACTTTTTTTCCCGTGTATTTTTCCCCCGTACTTTTTTTTTCCGTACTATTTTCTCGTGTTTTTTTCCCGAAATTGTTTCCCAATCATTTGAATTTGAACTTTCCTGGTGAAGTTTATTCTAAAAACACATCGTGGTCACTACGTTTTATTTCTATGCTGTAACCATTTTTACTCCTGATGGTAATGTATTGGCCTTTTTTTACGTAAGAACTAGTATACACTATGCTCATTTTGAGTGAGTGACGGTTGCTTAACGCCAAATGAAAAACAAATTCAGCAAAGACGTGCTGAGAACAATTTACATTCGATGAGCTCATAATGAAGTCTGCTTTGTACTAGACCAACACGCTTAATTGGATTTCTATAGTGCTAGCTCACTGAAACAACAATTCGTGGGTAGACATGACCCTCCACTCAGACACAGGCTGATTATTTGCTCTAACTCCTGAAAGCAGCCCATACTAATTTTATTATCTTGGGTTTGAATCGACCGATCTATCGAACTCGAGAAGAGCCAGCTAACCATTAAGATACCGATCTGCTGAATAACATAATTAATTTAACATTACTCTCAGACATAAAGTCTGTCGTGGTCGTGATCGTATGGTAGTTGGATTTACAAGTACCTATACAATCAATGCCTATCACCAGTACTGATGTTATGGGTTCGAACCTCGATCAGGATGAGGTATACAACATTATGTGATAAAGTTTGTCGGTGACTTGCGACCGATCGCTGGTTTTCTCCGGGTCCTCCAGTTTCCTCCACCAATAAAACTTGACCGCCACGATATAGCTGAAATATTGTTGAAAGTGACGTTAAGCACCATAAAACAAACAAACAAACAAAGACATAAATATCAACTTAAACAACCTCATCATCAGTACAATTCGTGGCATGTTGACATTCTGATCGATTTTCTACTCTACTACATGACAAGCAAGTCTGACCGCAATCTAAATTAAAATTGACAACATGTTAGATATACTATATTATGAGGTCACCGTCACATAGTCGGAACATAATAGAATCCAGACAATGTTGGGTTCTTTTCTGTTTCGATTAATTCCGTTCTTCATTTCGATATTCTTTCGCGAATATATGAATTATTTGAGATAATGCCAGAGGTTGATCTCTGAGAGAGAAGGAGGAACGTAGAATGTCGTAGAAATCAAGTTTATTTTTTATCAGAAACCGAAGCAATGGACTCCAACTTTTCAAGAACAATATTATTGTCACATCAAATTGTTGTAGTTTTAATGAAAACAAAGAATACCACACTGTCAGAACAGTTCCACAATATAATAGAAATATCGTAGACTAGGCAAAATCGATACCCCCTAGCACAAAAATACACTCCCTCTCACTTTCCTAGCTTCGTACAGACACCTCAATAAAAAGGTGTCGTAGTTAAACCTGTTTTATCCGATGCTATGTATGTTTTGGTAGAATAGCATTTTCAAATGATTATCAAGGAAATTGGACTTGCTTATTTTACCTATGGTTTTGTTGTCCAAGCTGTATCGAGTAATGCCTGTCCTCGATGAGAACTGACCTGATAGCATTGAAAGTTTAACCCTGCACCTGGATTTCAAACGTTATATGTCGTGATCTTTTTGTGCTCAGTGAGAGGTGATTTATCGCTTTGTTGATATTGGTGTAATTGTTACCATTAATATTTAAGCTTCTTTTGTGTACAGTGAGTTGAGGTGAGAGGTGATTGTTCTGTATACATGCAAGTGTTGCCATTAATGTTTAAACTTTCTTTTCATACGTGAATGACAACTTCAGAAACGCAATGTTGGATCATTTAAAAATTGGATTAAAATGAGAAGAGTTTAAAGAGACCAAAGGAGTAATCAGAATCCGTAAGTCGAAGAACAGACACCACAATGGCCAAAAGAAAAAGTACAAAAGGACAAACAACGATCCACAAAACATACATATAAAACTAAACATCGAGTAACACAAACCCCACTAAACAACTGATGGTGAACTCAGGTGCCACGGAAGGATAAACAGCTCCTGTTCCACTGGTGGCACCCGTCGTGTTGATCTAGTTACACACCCGATGATAAATCATGAATGAGGAAACGATAATCAGTCCAAACGATTATAGTGGCTTTGACGCCCAATGTAACAATATTTCAGCTTTATCGTGACACTCAGCTTTATCGTGACACTCAGCTTTATCGTGACACTCAGCTTTATCGTGATACTCAGCTTTATCGTGACACTCAGCTTTATCGTGACACTCAGCTTTATCGTGACACTCAGCTTTATCGTGACACTCAGCTTTATCGTGACACTCAGCTTTATCGTGACACTCAGCTTTATCGTGACACTCAGCTTTATCGTGACACTCAGCTTTATCGTGACACTCAGCTTTATCGTGACACTCAGCTTTATCGTGACACTCAGCTTTATCGTGACACTCAGCTTTATCGTGACACTCAGCTTTATCGTGACACTCAGCTTTATCGTGACACTCAGCTTTATCGTGACACTCAGCTTTATCGTGACACTCAGCTTTATCGTGACACTCAGCTTTATCGTGACACTCAGCTTTATCGTGACACTCAGCTTTATCGTGACACTCAGCTTTATCGTGACACTCAGCTTTATCGTGACACTCAGCTTTATCGTGACACTCAGCTTTATCGTGACACTCAGCTTTATCGTGACACTCAGCTTTATCGTGACACTCAGCTTTATCGTGACACTCAGCTTTATCGTGACACTCAGCTTTATCGTGACACTTAGCTTTATCGTGACACTCAGCTTTATCGTGACACTCAGCTTTATCGTGACACTCAGCTTTATCGTGACACTCAGCTTTATCGTGACACTCAGCTTTATCGTGACACTCAGCTTTATCGTGACACTCAGCTTTATCGTGACACTCAGCTTTATCGTGACACTCAGCTTTATCGTGACACTCAGCTTTATCGTGACACTCAGCTTTATCGTGACACTCAGCTTTATCGTGACACTCAGCTTTATTGAATAGTGAACCAGGCCGTAGAGTCATAAAACCTTTGAACATGAGTTTGTACTCGTCCACAATTTCTTTGGAATTCCTGGGCATATTTTGGTAGGAGCTGTTTTTGCTGGTTGTTCGAGTTACACCAATGAAAAATAATTATGGATAGACTGCATGATGCATGAGCTTTATTAAGTTATATACTCACAGTAGCTGTCCAGGAAATACGCAAGGAGGCAAAGTAAGCGTAGAACTGGAAAAAAAACAATGATACCAACCTATAATAATTATCATCAAAATGTTTTTCCATGTCCAAAGTAGCAAGAGACGTTTTGGGATTTACTTTCTTTACATTTATAATAACTAGAGGCTCAGTGGGTTGAGACTGTGTCACTCACCTTTCATTCTGTTTTGATGAAATTCTATACATAACCTTCTATAGGTGCTTCCTACCAAATTTCAATTCATTTGGCCAAATGGTTTTAAAGGAAATTTTATTAATTGGCCAACCACAAACAAGAACTTTCCATGGTGGCCATGTAAATTTTGTACAGGCAAAGCGTTTTCAGAGGAGAAGATTTTTATAAATTGACAAACAAGAAACAAGAATTCGGTTCATTTGGCTAAGCGGTTCCAGAGGAGAAGAATATTTAGAAATCAACCAACCAGAAACTAGAATTGCCTATGGCGGCCATATTTGTTATCAGATCGGGACGCAAGGAGCAATCTTTATAGAGAACCTTCCAGAGATGTTTCCTACCAAGTTTCGTTTCTTTTGGCTAAGCGCTTTCAGAGGGGAGGATTTTGTTTAGAAATCAACGAACCAGAAACAATGATTGTCTATGGTGGCCATGTTTGTTAACGAATCGAGACGAAATGAGCATTTTTATAGGGGGACTCCCATAGATGCTTCCTGCTATGTTTCGGTTCATTTGGCAGATCGGTTTCAAAGGATAAGATTAAAAGGTAAACAGGTAACGACCGACGGACACCAAGTGATGGCAAAAGCTCACATTTCCTTTTGCAAGGCGATCTAAAAACGTAGGTATATAATTTAGAAAAAAATGAAAATCAAATAATTCAAACGTCCCTGTGGGCAAGTAGACATAAGGGCCTAACAGGATAGTCAAATTCGGGTATGGTTACCTTTTTTAATTAAATAATGAATTGAATTCAGTAAATATAGAAATTTAATATTTACCTGTCTCTAGTTCATTACAACGTTAAAATAAAAAAAAATAACATATCTTTTGAGAGCTTTCTGCATGATTTGTTTATATTGTTCCTAATCCGTATTAGGCTTAGGGGAATGATGTTTAACACCACTTTCAACAATATTTCAGTTATATCGGGGCGATCAGTTGTACTGGTTGGTGGAGGAAACCGGAGTAGCCAGAGAAAATCACCGACCTTCGCAATAAGTTGTAGAAAAAAACCAATCACTACATATGTTAATTAATTATACCGATTTGACTAATTAACTAAGAACACATATAAACTTAATTAGACTACAAATTATTTTAAAAAATCAATTAAATTGACCACATGACTCTTGCCTAAATTTACCCCTCCATCCAAGATGGCGGCTTTAACATGGGACCCTATGAAGAGTCAACTGACTGAACAGACAGTGATGACTACTTGCAGAATAAAAGTATAAGTATGCTGAATAGTCTATTTAAAAGTCCTCAATTAATATACGGGGTCTTTTTTCTTGTCCATTTTTCCAACTCCCTGGTACTAGAAATCTTGATTACAATGTACACGTTTATTTTAGTTTTGAAAATATATCACAATATTTCTTCTCTTTTTGCTGTCTTATACTTTAACCCATCTATGTGGGCCTTATGTTGACACTATGTTGTAGAAGTTGAATAAACTGATTTCAAGAAACCAAATTCCGTGCATTTGTTAATTATCACCGGAGTGTCAATGTATCTATAGCCCATGAACCTATACAAAATCATAATCAGAAGCCATCAATGGAACAAGGATAGACAATACAATGGTCAAAAGAAAAAAATGGCAAGCAACGATCTACTACGCATCGCGCAACAGAAACCCCATCAAAACACTGTAACTTACCATGCATATTGGCCGCCAGTTGTGATCAGACAAACATGTATATATTCTAATAGGTTGATAATAAGCAGTCTAGTCTGATCTAATCTCCATGTGAATATTTAACAGCCAACAGACATTACAACTTAATTTAATTTGATGTGATCATTGCAGTCTGATTGGCTGATCCGCCTACAGCAACATTGGTTATACTTGATAACCTGGGTTGGCATTGACACGTCGTCATCATATTTATTCTCCAACGACAAATGCAAATAGTCCCATGAAATAAAATATTCGTTATTAAAATCGAGGAATCATTAAATTGTTTTGCAAAAAATTAATTATAATGAATATGTTTAATTTTTGAACAGGTTATACTTGTATACTCTGATTTTGAACATTTTACGCTTTTCATAAACCGCTTCAACGGTTTATTAAGCGTCAGCTGTCTCAAGCCAGGTTACATCGTATTCCTTTAATAAATATGTAAACAAGACAGGACCTGGATTTCTAACTACATATGTCGTTTATCCGCTTTTTTTTTGTTCAGTGGGCTAAGGTCAAAGGTCATTGTTCGTTTTGTTAATAATGGTGGGATTATTTACCATCGCCATTAAAACTTATTCATTATGTAATCAGCGGTTACTCGAGGTGAATTCACCAGATAGACGGATACCAAATAGTTGCCAACACGGAATCAAATACATGCGCGGGATTTCAACTCACAACTTAAGTGGTGATGTGCACTGATTGCATACGTAGTTGTAAATACGTAAATAAAATTATCTTTTAGGATGTTGTATAAGTACACAGGACGCTGAATATGATAATAGTCACATATTCACCCCGGTGCTATATTTTCCCCGCCATGCATTGTATTTCAGTTATGGCGGTCATTTTCATTGGCGCGTTGACATGCCATTTTAACAGTGTGCATAGTGTCCATGTATGAAATTTATTGATATCAAGAAACTTGGAGAATCAGATATTCTGCTAACATTGTCAATCTGTTTCGCCCCTCTTGCAAAAAGGATCTCATAAGACACGCAATATGTTTTTCAAACTGATAACTATTTTGAAAAAGAACCATTGAAAAGTTTTTTTGGTTTGATGCCATTGTTTTATTATTTATATCTCTGCTAAACATACAACTGTACGTTGGTATTAGAGTTAGGGTTAAAGCCTCTCAACGATATTTCAGCTATATCGTAGCGGTCAGTTGTATTGGTGGAGGAAACCGGAAGAAAACCACCGACCTGCCGAAAGTAACTGACAAACTTTATCAGAATATTATATCGAGTACACCTCGCCATGAGAGGGATTCGAACTCACAATGTTGGAGGTGAAAGGCACTGATTGCATATGTAGTTGTAAATCCAACTACCATACGATCACGACGACGACGGGCCCCAATCAATATGAACAAGTTAATATACCCCAAAAATGTTTATCACGAATTCATGTCTGTCCGTAAACTATTGAAAATTGAAAAAGAATGATCAAAATATTGTTTTGATCAGTTGTCGTTACTTTATGCTTTATAAGTCTACTAGATATATAACAAGTGCCGGGTTATCCAATAGGCTAGTATATGCTGCAGCCTAACGCGCAATCAAGCTTCGGGTCCATAAGCTTGGCCATTCTAGTGTATTTAAAGAATTTGCAATAAACTTACTTCAAGCTATGTAAATGTCGCTAAAATATATCACGGGTAAAAAATAATCAAGACAGGTGCGGGTGAGTAAGAGGGGCCACAAAAGGTCCTAATCCGGCCCTGCAAGTTTGTACGCACTGTTATGCAAATAAGAAAAAAAAACACTAATTTGAGTACATATACATGTATATGTGCGTTCGTCTGTTCGTGTGTGTATATTACAATGTACTAGTTTGTCATTCTGTTCCAAACTCTGTATAGCCAGTCCAGTTCTGGTTGTAAAGGTTGCAGGGTAACTCTGTATGTCACATCAGGGTAAGACTTCGGACAACAGGGATAGAAAACATCATTTCTTTGTGCTGTGGCATTTGCAAGTTTGTACGCAGCGTTCTCCTGGTAATTTGATAAGTCCACCTCCTCGTTCTTCAGCTTTAAGTCTATTAAATCACTAGATTAAGTCCATGAACCGAATTTGAAAGAACACTCAGTTCCACCATCTTGTTTAGTCTTACAGTTGTTCGTTTCAAAGCGATCTACAATCACCAAGTATACAGATCCGTCGTTGTCGATCACACCATTTGGTTCGAATGCAGTTTCCGAATTTGGACTTAAAAGGATGAAACAAAATGCGTGTCAATATTATATAATATAAATATCGTTCAATATTGATTATTTAGCCATTTTGTTTATGTTTGTTTGTTTGTTTGATGGTGTTTTAACGCCACTTTCAACAATGTTTCAGTTATATCGTGGCGGTCAGTTTTATTGGTGGAGGAAACCGGAGGACCAGGAGAAAACTGCCAACTTCTCGCAATCCATTTTGTATATATTCCAGATTCTCGATTACTTTTCGATAGCGAATGTAATTGCACCATGTCATTCAGCTTACGTATTGCTTCCAACGTGATCAAGGTCGATGATGCACGTGTATGCATGTTAGGATTGGTTTCGAAAGAAGGCATCTATAAGGAGTAATTGAAAAGAGTTATCTTTGCTTTCAGAGAGTATTAATGAAGCACTATACTATACAATGTATGTCTACTTAAGTTTCACTGAGCTATACTACAGAAATAAAACTAGGGGTGTTTGTATAATAGACAGGCATCATCGTCATCTCCCATGTGCTGGAAGATCATTGATTTATTTTGGTGTTTTAACGCCACTTTCAGCAATACTTCAGCTATATCATGCTGACCAGTTATAGTGATGGAAGAAGCCGGAATACCCGGAGAGAACCACCGACTATGGGCAAGCAACTGGTAAACTTTATCACTTGCGGCTGCAAGTCCATTGCACCCTTTTTGTAATTTACAAAGCCGGGCGCGAACCCACGCCGTATTGGTGATAGGCTTGTATGAGTTGCTAGGCAATCCAACTAACTATCTCATTGAGCCACCCGGGCCCTCGCAAGATCATTGATATATACAAACATTTTCCAAAATTTATCAAATGATTGGTTTTTTTTTCATTATTGTACACTTTATATTTATTTACCTTATTACTGATGAAAAAATGATCTCTTTACATTTCCTAAATAAAATTACAGTCAAACATGTATGCCCATGCGGTCACCTGTATTAAGCAGTCTGTATTAAAAATGTCACATTTTTCTTGTCCTGACATAGAACATTTCATATGACATGAACCTCTTTTAAGAAGTCACATGTCTCAAAAGACCACTTTTTCTTTGGTCCAAATATGAACACTTAATACAGGTTTGACTATATTGTTTACAATATAAGACCTTCATTATCATAGTTACGTCATAGACATAAGAAATGTTATGTTGTGATATATTAAGCATTTTATTTTACCTACTTGTTGTACAGGACAATGTCAGGTGTCCAAATTACAGACGTTGGTAGCCTCAGACTGTGGGGTTCGCCCTCCCATCTCAGCCTTGGGTCATTCCACATTAAGTGTTGCCAAATATCAATAAGAAGTCTTTTACCATCCTGTATAATATATAGGGTTGGTTTATGGTGCTTAACGTCACTTTCGGCAATATTTCAGTTATATCGTGGTGGTCAGTTTTATTGGTGGATGAAACCGGTGTGCCCGGAAAAACCCAACGGCCTGCCGCAAGTCACTGACAAACTTTATCACATAATGTTGTATCGAACACACACACCCCTGGGCGTGATTTGAACTCACAACTTCAGTGGTGATAGACACTGATTGCATAAGTAGTTGTAAATCCAACTAGCATACGATCATGGCTACGACGACCCCTTGTAGGATAGAGAGCTTACGATACAGATTTAATTTATATACCAAGCGCAATGAGAGAGTTGTATATTTTTATTCATATATTTATTCAAAAGAACGGTGCTTTTAGGGGTACCTCGAAGCAGCGAAACGTCATTTATTATTCGTTAATGGGCAGCCTTTTCCGATTATATATTATATCTCCCCCTCCCTTTTGTGTCAATAAAATTGTGTCCCTGTCATTAGTATAGCTGACGTGAAGCCGCGATCAAATCAATCTAAGATTTGGGTCCATAAAACTAGCTTAACTCCGCCACTTTTTATGGAAGTACCTGTACCAATCCCGGAAATTCAGCGATCATGTATCTGGCATCGATTTTGTCTCTTTCCACGATTTTTCGGTTGGAATTTGGAACTGTTCCCACTCTGGTTATTTTGTATTTTTGTATTTTATTTTATTATTCAAGAATTAACTTGAGATTGTTATTTTTTAACTTGAGATTGTTATTTTTTACCTTGAGATTGATATTTTTTAATCTGAGATTGTTATTTTTCAACTTGAGATTGTTATTATTTTTTTTATCTATGCTTACTTACAAATTCAACAATTCTATTAAGTGTCAGACCATTTTGAACGATGACTGTAGACGTGACGTTTATTCTGGGATGTTCAAGTTTGTTGTACACCATCAAGACATCTCTAATTGTAGCATCTTCTAAAACTGTAATTAAAACGTAGATATCTAATTTAGTGCGCACGACGCGTTTCTGGGATAACCTTCATCAGGTACGCTCAAAATCGAAAGATTGGAAAGCAAAATAATTTTAAGTTTTGTGAGCAATAAATCCAAAGTGCCTAAACAGGATAGTCAAAATCGGCTCAGACCATCTATGTCTGAGGGAGGGGAACCTTAGTTTTATTAATTATTACATTATTTAAGAACTGTAAATTTCAGAAATAAAACAACGTAGATATCAAATTTAGTGACCTTTCTAAAAAGAAATGTGATAAAAGCTTCAATAGGATGGGGGAGCGGGGGGGGGGGGGGGGGGGGTGGGGGTAGAACACCACAGGAGATACGATGTTATTGGTGTACACAGAGGTGAGAGCGATAGTAAATCCTCGGGTTTTATCATACAATTTATTATGTGGTTATATTTAACAATTACGATTGCATCGGTGGTGTAATTGTTAGTGTGCTCCCCTCGATTGTGGTAGGTCGTCGGTTCGAGCCTCTATTTGGTCAACCAACGACTATGCAATTGGTATTTGTTGCTTCTCCGCTAAGTACGCAGCATTAAGGAGAGACGAAAAAACTGGTTAGCTCGGAATCAGAATAATGTGTCCGAGTGTTCCTCCATGTCTATCCGCGGGCTGTTGCTTCAGTGAGTTAGCAATATAAAACTCCAACCAAGCGTGTTAGTCTAGTGCAAAATGGAACTCATCATCTCATTGCAAATTTACTTGTTCTCGACATGGTATAGTTGATGTTGTACAAATCTAGATGGAGTGAGTACAAATAACAGACTATACCATGTGACATAGGACATTTAAATATTAAAGGACATCAATAACAATTGACTATCACCTTAATGGTCAGTTAGTGAGTAACATTTTAATATTTAAATGCCTACGTCACATGGTACAATGAAATATACATTGAAAGCAAATGTCTGTTACTTTGTTTTGATGCGTGGCTCTTACACTATTTGTGCTCACTCCATGCAGAATTTTACACTTCAGAAAAAATAATTAACATAGAGACCTAATGGATAACTTTTTAAATAATGGACAAACATTTTTCAAATTAATTGTCGGAGTTCGTATTTATCATATATTAATACACATCTAAAAAAAAATGTTGGTTTGAAAACTGGATTTTTAAGTATTTTTTTCTGGAGATTTATAGAAGTGAAACAGACTATATCCACGCGTACGAAAGCCACGAAAATTTGTATTCCATGAACAACAATGAATTGACGGTAAAAATTATTACTGCGAAACAAAATTCCTTTCTGGGATATAAATAGAATGAGCGAGTATTTAATCCAAATGGGCAATATTTCAGCCATATCATGGGAAGAAAAATGTACTTTTCGATGCGATGATATCCGCTATGTACTAGACCAACATGCTTAGTTGGATTTGTATAGTGCTAGTTGACTGCGACATATCACTCGACTCTACACTTTATACTGACCCCGAAGCAACCAGTCGTTCTTTGTTTTAACTCCTAATGTTTCGTATTTAGCGCAAAGCAACAAATACCAATTTTATACTGTGGTTTTACCAAACCGGGACTCGATCCCACGATCTACCACACTCGCAGCGAGCATGCTAACTATTACACCACCGATGCTGTTGTTAAACATTACTTGAAAATAAAAAATAATTTTCATTAAGATTATACTGATGTGAGTAGTTTTCTAAAATAATGTACTATACCTGCTAGTACACAAGGTACGAAAAGTACACATGGTACGAAGACTAGTAACATACACCTCAGCATCATCACTGTAGTTCTCCAAATGAGTGTTTTAAAATTGAATCTGCACAAATTGTTATATTTTGCAGTGAATCTAACAAGTTTAAAAAAAAAAATATTCCCATACAATTATTGTTCTAAAATGTATTTAGCGTATTTCGTGATAAATTGCTGTGAACTTAACATGATGTAATATAAATGTTCCCATGCATATAAGAGGTATGTCAAGGGTCTTTAGAATATATTCATGACTGCATCATTTCATTGCGAGGAGAATTTGGGCCCATAAAGTTATTTAACCCTGCAATTTTCTTTTCATTGAAGTGTCGGTACCAAGCCAAGAAAGTGGGCGTTCATGTATATGTGTGTTAGGAGTCATGTATATGTGTGTTAGGAGTCATGTATATATGTGTTAGGAGTCATGTATATGTGTGTTAGGAGTCATGTATATGTGTGTTAGGAGTCATGTATATGTGTGTTAGGAGTCATGTATATGTGTGCTAGGAGTCATGTATATGTGTGATAGGAGTCATGTATATGTGTGCTAGGAGTCATGTATATGTGTGTTAGGAGTCATGTAATGTGTGTTAGGGGTCATGTATATGTGTGTTAGGAGTCATGTATATGTGTGTTAGGAGTCATGTATATGTGTGTTAGGGGTCATGTATATGTGTGTTAGGAGTCATGTATATGTGTGTTAGGGGTCATGTATATGTGTGTTAGGAGTCATATATATGTGTGTTAGGAGTCATGTATATGTGTGTTAGGGGTCATGTATATGTGTGTTAGGAGTCATGTATATGTGTGTTAGGGGTCATGTATATGTGTGCTGGGGTCATGTATATGTGTGTTAGGGGTCATGTATATGTGTGTTAGGGGTCATATATATGTGTGTTATTTTGTTTTGGTTTTTTTTTCTTCAAAATTGATCTCCATATCGGAGATAATTGTGAAAATATTACTTAAACAATATTTTGTATAAAACAATTTGGAATACATGTCCATTCATAATCTATGTAAATAATGAAAAAATCACATCAAATTTAAACCACCAAATCAATGCAGCCCCTCAATGTTACAATACCTGTCTAGAGATAAATAGATAATAAGTAAATAATGGCCATTTAAGTGTTCAAGAAATAATGTGTTTTTGTCAACTTTATATACTATCGCTTCAGATAATTATAACTTATTAATTATAAAGGTCAACATTTTTTTTAATTTGTCATGTTTGTACGTTTGATTACCGGTATTCACAAATCAATTTGGTGCAGGATGAATTGGTGTGAAAATTATTTTATTCAAGGTTTAGGGCTATGGTGTTTAACGCCACTTTCAACAATATTTCAGTTATATCGTGATAGTCAGTTTTATTGGTGGAGGAAACCGGAGAAAATAAGGGTAATAACAAAATTACCGAACTCCGAACAATTTTACAAATGGAAAGTCAAAACTCATAAGTATATAAACAGACAAAATCAGTCAACAACCGGAAAACTGTGAAAACCGTAATGACCCTGACTTGGCACAGGCATTTCTAAAGAAATGGTGGGTTGAATCAGATTTTAAAGGGCCAAACCTTCCCCTTCCATTACGGCTCAAATGTTCCGGCTGTCACTTTAACAGTATTTATAACAATACTGGAACAAAATAGGTAAAATAGTTGTCAAAGCAGTACCAAATTCAGTGAAGTAAATGTCAAAAACAAATTTACGTCACACATTGACCTGTCGCAAGTCACTGACAAACTTTATCACATAAATGTCGTATCGAGTACACCTCACAATGAGTGTGATTCTAACTCACAACTTTAGTGGTGATAGGCACTGATTGCATAGGTAGTTATAAATCCAACTACGATACGATCACGACCACGACGGCCCTGTATTTTATCAAATACCCTTGTGAAGTTCTTGTAGAAAATGTATAGATTAGGATTCGGAAGCGTCTTCATGTTAGATTTGCTAAATATTTCGTTTTCTATATAGTGGTTTGTCGACGTTGCTTTTCTTCTTAGTCCCTTTTTTTTTCTTGGTCATCGTATTGTCCTTCTTCGAATTGTGGAGCTTCATTTCACTATCCATCTTTCCTCCCTATCTATATATCCAGTGCGATTTCGATTCCATCTCAAGACGTTTTGTACTCAATATTGCAATAATTTTGCAGCTCATTTTGATCTTTTCCTCTGAAAGTGGAGTCCACTGATAACGCGGGATGAATACATAGTACAACTCCCCCTGAAGAATGACGTCAATGGATGCCTCGGGTATGGAGAGTGCCACAAGCAATGCAAGTGTACAACACACAAACACAAATTGCGAAAAATCCTTTGAAGTGCTTCTACGGCTATGAATGTTTTTTTTCTCTCTCTCGATCGGTACAACAAATTGCAATAAACAAAATCTAGTAATATAATACGGACTTCACAATACCAAGCCAGGTTATCAAATATAACCAAATTCCAGGCGGAACAACAACAACAAAAAAAGACAAAAAAAAGGGCGCTGGACATAATGCTAAGCGATTGGTGCTGCGGTGCATCAATGGTGTGAGTTCAAATCCCGTCGAGGGAAGAAAAAAATTTGTCAGCTCAAAGATCTAATTCTAACACTCTTGGGTTTCATTTTCAGACATATATATATACAATGCTGCCTCATAAGTATTCGCGAAAATAAGAAAATGACTGCGATCGGTTTTGCGAGTTGAAATTGTCACCAATGTTTTTCGTTGTAATAAAAAGAACTACATAGTTTTAAGTTGTCTTGAGTTACCCTTTTGAGCTTTCCCCAAAATATGTGACGTAATTTTAAGGTCGTCTGCTACGCGTTTACAAATACACAGACGTGTTTTCAAGATGGGTCGCAAGTCAAAGAAACTGAGTGAGGATCGGAAACCACTAGTTGTGGATTTGAAACGGGAAGGGCATAGAAATTGTGAGATCGTGAAATTGTTGCATATACCTGAATCTATAATTCGTTCAATTTGGAAGAAGTACAACAGCACAGGTAATGTTGAAAACATTCCCATAGTTGGACGACCAAGGAAAGTGACACGACGCGGTGAGGTTAGAATATTGAGGACGTTACAAAACAATAGTGGCAAGGTTTTAAGAAAAAATACCAATGATTTCAATGAAGGAGGGGTTGTTCGTGTCCACCCAAAAACGATACAGCGTTATTTACACAAAAACAAAATATTTAGACGTGTTGTTCGTACGAAAATGGTGGTCAGAGAGGTCAACAAAAAGAAACGACTTTCTTGGTGTCTGGAACGACGGAGATGGACTGTTAATCTACACTGGAATCAAGTAATATTCAGTGATGAATCGCAGATAGTTATTGGACAAAATAACTGTGTGTACGTGTGGAGATCTTCGAATGAGGCTTACCGCTCCGAGTGCATGTGTCCGCCATATCAGAGGAAGGTGTCTGTTATGATCTGGGGGTACATTACATGGTATGGTGTGGGAACTTTATGTAAGGTTGATGATAATATAATGCTGTGAAATATCGTGACATCCTTGATAATCACCTGTGGCCCGTTTTAGCCCGTCATTTTGCCGACAAACCTTATCGTTTCCAAGATGACAATGCCCCTGTCCATCGGGCCCGCATAATTGAAGAATTCAAACGAGACAATGACATTCATGGCATGACATGGCCAGCTCAGTCTCCGGACTTAAATATTATTGAAAATGTGTGGCTTCGCATCAAGAGATCGCTACAAAATGCAGCAGGAAACATAAATACTCCTCAAGAACTGTTTACCGCCATTCAGGATATTTGGATGAACTTTACTGTGGATTACATTCAGAACTTATATACCTCTATTCCAAGCAGGATTCTGGCAGTTATACGGTCGAATGGTTACCTCACAAAATATTAAGGTAAGTTTTTCATTTTTACCTTGTGTATTTTAATGGTGAAAAGAGCAATAACTCAAACTGGTTGACGTCCGCCATCTTGTTTTCGCGAATACTTTTGAGACGGCGCTGTATATATATATTAAAAAGTCAAATGAATAAACATTGTACCTGAAGATCTGCAGTGAAAAAGTTAGTACAAGAATGTTGTGAAAAATCCGTCTTATTCTTTTTTTTACTTATTTCTTTTATATATATAAACAAAATCTCTGAAAATTTATCCGGAGCTTTCAGCCGTACAACCCGGCCCTCTTCAGCGGAACTTTATTATGTTATGGTACATTTGAATTTGTCATAATGGATAACGTCACAAAGTAAATAAAATAAAAATTACGGGAAATAGAACGTTACGTTTTTGTATTTAATCTATGGGGTTTGAATGTTCGCAGTTTATTCATCCACAGTTTTTCGATTGTCTCTCGGTAAAAATGATGGCCGTAATTTTTTTCTAAAGCCACAATTTCATAATCATTCACGGAATGTTCAGTGGAATTAAAATGAATTGCTATTGGATCAGGTTTCTGCCTTCTGATTAGTGATAAATTTAACAAATGTCTTTGGTACAGGGTGTTCCCGGTTTCTTCGACGTAAATAAATGTGTCACAATGTTTACAAAATAAAGCATAAACCACATTTGCCATTGTACAATTAATATAGTTTTTTACGTTAAATGTTTTTCTTTCAAAATTGGTGAATGTATGGGTGTTACGAACATACGAACAAATAGCACAGTTCCTACTGCAAGGTTCACACTTATGTTCCTGTTTAAAAAACATAGAATTATGATTTTTGTGAACTAAAATATCTTTTAAATTCTTATCTCGTCTGAATGCTAAAATTGGTGGTTTTATGAAGACTTTTTTCATTTTCTCCGACTTGTGCAATACTGTCATTTTCTTTTTTTATGATTTCACGGACGTGGGGTAAAACCTTTCGAATAAGTTAACACAAGCGGTATTCGATCTGTTTTAGATTTATCAGTTCTGTACTGAAGTCAATTATTTCTGTCAAGTTTGTCAACCTTCTTTAATTCATTATCTATCGATCTTTTTGTGTATCCCCGTTTGCAAAGATTCTTCTTCATTTTATTTTAGATATAAAGTTTTAACATCCATACAAAACATTAAGTAATTATTTGGTAATGGCTGATTTATAGTTGATGGTTTATTAAAAAATCTGTTGTGTCCTGAATGAATGAAAGTAAGGATCTGACATTTTCCGCTAACTCATGTTTAACAATTTCCGCCATATTTTCCTACATTAACTATAGTTCTAAGAGGAATCCCACTTTTATGCACTTTTGGATTCGCCTGTAAATTACCTAATTTTACATCGGAGTTTACCAAATAATGTTTCATATCTTTTGTAATGAACCCATGTTTAAACATTTCATTTGCTAATTTCTTAACTTTATTTTCGATTTTTCGCATAAGATCAGTCGGTACCGCTTCATAAGTTAAATTGTCATGAATTTCCTGTATCAAATTTTCTGCGTATGAATTCGCATCTAAGATTACTATAGTAATTTGTAGCACTCCCCTTTGAATAAATGAAATATTTTTATTTACCTCGATATGAGAGACTTTAATTACGTCCATCGCCCTAGACCACTCGACCACATCCACTCCCTTAAAAAGGAGCTTCAATAATCGTAGTGTTACCTTTTCTCGTAAGGCAAATTTAGGGATAGGCGTAAGACATGTGAATAAGCGTGTGTAGATGGTACATATATACTTAATATTATAATTTGATAGCAATCTAACTCAGCAATTTTTAGTATATTGTATAGGATAATGAAGAATTCATTATACAGTCACAGGAAATACAGTATATTATACAAACGTCTAGAAGCAAGTGACAACCATACAATATATCTGTCCCACTGGATCTCAAAGTTACTTTAAAGGATGCTTGGTTAATACATAAAGTCTAAGGTAATATACCAACCAGAGAACTTAATGAGTAACGGATCGTCGAGACATGACGATGCAGCTCAAACAATATATATATATAACTTTGAGATCCAGTGGGACATATATATAATATTTTTATGTCTCTGCGGATTTGTAGTGTCGCTGAAATACAGGAACGGATGCTGAATGGAAAAGACAATGTTGTTCTCGGCTTCATTTTTGACTACCTAACTTCATTGGGGTCGTAAGTTGACAAGCTCAAAGACCAATTCCATATAATTGATAAGACACAGAATCAAATTCGGGATGAACTGGCGGATCTTAAGAAGAATGGAGACCTAAAACAAAACGATATAGATATTCTGAAGAAACAACAAGAAAATAAGATCGCTATTTAAAATTAAAAGTGTGAAGAAATGGTTCCGATCAGGATTTCCTTGATAGTGGGTTGGTGCAAACAAAGAAGCTACTGAACCAAGGGTTCCTAATGGTTAAGTTGAAGTCATTACTTCGAGTTTTAAGGTCGCCACCATGACTTGGGGATCGTCGTGGCCGTGATCGTATGGTATTTTGATTTAAGCTACCTGTGTAATCAGTGTCTATCACCACTAACGTTGTGAGATCGTATCCCACCCAGGCGAGGTGTACTGGATACAACATTATGTGATATGCGACAGGTCGATGGTTTCCAGGTACTGCGTTTCTTCCACCAATAAAACGGACAACCACGACATAGCTGATATAACTGAATTATTGTTGAACGTGACGTTAAGCACCATAAAACCAAACCAAACCATGACTTGGTTATGTCTAACTGTTACTGAATATCTGTGTCACAAATAACCACGGACATGTTCCACTTGTCGTAAACACTTTCCGGTCCTTTTCTTATTCATGATATCATTGTCTTGGCTTGTCTTTGTAACTAGAGTAGCACGATGTGCGTCACAAGTGGAGCAGGAAATGCATACCCTTCCGGAGTACCTGACATTATCCCCGGTTTGTAGTGGGGTTCGTGTTGCTCGATTTTTAGTTTTCTATGTAGTGTTTTTTTATCGTTGTTTATCCTTTTGTCCTTTTGTCCTTTTCCTCTTATCCATTGAACTGTCTTTCTTTCTTCGATTTACGGGTTCTGATTACCCCTCTGGTATCTTCAAAATCTTCTTGATGTCTGCTTTGTACAAGACCAACACACTTAGTTGGATGTTAATAGAACTAATTCACTGAAAAAACAATCCAAAGGTTGATTTGTCACTCCACACGAACACATTATTATGATTCTAAGCCAAACAATCTTCGTTGCTCTTTCTTCTTAGCGTTGCATAATTAGCGGAGAAACAACAATTTTATTGTCTTTGGTGTGAATCTCGAACGCTCGACGCGAGCACGCTTACAATTACACCGCAGATGCGGTTTTCTTGTTAGGAGTAATGTTTTATCAAGGAAATCATGATAGCAACCACAAGTACTGGAATATCGTATCAATTGAGAGATATACTCCAGAGGCAGGTGCTGCTGGAAAGCCTCGTTATCAATCGACAATTTTCATGTTGAATAAATGTTAGAGAATACCGAAAGGGCAATGAAAAAAGAACAATTCAGAGAAACTGGCAACAGAAGGTACACAAGACGAAGAAAAACAAAACAAGTTACAACACAATATGTGTTGAACACCACTATGTGCAAACAAACACAAATAACGTAAATAAGACATGTGCCCTCCTACAAACAAACACAAATAACGTAAATAAGACATGTGCCCTCCTACAAACACCTGGAGGTAAAGACAAACTCAACATCGTTTAATTTCTATGCGGAAATCGTAACGGACATCACAACACGGAACCTAGAACTTGAGGACACAGAATAGGAGAACACAAAAACTAAAAAAAAATTAGCAACCCACCAAAAAACGGGGGAGGGGTGAACTCAGGTGCACGCGAAGGGTAAGCAGTTCCTTAAATCATTGGCTCGGAATATAAACAGGTTGAATTTACGAAAATTTCAGTCATATTAACTGAATTAGAAGTTCGAATCACAGAGTACATCAGATCAATCTGGGTCCAGTTTAGGAAAAATATTTTACTGTATTGGTATATTTTCTTGCTGGCGTGGCTGATCATATAAAGAAACGGGCAATTGCATTCCACGCTATGATGTCAGAGGATTTAGTATCAAATATTGGACAGAGGGTGGTATTCGATGACGTGATAACTAATATTGGCAAAGCGTACAACCCTCACACCGGACACTTTACGGTACCATATGATGGCTTGTACTTCTTCACAGTGTCATTTTTGAAAAGATATAGCAGTAATTTAACTCTTACTATGCTCATTAATAGTAGAACAATATCGAGAGGGCATGCTACCAATTCTACTTCCGGTGCAACAACTGGATCCATGAATGCTGCAGTTTTCTTAAAGAAGGGAGATGTTGTTAGAATTATTGGGTCTTCAGTCAATGCAAGAATTCATGACGATTGGACCTACTACGCGGGCCATATCATCACCGACAAAATATTTCTTTTTTTAAAAATAAATGATAGATTATATTGATATGGATGTTAACATTTCATTCTCGGAAGGTAGGTGGAGGGTATCGGAAACGCTTCGGGGTTGTAGCTAGCAATTGTATAATGTGTAGGTACAAACATGTATGTGGATATGTCCAAAGAAATGCCATCAATCATTGATGGTTGGTTCAAGGTGAGACAACCCTATGCTGGTTAAAGGTTGTTTTTATTGCTTAGATATGTTATGTGGCAGTTATTAACCTGATATGTATCCGGTAATCTATTATTGGTAACAGCAAATACCAATTGTATAGCCTTTGGTTTGACTCGACGAGATATATAACCCACGATCTATCGCACTCGAGATAGGCACTCCAACTATCACACCACCGATGCGGTTTATAATGAGAAGAGTTTGAAGATACCAAAGAGGTAATCATAATCCATAATAATCAGACTTGTTTTGTAGTAGACCAACAGGTTTATCTGGACTACACTGTTTTTATTTTTTTTTAGCTACGTCAAAACGTCAATAAACATATTACTTTCTTGAAGCAACGGTGTTTATTATGTCAGATGTGTACTATATCTCAGGTGTAGTTCATTTGAAGTTGGCAGCAATCTTGAAATTATCTTCACTTTGGCATAGTACTGTCGATTGACCTTTAGAGCTATCTCGACGAAACCATGTTTCGCAGATACACTGATATGTCGCTCAGATCGAATCAAATATTATTCTGATTCCCGAGTCACCCGGTCTGACACATTAATGAATCTTACGAGTTTGTAACTAGATTAAGACGATGGGTGTCACTAGTGGAGCAGGAACTGCTCACCCTTCTGGAGCACCTGAGTTCGCCCCTGGTTTTCAGTGGGGTTCGTGTAACTCGATCGTTAGTGTAATGTGTATTCTTTCTAAATAATTGTGTCCTTTTGTCCTTTTTCTTCAGGCCATCGCGTTGTCTGTCCTTTTTCGACTTACGGATTCTGATTATCCCTTTGGTATCTTCAAACTCTTCTTCGGGAAGTATTATATGCATGCATTCAGCATCATAGCATAATGAAATGAAGCACAGCAAAGACCACAGTTAACTTTGATTTATCTGTTATCAATTATATATTTCATTCAAACAGTATTGTCCCAAAAAAGGACCAAAAACCAATGCATAATAAATATTGATGGAAACAATGTTGTAGAAGAAAATAGTAGTTATACATAGTGGTGTCCAACACATATTGTGTTGAGTTTTTGCTTTGCTTCTCTTCGTTTTGTGTGACCTGTGTTGCCAGTTTCTCTAGATTGTCCATTGCCCCTTCTGTATTTTCTAACGTTTATTTTCTAGTGTATTATAAACCCTATAAATGGCCCTGGGGAGGACCGAAGACGCCACGAGGAAAATGGACTCTGGTAAACCGTTATAAATGTGTTACGCTCAACATGACCTACATCAATGCTATTGTTAAATTGTTTTCAAAGAATTCTACCACTATAAAATATAGTAAATGAGATATAAGCCGGGTCTGCAACTTAAAAAAAACGAACTCAGCTGAATAAGCAAACTATGGATAAAATTAACGGTAAAAACAGAAACATCTCAATAGATATGGCAACTGAAGCACTAGTTGCTGTCCAACGAAAACGCAGCAGAAATATACACATACAATATCATTCGTGCTAACTAATGACCAAGCTTTTAAGGACATCACCAACACTAAGAACCAACAAAGATATAATCTAAAACATTCCAACAGCGAAGAAGATGAAAATTGCGCGAAAAAAAGTATTGTTCATTCTCTATTAGAGAGTAAAAAGGTCATCAGAGGGGCATCCCTAACGATGCCCCTCTGATGACCTTTTTACTCTCTAATAGAGAAGAAAAAAGATTTTTTTTGCGCAATTTTTATCTGGTGGAAATTTGATTTTTGGTGTCTGAATTCACAAGCCGAACGAGTAGAGTCTGAATTGAGAAATCAGATGTCTTTTATGGTTCCGATTGGCTCTAGTTTAAGGTCTGAGCTGTAGAACTTTTAAGTTGGGCACCAACGAAGGATTCCAGGAACCAACTGCCAAAATACAGGCTATGAATAGAATTGGCGAGCTAAAAGAGCACATACAGCTAGTGGTTGAAGCCCCTAATAAAGTTTTGAAATTAGACCAATTACAGGGACATTTTGAGACCATTTAATATGGATATTAGAGCATATTACGACAAGCACTTCAACCCATGGTCATAAACAGTTCCCGGTCCTTTCCACATTCATGACTTATTACCGGGTTTGTAACTAGAGTAACACGACGGGTGCCACTTTAATGAGCAGGAACTGCTTACCCTTTCGGAGCACATGAATTTACCTACGGGTTTTAGTGGGGTTCGTGTAGCTCGATCTGTAGTTTTCTGTGCAGTGTTTCCTAGATTGTTGTTTGTCCTTTTGTCCTTTTTCGCTTGGCCATTGTGTTGTCTGTCCTTTGATTTACGGATTCAGATTACCCCTTTGGTATCTTCAAACTCTTCTTCATTAGTTTCATAGTAGGTCCACCACTACTCACAGTTGAAGAACCTTTTCGATTAAACCATGGCATATATATGTTTTAGCGATTTTTATCTTGGCCGCACAATACATATTATCCAGTTATGTATTTAGCGCTGTATTATCATTGTTAACGGAGAAACGGTGTGTTCGTTTAATGCCACAGTACTGCTGTGTGTGGGAGACTCCACCTTCGTTGTTATTATATAAAATTCAGTTATTTTCCTTGATAGAAGTTCATTTGAGGGTATGTGTTGCTCTATTTTTCGTCTTTTGGTCCTAGTCTTTTGGCCAGAGGAGTTGTGTGATGGGGATGATTTGGTGTAAACGATATATATTGAAGAGATCTGACAATTCCTTACTTGAGTTTGAAAATCGCTTATTATTCATAATAAATTGATGGACTGAATCAAACATTATTTAATTATGATTCAGAGATAAATTTTCCGATCCGTAAGAAGTATGTCAGCTGTCACGATGACAGAAACTTGAATTGACATAATATGTCTCTCTCTTACTGCATCATATCTAGGACATTTCAACAAGTAGTGATTCGGGTCTGAATTTGGATTTTGGTGTTCAACGCCACTTTCAACAATATTTCAGCTTTTTCGGGGCGATCAGTTTAATTGATGGAGGAAACCGGAGTATCCGACCTGCCGCAAGTCACTGACAAATTTTATCACATAATGTTTTATCAAGTACACCTCTCATGAGCGGGATTCGAACTCACTTTAGTGGTGATAGACACTGATTGGATAGGTAATTGTAAATTCAACTACCATCCGATCACGACCAGAACGGCCCTGTAGTGATTCGTATTTTCAATGAATCCATATGAACAGTTAGGAGAGGGTATCAAATTATTCTCTGCGTTTTTGTCCAATGCGAGATCCAGAATAAAATTATAAGGGCTTCTTTATAATTTTATTCTAAAAATATAACTTTAAGCTATTTACTGATGACATTCCGTTAATCGTATCGGGCAAGGAATTCCAAATAAGTATTGACTACGACAAAAAGTCATTGAAGGAAAGAGATATCTTGAATGGACCCGCGGGTAATGAGTGGAGAGTACTTGAACGTCATCAGCCATTAACTACCAACGACGAGTAAGCACGAACACAATGCTTTATGCTATAGAACTACAGCTAGGTGTATTCGATGTAACAACTCCTTTTGATTTTGCCAGTGACTTGCGGCAGATCAGTGATTTTCTTGGGAAGCTCTAGTTTCCGCCATCAATGAAACCGACCGCGACAATCTAACTGATACCTAATCACGTAACCCAGTCAAGTGAGTGAGTGATATGTAGTTTAACTCCAACCCAGCAATTTTTCAGTTACATTATCGCGAGAAAAAGTTAATTTTCAATGGGATGATGATGATGTCCGCTTTGTACTAGATCAACACGCTTAGTTGGAATTTTATAGTGCTTGCTCACTAAAACAAGTTCAGTCCCCGGATAGAAATAGTGACTATTATGTAAAGAATATGTAGAGTGAGCGAGTGATTGTCGTTTAACGCAAACTCAGCATTTATTCAGCTATATCATGGCGCGAACAAGTTAATTTTAAATGAATTGATAATGAGTTCCACTTTGTACTTTTTTATAGGGTTCTCTCACTGAAACAACAGTCGGTGGTTAGACATATCAAACAGAGACTCTAATATTGGTATTTGCTACTTCTTCGCGAAGCACGCAGCACTAATGATAAAGAGCAATGACTGGTTCGCTCGGAATATGGCTAATGTGTCCGAGTGGGGCGATGTCTATCCGCGGACTGTTGTTTCAGGTAGCTAGTACTAAGCTAATCACATTAAACTGTTGGTCTAGTACAATGCGACTCATTGATAATTAACTTGTTCTCGCCATGAAATAGCTGATAAAAATTCTGAATTGGTGTTAAACAACAATCATTCAAACACTCAACATTAGTGGGCACGACGCTTTTCTGGAATAATTTTCATCAGGTATGCTCAAAATCTAAAGATTAGAAAGCCAAATAATTTAAAGCTTTGGCAGCAAGTAAACCAAAAGGCCTAAATAGGATAGCCAAATTCGGATAAAGTCACATATACCTGAGGGATGAGATCGAATTACATTACATAGGAACTGTAAATTTGAATAATATATTTATCTAATAAGAAGAGTTTGAAGATACCAAAGGGGCAATCAGAATTCGTAAATCGAAGACGAACAGACAACACAATGGCCAAAAGAAAAGTACAAAAGGACAAGCAACGATCTACAAAGCATACATATAAAACTAAAGACCGCGTAACCCGAACCCCACTAAAAGCAGGGGGTGAACTCAGGTGCTCCGGAAGGGTAATGATTTCCTGCCCCGCTAGTTGCACCCATCGTTTTAATCTAGTTACAAACCCATTGATAAGTCATGAATGAGGAAAGGACCGGGAAGTGATTATGACAAGTGGAACATATCCGTGGTCATTTGCGACAAATATATTCCATAACAATCAACAAAGTCATGGTGGCGACCGTAAAACTTAAAAATCATATCAGGTACAACAGTAAAAGAAAACAAAATCCAAATAAACTGAACACTTTAATGTAACAACAAAGTGTATTCATATATATCCAGTATATTTGTTATATCTCTCATATTTGTTTCACTATTTGTGATATTTGCTTTGCCTGTTACGCTTGTTATATCTACTTGGTATGTTACGCTTGTTATCTCTATTAGGTCTGCTAGGCTTGTCATAACTTTTATATCTGTGCACTACTCTTTTTGGTTTACAACACAGTCCGTCATCGTCACCTTGAGATGGCTCACACCTGGTGCATTGTATTTGTCCATTCATTGTAACGGGACATATGCGAGGTATATTACATCCCAATTCTGTAAAATATAAAAATAAAAATAAAATATACCACATTGTCAGTATAGTTCCAAAATCCAATAAAGGCAAAAATCGATACACCTGACTTGATACAGCCATTTCAATAAGAAGTGGCGGGGTTATACAAGTGTTATTAGCCCAAACCTTCAAAGCACAATTCACTTGAACATTGGTTTTCAGGTTTGTAACTAGATTAATACAACGGTACCACTAGTGGAACAGGAACTTCCAACCCTTCCGGAACACCTGAGTTCAACCCCGGTTTTTAGTGGGGTTTGTGTTACTCGATCTTTAGTTTTATGTGTATGTTTTGTAGATCGTTGTTTGTCCTTTTGTACTTTCTCTTTTGACGATTTGGTCCTAACATCTACGGCTTCAGATTACCTCTTATCAATAAATATGTCTTAGTCAAGAGATATCCTTCGCTATTGAAGATATAGCACTAAAACAATTGCTGGACAATCAAATTAATTAAAATTACGTCTCCTCACTTTGCCCCCTATATTTCGCTGTCCCTGTGTGGGTGTGACAAATATACAAAAAGGGGGAGGGTTGGGAGATCCAATTTTGATTCGACGAATGGTTGTACAATGTAACCAACCAGAACAGATCACAAAATTACGAACAATTTCTCTCTGCTAAACTACAACCTTCAAACCACGTACTATCTATATGCATGGCATTGGGACGTAAATAGATATGTTAAGTACTGTGGGTAACCTGGAGACTCTAAACCCCGGATAAGTCACATTACTTGATAACTCGAAGTTACAGTTTGGTCTGTTTGTAGTAAGTACAAAACATTTGTGTTCGTGATCCATGATTAAACCCCTCTCACATCAATATCCGTTACTTTGAAATACGATTCGTGTTCTAACCAACTTTAACACCACGAAATTAGACTATGAATTATGTTTAAATATCACTGTTCGTTCTAAGTATTAGTTGTTTGTAATTACAATCAACCTTTGCCATGCGGTCACCTATATTAAGCAGTCACCTGTATTAAAAAGTCACCCTTTTCCTATTCTGTCATAGAATATTTCATATGAATTGAACCTCTTTTAAGATGTCACCTGTCTTACAAGGCCACTTTTGCCTTTGTCCTAAAGGTGACCTCTTAATACACGTTCGACTGTAATAAAACTTTATAAATATAGTAATACTCACCCGGAATTTCATCTAAAAGGAATAGAAAATTTATATAATTTTAAATGAGTGCGTGCGTGCGTGCGTGCATGCGTGAGTGAGTGAGTGAGTGAGTGAGTGAGTGAGTGAGTGAGTGAGTGAGTGAGTGAGTGAGTGAGTGAGTGAGTGAGTGAGTGAGTGAGTGAGTGAGTGAGTGAGTGAGTGAGTGAGTGAGTGAGTGAGTGAGTGAGTGAGTGAGTGAGTGAGTGAGTGAGTGAGTGAGTGAGTGAGTGAGTGAGTGAGTGAGTGAGTGAGTGAGTGAGTGAGTGAGTGAGTGAGTGAGTGAGTGAGTGAGTGAGTGAGTGAGTGAGTGAGTGAGTGAGTGAGTGAGTGAGTGAGTGAGTGAGTGAGTGAGTGAGTGAGTGAGTGAGTGAGTGAGTGAGTGAGTGAGTGAGTGAGTGAGTGAGTGAGTGAGTGAGTGAGTGAGTGAGTGAGTGAGTGGTGAGTAACGGCAAATGAGCAAGTTTTCAACTATATCATGATGAGAAGAAGTTAGATTTTGATGACATGATTATGATGTCCGTTTTGTGATACACTACGAACACACTTAGTTGGATTTTTGTAGTGCTAGCACAACTGAAGCAGTCCACAAGTACACATGTTGCTCCATTCGGAAACATTCTGATTCCGAGCCACTCAATCGTTGTTCTTATTCCTTATTGCTGCGTGCTCAGCGGAGAAGCAACAAATACAATTTCATAGTCTTTGGTGTTTGATCCGACTGGCTCTCGAACCCATGATGTAACGCACTCGGGGCAAATACAATGACCCTCACACCACAGATCCGGTAATTTTAAATGATTGTTCGCAATTTAATCCAGAAGGACATTATTAATATATTAATTAGTTCCTTTAAAAAAATGCATTCTATGTCATCAGACGAACAAAAAGTAACCTTTGCGAGCACCTAGGTTCACCTTAGTTTCTAATGGGGTACGTGTTGCTCATCTTTCCAGCTTCGTATGTTGTGTTGTGTTTTGTTTTGTCTGTCTACGTGCCCAATGTTGCCAGCGTCTCTGGATTGTCCATTCTTGCTTGGCCTTTCCTTCGGTTTTCTCCAGCGTCTCTGGATTGTCCATTTTTGCTTGGCTTTTCCTTCGGTTTTCTCCAGCGTTTATTAATTATGGAGGGTATGTAGTGTATTTAACGTTTAACACATTTCTTTAAGAAAGAGAGAGAAAAGAAACTCCAAAGATGGAGTGTTTCCCAAAAACATACTTAAAATCTAGGGCAATACAAATGGTCCTCATGAGAGTCTGGCATTACATAGATGAGAAAATTAAGATACATTTAAGACGTAACCTTACCATCAGACGGAATATGACAATCTGAAAAACAAAACATATTATTTAGATAAAAACAAGTGTGTTTAATATTCCAAATACAATGAGTAGAAACTATGACGGTTTAATCTTATTATCAGTAGTAGTGAACCAATGACTGGCATGTAATATATAGATAGATATCTTAGGTATACAATGGTTTGTTTAACATATTGGTTTTGGTTAAATATAACAAATTGGGATCGGACAGAGCTTTTTCTAACTTTTTTTGTTTTTGTTTTTTGTTTTTTGTACTTTGTTTAATTTTAAAGAGAAGCAAAAGCAGATACACATACAAAAAAAAATATTTAAAACCACTGAAATTTCAAACACAAAGGACAGTTTCAAATCGCAACCACTTTTTACATATATATTATTTTTGTGTAGGTAGCTTTTTCTAGCTTATAAAGTCTTCACCCGAATACAATAATTGACAATATATATCAACATGCTCAAATGAAGTGATATAATATGCATAGAGATAAATAAATACAGAACGATTATATAGAGATAAATAAATACAGAACGATTATATACAAACACATAGGTAGAGACTTTATATGAAAGAAATGTAAGTCACATTGACGCAGTACTAGTATTGAGTATCTACATGTTTCACCAAATAGGATGACATCAACACGATAGCTGTATTAATGCATTAATTTTACATCTGAATTATTCATGGCGACTTGTACTCGATACAACATTATGTGATAAATATAGATTATAACATAGCATTTTTCATATCATATCCTTTATCAGCCCGAGGTCATGATATCAACCCGAGAGCCGATAGGCTCAGGAGATGATATATGAACGAGGGGTAATAAAGGGTATGATATGAAAAATGACATGTTATGATATGTTTATCATATATTTCGACTGATTTGTACCAAAATGTTTAGTCATTTTGGCTAGAATTAAATACATGCATATAGCTATAGAACAAGAACATTATTATTTTAATATACAAATCCAATAAATGCACGTTTTTTATTAAGCACTTTCAATATCATAAGAGAGAAATTGGTAGTTAATAATTTTCGGTGCAAATATTTTATAAAACAGTTGAATCCGCCCTGTCTGTAAACACAGTTTTCCGGAAATTCACGAAGGTAACTTACGCACATTGACGAAAAGGCATGTAATAACATTCCGGAAGCAGTTAATAAACTTGCTTTATCAGCCCGCTTGGACCATTCTTGTGAAACTGGGTGAAATAGATATCACTCCTCTTATTATTCTAAACAAAACTCAAAGTTTTAATACAGGGTAACATTTTAGCTTGATCAACTACAAGTATATGATGAAGTTTGTCAGTGACTTGCAATTGGTGGTTTTCTCTGAGTACTCCGTTTTCCTCCACCAAATAAAACTGACCGCTACTAAAATATTGCTGAAAATGGCATTTCACACCATGACCATATCAACAACCTTCCCCTCTAATATGACTTGGATCAAACTATATATACTTACTACTGACTGCCTCATCTAAAGAGGAAAAACATACACAAATTACATTAGGAATACTCTAGATTCTAGGTTGTTCAGTTAAAGCACACATGGATATTAAACATAGATGTCACAATGAGTATGACGTCTGTGAATTATGTATTAGTTAGTTATCAAATCGAATTGTTTAACATCAAATAATGATAAACTCTGACAATGGAAGGGTTATAATTCAGTACATCGTATTAGTAGAATGACACACCCCTTCCTGGTAAAAGACGAATGGAAGGTTGTCTGACATGACACCAAATGGAAAGTTGTAAAAAGAGGAAAGAAGATAAAACAAAAATCTAATTGTGGTCATGATCATATGGTAGTTGGATATACAAGTACATATGCAATCAGTGCCTATTACCACTAACGTTATGAATTTGAATCCCGCTCATGGTAAGCTGTACTTGATACAACTTTATGTGATAAAGTTTGTCAGTGAATTGCGACAAGTCTGTGGATTTCTCTGGGTACTCCGGTTTCCCCCACCAATAAACCTGATATAACTGACATATTGTTGCAAGTGGCGTTAAACACCATAACCACCCCTGTTATCCATCGGATGTACTAGACAATACCCTGTTGGGATCACATTTACCAGTTTAATTTTTCCACATGTTTCTTCCTGTCACAAGCCAGGACCTGGATTTCTAACGTTATATGTCATGGTATTGTTTGTTTTCAGAGGGTGAATGTGAGCATATATCGTTGGAGATCCAGTTATCAAAAGAGGAGGATTGGATCACATTAACATATTTAACCCCGCCATATGTTTGTCTGTCCCAAGTCAGGACCTGGCATTCCAAAGTCATATTGCGTGGTCTTTTTTGAGTTCAGTGACTTAAGGTGAGGGGTGATTAATAGTTTTTTTTGATATTGGTGGAATTGTTGACCATCAATGATTAAACTTTCTTTTCATAATCATATCATGTAGGTATATCTTACCTCTGGCAGTTAACACAATGTTATAATCTTTGCCATCAAAAACATCACATATTGTTGGGAGCGTTTCAAAATTTCCTACAAAAAGCAAAGCACAAAAGAGGTGTTATTATAGGGGTAATCTCAAAATATTAGACGAAATCAAACGCACATGGAGAGGTTTGTAATCACTATAAATTAGACCGAAGTATGCTGATTATACAAAACCAAGGTCAGGGTTAAAATGGCTGTTACTATGGTTTCCGTAAATAAATCATGTTAAATTGAGATTTATTTTTTAGGATGGTGAAAGTTATGGATCACATTTCAAAAACATGCCTTAAGAAAGATAGATCTTACTTTCAACAATATATTATCTGTTGTGCAAACAAAATAACAACAGCATATTTTGTATCATAGGTAGCACAACGGGTTCCAATACTGGAGCAGAAACGTTCGGAGCACTTGATCTCACCTTGAATTTCAGTGGAATTTTTTTTTGTGTATAATATTTTCGTGGACCACTGTCTATGTTGCTTTGAATGCATTTTCTGTATCGTTTATTGTCCTTCGGTTTCCTCCACCAATAAAACTGACCGCCACGATATAGCTGAAATAATGTTGAAAGCGGCGTTAAATACCATCAAACAAACAAACAAAGAATTTGCACTTACTGTATTCATTTGCATATATGACAAGGACGTCATCTTCTGGATGGTATAACGCATCTTTGTTACATCTATATAAGTCATGAGTTCCGTTGTTGATACTAAAAGAGAAAAGGTACAATAAATTGAAAACAACAAAAAATACAACATTGTCGTTACCAAGGTAAAATCGTATATAAATAATGTTATTCTAATAGGAAAATGTACCAATAAGATCGGAGCATTTACTTTGCAAATGGACGACGTCATTGATGAATTTGACATGTTTTTGCAACACAATTTAGAGTGAGGTCATCATTTTGTGCTACTCATTGTCTACTGAATATTTTAACATGAGCCGTCGTGGTCGTGATCATATGGTAGTTGGATTTACAACAAAGATGTTTAAGATGTTTCTTGTAATAACATATTCTACAATGAAAAGAAAGTCAAAGCACAAATCAGTGGCGGCGTTTTTGCACGTCTTGAATTCCATGGTATCCTAACCTCAGTTCACCCCCAGTTCTTAACGCATGGGTTTCTTTTGGCTATTGTATTATTTGTCCCTTTTCTTTTGGCTATTGCATTATCTCCCTTTTCCTTTGGCTATTGTATTATATGTCCCTTTTCTTTTGTCTATTGCATTATCTCCCTTTTCCTTTGGCTATTGTATTATATGTCCCTTTTCTTTTGGCTATTGTATTATCTCCCTTTTCTTTTGGCTATTGCATTATCTGTCCCTTTTCTTTTGGCTATTGTATTATCTCCCTTTTCTTTTGGCTATTACATTATCTGTCCCTTTTCTTTTGGCTATTGTATTATCCCCCTTTTCATTTGGCTATTGTATTATCCCCCTTTTCCTTTGGCTATTGCATTATCCCCCTTTTCTTTTGGCTATTGTATTATCCCCCTTTTCGTTTGGCTATTGTATTATATCTCCCTTTTCTTTTGGCTATTGTATTATCTCCCTTTTCTTTTGGCTATTGTATTATCTCCCTTTTCCTTTGGCTATTGTATTATCTCCCTTTTCTTTTGGCTATTGCATTAACTCCCTTTTCCTTTGGCTATTGTATTATATCTCCCTTTTCTTTTGGTTATTGTATTATCTCCCTTTTCTGTTGGCTATTGTATTATCTCCCTTTTCTTTTGGCTATTGTATTAACTCGCTTTTCTTTTGGCTATTGCATTATCTGTCCCTTTTCTTTTGGCAATTGTATTATCTCCCTTTTCTTTTGGCTATTACATTATCTGTCCCTTTTCTTTTGGCTATTATATTATCCCCCTTTTCATTTGGCTATTGTATTATCCCCCTTTTCCTTTGGCTATTGCATTATCTCCCTTTTCTTTTGGCTATTGTATTATCTCCCTTTTCTTTTGGTTATTGCATTATCTGTCCCTTTTCTTTTGGCTATTGTATTACCCCCTTTTCCTTTGGCTATTGTATTAACTCCCTTTTCTTTTGGCTATTATATTATCTCCCTTTTCCTTTGGCTATTGTATTATCTCCCTTTTCTTTTGGCTATTGTATTGTCTCCCTTTTCCTTTGGCTATTGTATTATCTCCCTTTTCTTTTGGCTACTGTATTGTCTACCTTTTCCTTTGGCTATTGTATTATCTCCCTTTTCCTTTGGCTATTGTATTATATCCCTTTTCTTTTGGCTATTGTATTATATCCCTTTTCCTTTGGCTATTGTATTATCTCCTTTTTCTTTTGGCTATTGTATTATCTCCCTTTTCTTTTGGCTATTGTATTATCTCCCTTTTCTTTTGGCTATTGTATTATCTCCCTTTTCCTTTGCCTATTGTATTATCCCCCTTTTCTTTTGGCTATTGTATTATCCCCTTTTCCTTTGGCTATTGTATGATCTCCCGTTTCCTTTGGCTATTGTATTATCTCCCTTTTCTTTTGGCTATTGTATTGTCTCCCTTTTCCTTTGGCTATTGTATTATCTGCCCCTTTTCTTTTGGCTATTGTATTATCTCCTTTTTTTTTGGCTATTGCATTATCTCCCTTTTCCTTTGGCTATTGTATTATCTCCCTTTTCTTTTGGCTATTGCATTATCTGTCCCTTTTCTTTTGGCTATTGTATTATCTGCCCCTTTTCTTTTGGCTATTGTATTATCTCCCTTTTCTTTTGGCTATTGTATTATCTCCCTTTTCCTTTAGCTATTGTATTATCACCCTTTTCTTTTGGCTATTGCATTATCTCCCTTTTCCTTTGGCTATTGTAGTATCTCCCTTTTCTTTTGGCTATTGTATTATCTCCCTTTTCTTTTGGCTATTGTATTATCTCCCTTTTCCTTTGGCTATTGTATTATCTCCCTTTTCTTTTGGCTATTGTATTTTATCCTGCAATGACAGCATTTACCGACCAATATAGCCTGCCTAATATATTTTTTGATATTGGTCAATTATAAATAGAACATTTTTTGATATTGGTCAGTTATAAATAGAACATACAAATGTAGAACGGGGCACATTAGGGGATATTGTTTTCAAATACATACATACAATTATTTCAAATACTTTTATCATCGTCCAGTAAACGTTTATTTACGATTTAAAATTGCAGGATAAATACAATACATGTGCCCTGTCGAAGCATGTAGATAAATATGTGTATTCGACGCGAAACGCGGGAAAAGACTCGGCGAAGCCTCGCCTTTTCCCGCGTTTCTAAGCCTCATACACATGTTTACCTATATGCCTCGACAGTGCACATGTATTGTATATATATGTCCCTTTTCTTTTGGCTATTGTATTATATGTCCCTTTTCTTTTGACTATTGTATTATCTCCCTTTTCTTTTGGCAATTGTATTATCTCCCTTTTCTTTTGGCTATTGCATTATCTGTCCCTTTTCTTTTGGAAATTGTATTATCTCTCTTTTCTTTTGGCTATTGTATTATCTCCCTTTTCTTTTGGCTATTGTATTATCCCCTTTTCCTTTGGCTATTGCATTATCTCCCTTTTCTTTTGGCTATTGTATTATCTCCCTTTTCCTTTGGCTATTGTATTATCTCCCTTTTCCTTTGGCTATTGTATTATCTCCCTTTTCTTTTGGCTATTGTATTATCTCCATTTTCCTTTGGCTATTGTATTATCTCCCTTTTCCTTTGGCTATTGCATTATCTGTCTCTTTTCTTTTGGTTATTGCATTATCTGTCCCTTTTCTTTTGACTATTGAATTATCTCCCTTTTCTTTCCGCTATTGTATTATCTCCCTTTTCTTTTGGCTATTGTATTATCCCCCTTTTCCTTTGGCTATTGTATTATCTCCCATTTCTTTTGGCTATTGTATTATCTCCCTTTTCCTTTGGCTATTGTATTATCCCCCTTTTCCTTTGGCTATTGTATTATCTCCCTTTTCCTTTGGCTATTGTATTATCTCCCTTTTCTTTTGGCTATTGTATTATCTCCCTTTTCCTTTGGCTATTATATTATCTCCCTTTTCTTTTGGCTATTGTATTATCCCCTTTTCCTTTGGCTATTGTATTATCTCCCTTTTCCTTTGGCTATTGTATTATCTCCCTTTTCTTTTGGCTATTGTATTATCTACCTTTTCCTTTGGCTATTGTATTATCCCCCTTTTCTTTTGGCTATTGAATTATCTCCCTTTTCCTTTGGCTATTGTATTATCTCCCTTTTCTTTTGGCTTAAGTATTATCTCCCTTTTCCTTTGGCTATTGTATTATCTCCCTTTTCTTTTGGCTATTGTATTATCCCCCTTTTCCTTTGGCTATTGTATTATCTCCCTTTTCTTTTGGCTATTGTATTATCTCCCTTTTCTTTTGGCTATTGCATTATCTGCCCCTTTTCTTTTGGCTATTGTATTATCTCCCTTTTCTTTTGGCTATTGTATTATCCCCCTTTTCCTTTGGCTATTGTATTATCTCCCTTTTCTTTTGGCTATTGTATTATCTCCCTTTTCTTTTGGCTATTGCATTATCTGCCCCTTTTCATTTGGCTATTGTAGTATCTCCCTTTTCTTTTGGCTATTGCATTATCTCCCTTTTCTTTTGGCTATTGTATTATCTCCCTTTTCTATTAACGGCTTCTGATTAGGGACCGTAGTGATGGTGATAGTATGGTGGTTGGATTTACAACTACATAAGCAATCAATACCCATCACCACTAACGTTGTTATTTCGAATCCCGCTCAGGCGAGGTGTACTCGATTCAACATTATGTGATGAAGTTTTTCCGTGACTTGCATGCGGCAGATCGGTGGTTTTCGACTCCGGGTCCTCCGGTTTTCTCCAACAATAAAACTGACCGCCTTGATATAGCTGAAATTTTGTTGAAAGTGGCGTTAAGCACCATAAACTTAACATTAGCCCTTGATTACTATTACCTTCAATATTTTATTATCGAGTAAGCTTGAAAATATATCTTACCTTAAGCTATAAAACGGCCCTGATCTTTCGATGCATTGTAAGTGTGTCAGTACGAATCAGTCGTCTCAATAAAAGTCAGATTCCATGGGAGACTATACACTGCGGTGGTTGAAAGACTACCAACAAAGTTATAAGTTCTGTGTTGTCTACTGCATGTCCATACACAGAGTCCGTTTACTGGAAAACAATATTATAAATTGATCACTTGCACACAAATTTTCCGACTTGATTCTAATGTTATGCGTATTTAAGCTCTTGGTTGTATTGCCCCAGGAGGCCGCCGTGCTCGTGATCGTACGGTAGTTGGATTTACAACTACCTGTGCAATCAGTGCCTATCACAACTAAAGTTGTGAGTACGAATCCCGTTCATGGCGAAGTGTACTCGATAGTTTTATGTGATAACGTTTGTGTCTGTGAGAGGCAGGTCAGAGGTTTTCTCCACCAATAAAACTGACCGCCACGATATAGTTGAAATATTGTTGAACACAGTAAATTGCTGTAAACGGTAATTTGCTTGACACAGTAAATGGCTGTAAACGGTAATTTGCTTGACACAGTAAATTGCTGTAAGCGGTAATTTGCTTGACACAGTAAATTGTTGTAAACGGTAATTTGCTTGTCACAGTCAATTGTTATAAACGGTAATTTGCTGTACACGGTAAATTGCTGTAAACAGTAATTTGCTTGGCACAGTAAATTGCTGTAAACGGTAATTTGCTTCGCACGGTAAATTGCTGTAAACAATAATTTGCTTGACACAGTAGATTGCTGTAAAGGGTCATTTGCTTGACACGATAAATTGCTATAAACGGTCATTTGCTTGACACGGTAAATTGCTGTAAACGGTAATTTGTTTGACACGGTAAATTGCTGTAAATGGTAATTTGCTTGGCACGGTAAATTGCTGTAAACGGTAATTTGCTTGACACACTAAATTGCTGTATACGGTAATTTGCTTGACACAGTATATTGCTGTAAACGGTAAATTGCTGTAAACGGTAATTTTCTTGACACAGTAAATTGCTGTAAACTGTAATTTACTTGACTCGGTATATTGCTGTAAACGGTAATTTGCTTGACACGGTAAACTGCTGTAAACTGTAATTTGTTTGACACAGTAAATTGTTGTAAGCTGTAATTTGCTTGACACAGTAAATTGCTCTCAATTGTAATTTTCTTGAAACGGTAAATTGCTGTAAACGGTAATTTGCTTGACACAGTAAATTGTTGTAAACGGTGATTTGCTTGACACGGTAAATTGCGGTAAACGGTCATTTGTTTGACACAGTAAATTGCTGTAAACGGTCATTTGCATGACACAGTAAATTGCTCTAAGCTGTAATTTGCTTGACACGTAAATTGCTGTCAATTGTAATTTGCTTGACACGATAAATTGCTGTAAACGGTAATTTGCTCGACACAGTAAATTGTTGTATCGGGTAATTTGGTTGACACGGTAAATTGCTGTAAACGGTCATTTGCTTGACACGGTAAATAGCTGTAAACGGTAATGTGCTTGACATGGAAAATTGCTGTAAACTCTAATTTGCTTGACACAGTAGATTGCTGTAAACAATAATTTGCTTGACACGGTAAATTGCTGTCAACGGTAATTTGATTGACATGGTAAATTGATGTAAACGGTAGTTTGATTGACACGGTAAATTGCTCTAAACGGTAATTTGATTGACACGGTAAACTGCTGTAAACAGTAATTTTCTTGACACGGTAAATTGCTGTAAACGGTAATTTGCTTGACATAGTAAATTGCTGTATACTGTAATTCTCTTGACATGGTACATTGCTGTAAGCTGTAATTTTTTGACACCGTAAATTGCTGTAAACTGTAATTTGCTTGAACCAATGTATTTTAGGCATTTTCTCTCTTATTTTTTCTTTAATAGTGAAAACCATAAGGAATATCTTTTCAAATCTGATTGACCGCCACGATATAACTGAAATATTGTTGAAAGTGGCGCTAAACACCATAACCACACTCAAATTCGATTGTTCGATCGAATTTATATCTGAAGATTTTATGGCCATTGGAAAATACCACCACAAAAAACTGTATTAAAATTGTATGAAATTTGATACTTGTCGTCCTAAATATGCATGAATTATTTGGCGCTTGACGCTAAGAAACAATGCTCGAGGTTGTTCTTGATATGCATGAACTATTTGGCGCTTGATGCGAAAAAACAATGTTCGAGATTGTCCTAAATATGCATGAACTATTTGACGCTGGACGCGACGAAACAATGCTCGAGATTGTCCTAAATATACATGAATTATTTGCCGCTTGAGGCGAAGAAACAATGATAGAATTGTTCTTAATAAAGGAAAAAGTCCTTATAACTGTAGGCTGTCCGATTTTTTCCTTCTATATTGATAGCCAAATATCTGTTCACCGGAAGTTTAAAAAATAGATCAATTGATATTTAGAAACGCAAATGAAATATATTTCAATGAAAAATTCCCAATTCTTTAATTATTTACTCTATGCAAAATCAAAATAAACTTGAAATACAATTCTAATAAACACATTTCTTTCTACGAAACTCCCGACGGAAGAGCGGCGTACAGTAGGTAAAATGAACGGAACAGCCATAGCATATCGGCTACAAAATGCATTCAAAATAAAAGATAATAACGTGTACGATTATCGTATTATTGAAATTTCATTGGAGGATTTCCATTTGGCCAGTTGATCGTTATTTGCTGTATTTTAGTGTGGTTGTAATGCAAAAAAATGGCGTAGTTACACTGTAAATAAAAATGGGGTCTTGAATGGGATATCTTTGTTAGCAGACGAATATCTTCTAACCCGCCTAAGTATTTCTTCGCACAAAACATTTTTGAATTTGTAAGTTGTTTTTTATCAACCTAAATCTCATATTTTGATCATGAGTAGACTGGTGACCAAAAAGCATTCCTATGCTGATATTTTAAAGGATTCCATGGAACAAACTCAAAATAAAAATCAAAAGAACCCTACCCATGAAACACCTGTGCCTGCAACTGTCCTCCCCAACAATTTTGACAATGAGACTAAAACTTCTGACTTCCCCTAAGGAAATTTATGTTGAAATTATTAAGATGCGCTCTCCTTATCAAAATATAATCCCATATCCATCAAATTTTCAAGGTACACCTGCCATGCCTATGCCTATGGGCTATGAACAATTTCAACCACCATCAAATAATTTAAATGCCAATAACTCTAAGAAAATAAAGATAGAGAATGACCATTCACAAAATATAACCCCACAACAACCAAATGTACAGCATGTACAGGGTTCACCTATGCCTATGGGCTATGAACAATTTAAACCCCCACAAAATAATGTAAATGCCCCAAACTCTAGAAGAATTAAAATAGAAAGTGAAGATTTTCTTATTTATGATGTTCCAGGATATGGCCAGTGCTTCTTGCTCAGAAATTTACAACAACTTTGATTTTTATGAAGACCAGTTAAAACTTAGTTACCATTCCAATATTTCAAGGCATGAATATCGGAATAAAATGGTTCATGGTAACCAATGGGCTACAAACACTGAGATTTCATTTGCTACTAGAATTGTGCAAAGCACTACTAATATTTGGTTACAGGGAAGAGATGGACATAACAATATCTGTTTCACTAAAGAAGAATATATAAATTCTTCTCTCAGTTGAAATGTGGATTTGCTTCTACACATGAATCATTTCAAATTGCTTATAAAAAATTATAATAAGCAAAATGGTTTCCAGTTTCATTCGACAAGCATTGCAATACAGCAGAAAAGCAATGAAGATTCATTTTCAAAACTGAATAACATATATAAAAACAAAATATCAAAAGGAAAAAAAAACATGAAAAGAGAAAACAACCACAGGAAAAATCATCCACATCTGGAGAAAAAATAAAACTGACAAAATCTAACACAAATGTAGAACAGAAAAATCCAACACAAAAAATATTGCTTAGTTTCTAAATATTAGGAAAGATAACAGACATCTGAATTTGAATCTTATTTTTATTATAGTAAAGTATGTTTCGATCTATATTTAAGATCTTTTAAAAGATCTATATATTTTATAAGATTTTTTTTTTTTGCAAGCAAACATACCTTCAGTCTTCAGTTACACGGTCAAAGAGAGATAACTCCAGCCAAATAGTAAATTTAAACCAAACTTTAAAAAATACTTGAAAAAAAATACATTCCCTTCTCATGCCTCCCTCTAAACATTATAGAACTTTGTCCTTCAAACAGGTTGTACCTGTCTCATAATATTCATGAACTATTTGCCACTGGATGCGAAGAAATTATGTTCAATATTGTCCTAAATATTCATGAACTATTTGACGCTGGACGCGACGAAACAATGTTCGAGATTGTCCTAAATATACATGAATTATTTGCCGCATGAGGCGAAGAAACAGTGTTCGAGTTTGTCCTGAATAGACATGAACTTTTTGCCACTGGCCGCGAAGAAACAATGTTCGAGATTGTCCTAAATATGCATGAACTAGTTGGCCCTTGAGGCGAAGAAACAGTGTTCGAGATTGTCCTTAACATACATGAACTATTTGGCGCTTAAAGCGAATAATTTTTTTTGAGATTGTCCTTAACTCTTTGACTGCGACGTTTCGTGTATAATCGTAACGTCGTGTGCGGTATTATTCCTGACGTTATGACCCTTTCATCAGGGTGACGTCATTTTAACAGCAATGTGACATTTCTTACTTTTTCTTTTTTTATCTTAAAGTGGTTTTATATGTGCAATATCTGTATCTGACTTCAAATTGTGTAATCCAATTATAATGTATTTGAGTAACTTATTCTTAAAGAAAATAAAAATAAAAGTAAATTTATTTCCCAAGGGACATATAATATGTCCCTAGCGCAGTCTACCAACAAGGGACATATATGTCCCTAGCGCAGTCAAAGGGTTAATATGCATGAACTGTTTGCTAAGCAACAACTAGTTGGTTTGGTTGGTTTATGGTGCTAAACGCCACTTTCAACAATATTCAGTTTTATCCCCGGTTTAAAAATGATAGCAACTTTTGATTGGTTAAAACCCGGGCATAGAAAAAAAACATATTCCCGGGTGTTGCTAGGCCATATTACCGGGTGTAACTAGCCATTTAACCAATCAAATGTTGCTATAATTTTCAAAGCGGGGATAATATGATGTCAAAGTTCGCGACGTTACGCTCCAATATCAAATGTAGTTAATTGTGGCTATATATTGAATATAAAGCCGTTAATTTGATTAACTGTAGGGTTACCAAAGGTAGTACCCTACATTGGGTAAAAAACACTCGAAACTTTCATATTATTTACTTATTCTTTCCAAAAACAAAGAAAACGTCACTTTTACGTGGCCCACCGAGGTCCAAAATGTCTTATTTTTAACTATAACCGGGGATAAATTCGTTATTTAGGTTCCTATCCGTAGATATGGAGATTTTAACACCCTTCAGTAGCCTGTACACCCTTCGGCTGCGTCCCAGGATGTACTTGGCTACTTCAGGGTGTTAGGAACGTAAATAACTTATAATATCGTGACAGTCAGTTTTATTAGTGGTGAAAACCGGAGTACCCTGTGAAAATCACCGACCTGCCATATGTCACTGACAAACTGTACCACATAATGTTGTATCGAAGCAACAATTAAACAATCAATCAATAAAGTTAATTCAAACAGAAAACTTACCACCAAGATGAGCACCAAAAGCCATAGTAACCAATACCAAGACAGCACATCTTATTATTGTCTCCATGTTGAGCTGTACCTGTGATATTTCACTGAGGCTACAAGTAGATATATATATATAAATAAATTTTAGAGTCACATGTCATTGTATGCGTGTTTCGGTTGGTTTAAAAAGTTGAGAGTATTTTTATATGTACTGAATCTAAAAATAGACGTCTTTCTCAAGGTGTCGCGTGCCGTTGTCATCAGGCGATTTTCTTTAAATGAGGCACCTTTGGGGTTATTTAAATTTATTTCCGATTATTTGCCTTATTTTGAAAAAAATATATATTCCTCAATATCATAACAAAAAAAGTTTGAATTAATTTATAAGGATTGATCCAAATTATTTGTTCGATTCATTCGAAATAACCTCAATCAGGTTGTGCACACCCTTGCGTAACCCGTTACTTCTTTATGAACCGAACAAACATTGCGATCAATCCTTAAAATATTCTCGGTAATTTTTTATTTATGCGCATTAAATTTGATGTCAACTTTTTTATTTGATCTATATTTTTTTTCAATATCTTAATTCGTACTTGAGTTGTAGTTCATACATACATACACTCGTAATCACCAAATGTTACAAAGATTAAAAAACCAATATCTATATACAAAACCATTAACTCGGAAAGTGTGTAGCATGGAGTACAAGTTCACTAAGAATCGTTGTCCCTATACTGTATCACAAGGACTTATTGACAATTTGTAGACACAGAAGTTGCAGAACCCCTGCCTTGGGAATGTGCATAGCAATTGGTCCACTTACACAGTGCTTCGGCACTGACATAGTTTATTATATATATTTATTATTGAAATTTACTGTTCCAAAAAATGTGATTATTTTCAAATCTAAGGTTCTCCTTCTTCATGCATGGTTGACCTTGGCATCATGTTTAGGCCTTTGGTTTATTGCTTCCAAACATTTTTAAATTATTAGGGTTTACAATATTTTGATATCGAGCGAAACCTGATGAAGGTTATTTCAGAAACGAATCGTGCTCAGTAAGTTTGATATCGAGCGTACCTGATGAAGGTTATTCCAGAAATGAATCATGCTCAGTAAGTCTGATATCTACGTAGTTTTAGACAGGTTCATTGCCTCGAGGTGTGTCAAGGTTTTGCAAACACTTTGTGGATAGAGACACTTGCTATGGGACCGCATAGCAATGGTTTTACAAATACTTTGTGGACACAGACCATTGTCATGGGACCGTATGAAAAGAGGTTTACAAACACTTTCTGGACAGAGACTCTTGTCATGGGACCGTATGACAAGGGTTTTACAAACACTTTGTGGACACAGACCATTGGCATGGGACCGTATGACAAGGGTTTTACAAACACTTTGTGGACACAGACCATTGTCATGGGACCGTATGACAAGGGTTTTACAAACACTTTCTGGACAGAGACGCTATGCATGGTACCGTATGACAAGGGTTTTACAAATACTTTGTGGACACAGACCATTGTCATGGGACCGTATGACAAGGGGTTTACAAACACTTTCTGGACAGAGACTCTTGTCTTGGGACCGTATGACAAGGGTTTTACAAATACTTTGTGGACACAGACCATTGTCATGGGACCTTATGACAAGGGGTTTACAAACACTTTCTGGACAGAGACTATTGTCATGGGACCGTATGACATGGGTTTTACAAATACTTTGTAGACACAGACCATTGTCATGGGACCGTATGACAAGGGGTTTACAAACACTTTCAGGACAGATACTCTTGTCATTGGACCGTTTGGCAAGGGATTACAAACACTTTTTGAGCGTATGACCCCTTCCTTGTGAATGTGTATGACAATGGAACCACGAACACTATGAAGAGACATAAGGTGTGTCAAGGGTCCACTTGCACTTTGTATATGTTTGTTTGATGGTGTTCACGCCACTTTCAACAATATTTCAGTTCTATCTGACGGTCAGGTATTATTGGTGGTGGAAACCGGTGGACTCGGAGAAAACCAGCGATCTGTCGCAAGTCACGGAAAAACTTTATCACATAATGTTGTACACCTTGCCCTGATCGAGATTCGAACTGACAACATCAGTGGTGATAGGCACTGATTACATAGGTAGCTGTATTCCAACAACCATGCGATCACAGCCAATACGGCCCCTGTATACATAGGCATGTAGGGACCAACGCCACGATCAGAACATTTCCACGACCAACTGCTACTGATCTCTGTTCAGAGATTCCGAATGTGACAACATTCATCTTCTTGACAGTAGATTCATGATGATGATGATAACTCATTTCGAATTAATAGATTTCGCTACCCTACAAATAACCTCTTACGTAGAGAGTAGAAATTCTTCTTAAATTGTTTGCCGGAAGCTAAGCTAAGTTAAGCCGCACAAAAATATAACCCATGAACATCCAATATGTAAGACATACTAAGTTAAATATAATCATGCTAAGCTAATTAAAACTTTAAATTTTATCCATGAAAATAATTGAAATATAGAAAATTGTTTAAACTATAACTTTATCAAACTTTTAAGTAACTGACATGTGAAAAGTAGTGCGATTTATACGCCTAATGCATACGAGGTTATTAGTAGGGAAGCGAGAGTAGTTACGATTGAGATTTTGTATTGTTGGTCGACAATGTTAGACTTTCTATATCCGGTGGGAAGCACAATCAACGCATCAATTTGCATTGCATCTTGGGTACTTTTTAATTACAATGCCAAAGACTCTATGAATGTATAACTAGCATTTCATAAGCACTTTATCTTAGCTAAAACGCTGTGAGTTCGAATCCCGTTCATAGCGAGGTGTACTCGATACAACATTATGTGATCAAGTTTGTCATTGACTTGCGACAGGTCGGTGGTGTTCTACATGTACTCCTGTTTCCTCCACCAATAAAACTGAAAACCATGATACAGCTGAAATATTGTTTAAAATGGCGTTAAACACCATAAATCAAACCTTAACTAAAACGCAATTGTTCAGAGGAGTTGTAATCAATAGCGGAGAAACTAGCTCCAATTTTCTATGCCCCTTGGATCTCTCAGTGATAGAAACAATGTTTTCTTGCGTGGGTACACTATGGTCGGCTGAAGTATTCTTATCATTTGTACATGTCATTATTGAAATTAAAATGGTTTTTTTTTGTACAAAAAAATATTATAAGAAATGGATGTGGTCGAGTGGTCTAGGACGCTGGACGTAAGGCTAAGCAAATGGTGCTGCAGTGTATCAATGGTGTGGGTTCAAATCCCGTCGAGGGAAGAACAAATATTTGACAGGTCTAAAATTAATTCTAACACTGTTTGGTTTATTTTTCACACCAATATATATATATATATATATACCAATGGAATTAATTTAAGAAATATTTCTCCCATGTCATGTTTTATGCTCATTTTAAAACGAGGAAGCATTATATTTGGCGATATTTCACACCAGGCGATAGCGAGGTATACAATTTAGACAGATATAATGCCTAACCATGTTAAAATGAGCATAAAACATGACCTTGAGAATTATTTAGATTCTAATAGGAAATTTACAGTGATTTTGTAAATAATTGCGGCCTTATAGATACGCAAGCATTTGGCTGTTCCGATTCCCTCCCCGAATGCCCATTTCGCATTTTATGATGAATTACAGAAACAGTAATGACTAAGTCAGCGAATATAAAGTTGCCTATGTTTAAAACGTTATGCAAACTATGGCTTCAATGAATTATTTTGATTCTAGTCGGCACAATCTAACGTATATTCTGAAGTGGAAGTCGGTAATGGAAATGCATGTAATATCAAACTCCACTAAACTTCATGTTTTCAGTAGTTTTCCTACATTGATAACTAGACGGTGGTGCAATTAAGTTACTGGGATCGCAACCAACTTTACTGTTCATTATTTCAAACTGATGTCATTATTACATATACATAACAATATAATACAAATATAGATTTCAAATTTAGTGGTCACGAAGCGTTTCTGCAATAACTGTAGTCCCTATTTTTAAATAAAACACCAGATGCTAAAACAACACAAATAACATTTTCACCACTAGTTAATATGAAATATGAATTGTCTGTAACAAGAACATGTATCTATAAACAGAAACGCATAATTCTTTATTTCAAAATGCTATTATGTGTACTCCAAATCGATTTTTACCAGCAATGCTTTGGTATATTGAGCTAACATTTCACAAACGAATCTCAACAGGATGCTGAAAAAAGAGTCAACAAACCAAAATAAAACACGGTAAATTGGGTCAATGTTCGGTGACATTAACGTCAGTATCTATTGTGACCACCATATGCGGCTAACACTGTTCTCCATACCCTGGCAAAGATCGAATATTGTTTTTATTCGGATCTATGGTATCCTTTGTCATTCATGTTACAACGCTTGTCTGAGCTTGCCCTATCGTTGAGGTGGTGATTGGCGTTGGGGGAGCTTCTATGAAGTCATCGCAAAGATGTTTTATGGGGTTCAAGTCTGAAGATTTTGAGGGTCATGGCAATACAGTAATGTTGCACTGAGCTGGAAATCCATGGTTGCCTTGCTGTATGGAGTTGGCCATTGTCCTGCTGAAATATCTCCCTCTGTCCGAAATTCTCTATATACATGGTATACCAGTAGCAGTGACTGTAGCAGTGACTGTTCGATTACGTAGATGGAATAGCCCGATATACCGATCTTGGGTTGGTGTAGCGATGCGTGGCCTACCACTTCTAGAGCGCTCTTGAGCTGATCCAGTTTGATTTAATCTCTGCCAAAGGCGTGAACATTTGGTCTTGTGAACGATGAATTGTTGGGCGACTTCAGTTTGATATTGTCCAGCTTAAGGACGGCCTATGACGTTTCGTGTAGCAGGCTCCAATCTGACCATAGCGGTATTTCACAGTAGCAATTATATTTGCCTGTTTCATACCCATGTTTTATACTGCATGAACATAGTTGTCTGCGCGATAACTGGAACCTTCATTTTTCAGCTCTTTAAAAGATATACTTGACGAATTGCCAAATTGCTCCTTCCGACACCTTGTATATCTCATTGCGTAAATATTTAATTATCTAATATTCATTTATTTATTTATTTATTCGAAATGAATTCTTTTTAATATTAATGGTAAATATGATGTATAATTTTGTTTTTTGGTCAGAGAGCTGTGATGTTACACTTAGTGATATTGGAAAGAAAGAGACAGAGAAACCTGTCGCCATTTGACATCCTGCGCCTCCAGCACCACCTCTCCTAATCCTCCTATATAAATTATCCACAATTGTATCAAACTTATTCTGTGCAAACTCTTCTCTAACACTCTTCTTAATCCGCAAGCAGAAGCCCAATCAATATCACCTGAGATTGTATTACATAGAAATGCCTACTAACCACCCAATTCATAATCAGGAACCCATCCTCCGTAATATATCTTACAATAAATATATCCATAAATTCTCTCCTTAATGATTAATCTTTATTCCATGATCTGAAAGTTGTATCTCTCAGTTACTGTCACCTGTGCCAATTCTAATATAACAATAGATCTGTAAAAATATATATTAACATTGTTATGAAATGGAATATAAAATGATATGGAATTTCAGTTTTATTAAAAAGGTATCGTGTTCGTGTTGTCGTCGGAACATTTGTGAAAAGTAACGGATCTGATTATAAACAACAAATTTTATTACGACAGAATATATTCATCAGCAATCCTTATTATAAAACATAATAAAGGGCGGATCCCTTTTAACGGTAGGCTATACGATTGTTGGTAATAAGTCATACTCCTACAAAATATATTCATAGCCAAATATATGTTCACCGGAAGCATGAAATTATAGAACAAAGTGGTATTTAAAAACAAAATAAAAATTATTTCAATGAGAAATTCACAAATCTGTAACCATTTCAGTTCTTCTCAGTTGAAATAAACTTAAAAGAAAATTTGAATATCAAAATCGCGTGCTACCATGGCTACGAGAAATGATCGCTTACAGTGTACATGGATGACGTCATTTTCTAGTGTGCACATATGTATTGCATTTCGTCTGCTTCGGAGAGGAAACATGAAATTGCATCCACTTCTTGGTCATCCTGTCTGAAAACTTTGTGAGCTGGTGTCAAACATTGAAGAACAGCTCTTCATCGTTTTTATGTATACAGGAAACCTATCGATCATATCCACGATCTCGCAATTTGAAAGTGATTCAAAAATGTGTACATTTCATTTGATTTGAAGTGCATTTGTGTATGATGTCTAGACAACTGATCTCGGATTTTGTCAGGTAAGCCTTTTAACACATTTTCCATGGCAAGGTTAAACACATTGCAATTTCGTCTGACCACAACTCCCCTTTTCACTGCCAGGCATGGATTTTTTCCCTCTCTTTCATCATTTTTTTCATGATATGTGATTGGGGTAGTCCGAATTTCCTTTGCCGTCGTATTTTTTTTATTTTCGTGACTCTCGATTTATGTCTCTTATTGATTTACCGTGATTTGTGAAATTCTAAAAAATGTCAAATTTTAATTTCCAATCTTCAATCTTTGTCGTATTTTCCGTGAATTTTGATTTGGATTTATTTCTAATTTTCTGAGATTTGTGACCAGATCCCCCCCCCCCCCCCCTCCCATTTTATTCTTAAATTTTCGTCTATGGAAAACGTATTCAAAAAAATTGTCATTATCGTCAAATAGGCTTCGCCCTTCACTATGTTGTGCCTGTCTCATATTTTGTCATTAACCTGTAGAAGCAGCTTATGTTGCATTAAATATTTAGAGTCTTTGGCGGAAAAACTAAAAATCTCCGAACTAACAATATAAAATTGGTTTTGATAGATATTGTTGTTTGTCTTATGTTATATTAGTTACATAGAAACACACTGATTTAATTGATATAATAATAAATTTATCTATATATTTTGCATACAATATGTTCATTTGGACCTAATAATTGGAGTAACAAATTCATAAAATATATTTTGTTATTTGATTTCGTTCAGAATATTTATCCCGTTATAATGTATTATTAAATTGTCAGATTCAAATTAACGATCAATAAAAGTTCTACAAATCATATATTTGTTTTTTTAAATGGTGTCCAATATGAACACTATATTTAGAAAGAAATGATATGGACGTAAATGAACATGACGGACTACCGAACATTACACTTGGACATAAATTAAAGTAAATGACCAGCTTGTAGTAAGAAAGAATATGGATGTAAATGAACATAAAAAACTATCAACATTACACTAGTAAAGGAACAGCTTGTAATAATAAAGGACATGGATGTGAATGACCATAAGGCACTATCGAACATTACATTTAGACACGAATTAAGGTAAAGGAACAGCTTGTAGTAAACAAAGATACGAATGTAAATGAACATGAGACACTATCGAACATTATATTTAGAGACACATTAAAGTAAAGGAACATCGCTTTTGTTGGAAATATAATATGCTATGGTTCCATACCATCTTACAGTATCCTATTAGAGGTCATGTACAGGTGAACTTTCGTGTATGAATACTTCTTTGTCAGCTCAACCAATGAGAGAAAACTGTGATGTGATAATAAAATAAAGAGAAAGTGGCGATCATATCTTGCCATTTGCTTTTTCAATGGCTCATCGTGAGTTCATCTGGACATGACCTCTAATTGGAATTGTCAGATGTTACGGAGTTTGAGAGGAGGCGTAGCGTATCACAACAGGTGATTTTAAACAATTTGTGATTGTACATTTTGTCCGTTTGGTTGAAAGAACTCCACAGATAATGGGATGAACAGAACAAACCGAAAACATATTAAAGAACACATCATGGAAAGACATGACAATATAAGGCATATGACATATCGAATGAAGTAAGTAATCCGAGTGGACAAGCCCATTCAAATCGTAAGACACAAATGATAAATGGACACATCACGGATGGACATGACAATATAAAGCATATGATACATTGTATGTGTCTTATGATTTGAAAATATATACTGATGGCCTAAAAATCTTTCGTTCACAAGAACTACTTCCTGTATCCTCGGATACACGCGTACAATATGGCGGCGGCGAGAGCACGTCGACTCCGTCAGGATACGCAGTAATCTGGTACGTGTGGACTAGATTCGGCCCTTACAAAAGTCGTACACGATATATCTCGGCCCAAAAAATGTCGAAACTATTTTGTTGCAATGGATGAGCGTGAAATTGGCAGATAATTTTCAGATTCGCGAGCATTCATGGCCGTGCCTGTTTCATATATCTGAGTTAATATTGCTTAAGAAAAATTATTGGACTTCGTCCCAAGTTAGGTAACACCTATTATCATAATTGTATGTGCTATAATCATGAGCCTTGACATTGTAAGACTTTAATAATTGTATGTGTTATAATCATAATGATTTAAATTTTAGATAATGTGGATTTTGCTTCGCTAGCACTACAGGTCGCACCTGTCTCATATTATAGTATGCTTTGCATTGGCATGTCCACTTGTAATGTGTTCTTTCATCATATGTGTCCTAAGTTGTTTTGTTTGTTTTTGTCCATTCTGATTGATTTCTTCATTCCATGTGTCATACGCCTTATATTGTCATGTCCACCGGTAATGTGTTCTTTCATCAAATATGCCCTATATTGTATTTTGCAATTACATTCGGATCGCTTTCTTAATCCGATGTGCCTTACGCTTTATGATATCATGTTTACTCGGATGTGTTCTTTTATCCAAGGTGTCCTTTTTTTATTTTTTTCCTATCCATTCGGAATGCTTTCTCCATTCCGATGTATATATGCTTTACATTATCAGGACAACCTGTGATGTGTTCTTTTGTCCTATGTGTCTCATGTTTTGCTTTGTCTTGTCCATTGGCATTGCTTTTTCATCCGATTTGTTATATGTTTTATATTGTCATATCCACTCAGGTAGTATCCTTTTAGCCCATGTGTCTTATGTGTTATTTTGTCTTTGGCCATTCGGATACCTTTCTCCATCCGATGTGTCATAGGATTTATATTTATATGCCACCAAGATTTGCCTGTATAAATAAAGGACTAAAATATATGTTGATGAAGATTGACTCCCTGCCATGAATAGTGTGTGGGTTAAGCCGCAGCAACTCCGCTTGTTTTTGTTGGGAGTAAAGAATATACAAATTTCCATTTTCATGTCATTTATTTAATGACGAAATGTAACAAAACTAATAACTAAAACAATGTCACAAATATAAAGGGAGTGATAAAGAAGCATGTATATCATATAACAAATATCAAACTGTTAATAAGTAATCACTCCCTTTCAAAGTATATCAGCTCCCTAAAACAAAAAGGGGTGACATCTAAAACAACCGCATCTAAAACGGCCTCACAAATATAGTAAAAATGAAAATAACACTAACCATCAATTTAATACAAAGTATTTTGTAAGCAAATAATTCAATAATAACTAGAAAATATTTACATAAAAACAAACATAACTGGCTAGAATGAATCAATGTGGAAAGTTAGGGGTGGTGGAGGGATTGTTAACTTTTAACTCCAAAAAGTGTGACCTTTGCACATCAATAAATTGTCATCTATCACGTGATCAGCTATATAAAGATAATGCAATCATGTACGGAGATTGCAATGCAATCATGTATCTGATAAATTGATTACTGCAAACTTCGGTCACATAAATCATTTTATTTACAATAAAATGTCATTTATATGCCACCAAAATTTGCCTGTATAAATAAAGGACTAAAATATATGTTGATGAAGATTGACTCCCTGCCATGAATAGTGTGTGGGTTAAGCCGCAGCAATTCCGCTTGTTTTTGTTGGGAGTAAAGAATATACAAATTTCCATTTTCATATCATTTATTAAATGACGAAATGTAACAAAACTAATAACTAAAACAATGTCACAAATATAAAGGGAGTGATAAAGAAGCATGTATATCATATAACAAATATCAAACTGTTAATAAGCAATCACTCCCTTTCAAAGTATATCAGCTCCCTAAAACAAAAAGGGGTGGCATCTAAAACGGCCACATCCAACTGAGGTTTTGGGGATGAATATTTGTAATAAAACAGAAAGTTGGCAACTGCCAAACCCGGAGTTGATGGATCTGGAGTAAAATTTTTGATGTAAGAAGTATACTTTTTTTTTTTTTTTTTTTTTTTTTTTTTTTTTTTTTTGTGGGGGGGGGGGTATTTATTATGCATGATGTCATTTTAATAGCCATGCAAATTTATAGGCCCAAATTACAACAAACTTGTACGCATGACTAATATAATTGCTGACTATAGATACCCTGTAGCTACTAAACTACAAATAAACAAGAAAAGTATTTTTGAGCAGCCAAATGCTGACCTCAAACTATAAAACAATATGCATATTAATGTCAAGCTAAGAGTTCACCTAAAAATTTAAAAGATAATATTCAATTTTAAACAATAGCAAAATAACATGAAATTTATTACAGTAATAATTGAGCCATCAGCTAGCAAAATATGAACTACCAAGTAATATACCTTTTGTATTATGTATGATGAAATAATATCTTGTGCCTCTAATAAAAAGTGTATGAGCAGGCAAATCCTGATCTCATACATGTATGTTAATCTAAAACTATAATGTGTATTGTCTACAGATGATTACATTGTTAAATTATGATATGGGTAAGCAAATTCAAAGATGGGCAGGCAAATCCTGACCCCATATTGAATAACAAGCAAGCATGAGACCTTGATATGAAATGTTGGAATGCGTATGTATTTTTGAACTGCATCCGAATTCCATCGTCCTATTTTTCTTATGTATTGTTCTGAAAATCCTTTGTTTGCCAAATGAGTTGCCCCTCCTATCCTAAAGCTATGACCTTTATAAAATGAAGGATTAATACCAATAAATTTAAGTAGATCAGTCATTTTATTTGTAACAAAAGCATATGGAATTGGTGAACCACCTTGAAATTGAAATAATGGACCTGATCTTAACTTAAACATCTGTACATAGGTGTACATGGCTTGAACTGGACATAAATTAGGTTCTTGAGCATTAGTGATGAGGGTAATTGTGACCGGCTGATTATTTTTTATATTCTTGAAATGCCGTAAAGTGATTGTTAGGTTTTTTGGGAAACCACAACTATCATAGTCAGAAAAATAAGTATCCTGGAATTGAATTACCCGGTGAATATCTTTAGATGATCGGATCAAAATTTCACCCAAGCGTAGGAGAGCATTAAAGGCTAGTAAGAAAATGGCTTTCAAAAGTGAACTGATGGCCATATCTTGTATGCATTTATCTAAATTATGAATCATTCTGCATAACATGTCTTTGGTGATGGGCAACCGAGAATCACATGATTGGCGATTAACACTACAACCCTTCAACATTTTCCTAACAATAAAGGAGTTAGATGCATCTGCAATATTTAGAATTTTATGAATGTAGCTAATAGCTGTAACATGGGATGTAATGGTTCCTGGGCTGAATGATTTCTCAAATAAATAACTGATGAAATTACAAATGACTATGTTGGATAATGGGAGAGTAATAATTTTAGTCCCTTTAAAGCCTGTAGAATAATTCCCAACTACGTCGATATGACTTTCTTGTGGACTCTGACAATCCAGCACGTAACAATTGTAAAGCCTGCACATCAAAACTTTCAACAGGTGAACTGGAATATCTGCAGGGGTTGGCGATACCCAGGGTGCTACATTGTGTGCCTTCTGAAATTGAGAACGAGACAACAGATCAGCCACTATGTTGGTTTTGCCTTTTATGTGCTTACTTCTGAATATAACATTCCATGTCATGGAGGCTAGTACTAGTCTTCTTATCAGTATCATTAAAGTTTTATTTTTACATGATTTTTTGTTAATGATGTCTACAACTGCTTGATTGTCAGAAAGGAATAGAATGTTTGAATTTTTTATGAATGGTCCCCATAGTTCTAGAGCAATAACAATTGGGAAAAGTTCTTTCACTGCAATGGAGTAGGACATTAACTGTTTTGGCCATCAATTTGCAAACCACCAACTGCCAAAATACAGCCCCATATCCAAAATTTCCTGATGCATCTGTGTACAATCTGAGATGATCAGAAGACACCCAATGATCAGGTAAAAACATAGATTTACCATTAAAAGATTCAATAAAACATTTCCATGCTAAAATGTCTGCCCTGGCCTCGCAAGTCAATTTTATCCAATGAAAAGGGTTGAATACTTTTATGGTCAAGTCTATCAGACGGCGTAGAAAAACTCTACCTGGAGAAACGACTAGACAAGCAAAATTGAGCAAACCAATGAGAGACTGTAGATCACGTAGTTTTATCTTTTTGCGATTATATGTTTTATTAAGAGCATTACGAATTTTAACAATTTTGTCAACAGGTAAGCGACATTCCATTTTATTAGAGTCGATTTCAATACCGTAAATGGTAATAACAGTGGTGGGGTAAACTGTTTTTTCAGCTTTGATTGGTATTCCTATCCTATTACACAATTGAAGGAAAGAATTTAAATCATGTAAAGATTTGTCAGAATTTGGTGGGCCAACAAAAAGGAAATCATCAATTATGTGTGACATTCCTGCAGCATGGTATTTTGTTTGCATAATCCACTGGATTACGCAAGAAAATTTTTAAAACATTTGGCAAGAACTACTTGCCCCCATAGGTAAACATCGATCAAACTAAAAATAGTTGTTCCATGTGAAACCAAGTAAATAATAATCAGAGGGATGAATTGGTATGATTCGAAAAGCATCTTCAATATCACATTTGCTCAACTTACAATGACGACCAAATTGTTTAACCAGTTGTATTACTGTGTCTATTCCATCATATTTAACAGTAGAATTTTCTTGTGGAATTAGAGAGTTTACTGAATTCCCTTTGGGATAGGACAAATCATATATTAATCTAAATTTATCCGGAACATTTTTGGGGACAAGACCTAATGGAGAACAAACTAGATTCTTAAGAGGGGGTGTTTTGAATGGACCAGTAATTCTATTCAACAATGATTCTTTGGCTAGTTTTTGATAAACTTTTGCAGGGTTTTCGATAGCAGACTTGTGATTTTTGGATATACGTGTACATGTACCATGTGACTTATCGCCCTCCATACCCAATTTGAATCCAAAAGTAAAACCATCAATATTAGTTTGAAAAAGATCTTTTTTGTAACCTTGTAATTCCCTTGCTAATACTTCAGGGTTTACTGGGCTTGGTAAAATTTTGTTTGTATGTGGTTGATTGATTTGATGGATTGTTGCCTGTTTGGTACATTTGGCTTGAGGGTGTGGTCCTTTACACACTCTGCATACGTGTTGATAGGGACAGTTCCTTTTTGTACAACATTGGTATTTGTTGTAGATGTGACATGTGCCATTGTTATTTGTGTCAAGAAAGGGCTGAACCCGTCTATTGTTTGGGTTAATAGCAGTACCATTATTGTATTTTGCTGTGGTTGGTGGTTGTGGAAAATTGTGATTGACGGTGAATTTTGACGATTTCATGAACATGGCTTTCCTATATAGTTCATCAATTTCTTGTTGCCATGGTTGTGAATTTGCCTTACGTAATAAACGGAAAGTTTCATCATAGTATCTGATTGACTCATTACCTTTCATTTCATATATGTTTTTGATTGTTGACATGTATTTTAACATGTGTGGTGCATCTTCAGGAAATTTTTGAATATATATTGCCATATAGATTCGAAAGGCTTCATTCCATTCATATAAAGATAGAATAGATTAAGGTTTTGGAACATTTTGTTGGTTTTGAAGTGTGACTGTATTTGGAGCAAAAGTGACTGACCATAAGTCATTATCAACATTTGTTGGTAATAAGGCAGACAAGTCAATGTATTCGTTTGCCCAAATTTTTTCCTTAATGCGTTTGGGAATGTGCGCCCCTAAAAGTATACTTGAAGTTAATTCTTTTACTTGTCTTTGACCAGCATTGTAGTTGTTGTGTACGTTAGCTGATAGCTCATTAGACAATATGCTATCAATTAAATTATGGAAATTGACATTAGAATCAGTACAGCAATTGTTTCCAGGTAACACAGATGTTGATTGCATTGGAATAGTTCTACTTGCTTCACTTGTAGCACTTGGTTGACTGTTCTCATTTACATATGGTACTGTTAGTAATGGTGGTAACAAGTTAATATCCCTGTGGTCTATAGAGTTTCCTATTGTAGTACTAGGAACAGAATGAACGGGAGTTGTCACATTTGTTGAGGTGGGTCCTGCTTGTAATCTTACAATTTCTCTTGCCAGACGGGCATAATCAATGTTTAATAGAGTTGATGATTGATTATCATTATTAGTATTGTTCGACAACACAGTTTGGTTAGCACGAATCTGATTGGTGTTTGGGCTAACACTGTCTGGTACATTAACAGGGTTAGGTTCTGACAATTGTTCCGAATCATTTCTACTTTCAATGTCCCTTGTAGTTGCTGTAATTTTCCGTCTTTTCCTTGGCGGACCCATCGTCTGTAATGACTACTTAATTCAGGCTGAAATAAATATGAAAACAAACAGTATGTGTTAACATATGAATTCATAACTTGCAAGACTGTCCATCTATGAGGATAATAACCAACACAAACGAAGAAATCTGGTGTTGTAGTGTATTTTATGCCAGCATATTATATCTAATTGTAGATTCAAATATAACATCAAATGTAAATGTTTAACGGGTACAAGCTAATAAAGAATAGACACCACCTTGCTCTCATATAGTAACTGTTACCATATATAATTGTTGTCATAGAATCCTAAATGTATATAATTGTGTATTGTAAGAGATTACAGGTACATGTATAGATAGTCATCATATGCCTAAGTGAAAGATGAGTACATAATGTAGTGTGCAAAGTAATGCAATACATTCCAAAATAAGAGTAATGGTAATGTCAATTTTGCAAAGTAATGGTAATGTAATGCACTACATTGCTACATGTATGTAATTGACCCCAGGCCTGTACAAGTACCCAAAACTACTTATGATATAAGTATCAGATAATAAAATCACACACATCAGTGAAAAATGAGTACAAGTACCCAAACACTAATTCTGATACAAGTATCAGATAATAAAATCACACCCATAAGGGAAAGAAGAGTACAAGTACCCAAAAACTAATTCTGATACAAGTATCAGATCAAAAATCCGATATTTGTAAAGTAAGAATTTTTACTTACTACAAATTAAATAATATAATTATTTAAATAACTAAACTGGCATTACCAAATGTACTTTTAGCATGTATAATAGCAGATCTAATGCTTCTGAAATATTTCTTCATGCCATCATCGTTTAAATGTACCCCATCTCTATCCAAATGTGAAAAGTCTGTCCAAAACCCACGATGTCTCCACATACAAATGTTATCCTTATTTCCAGTGGTAAGTTTTTGACGAATAAGCACATTAGTATCCACTACTTTCGGATTATATTCATCACCCACTTTATTTGGATGTCTCCATAACAATTCACCAACAATAACAATGGGAATTCCTTTACCATGATGTAAATAATTGGCAAAAGATACAATGTCGTTCGCTAATTTCTCTGAGGATATGCCGGGTTTAGATAAGTCATTGCCTCCAATTTGTAAATAAATGATAGTGGGTGTGAAATGACCAAAATCATACAAGTCATATCTTTCATGTATTAATCTGAAGACTGTAAGTCCACCTTGAGCGCGACACCGAATGTCAAATAAATTCTCATAAAGTCGTAAATTATAATAACTGGGGTTATCTTTCATAAACTCATTTAGTCGGCGTATAAAGCTATGCCCGAGGAGTACAGCCGAACACACATTGTTGTTCATGTTTACCACGGATGTGCAAAAGATCTATTACGCATGTGTAACTATAATTAGATTCTCTAATTACCTCATCATAATTATGTAATACTAGCCGCCATGGTTTGTTTATATGTAAACTGCCAACTTTAGCAGAAAATCTCATAAATATTCACAAATCACAGTTTGTCTTCCGACCAAAATAGCGTAAATAAACGCAAATAATGATATTGAAATAAACAGCACAGTCCTTTAAACTAATTAAACGAATTGAAAGTATAAAACTATTGTTAACTTTTAACTCCAAAAAGTGTGACCTTTGCACATCAATAAATTGTCATCTGTCACGTGATCAGCTATATAAAGATAATGCAATCATGTACGGAGATTGCAATGCAATCATGTATCTGATAAATTGATTACTGCAAACTTCGGTCACATAAATCATTTTATTTACAATAAAATGTCATTTTCATGTCCACCAGTGATGTCTTCTGTCATCTTATGTTTTATTTTGTCTTGTCGTTTACGATTGCTTTCCCCCATCCGATGTGTCATATTTTTTTATATTGTCATATCCACTTGGAATTTGGTCTTTTATCCTAGTTGTCCTAAGTTTAATTGTTGTCTTCCCCATTCAGATTACGTTCCTCTCTACCCGATGTATCGTATGCTTTATATTGCCATGCCCACCCGGTATGTGTTATTTTATTCTATGTGTCTTTTCCAGTTTGACTATTTTCTTCATCCGATGTGTCATAAGCTTTATATTTTCATTCTATCAAGGATGTGTTCTTTTATCGTATGTTTTATTTTGTCTGGTCCATTCGTAACGCTTTCCCACCTCCGATGTGTCATATACCTGATGATGTCATTTCCACCGGAATGTGTTCCTTTGTCCTATGTGTCATATGTTTTACATTGCCTTTTGGATTGCGTTCCTTCATTAGATATGGCATCATCTTTCTATTGTCATATGCTTTATATTGTCATCTCCACCTGTGATGTGTCCTTTCATGCGATGGTTCCTGGGTTTTATTTTATCTTGTGCAGTCGGATCGCGTTCCCCATCCGGTGTGTCATATGTTTTATATTGTCATGTCCACCTTATGTTTTATTTTATTCCACGTGTTCTATGTTTTACTTTACATTGTCTATTCGGATTGCTATCTTCATTCGATGTGTCATTATGTGTCATCATGCCATGTCCATCCGGGATATGTTATTTTATTCCATGTAATATATTTTCAGATTGTTCTGTCCATCCTCTGACCTGTAGAGTTGATTCAACCAGATGGGCAAAATGTACAATCAGAATTTGCACAAAATCAGATGTTGTGATACGCTACGACGCCCCCCACCAAACCCCGTAACATCTGACAATTCCAGTTAGAGACCATGACCAGATGAACTCACGATGAGCCTATGAAAAAGCAAGTGGAAAAATCTCAACAACCCCTTTCTCGCTGTTTTAATATGTTGCTTAGCGGATTCATATGTTAAAGTTCACCTTGCTATGACCTCCAATCAGATTCTGCCGGATGGCGTAGGACCATAGCATATTATAACTGCTAATTTTAATCAGATTGATACATTCATAAACATTTGCAAATGCAACAAAATCGTTGTACGTTTACCTAAATTTGTGTCTAAGTGTAGTGTATTGTCTTCATTTACATCCATATAATTTCTTACTACAAGCTGTTCGTTTACTTAAATTTGTGTCTAAGTATAATGTTCGATAGTGTCTCATGTTCATTTACACCCATATCCTTTCTTACTACAAACTGTTCCTTTACTTAAATTTGTGTCTAAGTGTAATGGTCGATAGTTTTCATTTTCATTTACACCCATATACTTTCTTACTGCAAGCTATTCCTTTACCTCAATTTGTGGCGTAGTGTAATGTTCGATAGTCCTTTATCTTCATTTACATCCATGCCCGTTCTTATTACAAGCTGTTTCTTAGCTTGAATTTGTGTCTTAGTGTAATGTTTGATAGTTGTTCCGCTGGGTACTTAGCAGATAGTTTACCGTGGTTCAAAATAACACCATATGTCCAATATAACATCATTTATTTAAAGTTGACATGATGTGTTGATATGTGTACACGTGATAAAAAGCTGCAAAGAAAAATGTAAATACCATAACTACATTTAAACAAATTATTTGTCGAGTTGAAAATACAAAAATATAACAATATAAAATACAAAGTTTGGCAAAATTTATAGACGAAAATTGTGTATATTAAAAATAGCAATTATTGGACTTTCTTTCATAAAAAAGTGAAAACGGTTAATTCAAAACAATTGACAATGAAAAAGATGTCAAAAACATTATAAATATTTATCAGACAGGGTTCCCTACAATTCAAATGATTGGAAAAATGTAAGAAAATATTCGGCTCTCAAAAAACATCAAAATTAATATTTTTCCGCAAAAAATACATATATGCATATAAAATATAGAACTTGAAAATTATAATTTAACTTACATATTCGTCTGTCATAAACTGATGAAAAGGTTACAGCTTGATTTATACTTCACATTGGTGCAATGGCATTGTGGTACACAATGAAACAGGAAACAGGAAATCATTAAAAAAGGAAGTGAAAGTACAATCAAAATGAAAGTGAAACTGAAAGTGAAACTGAAAGTGAAACTGAAAGTGAAACTGAAAGTGAAACTGAAAGTGAAACTGAAAGTAGCTAAAATAGAAACTTGACCAGTGAGTTATAAATAAGAATATATATGTAAACAGCACAATAGTGTCTTGTGATCATCTACACCTATATCATTTCTTACTACCAGCTGTTCCTTCAGCCTAATTTGTGTCTTAGTAAAATGTTCGATAGTGTCTCATTTTCATTTACAACCATATCCTTTCTTACTAAAAGCTGTTCCTTTACTTTAATTTGTGTCTAAGTGTAATGGTAGATAGAGTCCTATGTTCATTTACATCCATATCCTTTCTTAATACAAGTTGTTACTTTACTAGTGTAATGTTAGATAGTGTCTCGTGTTCCTTTACATCCATATCCTTTCTTCCTACAAACTTACCCTTTACTTTAATTTCTTTCGGTGTGTACCATTCGATAGTGTCTTGTGTTCATTTACATCAATGTCATTTCCTATTACAACCTGTTCCTTTACTTTAATTTCTGTCGACATGTAATGTTCGATAGTCCTTTGTCATCATTTACATCCATATCCGTTCTTACTACAGGCTGTTTCTTTACTTGAATTTGTGTCTTCGTGTAATGTTCGATAGTGTCTTGTGTTCTTTTACATCCGTATCATTTCTTACTACAACCTGTTCCTTTACCTTAATTTGTGTCTAAGTGTAATGTTAGATAGTGTCTCATGTTTATGTACACCCATATCCTTTGATACTACTAGTTGTTCCTTTACTTTAATTTGTGTCTAAGTGTAAGGTTAGATAGTCTCTCATGTTCATTTACATCCATATCCTGTCTTACTACAAGCTGGTCCTTTACTAGTGTAACGTTAGATAGTCTCTCGTGTTCACTTACATGCATATTCTTTCTTACTACACGCTGTACCTTTACTTTAATTTGTGTCTAAGTGTAATGTTAGATAGTCTCTCATGCATATCCTTTTATTACTACAAGCTGTTCCTTTACTTTAATTTGTGTCTAAGTGTAATGTTAGACAGTCTCTTATGTGCATAGTGACAGCCGAAAACATTGAGCCGAAATGAAAGCGGGAGGTTTGGCGCTTTAAAATCTGTTTCAACCCACCATTTTTTTAGAAATGCCTGTACCAAGTCAGGGTCATTACGTTTTCACGGTTTTTCGGTTGTTGACTGATTTTGTCTGTCTATATACTTATGCGTTTTGACTTTCCCTTTGTAAGATTGTTCGGAGTTCGGTAATTTTGTTATTACCCTTATTTACATTCGTATCCTTTCTTACTACACGTTGTTCCTTTACTAGTGTATTGTTATTGTATCCCTATTTGTTATATTTAGCAAATAAATATATGCTTAAACTAACCTAAACTAGTGTATTGTTAGATAGTCTCTCATGTTCATTAACATCCATATCCTTTCTTACTACAACCTGGTCCTTTGTTTTAGTTTGTTTCTAAGTGTACTATTTGATAGTGTCTTCTATTCATTTACATCAATGTTATTTCCTATTACAACCTGTTCGCTTGGTTTAATTTGTGTCTAAGTGTAATGTTTGGTAGTCCCTCATGTTCATTTACATATCACTTCTTACTAAATATAGTGCCCATATTGGGCGTCATTTCAGAAACCAAATATATGATTTGTAGATCTTTTATCGATCGCGAATTTCAATCTGACAATTTAATTATACGCTATGACTGTATAACAAATCTGAGCGAAGTCAAATGAAAAATATATTTTATGAATTTTTTTACTCCAATTATTAGCTTATATAGCTTATTATTATATCAATTAAATTAATGTTTTGCTATGTAACCAATATACCAAAAGACTACAACAATTCCTATCAAAACCAATGTTATTTTGTTAGTTCGGATATTTTTAGTTTGTCCTTCAATGACGCAAAATATTTAATGCAACATAAACTGCTTCTACAACTTAATAACATATTTTTTTTTTATAATAAGGATTGCTGATGAACCATAGAATATAATCTGTAGTAATAACATGTGTTGCTTGCCATCATATCCGTTACGTTTCACAAATGTTCCGACGACAACATGAGCACGATACCTTTTTAATAAAACTGATATTCCCCCTCATTTAACAATAAATTTCATGACAATGTTAATATATTGTTTTGCATATCAATTGTTATATTATACTTGGTACATGTGACAGAAACAGAGAGAAACAACTTTCTTCTTAGTTATGTTTTATTGAATCATACTACCATTTAACTATGGTAAATTATCTGCAGATCGTAGAACAAAGATTATTCATTTTGGAAATAAATAATAGATATATTTATTATAAGATATATTATGGAATATGGGTTGCTGATTTTGCATTGGATGGTTAAAAGGCAATTATATGTAATACAATTGTGAGGAGGTGATATTGATTGGGGTTCTGTTTGCGGTTTAAGAAGAGGTGTTAGAGAAGAGTGTGCACTTAAAGAGTTTGATACAATCGTGGATAATTTATACATAGGGATTAGGAGGAGGTGGTGGTGGAGGCACAGAAATCAAAATGGCTACAGCTTTCTCTCTCGCTGTCATTGCACAGTTGAGTAGTGATTGACCTGTAAGAAAAACAAAAAATTATACCATTATATTTACCATTAATATACATGTAGTCTGCAAAGAATAAAGAAACGCATATATCCGATTCATTTTTAATATCAAGTTGACAATAAATAAATGAATATTAAATAATTAAATATTTAAGCAATGAGTATATGTGTATTGAAAATACAAAATGTCGGTAGGAGCAATCTGGCAATTCGTCAAGTGTATTTTTGAAGACGTGCAAAATTAAGGTTGCAGTTATCACTCAGAACAATCTGTTCATGCAGTACAAACCTTGTGTATGAAAGAGGGAATTATCATTGCTACTGTGAAATACCGCTATGCTAAGATTGGACCCTACTGCACGAAACGTCATCGGCCTTCATTAGTCTGGACAATATCAAACTCAAGTCGTCCGACAATTGAACGTTCATCAAAGCACAATGTCATGAGAATAAAACAAACTAGATCAGCTCAAGAACGCCCTATAAGTGATAGGCTACACATCACTACTCCAGCCTAAGATCAGTATATTCCATTTACGTAATCGCTACAATCGCTACAGTCACTGCTACAGCCACTGCTGCAGGTATACCATGTTTACGGATAATTTCCGACAGAGGAAGATGTATCAGCAGGACAAGGCCCGACCCCAAACAGCGAGGGTAACCATGGATTTCCATCTCAGAACAACATTATTGTATTGCCATGACCCTCAAAGTCGCCAGATTTGAACTCCTTAGAACATCTTTGGGACGAACTTGATAGACACGTCCAACCACCACCTCAACGATTGGGCATGCTCAGACAAGCGTTGCAATATGAATGGATAAGGATACCACAGATCCGAATAAAATAAAATAGCTCCATTCGATCCATTCAAAGGAAATGCAGAGCAGTGTTAGACGCACATGGTGGTCACAATAGAAACTGACGTTAATGTCACCGAAAATTGACTCAATTTATCGTTTTTGACTTTTTGTTTGTTCAATCTTTGTTCAGAATCCTGTTTGAGGTTCGTGTATGACATGTTAGCTCAATATAACAAAGCATTGCTGTAAAAAAAACAATTTGAAGTATACCGAATATTTTTTTTTTGTAAATAAACAACATTATGCGTTTCTTTTTCCACAAACATGTTCTTGTTACTGACAATTAATAATTCATAATTTGTATATATTGTCTATTGGTGGACATTTTATTTCTGTTGTTTTACCATCTGGTGTTTTATTGAAAAATGGGAACTAAAGTTATTCCATCTCCGTTCTGGAATATTAAATATACTATAGCTTCTACCTCTCAATTATATCAATTTATTGGTGAATGTCGTTCATGTCATACTCTAAGTCTTATTATTGAGGATACACATGTTGTATGACCAAGACAGTCGTTAATAAAACAAAAACAGACAGTGTTAGGGTTTTGACCTATCCTAATTGATACATGTAGATCTCTCCAAATGTGTTTGAATTAATATTTCATATTAAAGTGCTGTTTTTGTACATTCCGGTAAAGATATGCACTAAGTGGTGGAGTAGTACTAACGTAAAGTTAAGACGAGAGACGCTAAGCACAAATGAAACACAGATCCCTAGCTGGGAATTTTATCAGTCTAAATTGCTCCATTTATATCTTAATAATACATTTCTCTGACATTCACACAGTGGATTAGTTTTAAGAATCTACAGTATATTCTTTTGTTCTTGCGTATATCAACTTTAACCTTTTACTGTTTTAGGCTTAAAAACGCGTTGAATATATTTTGGTACTTTCGGATACAAAACCCGTACGGGGCTTTTTAAAATCTACTGTGAGTTTCAAACCTTCCATCTATTTTTTCCCTTCCATCCAAGCCTTTAACTACGGTGATCACACTATTATATTGTATAATCAATATATATAACTCTTGATAATAAACTTCGTTTAAAAAAAATACCAACACCTTGTTTATATAAGCAATTGATTACTATATTCAAGGCACGATACAAGTATTTCAAATCCGGTATAACTTATGCCCACAACTAACGATTACGTGAATATATTCTCGCAAAACAAAAAACAAGAAACGACCCCACCGGAAGTAATTTCAAATCAGACAGAGAATAGGTAACATTTGGGACACTTGAAAGACCTTGAAATGTCTAAGTATCAACTAAAATCAAAAGGACGTATTGTAGTAAAATGTAATGGTTTTATTTTTGTGAATTGTTGTCTTATTAAAAGTGTAAAAATATAAAATGTAAACACTTTTCCAGATGGAAATGTATTATATAAGAGAATACACTCAAATGTATGGATGCATATAAATAATCAACTCGACTCTTACGAATCTCCTTGATTATTTATAAGAATCTACAGTTAGAGTGTATTCTCCATTACGTATTTATTGTTCGTGTTTTCGTGTGCATTTGTGGGATGTGCTTCTGTTAAATATTGCAATGTTAGTTTTTTATTTGCAACTTCTATAATATTGTGTCTAGGTTTCTGAAAGACATTTTGCTTATGTTATCAATACGATTCTACAATATCTCCGTGTTCATTGTTGAATATAAAAAAATTGCTGATAAAAACGGATCCCCTATAATAGAATTATACAATCTCTACACCAATACTGTGTTGATAAACTTTTTACTGTTACGAGATAAATAATTATTCATAATCTGTGTATGGTTTTGCTATTGTTGTTACCATATAGAACTGGTGAGATATCTTATATGTTACAATATGCACTCTTCTTAAAATTTGGCACCTTATATTCTCTAGCATAATTTTTAAAGCTGTCAATTTACTAATCGGAGTTACTTGAATTGAACAATGAACAATAATGTTGGTTCATGAACTTGTATTAATTGTGTAGTCATGATTGTGAAATCACAAATAAACGTATTCAGAGGTTGTAACGGACACAAATGTCAGCTATACTCTGTGAAAAATATCACATAAAGTAAAACCTGGCTATGTCGAACTCTAAAGAACCACACATATCACTTCGAGTTAAAGAGTATTCTAGTAATCAGAGTTACCTCATACATATCTTATACCTGCTACATTTAGATCTCTATCTTAAATCGATGTATCCATGGATACGAATTACCCGAGTCCAAAATAACGAGGTTTTCTGTATAATTAACATCATTTGTAAGTGCATACGTATATCATTGTTTTAATGGCTACATACATATTCCATCCTTATACACGACGGGTGTCATATATGAACCAGAGGGTATTGACACCTTAGAATCACTTGGTTACAAAGTTTATTCTTCTTTGTCCAAGTTTGTGAGGACCAATAGTTTGTGATATTTGTTTGATTCTAAGCTAAAACTGCTGTTCTTTTATGTATCTTCATTTCACATTTTAATGAATATTTTTACCTTTCGTGCTTACCGTCAAAGTGAACAATTATATTTAAGTCTACTTACTGGCATTACCTGAAATGTTAAAAATAAAATCATACTAGAAGAACATTCAATATATAACAGCTTTCGCAAATTAACTATATAAAGTATATACTAAGTAGTGGAGTGGTACTATTGTGGAAATACTTCCTATAAGGACGAGATACATTAAAGACAAAAGAAGCACAGAGCATGAGGTAGGAAATTTATCAGTCTAAATTTTTACTTGATATTTATTTTTTCGTGTTTTCTTGTGAATGTTCAATACTGTAATAATACTTTTCAATTGCAATGTCTATAATGTTGTGTCTTGGCTTACATGTCGGTATTTTTCTCCGGGTCCTCCAGTTTCCTCCTATAATAAAACTGACCGCCACGATATAGCTGAGATATAGGTGTAAGTGGCGTTAAAGACCATCAAAGGAACAAAACAAACAATCTGAAAGACATTTTGCTGATGTTATCAGTAAGATTCGACAATATCTCCGTGTTCATTGTTGAATATAAAGTATTTGCTGAAAAAACGCATCCACTGAAATAGAATTATACATTCTTTACAACAATGCTGTGTAGATAAACCTTTTACTGTTACGAGATAAATACTTATTCATAATCTGTGTGTGGTTTTGCTCTTGTTGTTACCATATAGAACTGGAGAGGTATCTTACATGCTACAATATGCACTCTTCTTAAAATTTGGCACCTTATATACACCAGCGAAATTTGTAAAGCTGTCAATTTACTAATCGGAGTGATTTGAATGGAACTAGAAACTATAATGTTGGTTCATGAACTTGTATCAATTTTGTAGTCGTGATTGTGAAATCACAAATAAACGTTTTCAGAGGTTGTAACGGACACAAATATCATCTATACTCTGTGAAAAATGTTATATAAAGTCAAACCTGGCTATGTCGAACTCTAAAGAACCACATATATCACTTCGAGTTAAAAAGTATTCTAGTAATCAGAGTTACCTCATACATTTCTTATACCTGCTACATTTGTATCTTTATCTTAAGTCGATGTATCCATGGATACGAATTACCCGAGTTCAAAATAACGAGGTTTTCTGTATTATTAACATCATTTGCAAATGTATACGTATAACATTGTTATCATGACTACATACATATTCCATCCCTATACACGACGGGTGTCATATATGAACCAGAGGGCATTCACCCCTTAGAATCACGTGGTTACAAAGTCTATTCTTCTTTGTCCAAGTTTGTGAGGACCAATAATTTGTGATATTTGTTTGATTTTAAGCTACAACTGCTGTTCTTTTATGTATCTGCATTTCACATTTTAATGAATATTTTTACCTGTCGTCATTACCGTCAAAATGAACAATTATATGTAAGTCTACTTACGGAAAACAACTGAAATGTTAAAATAAAATCATATTAGAAGAACATTCAATATATTTCAGCTTTCGCAAATCAAATATATAAGGTATATACTAAGTAGTGGAGTGGTACTATTGTGGAAATACTTTCAATAGGACGAGATACATTAAAGACAAAAGAAGCACAGAGCATGAGGTAGGAATTTTATCAATCTAAATTTGTCCTTGATATTTATTGTTCGTGTTTTCTTGTGAATGTTTGGGGTGGGATTCTGTTCAATTCTGTAATAATACTTTTTCGATTGCAATGTCTATAATGTTGTGTCTCGGCTTACAGGTCGGTGTTTTTCTCCGGGTCCTCCGGTTTCCTCCAACAATAAAACTGACCACCACGATATAGCTGAAATATTGGTGTAAGTGACGTTAAACACCATCAAAGGAACAAAACAAACAATCTGAGAGACATTTTGCTCTTGTTATCAGTAAGATTCGACAATATCTCCGTGTTCATTGTTGAATATAAAGAATTTGCTGAAAAAACGCATCCCCTAAAATAGAATTATGCAATCTTTACACCAATGCTGTGTAGATAAACTTTTTACTGTTACGAGATAAATAATTATTCATAATCTGTGTATGTTTTTTCTCTAGTTGTTACCATATATAACTGGTGAGATATTTTATATGTTACAATATGCACTCTTCTTAAAATTTGGCAGGTTATATTCTCTAGCGTAATTTTTAAAGCTGTCAATTTACTAATCGGAGTGACTTGAATTGAACTATGAACTATAATGTTGGTTCATGTACTTGTATCAATTTTGTAGTCATGATTGTGAAATCAAAAATAAAGGTTTTCAGAGGTTGTAGCGGACACAAATATCATCCATACTCTGAAAAATATTACATAAAGTCAAACCTGGCTATGTCGAACTCTAAAGAACCACACATATCACTTCGAGTTAAAGAGTATTCTAGTAATCAGAGTTACCTGATAAATTTCTTATACCTGCTACATTTGTATCTTTATCTTAAGTAGATGTACCCATGGATACGAATTACCCGAGTTCAAAATAACGAGGTTTTCTGTATAATTAACATCATTTGTAAATGTATACGTATAACATTGTTATCATGGCTACATACATATACCATCCTTATACACGACGGGTGTCAAATATGAACCAGAGGGCATTCACCCCTTAGAATCACTAGGTTACAAAGTCTATTCTTCTTTGTCCAAGTTTGTGAGGACTAATAGTTTGTGATATTTGTTTGATTTTAAGCTACAGCTGCTGTTCTTTTATCTGTCTGCATTTCACATTTTAATGAATATTTTTACCCTTCGTCTTTACCGTCAAATTCATCAATTATATTTAAGTCTACTTACGGTTTTGGGCTGAAATGTTAAAAATAAAATCATACTAGAAGAACATTCAATATATTACAGCTTTCGCAAATCAAATATATAAAGTATATACTAAGTAGTGGAGTGGTACTATTGTGGTAATACTTCCAATAGGACGAGATACATTAAAGACAAAAGAAGCACAGAGCATGAGGTAGGAAATTTATCAGTCTAAATTTTTCCTTGATATTTATTTGTTCGTGTTTTCTTGTTCAATACTGTAATAATACTTTTTCGATTGCAATGTCTATAATGTTGTGTCTTGGCTTACATGTCGGTATTTTTCTCCGGGTCCTCCGGTTTCCTCCAAAATTAAAACTGACCGCCACGATATAACTGAAATATAGGTGTAAGTGGCGTTAAATACCATCAAAGGAACAAAACAAACAATCTGAAAGACATTTTGCTGATGTTATCAAAAAGATAACCCCTTAGAATCACTTGGTTACAAAGTCTATTCTTCTTTGTCCAAGTTTGTGAGGACTAATAGTTTGTAATATTTGTTTGATTTTAAGCTACAACTGCTGTTCTTTTATGTATCTGCATTTCACATTTTAATGAATATTTTTACCTTTCGTCTTTACCGTCAAATTGATAAATTATATTTAAGTCTACTTACGTCTTTTTTCTGAAATGTTAAAAATAAAATTATACTAGAAGAACATTCAATATATTACAGCTTTCGCAAATTAAATATATAAAGTATATACTAAGTAGTGGAGTGGTACTATTGTGGAAATACTTTCAATAGGACGAGATACATTAAAGACACAAGAAGCACAGAGCATGAGGTAGGAATTTTATCAGTCTAAATTTTTCCTTGATATTTATTGTTCGTGTTTTCTTGTGAATGTTTGGGGTGGGATTCTGTTCAATACTGTAATAATACTTTTTCGATTGCAATGTCTATAAAGTTGTGTCTCGGCTTACAGGTCGGTGTTTTTCTCCGGGTCCTCCGGTTTCCTACAACAATAAAGCTGACTACCACGATATAGCTGAAATATATGTGTAAGTGGCGTTAAACACCATCAAAGGAACAAAGCAAACAATCTGAAAGACATTTTGCTCTTGTTATCAGTAAGATTCGACAATATCTCCGTGTTCATTGTTGAATATAAAGAATTTGCTGAAAAAACGGATCCCCTAAAATAAAATGATGCAATCTTTACACCAATGCTGTGTAGATAAACTTTTTACTGTTACGAGATAAATAATTATTCATAATCTGTGTATGGTTTTGTTATTGCTGTTACCATATAGAACTAGTGAGATATCTTATATGTTACAATATGCACTCTTTTTAAAATTTGGCAGGTTATATTCTCTAGCGTAATTTTTAAAGCTGTCAATTTACTAATCGGAGTGACTTGAATTGAACTATGAACTATAATGTTGGTTCATGAACTTGAATCAATTTTATAGTCATGATTGTGAAATCACAAATAAAGGTTTTCAGAGGTTGTAGCGGACACAAATATCATCTATACTCTGAAAAATATTACATAAAGTAAAACCTGGCTATGTCGAACTCTAAATAACCACACATATCACTTCGAGTTAAAAAGTATTCTAGTAATGAGAGTTACCTCATACATTTCTTATACCTGCTACATTTGTATCTTTATCTTAAGTCGATGTATCCATGGATACGAATTACCCGAGTTCAAAATAACGAGGTTTTCTGTATAATTAACATCATTTGCAAATGTATACGTATATCATTGTTTTCATGGCTACATACATAGTCCATCCTTATACACGACGGGTGTCATATATGAACCAGGGGGCATTGACCCCTTATATTCACTTGGTTACAAAGTCTATTCTTCTTTGTCCAAGTTTGCGAGGACCAATAGTTTGTGAAATTTGTTTGATTTTAAGCTACAGCTGCTGTTCTTTTATGAATCTGCATTTCACATTTTAATGAATATGTTTACCTTTCGTCTTTACCGTCAAATTGAAAAATTATATTTAAGTCTACTTACCGTAAATATCTGAAATGTTAAAAATAAAATCATACTAGAAGAACATTCAATATATTACAGCTTTCGCAAATCAAATATATAAAGTATATACTAAGTAGTGGAGTGGTACTATTTTGGAAATACTTCCAATAGGACGAGATACGTTAAAGACAAAAGAAGCACAGAGCATGAGGTAGGAATTTGATCAGTCTAAATTTTTCCTTGCTATTTACTGTTCGTGTTTTCTTGTGAATGTTTGAGGTGGGCTTCTGTTCAATACTGTAATAATACTTTTTCGATTGCAATGTCTATAATATTGTGTGTTGGCTTACTGGTCGGTATTTTTCTCCGTGTCCTCCGGTTTCCTCCAACAATAAAGCTGACCGCCACGATATAGCTGAACTATTGGTGTAAGTGGCGTTAAACACCATCAAAGGAACAAAACAAACAATCTGAAAGACATTTTGCTCATGTTATCAATAAGATTCGACAATATCTCCGTGTTCATTGTTGAATATAAAGAATTTGCTGAAAAAATGCATCCCCTAAAATAGAATTATACATTCTTTACAACAATGCTGTGTAGATAAACTTTTTACTGTTACGAGATAAATAATTATTCATAATCTGTGTATGGTTTTGCTATTGTTGTTACCATATAGAACTGGTGAGATATCATATATGTTACAATATGCACTCTTCTAGAAATTTGACAGCTTATATTCTCTAGCGTAATTTTTAATGCTGTCAATTTACTAATCGGAGTTACTTGAATTGAACAATGAACTATAATGTTGGTTCATGAACTTGTATCAATTGTGTAGTCATGATTGTGAAATCACAAATAAACGTGTTCAGAGGTTGTCACGGACACAACTATCATCTATACTCTCTGACAAATATTACATAAAGTAAAACCTGGCTATGTCGAACTTTACCTCATAAATTTCGTATACCTGCTACATTTAGATATTTATCTTAAGTCGATGTATCGATGGATGCGAATTACCCGAGTCCAAAATAATGAGGTTTTTTGTATAATTAACATCATTTGTAAATTTATGCGTATATCATTGTTATTATGGCTACATATATATTCCATCCTTATACACGATGCGTGTCATAAATGAACCAGATGGTATTGACCCCTTCCAATCACTTGGTTGCGAAGTTTATTCTTCTTTGTCCAAGTTTGTGAGGACCAATAGTATGTGATATTTATTTGATTTTAAGCTACAACTGCTGTTCTTTTATGTATCTGCATTTCACATTTTAATGAATATTTTTACCTTTCGTCTTTACCGTCAAATTGAAAAATTATATTTAAGTCTACTTACTGTAAATATCTGAAATGTTAAAAATAAAATCATACTAGAAGGACATTCAATATATTTCAGCTTTCGTAAATCAAATATATAAAGTATATAATAAGTAGTGGAGTGTTACTATTGGGAAATACTTCCAATAGGACGAGATACATTAAAGACAAAAGAAGCACAGAGAATGAGGTAAGAATTTTATCAGTCTAAATTTGTCCTTGATATTTATTGTTCGTTTTTTCTTGTGAATGTTTAGGGTGGGCTTCTGTTCAATACTGTAATAATACTTTTTCGATTGCAATGTCTATGATATTGTGTCTTTGCTTACTGGTCCTTATTTTTCTCCGGGTCCTCCGGTTTCCTCCAACAATAAAACTGACCGCCACGATATAGCTGAAATCGTGGTGTAAGTGGCGTTAAAGACCATCAAAGGAACAAAGCAAACAATCTGAAAGACATTTTGCTCATGTTATCAATAAGATTTGACAATATCTCCGTGTTCATTGTTGAATATAAAGAATTTGCTGAAAAAACGCATCCCCTAAAATAGAATTATACATTCTTTACCACAATGCTGTGTAGATAAACTTTTTTTTGTTACGAGATAAATAATTATTCATAATCTGTGTATGGTTTTGCTATTGTTGTTACCATATAGAATTGGTGAGATATCTTTTATGTTACAATATGCGCTCTTCTGAAAATTTGGCAGGTTATATTCTCTAGCGTAATTTTTAATGCTGTCAATTTACTAATCGGAGTTATTTGAATTGAACAATGAACTATAATGTTGGTTCATGAACTTGTATCAATATTGTAGTCATGATTGTGAAATCACAAATAATCGTGTTCAGAGGTAATGACGGACAAAAATATCATCTATACTCTAAAAAATATTACATAAAGTCAAACTTGGCTATGTCGAACTCTAAAGAACCACACATATCACTTCGAGTTAAAGAGTATTCTAGTAATCAGAGTTACCTGATAAATTTCTTATACCTGCTACATTTGGATATTTACCTTAAGTCGATGTATCCATGGATACGAATTACCCGATTTCAAAATAACGAGGTTTTCTGTATAATTAACATCATTTGTAAATGCATATGTATATCATTGTTATCATGGCTACATACATATTCCATCCTTATACACGACGGGTGTCATATATGAACCAGAGGGTATTGACACCTTATAATCACTTGGTTACAAAGTTTATTCTTCTTTGTCCAAGTTTGTGAGGACTAATAGTTTGTGATATTTGTTTGATTCTAAGCTACAACTGCTGTTCTTTTATGTATCTGCATTTCACATTTTAATGAATATTTTTACCATTCGTGCTTACCGTCAAAATGAACAATTATATTTAAGTCTACTTACCGGAATCACCTGAAATGTTAAAAATAAAATCATATTAGAAGAACATTCAATATATAACAGCTTTCGCAAATTAACTATATAAAGTATATACTAAGTAGTGGAGTGGTACTATTGTGGAAATACTTCCAATAGGACGAGATACGTTAAAGACAAAAGAAGCACAGAGCATGAGGTAGGAAATTTATCAGTCTAATTTGTTCCTTGATATTTATTGTTCGTGTTTTCTTGTGAATATTTGGGGTGGGCTTCTGTTCAATACTGTAATAATACTTTTTCGATTGCAATGTCTATAATGTTGTATCTTGGCTTACTGGTCGTTATTTTTCTAAGGGTCCTCCGGTTTCCTCCAACAATATCATCTATACTCTGTGAAATATATTACATAAAGTCAAACCTGGCTATGTCGAACTTTAAAGAACCACACATATCACTTCGAGTTAAAGCGTATTCTAGTAATCATAGTTACCTCATAAATATCTTATACCTGCTACATTTAGATCTTTATCTTAAGTTGATGTATCCATGGATACGAATTACCCTTATTCAAAATAACGAGGTTTTCTGTATGATTAACTTCATTTGTAAATGTATATGTATATCATTGTTATCATGGCTACATACATATTCTATCCTTATACACGACGGGTGTCATATATGAACCAGAGGGTATTGACACCTTAGAATCACTTGGTTACGAAGTTTATTCTTCTTTGTCCAAGATTGTGAGGACTAATAGTTTGTGATGTTTGTTTGAATTTAGCTACAACTGCTGTTCTTTTATGTATCTGCATTTCACATTTTAATGAATATTTTTACCTTTCGTCATTACCGTCAAAATGAACAATTATATTTAAGTCTACTTACCGGAATCCCCTGAAATGTTAAAAATAAAATCATATTAGAAGAACATTCAATATATTACAGCTTTCGCAAATCGAATATATAAAGTATATACTAAGTAGTGGAGTGGTCCTACTGCAGAAATGCTTCCTATAGGACGAGATACGTTAAAGACAAAAGAAGCACAGAGCATGAGGTAAGAAATTTATCAGTCTCATTGTTTCCTTGATATTTGTCGTTCGTGTTTTCTTGTGAATGTTTGGTGTGGGCTTCTGGTCAATACTGTAATAATACTTTTCGATTGCAATGTCCATAATGTTGTGTCTTGGCTTACTGGTAGTTATTTTTCTCCGGGTCCTCCGGTTTCCTCCAATAATAAAACTGACCGCCACGATATAACTGAAATGTTGGTGTAAGTGGCGTTAAGCACCATCAAAGGAACAAAACAAACAATCTGAAAGACATTTTGCTGATGTTATCAATAAGATTCGACAATATCTCCGTGCTCATTGTTGAATATAAAGAATTTGCTGAAAAAACGGATCCCCTAAAATAGAATTATACAATCTTTACACCAATGCTGTGTAGATAAACTTTTTACTGTTACGAGATAAATAATTATTCATAATGTGTGTATGGTTTTGCTATTGTTGTTACCATATAGAACTGGTGAGATATCTTATATGTTACAATATGCACTCTTCTTAAAATTTGGCAGGTTATATTCTCTAGCGTAATTTATAAAGCTGTCAATTTACTAATCGGAGTTACTTGAATTGAACAATGAACTATAATGTTGGTTCATGAACTTGTATCAATTTTGTAGTCATGATTGTGAAATCACAAATAAACGTGTTCAGAGGTTGTTACGGACACAAATAGCATCTATACTCTGTGAAAAATATTACATAAAGTCAAACCTGGCTATGTCGAACTTTAAAGAACCACACATATCACTTCGAGTTAAAGAGTATTCTAGTAATCAGAGTTACCTGATAAATATCTTATGCCTGTTACATTCAGATCTCTATCTTAAGTCGATGTATCCATGGATACACATTACCCGAGTTCAAAATAATGAGGTTTTCTGTATAATTAACATTATTTGTAAATGTATACGTATATCATTGTTATCATGGCTACATACATATTCCATACTTATACACGACGGGTGACATATATGAACCAGAGGGTATTGACACCTTAGAATCACTTGGTTAAGAAGTTTATTCTTCTTTGTCCAAGTTTGTGAGGACCAATAGTTTGTGATATTTGTTTGGGTTTTAGCCAGAACTGCTGTTCTTTTATGTATCTTCATTTCACATTTTAATGAATATTTTTACCTTTCGTCATTACCGTCAAAATGAACAATTATATTTAAGTCTACTTACTGAAATGCCCTGAAATGTTAAAAATAAAATCATACTAGAAGAACATTCAATATATTACAGCTTTCGCAAATCAAATATATAAAGTATATACTAAGTAGTGGAGTGGTATTATTGTAGAAATACTTCCTATAGGACGAGATACGTTAAAGACAAAAGAAGCACAGAGCATGAGGTAAGAATTTTATCAGTCTATATTTTTCCTTAATATTTATTGTTCGTGTTTTCTTGTGAATGTTAGGGGTGGGCTTCTGTTCAATACTGTAATAATACTTTTCGATTGCAATGTCTATGATGTTGTGTCTCGGTTCACAATTCGGTGTTTTTCTCCGGGTCCTCCGGTTTCCTCCAACAATAAAACTGACCACCACGAAATAGCTGAAATATTGGTGTAAGTGGCGTTAAACACCACCAAAGGAACAAACAAACAATCTAAAAGACATTTTACTGATGTTATCAATAAGATTCGACAATATCTCCGTGTTCATTGTTGAATATAAAGAATTTGCTGAGAAAACGGATCCCCTGAAATAGAATTATACAATCTTTAAACCAATGCTGTGTAGATAAACCTTTTACTGTTACGAGATAAATAATTATTCATAATCTGTGTATGGTTTTGTTATTGCTGTTACCATATAGAACTAGTGAGATATCTTATATGTTACAATATGCACTCTTCTTAAAATTTGGCAGCTTATATTCTCTAGCGTAATTTTTAAAGCTGTCAATATACTAATCGGAGTGACTTGAATTGAACTATGAACTATAATGTTGGTTCATGAACTTGTATCAATTTTGTAGTCATGATTGTGAAATCACAAAAAAACGTTTTCAGAGGTAGTAACGGACACAAATATCATCTATATTCTGTGAAAAATATTACATAAAGTCAAACTTGGCTATGTCGAACTCTAAAAAACCACACATATCACTTCGAGTTAAAGAGTATTCTAGTAATCAGAGTTACCTCATAAATATATTATACATGCTACATTTGGATCTTTATCTTAAATCGATGTATCCATGGATACGAATTACCCGAGTTCAAAATAATGAGGTTTTCTGTATAATTAACATTATTTGTAAATGTATACGTATATCATTGTTATCATGGCTACATACATATTCCATACTTATACATGACGGGTGTCATATATGAACCAGAGGGCATTGACACCATAGAATCACTTGGTTAAAAAGTTTATTCTTCTTTGTCCAAGTTTGTGAGGACCAATAGTTTGTGATATTTGTTTGGGTTTTAGCTACAATTGCTGTTCTTTTATGTATCTGCATTTCACATTTTAATGAATATTTTTTACCTTTCGTCATTACCGTCAAAATGAACAATTATATTTAAGTCTACTTACTGAAATGCCCTGAAATGTTAAAAATAAAATCATACTAGAAGAACATTCAATATATTACAGCTTTCACAAATCAAATATATAAAGTATATACTAAGTAGTGCAGTGGTACTATTGTGGAAATACTTCCAATAGGACGAGATACGTTAAAGACAAAAGAAGCACAGAGCATGAGGTAGGAATTTTATCGGTCTAAATTGTTCCTTGATATTTATTGTTCGTATTTTCTTGTGAATGTTTGGGGTGGGTTTCTGTAAGTGGCGTTAAACACCATCAAAGGAACAAAACAAACAATCTGAAAAACATTTTGCTGATGTGATCAATAAGATTCGACAATATCTCCGTGTTCGTTGTATAATTTAAAGAATTTGGTGAAATTTTATATAATAAAGCTTAGCATTATAACATTTAGTATATTACATCTTTCACGTCCAGAATATTTCTGAAACATTGCTAGATGGACGTAAAACAATAATCTATCAATGAATCAATCTATTGATAGGTTCCTGTTATTGATGTTCTTCATACTCAAATTGTTACTATTCATAACACAAGTGGCGTTCAAACAATATCAACCAGAGAGAGTGTTAGCAAGGGAATTGAACTTTCAAAACTTCTTTATATAGTCCCATAAAACTGTATTGTTCTAGTGTATATTTGAGATGTATATCTGTTCAATACTTAAATGTTGCATTTTATCAAGTAACGAAATCACACCTAACATAAACAAATCATCATCGATTGTTGAAAGACACATTGCTGGAGTTGTCAATGAACAATGAACAATGAACTACATTGTTGTTTCATGAACTTGCTTAAATGTTGTAATCATGATTGTGAAACCGCAAAGAAACGTGTTCAGATTTGTAAATGTATACGTATATAATTGTTTTCATGGTTACACACATATAGCGTCCTAATACACAACCGGTGTCATGTATGAATCATGTGTTATTGATATATCAGAAGTATCCATTCATTTACTCTCTATTCCTCTTTGTCTTTAAGCTTTATCTGGTATCATATTTCCCCACCTCTAATTGATATTTTAACTTTGTGTCATTAAATTAAGATTGAAGAAGTAAATGTAAGTCTACTTACAGGTAGTCCGTCTCCGTGCTGGAATATTAAAAATAGCATCTCAATATATTACAGCCTCTACGACTCAATTACATCAATTCATTGGGCAATGTCGTTAACGTCATACTCTAAGTCTTATTATTGAGGAAACACATGGCGTATGAAGACGATAGAAGTTAATAAAGCAAAACAGAGTGTAAAGGTGTTTAACTATCCTAATGTATGCACGTAGATCCCTCCACAGGTGTTTCAATTAATATTGTGGCGTTGAAGCAATATCAACGTTAATAAATAACCAGACAGAGTGTTAGCAAGGGAATTGAACAATCAAAACTTCTTTATATAGTCCCATCAAACTGTATTGTTGTAGTGTATATTTGAGATGTATATCTGTTCAATACTTAAATGTTGCATTTTATCAAGTAACGAAATCACACCTAACATAAACAAATCATCATCGATTGTTGAAAGACACATTGCTGGAGTTGTCAATGAACAATGAACAATGAACTACATTGTTGGTTCATGAACTTGCTTGAATGTTGTAATCATGATTGTGAAACCGCAAAGAAACGTGTTCAGATTTGTAAATGTATACGTATATAATTGTTTTCATGGTTACACACATATAACGTCCTAATACACAATCGGTGTCATGTATGAATCATGTGTTATTGATATATCAGAAGTATCCATTCATTTACTCTCTATTCCTCTTTGTCTTTAAGCTTTATCTGGTATCATATTTCCCCACCTCTAATTGATATTTTAACTTTGTGCGATTACATTAAGATTGAAGACGTAAATGTAAGTCTATCTAACGAGAATCCGTCTCCATGCTGGAATATTAAATATAACATTCAATATATTACAGCTTCTACGAGTCAATTATGTATTGGTCAATGTCGTTCACGTTATACTATAAGTCTTATTATTGCAGAAGCATATCGTTGGAACAAGATAGACGTTAATACATATATAAACACAGAGGGTTATGGTTTTGACCTATCATAATATATACATGTAGATCACTACAGATGTACTTAAATTATTATTTGATGTTAAAATTTTGTCTTTGTACATACCGGTAATGATTTTCAATAAGTTGTGGAATGCCACTATTGCAGAAATACTTCCCGTAGGACGAGAGACGTTAAATACAAATAAAACGCGTAGCGTTAGGTAGGAATGTTTTCAGTCTAAATTTTCCTATGCATATCCCGTGATATTTATTGTTCGTATTTTCTTGTGGAATTGTTGGGCTGTGTTTCTGTTCAATACAGAAATATTACTTTTTTATTTGCAATTTCAATAATTTGTGTCTCGGTGTCTGTCTGTAAGACATTTTGCTGATGATATCAATTAAACTCCACAATATCCCCGTGTGCATTGTTGAATACAAAGAATTTACTCAACAAACCGACCCCCTAAAATAGAATTATACAATCTTTACACAACTACCGTGTACATGAGCTTTTTACTGTTGAGAGATAATTAATTATTCATAATCTGTGTATTGTTTTGATATTTTTGTTACCATGTAGAACTGGTGAACTATCTTAATTTTTGGAATACACACTTTGGTTGAAATTTGGTAACTTAAGTTTGCAAATTTAAATACTGAAACTAGATAATTACTAAGTTGTTTAAATTGAACAATGAACTAAACTGTTGGTTCATGAACCTATTTAAATTTTGCAATAATGATTGTGAAATCACAAAGAAACGTGTTCAGAGGTTGTGACAGACACAGATAATATCGACACTCTGTGATGAAATATTAAAAAAATAAAGTCAAACCTGACCATGTCGAACTGCAACGAACCAAACATTTCACTTCGAGTAATCTGAGTTGCCTTATTAATATATGCTATGTTCCGTGTTGTGATGTCTGTTACGTTTTCAGCATAAAAATGATGTTACGTTCGTCTTTTCCTCCAGTTGTTAGTAAGAGGGCTTATTTGGGGTATTTGTGTTTGTGTGCATATAGTTGTGTCCAGGACATATGTGTTCGTGTTGTTTTTTCGTTGGTTTACCATATGTTGCCAGTTTCTCCGGATGGTACATTTGTTCTTGCCCCTTCGGTATTGATATGCCTGTTACATCTCGATCTGTATCTTAAATCGATGTAACCACGGAAACGGCTTGTCCGAGATTTAGATAACGAGGTTTTTTCTGTACGATTTACACCATTGGTAAATGTCAACGTCTATAATTGATATCATCGTTACATACTTATAACAATCCTTATGCACCACGGGTATTATGTATGAAGCATGGCTTGCAGACCTGTTATGTGCATCGCTTCAAGTACTCTCTATTGTTCTTTGTCTGAGCTTGTGATGAACATCAATTTGTGATCTTTCTTTCATTTTAAGTTTTGGCTGGTATCACATTTTCCCTTCTAATTGATATTTTAACTTTATTCATTAAATTAAGATTGAAGAAGTAAATGTAAGTATACTTACTAGGAGGCAAATACCCATCTGGAAGATTAAATATAACACCTCAGAACAAGAACATTCAATATATTAAAGCTTCTACGATTCAAGTATATCAATTGATTGGTTAATGTCGTTCACGTCATACTCTAAGTCTTCTTATTTGGTAAGCACGTGTCGTAGAGTCGTAGAAGCCAAATCGACGTTAAAAACCAAAAACAGACACGGTTAGCGATTATACCTCTCTTAATTTAAACATGTAAATCTCTCCACACGTGTTTAAGTTAATATTTCATATTTAAATGTTGTCTTTGTACATAGCGGTAATGATTTGTACTATATTATTTTCACTCAAAGTGAAGTTGTATTATTGCAGAAATACTTCCCGTAGGACGAGAGACGCAAAATACGAAAGAAAAAAACACACAGCTTTATTGTTCGTGTTTTCATGTGCATTTTTTAGAACAAATTATCCAAGTTCTAGATAAGGAGATTTTTTTGTATAAAATACACCATTTGAAAATGTCTACTTAAATAACAATTGTCATGGTTACATACATATTTCCACCCTTATCTGCGACGTGTGTCATATATGAACCAGAGGGCAATGACTCATTAGAATTGTCAACTTACATACTCTTTATTCTGCTTTTTCTGACTTTGTGGGGCCCAATATTTTGCTATATTTGTTTTATTTTAAGCTGGAACTAGTTTTCTTTTATCTATCTGCATTTCATCAATTAATTAATATGTTTTCCTATTTTACAGTCAGATTGAACAAAGATATGTAGGTCTACTTACCGAGATCAACCTCTAATGGCTCTGAAATGTTAAATATAAAATTTTAATGCAAGAACATTCAATACATTACAGCTTTCGCAAATCTAATATATCAATTCACAGTTCATGGCCATGCTCTTCAGAATCTACGAGTCACTGTTGTGGTACACAAGGCATAGAAGTAAAAGAAACAAACGACAAATAGGGTATTATTTAAGGAATTTAACTATACAAACTATACACACTACTATATAACTACTGACAAAGCTGTCATCTGCTTAGATGTTTGTATATATATATATATATATATATATATATATATATATTACGAATTTAGTTTGTTACACATATTTTCATTGGTTCTTCAGCCCTGAATGTCAGCATATATTCGGAAAACAGACGGGGTATATATTTTAGTCCCCAAAAAAGATTAAAAAATGGACGACAAAACATTACGCTTCACTGAATCAATGGTATAATACGGAATAATAAATGTATTTTTACCCAATTAAATGCTGTTTTTATACTCAAAACGGCTGCATGAACACAAAAATATTACAACGGTTAATTCCGTCACAAATACCTGATCGATTCAGCAAACTCTTATGTTCCACGGCTGTACCATAACAAATAAACAAAACGTTGAGCCTTGAAAACTTTCGACGTCATGGGGCCACACCAAGGTTTTATTTACATGTAGTTAACATTTGAATTATTCAAACTGTTTCGCAAACCCGTTGCTTTGTTATGTGATATATTAATGTTATATTTATAAAGTTTATAAAATTTACTACATATGAAACTTAGTACAGTATTTTTCCTCATTAGACATGAAATATGACGTGACACTTATTTTGACGTCATTGAAGAATGACGTCAAAGGTACGGAAACGGACATCTAGAGATACGAAAAATGAAAATAAAAGAGGCAAATTTATTTAATACAGTTGGATGTTGTACTCTCTATTGTTCTTTGTCTGAGCTTGTGATGAACATCAATTTGTGATCTTTCTTTCATTTTAAGTTTTGGCTGGTATCGCATTTTCCCTTCTAATTGATATTTTAACTTTATTCATTAAATTAAGATTGAAGAAGTAAATGTAAGTATACTTACCAGGAGGCAAATACCCATCTGGAAGATTAAATATAACACCTCAGAACAAAAACATTCAATATATTAAAGCTTCTACGACTCAAGTATATCAATTGATTGGTTAATGTCGTTCACGTCATACTCTAAGTCTTATTATTTGGGAAGCACGTGTCGTAGAGTCGTAGAAGCCAAATAGACGTTAAAAACCAAAAACAGACACGGTTAGCGATTATACCTCTCTTAATTTATACATGTAAATCTCTCCACACGTGTTTAAGTTAATATTTCATATTTAAATGTGGTCTTTGTACATAGCGGTAATGATTTGTACTATATTATTTTCACTCAAAGTGAAGTTGTATTATTGCAGAAATACTTCCCGTAGGACGAGAGACGCAAAATACGAACGAAAAAAACACACAGCTTTATTGTTCGTGTTTTCATGTGCATTTTTTAGAACAAATTATCCAAGTTCTAGATAAGGAGATTTTTTTGTATAAAATACACCATTTGAAAATGTCTACTTAAATAACAATTGTCATGGTTACATACATATTTCCACCCTTATCTGCGACGTGTGTCATATATGAACCAGAGGGCAATGACTCATTAGAATTGTCAACTTACATACTCTTTATTCTGCTTTTTCTGACTTTGTGGGGCCCAATATTTTGTTATATTTGTTTTATTTTAAGCTGGAACTAGTGTTCTTTTATCTATCTGCATTTCATCATTTAATTAATATGTTTTCCTATTTTACAGTCAGATTGAACAAAGATATGTAGGTCTACTTACCGAGATCAACCTCTAATGGCTCTGAAATGTTAAATATAAAATTTTAATGCAAGAACATTCAATACATTACAGCTTTCGCAAATCAAATATATCAATTCACAGTTCATGGCCATGCTCTTCAGAACCTACGTGTCACTGTTGTGGTACACAAGGCATAGAAGTAAAAGAAACAAACGACAAATAGGGTATTATTTAAGGAATTTAACTATACAAACTATACACACTACTATATAACTACTGACAAAGCTGTCATCTGCTTAGATGTTTGTATATATATATATATATATATATATATAACGAATTTAGTTTGTTACACATATTTTCATTGGTTCTTCAGCCCTGAATGTCAGCATATATTCGGAAAACAGACGGGGTATATATTTTAGTCCCCAAAAAAGATTAAAAAATGGACGACAAAACATTACGCTTCACTGAATCAATGGTATAATACGGAATAATAAATGTATTTTTACCCAATTAAATGCTGTTTTTATACTCAAAACGGCTGCATGAACACAAAAATATTACAACGGTTAATTCCGTCACAAATACCTGATCGATTCAGCAAACTCTTATGTTCCACGGCTGTACCATAACAAATAAACAAAACGTTGAGCCTTGAAAACTTTCGACGTCATGGGGCCACACCAAGGTTTTATTTACATGTAGTTAACATTTGAATTATTCAAACTGTTTCGCAAACCCGTTGCTTTGTTATGTGATATATTAATGTTATATTTATAAAGTTTATAAAATTTACTACATATGAAACTTAGTACAGTATTTTTCCTCATGAGACATGAAATATGACGTGACACTTATTTTGACGTCATTGAAGAATGACGTCAAAGGTACGGAAACGGACATCTAGAGATACGAAAAATGAAAATAAAAGAGGCAAATTTATTTAATACAGTTGGATGTTGTACTCTCTATTGTTCTTTGTCTGAGCTTGTGATGAACATCAATTTGTGATCTTTCTTTCATTTTAAGTTTTGGCTGGTATCGCATTTTCCCTTCTAATTGATATTTTAACTTTATTCATTAAATTAAGATTGAAGAAGTAAATGTAAGTATACTTACCAGGAGGCAAATACCCATCTGGAAGATTAAATATAACACCTCAGAACAAAAACATTCAATATATTAAAGCTTCTACGACTCAAGTATATCAATTGATTGGTTAATGTCGTTCACGTCATACTCTAAGTCTTATTATTTGGGAAGCACGTGTCGTAGAGTCGTAGAAGCCAAATAGACGTTAAAAACCAAAAACAGACACGGTTAGCGATTATACCTCTCTTAATTTATACATGTAAATCTCTCCACACGTGTTTAAGTTAATATTTCATATTTAAATGTGGTCTTTGTACATAGCGGTAATGATTTGTACTATATTATTTTCACTCAAAGTGAAGTTGTATTATTGCAGAAATACTTCCCGTAGGACGAGAGACGCAAAATACGAACGAAAAAAACACACAGCTTTATTGTTCGTGTTTTCATGTGCATTTTTTAGAACAAATTATCCAAGTTCTAGATAAGGAGATTTTTTTGTATAAAATACACCATTTGAAAATGTCTACTTAAATAACAATTGTCATGGTTACATACATATTTCCACCCTTATCTGCGACGTGTGTCATATATGAACCAGAGGGCAATGACTCATTAGAATTGTCAACTTACATACTCTTTATTCTGCTTTTTCTGACTTTGTGGGGCCCAATATTTTGTTATATTTGTTTTATTTTAAGCTGGAACTAGTGTTCTTTTATCTATCTGCATTTCATCATTTAATTAATATGTTTTCCTATTTTACAGTCAGATTGAACAAAGATATGTAGGTCTACTTACCGACATCAACCTCTAATGGCTCTGAAATGTTAAATATAAAATTTTAATGCAAGAACATTCAATACATTACAGCTTTCGCAAATCAAATATATCAATTCACAGTTCATGGCCATGCTCTTCAGAACCTACGTGTCACTGTTGTGGTACACAAGGCATAGAAGTAAAAGAAACAAACGACAAATAGGGTATTATTTAAGGAATTTAACTATACAAACTATACACACTACTATATAACTACTGACAAAGCTGTCATCTGCTTAGATGTTTGTATATATATATATATATATATATATATATATATATAACGAATTTAGTTTGTTACACATATTTTCATTGGTTCTTCAGCCCTGAATGTCAGCATATATTCGGAAAACAGACGGGGTATATATTTTAGTCCCCAAAAAAGATTAAAAAATGGACGACAAAACATTACGCTTCACTGAATCAATGGTATAATACGGAATAATAAATGTATTTTTACCCAATTAAATGCTGTTTTTATACTCAAAACGGCTGCATGAACACAAAAATATTACAACGGTTAATTCCGTCACAAATACCTGATCGATTCAGCAAACTCTTATGTTCCACGGCTGTACCATAACAAATAAACAAAACGTTGAGCCTTGAAAACTTTCGACGTCATGGGGCCACACCAAGGTTTTATTTACATGTAGTTAACATTTGAATTATTCAAACTGTTTCGCAAACCCGTTGTTTTGTTATGTGATATATTAATGTTATATTTATAAAGTTTATAAAATTTACTACATATGAAACTTAGTACAGTATTTTTCCTCATGAGACATGAAATATGACGTGACACTTATTTTGACGTCATTGAAGAATGACGTCAAAGGTACGGAAACGGACATCTAGAGATACGAAAAATGAAAATAAAAGAGGCAAATTTATTTAATACAGTTGGATGTTGTACTCTCTATTGTTCTTTGTCTGAGCTTGTGATGAACATCAATTTGTGATCTTTCTTTCATTTTAAGTTTTGGCTGGTATCGCATTTTCCCTTCTAATTGATATTTTAACTTTATTCATTAAATTAAGATTGAAGAAGTAAATGTAAGTATACTTACCAGGAGGCAAATACCCATCTGGAAGATTAAATATAACACCTCAGAACAAGAACATTCAATATAGTAAAGCTTCTACGACTCAAGTATATCAATTGATTGGTTAATGTCGTTCACGTCATACTCTAAGTCTTATTATTTGGGAAGCACGTGTCGTAGAGTCGTAGAAGCCAAATAGACGTTAAAAACCAAAAACAGACACGGTTAGCGATTATACCTCTCTTAATTTATACATGTAAATCTCTCCACACGTGTTTAAGTTAATATTTCATATTTAAATGTGGTCTTTGTACATAGCGGTAATGATTTGTACTATATTATTTTCACTCAAAGTGAAGTTGTATTATTGCAGAAATACTTCCCGTAGGACGAGAGACGCAAAATACGAACGAAAAAAACACACAGCTTTATTGTTCGTGTTTTCATGTGCATTTTTTAGAACAAATTATCCAAGTTCTAGATAAGGAGATTTTTTTGTATAACATACACCATTTGAAAATGTCTACTTAAATAACAATTGTCATGGTTACATACATATTTCCACCCTTATCTGCGACGTGTGTCATATATGAACCAGAGGGCAATGACTCATTAGAATTGTCAACTTACATACTCTTTATTCTGCTTTTTCTGAGTGTGTGGGGCCCAATATTTTGTTATATTTGTTTTATTTTAAGCTGCAACTAGTGTTCTTTTATCTATCTGCATTTCATCATTTAATTAATATGTTTTCCTATTTTACAGTCAGATTGAACAAAGATATGTAGGTCTACTTACCGAGATCAACCTCTAATGGCTCTGAAATGTTAAATATACAATTTTAATGCAAGAACATTCAATACATTACAGCTTTCGCAAATCAAATATATCAATTCACAGTTCATGGCCATGCGCTTCAGATCCTACGTGTCACTGTTGTGGTACACAAGGCATAGAAGTAAAAGAAACAAAAGACAAATAGGGTATTATTAAAGGAATTTAACTATACAAACTATACACACTACTATATAACTACTGACAAAGCTGTCATCTGCTTAGATGTGTGTGTATATATATATATATATATATATATTACGAATTTAGTTTGTTACACATATTTTCATTGGTTCTTCAGCCCTGAATGTCAGCATATATTCGGAAAACAGACGGGGTATATATTTTAGTCCCCAAAAAAGATTAAAACATGGACGACAAAACATTACGTTTCACTGAATCAATGGTATAATAGGGAATAATAAATGTATTTTTACCCAATTAAATGCTGTTTTTATACTCAAAACGGCTGCATGAACACACAAATATTACAACGGTTAATTCCGTCACAAATACCTGATCGATTCAGCAAACTCTTATGTTCCACGGCTGTACCATAACAAATAAACAAAACGTTGAGCCTTGAAAACTTTCGACGTCATGGGGCCACACCAAGGTTGTATTTACATGTAGTTAACATTTGAATTATTCAAACTGTTTCGCAAACCCGTTGTTTTGTTATGTGATATATTAATGTTATATTTATAAAGTTTATAAAATTTACTACATATGAAACTTAGTACAGTATTTTTCCTCATGAGACATGAAATATGACGTGACACTTATTTTGACGTCATTGAAGAATGACGTCAAAGGTACGGAAACGGAAATCTAGAGATACGAAAAATGAAAATAAGAGGCAAATTTATTTAATACAGTTGGATGTTGTACTCTCTATTGTTCTTTGTCTGAGTTTGTGATGAACATCAATTTGTGATCTTTCTTTCATTTTAAGTTTTGGCTGGTATCGCATTTTCCCTTCTAATTGATATTTTAACTTTATTCATTAAATTAAGATTGAAGAAGTAAATGTAAGTATACTTACCAGGAGGCAAATACCCATCTGGAAGATTAAATATAACACCTCAGAACAAGAACATTCAATATATTAAAGCTTCTACGACTCAAGTATATCAATTGATTGGTTAATGTCGTTCACGTCATACTCTAAGTCTTATTATTTGGGAAGCACGTGTCGTAGAGTCGTAGAAGCCAAATAGACGTTAAAAACCAAAAACAGACACGGTTAGCGATTATACCTCTCTTAATTTATACATGTAAATCTCTCCACACGTGTTTAAGTTAATATTTCATATTTAAATGTGGTCTTTGTACATAGCGGTAATGATTTGTACTATATTATTTTCACTCAAAGTGAAGTTGTATTATTGCAGAAATACTTCCCGTAGGACGAGAGACGCAAAATACGAACGAAAAAAACACACAGCTTTATTGTTCGTGTTTTCATGTGCATTTTTTAGAACAAATTATCCAAGTTCTAGATAAGGAGATTTTTTTGTATAAAATACACCATTGGAAAATGTCTACTTAAATAACAATTGTCATGGTTACATACATATTTCCACCCTTATCTGCGACGTGTGTCATATATGAACTAGAGGGCAATAACTCATTAGAATTGTCAACTTACATACTCTTTATTCTGCTTTTTCTGAGTGTGTGGGGCCCAATATTTTGTTATATTTGTTTTATTTTAAGCTGCAACTAGTGTTCTTTTATCTATCTGCATTTCATCATTTAATTAATATGTTTTCCTATTTTACAGTCAGATTGAACAAAGATATGTAGGTCTACTTACCGAGATCAACCTCTAATGGCTCTGAAATGTTAAATATACAATTTTAATGCAAGAACATTCAATACATTACAGCTTTCGCAAATCAAATATATCAATTCACAGTTCATGGCCATGCGCTTCAGATCCTACGTGTCACTGTTGTGGTACACAAGGCATAGAAGTAAAAGAAACAAAAGACAAATAGGGTATTATTAAAGGAATTTAACTATACAAACTATACACACTACTATATAACTACTGACAAAGCTGTCATCTGCTTAGATGTGTGTGTATATATATATATATATATATATATTACGAATTTAGTTTGTTACACATATTTTCATTGGTTCTTCAGCCCTGAATGTCAGCATATATTCGGAAAACAGACGGGGTATATATTTTAGTCCCCAAAAAAGATTAAAACATGGACGACAAAACATTACGTTTCACTGAATCAATGGTATAATAGGGAATAATAAATGTATTTTTACCCAATTAAATGCTGTTTTTATACTCAAAACGGCTGCATGAACACAAAAATATTACAACGGTTAATTCCGTCACAAATACCTGATCGATTCAGCAAACTCTTATGTTCCACGGCTGTACCATAACAAATAAACAAAACGTTGAGCCTTGAAAACTTTCGACGTCATGGGGCCACACCAAGGTTGTATTTACATGTAGTTAACATTTGAATTATTCAAACTGTTTCGCAAACCCGTTGTTTTGTTATGTGATATATTAATGTTATATTTATAAAGTTTATAAAATTTACTACATATGAAACTTAGTACAGTATTTTTCCTCATGAGACATGAAATATGACGTGACACTTATTTTGACGTCATTGAAGAATGACGTCAAAGGTACGGAAACGGAAATCTAGAGATACGAAAAATGAAAATAAAAGAGGCAAATTTATTTAATACAGTTGGATGTTGTACTCTCTATTGTTCTTTGTCTGAGTTTGTGATGAACATCAATTTGTGATCTTTCTTTCATTTTAAGTTTTGGCTGGTATCGCATTTTCCCTTCTAATTGATATTTTAACTTTATTCATTAAATTAAGATTGAAGAAGTAAATGTAAGTATACTTACCAGGAGGCAAATACCCATCTGGAAGATTAAATATAACACCTCAGAACAAGAACATTCAATATATTAAAGCTTCTACGACTCAAGTATATCAATTGATTGGTTAATGTCGTTCACGTCATACTCTAAGTCTTATTATTTGGGAAGCACGTGTCGTAGAGTCGTAGAAGCCAAATAGACGTTAAAAACCAAAAACAGACACGGTTAGCGATTATACCTCTCTTAATTTATACATGTAAATCTCTCCACACGTGTTTAAGTTAATATTTCATATTTAAATGTGGTCTTTGTACATAGCGGTAATGATTTGTACTATATTATTTTCACTCAAAGTGAAGTTGTATTATTGCAGAAATACTTCCCGTAGGACGAGAGACGCAAAATACGAACGAAAAAAACACACAGCTTTATTGTTCGTGTTTTCATGTGCATTTTTTAGAACAAATTATCCAAGTTCTAGATAAGGAGATTTTTTTGTATAAAATACACCATTGGAAAATGTCTACTTAAATAACAATTGTCATGGTTACATACATATTTCCACCCTTATCTGCGACGTGTGTCATATATGAACTAGAGGGCAATAACTCATTAGAATTGTCAACTTACATACTCTTTATTCTGCTTTTTCTGAGTGTGTGGGGCCCAATATTTTGTTATATTTGTTTTATTTTAAGCTGCAACTAGTGTTCTTTTATCTATCTGCATTTCATCATTTAATTAATATGTTTTCCTATTTTACAGTCAGATTGAACAAAGATATGTAGGTCTACTTACCGAGATCAACCTCTAATGGCTCTGAAATGTTAAATATACAATTTTAATGCAAGAACATTCAATACATTACAGCTTTCGCAAATCAAATATATCAATTCACAGTTCATGGCCATGCGCTTCAGATCCTACGTGTCACTGTTGTGGTACACAAGGCATAGAAGTAAAAGAAACAAAAGACAAATAGGGTATTATTAAAGGAATTTAACTATACAAACTATACACACTACTATATAACTACTGACAAAGCTGTCATCTGCTTAGATGTGTGTGTATATATATATATATATATATATATTACGAATTTAGTTTGTTACACATATTTTCATTGGTTCTTCAGCCCTGAATGTCAGCATATATTCGGAAAACAGACGGGGTATATATTTTAGTCCCCAAAAAAGATTAAAACATGGACGACAAAACATTACGTTTCACTGAATCAATGGTATAATAGGGAATAATAAATGTATTTTTACCCAATTAAATGCTGTTTTTATACTCAAAACGGCTGCATGAACACAAAAATATTACAACGGTTAATTCCGTCACAAATACCTGATCGATTCAGCAAACTCTTATGTTCCACGGCTGTACCATAACAAATAAACAAAACGTTGAGCCTTGAAAACTTTCGACGTCATGGGGCCACACCAAGGTTGTATTTACATGTAGTTAACATTTGAATTATTCAAACTGTTTCGCAAACCCGTTGTTTTGTTATGTGATATATTAATGTTATATTTATAAAGTTTATAAAATTTACTACATATGAAACTTAGTACAGTATTTTTCCTCATGAGACATGAAATATGACGTGACACTTATTTTGACGTCATTGAAGAATGACGTCAAAGGTACGGAAACGGAAATCTAGAGATACGAAAAATGAAAATAAAAGAGGCAAATTTATTTAATACAGTTGGATGTTGTACTCTCTATTGTTCTTTGTCTGAGTTTGTGATGAACATCAATTTGTGATCTTTCTTTCATTTTAAGTTTTGGCTGGTATCGCATTTTCCCTTCTAATTGATATTTTAACTTTATTCATTAAATTAAGATTGAAGAAGTAAATGTAAGTATACTTACCAGGAGGCAAAGACCCATCTGGAAGATTAAATATAACACCTCAGAACAAGAACATTCAATATATTAAAGCTTCTACGACTCAAGTATATCAATTGATTGGTTAATGTCGTTCACGTCATACTCTATGTCTTATTATTTGGGAAGTACGTGTCGTAGAGTCGTAGAAGCCAAATAGACGTTAAAAACCAAAAACAGACACGGTTAGCGATTATACCTCTCTTAATTTATACATGTAAATCTCTCCACACGTGTTTAAGTTAATATTTCATATTTAAATGTTGTCTTTGTACATAGCGGTAATGATTTGTACTATATTATTTTCACTCAAAGTGAAGTTGTATTATTGCAGAAATACTTCCCGTAGGACGAGAGACGCAAAATACGAACGAAAAAAACACACAGCTTTATTGTTCGTGTTTTCATGTGCATTTTTTAGAACAAATTATCCAAGTTCTAGATAAGGAGATTTTTTTGTATAACATACACCATTTGAAAATGTCTACTTAAATAACAATTGTCATGGTTACATACATATTTCCACCCTTATCTGCGACGTGTGTCATATATGAACCAGAGGGCAATGACTCATTAGAATTGTCAACTTACATACTCTTTATTCTGCTTTTTCTGAGTGTGTGGGGCCCAATATTTTGTTATATTTGTTTTATTTTAAGCTGCAACTAGTGTTCTTTTATCTATCTGCATTTCATCATTTAATTAATATGTTTTCCTATTTTACAGTCAGATTGAACAAAGATATGTAGGTCTACTTACCGAGATCAACCTCTAATGGCTCTGAAATGTTAAATATAAAATTTTAATGCAAGAACATTCAATACATTACAGCTTTCGCAAATCAAATATATCAATTCACAGTTCATGGCCATGCGCACCAGAACCTACGTGTCACTGTTGTGGTACACAAGGCATAGAAGTAAAAGAAACAAAAGACAAATAGGGTATTATTAAAGGAATTTAACTATACAAACTATACACACTACTATATAACTACTGACAAAGCTGTCATCTGCTTAGATGTGTGTGTATATATATATATATATATATATATTACGAATTTAGTTTGTTACACATATTTTCATTGGTTCTTCAGCCCTGAATGTCAGCATATATTCGGAAAACAGACGGGGTATATATTTTAGTCCCCAAAAAAGATTAAAACATGGACGACAAAACATTACGTTTCACTGAATCAATGGTATAATAGGGAATAATAAATGTATTTTTACCCAATTAAATGCTGTTTTTATACTCAAAACGGCTGCATGAACACAAAAATATTACAACGGTTAATTCCGTCACAAATACCTGATCGATTCAGCAAACTCTTATGTTCCACGGCTGTACCATAACAAATAAACAAAACGTTGAGCCTTGAAAACTTCCGACGTCATGGGGCCACACCAAGGTTGTATTTACATGTAGTTAACATTTGAATTATTCAAACTGTTTCGCAAACCCGTTGTTTTGTTATGTGATATATTAATGTTATATTTATAAAGTTTATAAAATTTACTACATATGAAATAAAGGTAATAACAAAATTACCGAACTCCGAACAATCTTACAAAGGGAAAGTCAAAACTCATAATTATATAAACAGACAAAATCAGTCAACAACCGGAAAACTGTGTACAGTATTTTTCCTCATGAGACATGAAATATGACGTGACACTTATTTTGACGTCATTGAAGAATGACGTCAAAGGTACGGAAACGGACATCTAGAGATACGAAAAATGAAAATAAAAGAGGCAAATTTATTTAATACAGTTGGATGTTGTACTCTCTATTGTTCTTTGTCTGAGCTTGTGATGAACATCAATTTGTGATCTTTCTTTCATTTTAAGTTTTGGCTGGTATCGCATTTTCCCTTCTAATTGATATTTTAACTTTATTCATTAAATTAAGATTGAAGAAGTAAATGTAAGTATACTTACCAGGAGGCAAAGACCCATCTGGAAGATTAAATATAACACCTCAGAACAAGAACATTCAATATATTAAAGCTTCTACGACTCAAGTATATCAATTGATTGGTTAATGTCGTTCACGTCATACTCTATGTCTTATTATTTGGGAAGTACGTGTCGTAGAGTCGTAGAAGCCAAATAGACGTTAAAAACCAAAAACAGACACGGTTAGCGATTATACCTCTCTTAATTTATACATGTAAATCTCTCCACACGTGTTTAAGTTAATATTTCATATTTAAATGTTGTCTTTGTACATAGCGGTAATGATTTGTACTATATTATTTTCACTCAAAGTGAAGTTGTATTATTGCAGAAATACTTCCCGTAGGACGAGAGACGCAAAATACGAACGAAAAAAACACACAGCTTTATTGTTCGTGTTTTCATGTGCATTTTTTAGAACAAATTATCCAAGTTCTAGATAAGGAGATTTTTTTGTATAACATACACCATTTGAAAATGTCTACTTAAATAACAATTGTCATGGTTACATACATATTTCCACCCTTATCTGCGACGTGTGTCATATATGAACCAGAGGGCAATGACTCATTAGAATTGTCAACTTACATACTCTTTATTCTGCTTTTTCTGAGTGTGTGGGGCCCAATATTTTGTTATATTTGTTTTATTTTAAGCTGCAACTAGTGTTCTTTTATCTATCTGCATTTCATCATTTAATTAATATGTTTTCCTATTTTACAGTCAGATTGAACAAAGATATGTAGGTCTACTTACCGAGATCAACCTCTAATGGCTCTGAAATGTTAAATATAAAATTTTAATGCAAGAACATTCAATACATTACAGCTTTCGCAAATCAAATATATCAATTCACAGTTCATGGCCATGCGCACCAGAACCTACGTGTCACTGTTGTGGTACACAAGGCATAGAAGTAAAAGAAACAAAAGACAAATAGGGTATTATTAAAGGAATTTAACTATACAAACTATACACACTACTATATAACTACTGACAAAGCTGTCATCTGCTTAGATGTGTGTATATATATATATATATATATATATATATATATATATTACGAATTTAGTTTGTTACACATATGTTCATTGGTTCTTCAGCCCTGAATGTCAGCATATATTCGGAAAACAGACGGGGTATATATTTTAGTCCCCAAAAAAGATTAAAACATGGACGACAAAACATTACGTTTCACTGAATCAATGGTATAATAGGGAATAATAAATGTATTTTTACCCAATTAAATGCTGTTTTTATACTCAAAACGGCTGCATGAACACAAAAATATTACAACGGTTAATTCCGTCACAAATACCTGATCGATTCAGCAAACTCTTATGTTCCACGGCTGTACCATAACAAATAAACAAAACGTTGAGCCTTGAAAACTTCCGACGTCATGGGGCCACACCAAGGTTGTATTTACATGTAGTTAACATTTGAATTATTCAAACTGTTTCGCAAACCCGTTGTTTTGTTATGTGATATATTAATGTTATATTTATAAAGTTTATAAAATTTACTACATATGAAATAAAGGTAATAACAAAATTACCGAACTCCGAACAATCTTACAAAGGGAAAGTCAAAACTCATAATTATATAAACAGACAAAATCAGTCAACAACCGGAAAACTGTGTACAGTATTTTTCCTCATGAGACATGAAATATGACGTGACACTTATTTTGACGTCATTGAAGAATGACGTCAAAGGTACGGAAACGGACATCTAGAGATACGAAAAATGAAAATAAAAGAGGCAAATTTATTTAATACAGTTGGATGTTGTACTCTCTATTGTTCTTTGTCTGAGCTTGTGATGAACATCAATTTGTGATCTTTCTTTCATTTTAAGTTTTGGCTGGTATCGCATTTTCCCTTCTAATTGATATTTTAACTTTATTCATTAAATTAAGATTGAAGAAGTAAATGTAAGTATACTTACCAGGAGGCAAAGACCCATCTGGAAGATTAAATATAACACCTCAGAACAAGAACATTCAATATATTAAAGCTTCTACGACTCAAGTATATCAATTGATTGGTTAATGTCGTTCACGTCATACTCTATGTCTTATTATTTGGGAAGTACGTGTCGTAGAGTCGTAGAAGCCAAATAGACGTTAAAAACCAAAAACAGACACGGTTAGCGATTATACCTCTCTTAATTTATACATGTAAATCTCTCCACACGTGTTTAAGTTAATATTTCATATTTAAATGTTGTCTTTGTACATAGCGGTAATGATTTGTACTATATTATTTTCACTCAAAGTGAAGTTGTATTATTGCAGAAATACTTCCCGTAGGACGAGAGACGCAAAATACGAACGAAAAAAACACACAGCTTTATTGTTCGTGTTTTCATGTGCATTTTTTAGAACAAATTATCCAAGTTCTAGATAAGGAGATTTTTTTGTATAACATACACCATTTGAAAATGTCTACTTAAATAACAATTGTCATGGTTACATACATATTTCCACCCTTATCTGCGACGTGTGTCATATATGAACCAGAGGGCAATGACTCATTAGAATTGTCAACTTGCATACTCTTTATTCTGCTTTTTCTGAGTGTGTGGGGCCCAATATTTTGTTATATTTGTTTTATTTTAAGCTGCAACTAGTGTTCTTTTATCTATCTGCATTTCATCATTTAATTAATATGTTTTCCTATTTTACAGTCAGATTGAACAAAGATATGTAGGTCTACTTACCGAGATCAACCTCTAATGGCTCTGAAATGTTAAATATAAAATTTTAATGCAAGAACATTCAATACATTACAGCTTTCGCAAATCAAATATATCAATTCACAGTTCATGGCCATGCGCACCAGAACCTACGTGTCACTGTTGTGGTACACAAGGCATAGAAGTAAAAGAAACAAAAGACAAATAGGGTATTATTAAAGGAATTTAACTATACAAACTATACACACTACTATATAACTACTGACAAAGCTGTCATCTGCTTAGATGTGTGTATATATATATATATATATATATATATATATATATATTACGAATTTAGTTTGTTACACATATGTTCATTGGTTCTTCAGCCCTGAATGTCAGCATATATTCGGAAAACAGACGGGGTATATATTTTAGTCCCCAAAAAAGATTAAAACATGGACGACAAAACATTACGTTTCACTGAATCAATGGTATAATAGGGAATAATAAATGTATTTTTACCCAATTAAATGCTGTTTTTATACTCAAAACGGCTGCATGAACACAAAAATATTACAACGGTTAATTCCGTCACAAATACCTGATCGATTCAGCAAACTCTTATGTTCCACGGCTGTACCATAACAAATAAACAAAACGTTGAGCCTTGAAAACTTCCGACGTCATGGGGCCACACCAAGGTTGTATTTACATGTAGTTAACATTTGAATTATTCAAACTGTTTCGCAAACCCGTTGTTTTGTTATGTGATATATTAATGTTATATTTATAAAGTTTATAAAATTTACTACATATGAAATAAAGGTAATAACAAAATTACCGAACTCCGAACAATCTTACAAAGGGAAAGTCAAAACTCATAATTATATAAACAGACAAAATCAGTCAACAACCGGAAAACTGTGTACAGTATTTTTCCTCATGAGACATGAAATATGACGTGACACTTATTTTGACGTCATTGAAGAATGACGTCAAAGGTACGGAAACGGACATCTAGAGATACGAAAAATGAAAATAAAAGAGGCAAATTTATTTAATACAGTTGGATGTTGTACTCTCTATTGTTCTTTGTCTGAGCTTGTGATGAACATCAATTTGTGATCTTTCTTTCATTTTAAGTTTTGGCTGGTATCGCATTTTCCCTTCTAATTGATATTTTAACTTTATTCATTAAATTAAGATTGAAGAAGTAAATGTAAGTATACTTACCAGGAGGCAAAGACCCATCTGGAAGATTAAATATAACACCTCAGAACAAGAACATTCAATATAGTAAAGCTTCTACGACTCAAGTATATCAATTGATTGGTTAATGTCGTTCACGTCATACTCTAAGTCTTATTATTTGGGAAGCACGTGTCGTAGAGTCGTAGAAGCCAAATAGACTTTAAAAACCAAAAACAGACACGGTTAGCGATTATACCTCTCTTAATTTATACATGTAAATCTCTCCACACGTGTTTAAGTTAATATTTCATATTTAAATGTTGTCTTTGTACATAGCGGTAATGATTTGTACTATATTATTTTCACTCAAAGTGAAGTTGTATTATTGCAGAAATACTTCCCGTAGGACGAGAGACGCAAAATACGAACGAAAAAAACACACAGCTTTATTGTTCGTGTTTTCATGTGCATTTTTTAGAACAAATTATCCAAGTTCTAGATAAGGAGATATTTTTGTATAAAATACACCATTTGAAAATGTCTACTTAAATAACAATTGTCATGGTTACATACATATTTCCACCCTTATCTGCGACGGGTGTCATATATGAACCAGAGGGCAATGACTCATTAGAATTGTCAACTTACATACTCTTTATTCTGCTTTTTCTGACTTTGTGGGACCCAATATTTTGTTATATTTGTTTTATTTTAAGCTGCAACTAGTGTTCTTTTATCTATCTGCATTTCATCATTTAATTAATATGTTTTCCTATTTTACAGTCAGATTGAACAAAGATATGTAGGTCTACTTACCGAGATCAACCTCTAATGGCTCTGAAATGTTAAATATACAATTTTAATGCAAGAACATTCAGTACATTATAGCTTTCGCAAATCAAATATATCAATTCACAGTTCATGACCATGCGCTTCATAACCTACGTGTCACTGTTGTGGTACACAAGGCATATAAGTAAAAGAAACAAAAGACAAATAGGGTATTATTTAAGGAATTTAACTATACAAACTATACACACTACTATATAACTACTGACAAAGCTGTCATCTGCTTAGATGTGTGTATATATATATACAACTGTATATATATATATAGTTATCACTTGCTTCTAGACGTTTATATATATATATATATACGTCTGAAAATTAAACCAAACAGTGTTAGAATTAGATTTTAGAGCGGACAAATTTTTGTTCTTCCCTCGACGGGATTTGAACCCACACCATTGTTACACTGCAGCACCATTCGATTAGCCTTACGTCCAGCGCCCTAGACCACTCGACTACAACCACTCCCTAAAAAAGGAGCTTCAATAATCGTAGTGTTACCTTTTTTTCGTAAGGCAAATCTAGGGATAGAGGTAAGACATGTGTATAAGCGTGTGTAGATGGTACATATATACTTAATATTATAATTTTGACAGCAATCTAATTCAGCAATTTTCAATATATTGTATAGGATAATGAGGAATTCATTATACAGTCACAGGAAATAAAGTATATTATACAAACGTCTAGAAGCAAGTGACAACCATACAATATATCTGTCCCACTGGATCTCAAAGTTACTAAGGATACTAGGTTAATACTAAATATTATATACGTCTGAAAATTAAACCAAACAGTGTTAGAATTAGATTTTAGAGCTGTCAATGTTTTGTTCTTTCCTCGACGGGATTTTAAACTCACACCATCGATACACTGCAGCACCATTCGCTTAGCATTACGTCCAGCGCCCTAGACCACTCGACCACATCCACTCCCTAAAAAAGGAGCTTCAATAATCGTAGTGTTACCTTTTCTCGTAAGGCAAATCTAGTTGGTAAACTTCATCATTACATTTTCTCATTCTGTTCATATTGTTTATAAATTAGTGTGCAATATACTTGAATAATATAAAGTATAAAGTTCACGATTATGAATTTTAGTAATTTACGTCACGATAACTGATGGTCATGTGACAATTTTTCAAATCAGATTACAGACGCTGATGAAGCTTGTCGGTCAAGTGAAATATCCCTCTTTTTTAATTATAATTATAATCTTGTTGTAGACTTATAGTTATTTTTGTTACATTTTAACATCTTTTTTTGATATCGTTGTGCTAACATTTTAGACGTTTATATATATATATATATATATATATATATATATATATATGGATGCATCAACTATTATTGTTCTTGTTTCCTTGTATTATTTGGATGTATTGATGTTCAATACTTAAATATTGCATTGATCTTAAATATCGAAACAGCACCGAATCAAAATTTCCTCATCTTCAGTTTGTGCCTTGACCTTTTAAAGACATATTGCTGGTGCTATCATTTTGATTTGTTAATATTCCCGATCTCAAATGTATACAGTAGTTTCACTATTACTGTATACATGTGTGATTTTACCCTCTTTTCTTTTTTATTGTTATTTTACCTTTGCGCCATTAAATGAAGATTTTAGAGTTAAATTCAGGGCTACTTACCGGAGGTTGATGCCGCTTCTGAAATTTTAAATAATGATGCTTAGCATTATAACATTTAGTATATTACATCTTTCACGACATTAATATATCAATTTATAGTCTTATTTTTATTATTGAACATGTTCACGTCCTGTATATTTCTGAAGCATTGTTAGATGGACGTAAAACCACAATCTATCAATGAATCAATCTAGTGATAGGTTCCGGTTATTGCTGTTTTTCATAATCTAATTGTTACTATTCAGGACACAAGTGGCGTTCAAGCAATATCAACATTAATAAATAACCAGACAGAGTGTTAGCAAGGCAATTGAACAATCAAAGCTTCTGTATATAGTCCCATCAAACTGTATTGTTCTAGTATGTATTTGAGATGTATATCTGTTCAATACTTAAATGTTGCATTTTATCAAATAACGAAGTCACACATAACATAGCAAAAATCATCATCGATTTTTACAAAACATATTGCTGCAGTTGTCAGTTTGATTGCCAGATGTTCTCTTTCCCCTAATTGATGTATAAAGTATTCGTGGAACAAATTCTCCCTCGTCAAAAGCAAAAGTGGACCATATTTACGCCATTGTTGTGTTAATGATCCTGTTACTGTTTTCTTGTATTTAATTATTGACGTAAATCCACCTTATATATGAATGATGTCTTCTGATTGGTTGATACAAGGGGCATTGCTTTACCACTTCTTAGTTTGTTTCCCTCTACCACCCCATCGCAGGGGTATTTGTCCTTTGGAATTCCGCATAGTGTCTACGACTCAATTATATCAATTTATTGGTCAATGTCGTTCATGTTATACTCTAGGTTTTAGTATTGAGGAAACACAAGTCGTACGAACAAGATAGACGGCAATAAAGCCATTACACCGAGTGTTAGGATTTTTACCTATCATAATTTCTACATGTAGATCCCTAAACAGGTGTCTGAATTAATATTTCATATTAAAATGCTGTCTTTGTACATACCAGTAATGATTCTCACTTCGTTGTGGAGTGTTACTATTGCGGACATACTTCCCGTAGGACGAGAAACGTAAAATAAAAAAACCACAGAGCGCTAGATAGGAATATGGTCAGTCTAACATGTTCTATGTTTATTCCTCTATATTTATTGTTCGCGTTCTGTTGTGCATTTTTGGGATGTGCTTGTCTTCAATACATGAATTATTAGAAACAAGTAGGTACTATATGTCACATGCATATACAATGGATATCATGGAAGGGCCAGCAGGTACTGACCCTTTAAAGGCACCTGATCACCCTTTATTATTCTTTAGCACAGTTTTGAATTCCCATGTTTTGTAATTTTTGTTTCATGTTAAGATTGTTCTGGTGTCATAATTCCTCCTCTTATAGACATGCTATCTCTGTGCCATTGTATTCAGATTTAAGAAGTAAATTTAAGCATACATACCTCGATACTCAATCATATCTTGAATATTACCGGGTGAATGATCTTCTGTAATGTTAGATATACAATATTAGTGCAAGAAGATTCAGTATATAACATCTTTCATGATTCAACTATATCAATTTATAAGATGATGGTTGACGTCATACTCTAGATTTTACGTGACATAGAAACAAGATAAACTTTAATAGAAATAATAGCACAAATAATCACATTGTGTTAATTCAGGATGTATACTATGCAAACCTCTCCATATGGATGATGAACAAAATATTGTTCGTGTTTTCGTGTGCATTTGTGGGATGTGCTTCTGTTCAATACTGAAATATTACGTTTTCATTTACAATTTCTATAATATTGTGTCTCGGCTTGTGAAAGATATTTTACTGGTGTCATAATTTAAACTCCAAAATATATCAGTGTAGATTATTGATTATAAAGAAATTGATGACAAAACTGATCCCCATACATTATAATTTTACAATGTTTACACCAATACTGTGTAGATGCACTTATTACTGTTACGAGATAAATAATTATTCATAATCTATATATGGTTTTGATATTGCTGATACCACATATAACTGGTGATATATCTTATTTGTTACAATACACACTTTCCTGGACACCAGGTATATTCTCTAAGTTAAATATTAAAGCTATAAATTTACTAATTAGAGTTACTTGAATTGTGAAATCACAAAGAAACGTGTTCAGAGGTTGTGACAGACACAGATAACATCGACAGGCTGTTATGAAATATTAAAAACATAAAGTCAAACCTGGCCATGTCGAACTACAACGAACCCAACATTTCACTTCGAGTAATCTGAGTTACCTCATTAATAAATTATGTGTTCCGTGTTGTGATGTCTATATATTCTGTGTTCCGTGTTGTGATGTCTGTTACGATTTCAGCATAGAAATGATCTTCCGTTCGTCTTTTCCTCCATATGTTAGTAAGAGGGCTTATTTGCCGTATGTATGTTTGTGTGCATATAGTTGTGTCCAGCACATTTGTGTTCGTGTTGTTTTTTTCTTTTGTGTACCATATGTTGCCAATTTCTCTGGATGGTACATTTTTTCTTACCCCTTCGTTATTGTTATGCCTGTTACATCTCGATCTGTATCTTAAACCGATGTAACCATGGAAACGACTTGTCCGAGATTAATATAACTAGGATTGTCTGTACGATTTACACCATTGGTAAATGTCTACGCCTATAATTGATATCATCGTTGCATACTTATAACGTCCTTATACACGAAATGTGTTATGTATGAAGCATGGCTTACAGACCTGTTATATGTATCACTTCAAGTACTCTCTATTGTTCTTTGTCTGAGTTTGTGATGAACATCAATTTGTGATCTTTATTTCATTTTAAGTTTTGTCTGGTATCACATTTCCCCTTCTAATTGATATTTTAACTTTCTTCATTAAATTAAGATTGAAGGAGTAAATGTAAGTGTACTTACTAGGAGTCAAAGACCCATCTGGTAGATTAAATATAACATCTCAGAACAAGAACATTCTATATATTAAAGCTTCTACGACTCAAGTATATCAATTGATTGGTCAATGTCGTTCACGTCATACTCTAAGTCTTATTATTTGGGAAGCACGTGTCGTAGAGTCGTAGAAGCCAAATAGAGGTTAAAAAACAAAAACAGACACGGTTAGCCTTTATACCTCTCCTAATGTATACATGTAGACCTCTCCCAACGTGTTTTAGTTAATATTTCATATTAAAATGTTGTCTTTGTACATAGCGGTAATGATTTGTACTATATTATTTTCACTCAGTAGTGAAGTTGTGTTATTGCAGAAATACTTCCCGTAGAACGAGAGACGCAACATACAAACGAAAAAAAAAAACAGCTTTATTGTTCGTGTTTTCTTGTGCATTTTTTAGTACGAATTATCCAAGTTCTAGATAAGGAGATTTTTCTGTATCATATACACCATTTGAAAATGTCTACTTAATAAACTATTTTCAAGGTTACATACATATTTCCACCCTTATCTTCGACGGGTGTCATATATAAACCAGAGGGTAATGACTCGTTAGAATTGTCAACTTAGGTTCTCTTTATTCTGCCTTTTCTGAGTTTGTGGGGCCCAATATTTTGTTATCTTTGTTTTATTTTAAGAAGCAACTAGTGTGCTTTTACCTATCCGCATTTCATCATTTAATTAATATGTTTTCCTATTTTACAGTCAGATTGAACAAAGATATGTAGGTCTACTTACCGAGATCAACTTCTAATGGCTCTGAAATGTTAAATATAGAATTTTAATGCAAGAACATTCAATACATTACAGCTTTCGCAAATCAAATATATCAATTCACAGTTCATGGCCATGCGCTTTATAACCTACGTGTCACTGCTGTGGTACACAAGGCATAGAAGTAAAAGAAACAAAAGATAAATAGTTTATAATTTAAGGAATTTAACTATACAAACTACTATATAACTACTGATAAAGCTGTCATCTGCTAAGATGTTTGTATATATATATATATATATACCTATATGAATGCATCAACTATTATTGCTCTTGTTTCCTTGTATTATTTGGATGCATAGATGTTCAATACTTAAATATTGGCCTGATCTTAAATACCGAAACCACACTGAATCAAAATTTTCTCATCTTCATTTTGTGCCTTGACCTTTTAAAGACATATTGCTGGTGTTATCATTTTGATTTGTTGATATTCCCGATCTCAAAAGTATACAGTAGTTTCACCATTACTGTATACATGTGTGATTTTACTCTCTTTTCTTTTTTATTGTTATTTTACCGTTGCGTCATTAAATGTAGATTTCAGAGTTATATTCAGGGCTACTTACCGGAGGTTGATGCCGCTTCTGAAAATTCAAATAATAAAGTTTAGCATTATAACATTTAGTATATTACATCTTTCACGGCATTAATATATCAATTTATAGTCTTATATGTATTATTGAACATGTTCACGTCCTGAATATGTCTGAAACATTGCTGGATGGACGTAAAACAACAATATATCAATGAATCAATCTATTGATAGGTTCCGGTTATTGATGTTCTTCATACTCTAATTGTTACTATTCAGGACACAAGTGGCGTTGAAGCAATATCAACGCTAAGAAATAACCAGACAGAGTGTTAGCAAGGCAATTGAACGATCAAAACTTCTTTATATAGTCCCATCAAACTGAATTGTTCTAGTGTATATTTGAGATGTGTATCTATTCAATACTCAAATGTTGCATTTCATCAAGTAACGAAATCACACCGAACATAACAAAAATCAACATCGATTGTTGAAAGACATAATGTTGGAGTTGTCAATTTGATTGCCCGATCTTCTCTTTCCCCTAATTGATGTATACAGTATTCGTGGAACAAATTATATCCCATGAAAAGTCAAACTGTATCATATTTACACCGTTGTTGTGTATATCATCGTCTTACTGTTTTCTTGTACTTAATTATTCATATAAATCAACTTTATATATGAATGATGTTTTCTGATTGGGTGATACAAGGGGCATTGTTTATCTCACTTCTGAATTTTTTTTTCCCTATTGCATCCCATCGCAGGGGAATTTGTCCTTTGGAATTCCGTATAGTGTCTAAGTCTGAAATATATCAATTTATTGCACAATGTCGTTCACGTCCTACTATTAATGAGCACATACATGTCGTAAATCCAGGATAGACGTTAATAAAAACAAAAACAGGCAGGCTTAGGGTTTTTACCTATTCTAATTTTTACAAGTAGATCTCTCCACAGGTGTTTGAATTAATATTTCATATTAAAATGCTGTCATTGTACATACTGGTAATGATGTTCACTTAGATGTGGAGTGTTACTATTGCGGACATACTTTCCCGTAGGACGAGAAAGGTAAAATAAAAAAAAGAAACACAGAGCGCTAGATAGGAATATGGTCAGTCTAAAATTGTCTATGTTTATTCCTCTATATTTCTGTTTCGTGTTCTGTTGTGCATTTTTGGGATGTGCTTGTGTTCAGTACATGAATTAATAGACAAAAGTAAGTACTATATGTCACATGCATATACGACGGATATCATGTAAGGACCAGGAGGTACTGACCCTTTAGAGGCAGCTTATCAATCCCTTTATTATTCTTTTACACTGTTTGTGAGTTCCCATGTTTTGTAATTTTTGTTTCAAATTATTATTTTTCTGGTGTCATAATTCCTCCTCTAATAGACATGTTATCTCTCTGCCATTGTATTCAGATTTAAGAAGTAAATTTAAGCATACATACCGCGATACTCAATCGTATCTTGAACATTACCGGGTGAATGCTCTTCTGTAATGATAGATATACAATATTAGTGCAAGAAAATTCAGTTTATAACATCTTTCATGATTCAACTATATCAATCGATAAGATGATGGTTGACGTCATACTATAGATGCTATGTGACATAACAACAACATAAACTTTAATAAAAATAATAACACAAATAATCACATTGTGTTAATTCAGGATGTATACTATGCAAACCTCTCCATACGGATGATGAAAAAAATATTGTTCGTGTTTTCGTGTGCATTTGTGGGATATGCTTCTGTTGAATACTGAAATATTACTTTTTCATTTGCAATTTCTATAATATTGTGTCTCGGCTTCTGAAAGATATTTTGCTGATGTCATAGTTTAAACTCCACAATATATCAGTGTACATTATTGATTAAAAAGAAATTGCTGACAAAACTGATCCCCATAAATTATAATTATACAATCTTTACACCAATACTGCGTAGATGAACTTCTTACTGTTATGAGATGAATAATTATTCATAGTCTATATATGGTTTTGACATACCACATATAACTGGTGATATATCTTATTTATTACAATATACACTTTCCTACACACCAGGTATATTCTCTAAGTTAAATATTAAAGCTATAAATTTACTAATCAGAGTTACTTGAATTGAACAATGAACTACACTGTTGGTTCATGAACTTGTTTAAATGTTGTAATCATGATTGTGAAACCGCAAAGAAACGTATTCAGATTTGTAAATGTATACGTATATAATTGTTATCATGGTTACACACATATAACGTCCTTATACACAACCGTGTCATGCATGAACCATGTGTTATTGATATATCAGAAGTATCAATTCATGTACTCTCTATTCCTCTTTGTCTTTAAGCTTTATCTGGTATCATATTTCCCACCTCTAATTGATATTTTAACGTTGTGCCATTGAATTAAGATTGAAGAGGTAAATGTAAGTCTACTTACCGGATGTCCATCTCCGTGCTGGAATAGTAAATATAACATCTCAATATATTACAGACTCTACGACTCAATGATATCAATTCATTGGTCAATGTCGTTCACGTCATAATCTATGTCTTATTATTGAGGAAACACATGGCGTATGAAGACGACATAAGTTAATAAAGCAAAACACAGAGTGTAAAGGTTTTACCTATCATAATGCATACACGTAGATCCCTCCACAGGTATTTAAATTAATATTCCATATTAAAATGCTCTCTTTGTACATACCGGTTATGATTTTCAATAAGTAGTAGAGTGTTACATTTGTGAAAATACTTCCCGTATTACGAGAGATGTTAAATACAAATGAAACACACGGCATTAGGTAGAAATCTTATCAATCTAAACTGTTTCGTGTGTATGCCTTGATATTTATTGTTCGTGTTTTCTTGTGCATTTGTTGGGATGTGTTTCTGTTCAAAACTGAATTATTACTTTTTCATTTGCAATTGCTATAATTTTGTATCGCGTCTTCTGAAATACATTAGCAGATGTTATTAATTACAATCGATCTATCAATACACACATATATATAAATATACATCAGGTATATGGCCATAAATCAGGGTAAGCAATTCACCCTCAAGAATAAACTTCTGAATTGAACTACTACACAAAGTGGTGGTTCATGAACCTGCTTAAATTTTTAAGCATGATTGTCAAATTACAAATAAACATGTTCAGTGATGGCAACTGGCATACAAGTCGTCTACACTCTGTAAAGAAATATTAAGGACATACAGTCAAGCCTGGCTATGTCGAACTACAACCAACCAGACATTTCACTGACCCCTAAAATCATCTATATGATGGTTTGTTTTGTAGGAATTATCGCTGAGTTGCTTTTTGTTTGTTGAATTCCGGTCTAGCAGGATATTCAGTGTTATTTTTGTTAAAACTATTGATAATTTGAAGAATTAAAAATAACCAACCCGATTTTAACCATGTCGAATACACACCTAATTAATATACAATGCCTAGTATTACTTTAGTTTGAATGATGATTCTAAAGATAATGTATAAATAACTCTAGCTATAATGTTCTGTATTGAAACATATATTTCATATGACCATATAATATTTGGTGTTCTTTTTTTTTTTTTTAATTTGGAACTAAATATAAAAATTCATTTAGCATAAGCGACATAAGCTATGAATAAAAACCAAGGTCATTTGTCACGCGAGTGCACCTAAGAAAGATGATATGCTGTATTATTTCTTGGGAATAATTATCTTTATGGTCAGTCTCCATTAAGCAAATGTTACAGATTGCCGAAGGGGGAATCAAAAATGGACAGTCCAGAGAAACATAGGGTTCACAAGACGAAGAAAAACAAACCAAAACCACAACACAATGTGTGTTGGACACCACTATGCGCAAGTAAGCACAAACAACGTAAATAAGACATGAACCCTCCTACAAACAACTGGAGGTAACGACGAACCGAACATCGTTTTATGCTGAAATCATAACGAACATCACAACACTAATATCATCCAATCAGGATGTAAAATAGTCCAAATCAGTACTTACACAAACCTAGTAAATTTCCTATCACTCTGAATGGATGTGTTATCACTGAATAAATTATACTCCAAAACCAACTAGACCCTGAAAAGAAATATTAAAGATAAGTGAATCCTGGTTGTGTTGTATTCGGGCGGACCAAAATGTATTGTTCGAGTTAAGTTAGTATTCATTCGAGTAAACCGAGGAACCAATAGTTTAAGGCTACAACATTTGAGTCTATATTCCAAATGAAATATTGTAAAAAATGGTGTTAAAAATCATAACTCTCACCCCTATATATTTTCTATATTATTATTTAGAAAGATATATTTTGTAATTAATGCAGTATTACGGTTTTAGTTCTCATATCAATATGTGCTTCGTTTGTATTGTGTCATAATTATTATCATTGTACTGGATATCCTTTCTTATTTCCATATTGCCCATTTAGCCACAGAAATAAAATATAAAATAGCACACAGTACTTCTTTTATGTTATGTATGTCATACATATATATCAATAAATCTTCACCACTGTTTTTGTCCCACCCCTATTATATTTTGCTATTTTGGGGTTATGGTGTCTAACGCCACTTTCAACAATTTTGCAATTATATCATGGCTGTCATTTTTTTTGGTGGAGGAAACCGGAGTACCTGGAGGAAATCACCAACCTGTCGCAAGTCACTGACAAAGTTTATCACATACAGTTGTATCGAGTACATCTCGTCATGAACGGGGTTCGAAATCACAACTTACGTTGTGATAGGCATCGATTGGATGGGTACTTGTAAATATAACTACTATGCGATCATGACCACGGCTCCTCCTACTAAGTATTTGAGTAAAATATACCCATAACCTAAAACTACTTTATCTAAACAGCTAATGTAAATCCATGTGTCCATGGACACGACTTCCAGATAACGAAATATTACTGTAAATTCAAAATACATAATATACTTTGTTAATCTGAATGGGTATAATTCTTGATTCTTGTCAGGGTTACATACATTCTCCTATCAAGGTGAATCAATGAACTCGAAATGGTCTAACGCAGGGCTTTATTGTTCTTCACCAATAGGCGGCGAAGCACATCTAGTGTTGGTAACATGATACATCACTGGAACTGGCGCAGTCTTAAAGGTAGGGGCACAGATGCTCGACTTGTCATGATGTATAAAGTGGCAAACGAAAATGTAGCTATTACTAAGCACAACAGGCTTAATCCACCATTGAGAAAATAACGGAACATTTACGGAGTCTGTTGTCACGTTTGTCATAGAGCTTGGTGTCAAGGTATGTGTCAAGAAATGAAGTAGATCAATCTGTTTTTGTTATATCATGTTCTTTGGGGAAGAATAGCAATGGAACCATCTTAACAAGAGTGGATTATTAGTAGATGAAACATCATCATCATATGTGTAAACATTGCCTCCTAAGAGTTAAGGGAAAAGATCGGCCATAAAAGGGGTACAGTTTGTTGCCATAAAAATGCCAAAGATTTGTTAAAATAATGCCATCGCTAAAGAACTGTAACATACTGATGACTTCATTTTCTGTGCAGCACTTTTAACTTTTGCTTCGTGCTTGAACAAAAACTATAAACCTGTAATATTGCTTACGATTACTAAAGAAGGACATAGTCTTATACCTAGTCATATACTAGTCATAGAGTTCAAACGAACCTGCACATAGCTTATAGTTTGTTGAAATCCGGAGAGCAAACATCGTATACATAAAATTGAGCTTATGACCTAGTGAGTGAGTGATTGTTGATTAGCGCAAACTCAGCAATTTGTCAGTTATATCACGGCGCGAACAAGTTTATTTTCCATGTGATTATAATTATGTAATAGAATAACAAGCTATTTATGACAATCTATGATTGGAGTCAGAAAACAATACTGTTCGTATAGTATCGAAAAGTTATGCCATTTACTATTTGCTAAGACACTACAAAAATAGTTCGTCAATGTATTCAAGCCAAATTGATGCAAAAGCTATATATCAAGAACATATAGTAGTAGACCAACACATTTAGTTGGATTTTCATACAGCTAGTACACTAAAACAACTATTAGCAGGTGGACATGTCGCTCCACTCTGACACAGTATCCACATTCCAAGCTATCCAGTTTTACTCTGACGTCTTAATATTGCATGCTTAGTGTTAAAGCAGAAAATATCACATTGATCAATTTAAGTTTGACCCGACAGGTGCGCAAGAAAATGATCTACCACACTCGAGGCGAACACGTTAACTATTACACCAGAGATACGGTTTTGAAGTTTGAAGTTTGAAGATGCGTAATAAGTGATTTGTTTATGAGGTTAGTGCAGTTAAAGCGTAGGCTGTCTACAGATTCAACAATAATTGATGGACAAGTTATATATCAAGACATGAGAGGGATAATCAGAATTCGTAAATCGAAGGACAGACAACGCTTTTCTCCCTAATTGGTAATTTACCATTTGTCCCATTAATCACAAACTACAGAGTTAAATGTAATTTTACTTACTGTCAGGAGCACGTGGTTCTGAAATGTTAAATAGAGCAGATTAATGCACGGTCATTCAGTATATTATATTTTCCATAGCTCAAATATTAAGATTTTGTTCGAGGTCGTTCATGGCATTCTCTAAGTAGTAAGTGATTCTACTAAGGAAACACATGACGTCGTAGCAATAGATAGACGTTAGAATTTGAAGAAAACAACTCAGCATCTGGAAGCTATTTCTGTTATCTCAAGTTATTTGGGGAATATATCTATGGAAGCCAGTTAGCAAGTGTGGATTATTAGTTGAGGAAACATCATCAATGTGTAAACATTGCCCCCTAAGTCTTAAGGGAAAGATCGGCCATAAAAGGGGTACGGTTTGTTGCAATGGGGATGCCGAAGACTTGCAAAAATAATGTGCTCTTCGAACTCGACAAACATGCTACCGATAAAGAACCCCAACATACTGATGACTTCATGTTCTGTGCAGCACCTTTTCACTTTTGTTTCGTGCTTGAACCAAAACTATAAACTTGTAATATTGCTTACAATTAAATATGGTCATATTTGTCGGAGTTCGTATTAGGCCATATTGAATCGAGATCCAACGAACTCGTACACAGCTTATGCTTTGCAAGAGTGAACATCGCATACAGTAAATTGATATTATGGCCTAGTGAGTGAGTGAGTGAGTGGTTTGTTGCTTAGCGGCAGCAAATGTTCATCTATATCATGGCGAGAACAAGTTAATTTGCAATGTGATAACGATGATAGATGTCCTCTTTTTACTATACCAACACGCTTATTTAGATTTGTATAGTGCTATCTCACTGTAAGAACAGCCCAGAGTAGATGACTCCAGCGCGGGGTCCAAATGGCTAAAGGCTGGCCCTGAAAACACCAATCCGCGAATAGATATTTCGCTACACTCTTATTTAGATTTGTATAGTGCTATCTTACTGTAAGAACAACCGAGAGTTCAATTGGCTTTAGGTTGGCCCTGGAAATACCAGTCCGCGAATAGACATTTAACTACACTCAACCTATTATCCTGATTCCGTGCCAACTAGTCTTTGTTCTTTCTCCTTAGAGCTAGCTTGCTTAGTGGAGAAGCAACACATACCAATTAAATAGTCTTTGCTTTGACCCAATCGGGGCCTGAACACACGATCTGTCGCACTCGAGGGGAGCGCACTAACGATTACACCACCGATACAGTATTACGATCTAGTAACTTTCGACAAATTCAAACCAAATGTTGCACTAGCTATTTATGAAATTATCGGATTGAAATTCGAAAACCATAATGTTCACAGAGAATTAAAAGGTATTTCTATTTGTTAGCACACTAAAAAAATAGCTCCTCGATATATTCAAGCCAAATTGATGCACAAGCTATATATCAAGAATATTATAAAGAATAAAAGGTGTGTGTTTTTGTTTTATTATTTTCTTCCTAATGGTAATTTAGCTTTGTCCCATTAACCTCAAACGGTAGAAGTAAATGTAATTTTGCTTACGGCTATCATCATCTGGTTCTGAAATGATAAATAGAACATTTTAATGCAAGCAGATTCATTAAATTACATCATCAACGACTCAAATAAAATTATTTATATTTCGAGGCCGTCCATGGCATTCTGTAAGTAGTAGGTAGAATGGTTCTTCTAGGGACACACATGACATAGTAGCAACAGCGAGAAATTGAAATTTGAAGAAAACACCCCGCAACATACTAGACTAGGGCTTAGCATATAAACATTTACCCATACGTAACCATCAAATTTTGTTGTTTCGAGTTTTGTTTATGTTCCTCGATTTCTGAAAGTCATATTGCTTGTACAATGTACATGTATTATCAATATGATTGACTGACATTACCGTTCCCATACTTCACATAGATGCGTTGTCTGACATAATTATTAAGATTTAATGATTAGCGACACACACGAAGTAGGTAAGGGATCATATCTAGAACTTTTATTCTAAGGTAGGATATTCCTCATCGAAAAGATGTATGGGAACATCCACAAGAAATGTGTTCAATGATCGAAATGTAACGGACACACAAAAATAGTGCGACAAAAATTATGCCCATATAAAATAACATATTAATGACATATAGTTGGTTATTCGGAACTCGAACGATTCAAACATTGTATTTAGATTAAGAGAAACATTCGAGCAATCCGACGTACCAATAAACTATAGCTGCAATATTTGGGAATCAAATAAGGAGAAAAAATATCACTCCATCAAAATAGTTCCAGCATCTAAAAGAAAAATCGTTGAAACTGAGACAAAATTGATACCTTTAACACACATGCACATGACCTCTCACTATTTTGGGCTGGTAAAGAGAAATTCGCTTAAATCGATTTACTAAAGTATATTACTTTCCAGAGTTCAAAATAACAAGGATTTACGGTATAATTGATCCACTTTATAAATGTATATTGACATAATTACGTAATGGTTTAATATATATTCCGTTCTTACACACGAAGGGTGTCATGAATGGACCAGAAGAACTCGACCTTTAGATATGCATGATACCGATAAAGAACTCCAACATACTGGTGACTTCATGTTCTGTGCAGCACCTTTTCACTTTCGTTTCGTGCTTGAACCAAAACTATAAACTTGCAATATTTCTTACAATTAAATATGGTCATATTTGTCGAAGTTCGTATTAGGCCATATTGAATCGAGATCCAACGAACTCGTACATAGCTTATGCTTTGCTAAAGCCAACATCGCATACATAAAATTGATCTTAAGGCCTAGTGAGTGAGTGAGTGGTTTGTTGATTAGCGGCAGAAAATTTGCAGCTATATCATGGCGAGAACAAGTTAATTTGCAATGTGATAACGATGATATATGTCCTCGTTTTGCTATACCAACACGCTTATTTAGATTTGTATAGTGCTATCTCACTGTAAGAGCAGCCGAGAGTAGATGACTCCAGCGCGAGGTCCAAATGGCTTAAGTCTGGTACTGGAAACACCAATCCGCGAATAGACATTTCGCTACAATCAACCTATTATCCTGATTCCGTGATAACTAGTCTTTGCTTTTTCTCCTTAGCGCTGCTTGCTTAGTGGAGAAGCAACACATACCAATTAAATAGTCTTTGCTTTGACCCAATCGGGGCCTGAACACACGATCTGTCGCACTCGAGGGGAGCGCACTAACGATTACACCACCGATACAGTATTACGATCTAGTAACTTTCGACAAATTCAAACCAAATGTTGCACTAGCTATTTATGAAATTATCGGATTGAAATTCGAAAACCATAATGTTCACAGAGAATTAAAAGGTATTTCTATTTGTTAGCACACTAAAAAAATAGCTCCTCGATATATTCAAGCCAAATTGATGCACAAGCTATATATCAAGAATATTATAAAGAATAAAAGGTGTGTGTTTTTGTTTTATTATTTTCTTCCTAATGGTAATTTAGCTTTGTCCCATTAACCTCAAACGGTAGAAGTAAATGTAATTTTGCTTACGGCTATCATCATCTGGTTCTGAAATGATAAATAGAACATTTTAATGCAAGCAGATTCATTAAATTACATCATCAACGACTCAAATAAAATTATTTATATTTCGAGGCCGTCCATGGCATTCTGTAAGTAGTAGGTAGAATGGTTCTTCTAGGGACACACATGACATAGTAGCAACAGCGAGAAATTGAAATTTGAAGAAAACACCCCGCAACATACTAGACTAGGGCTTAGCATATAAACATTTACCCATACGTAACCATCAAATTTTGTTGTTTCGAGTTTTGTTTATGTTCCTCGATTTCTGAAAGTCATATTGCTTGTACAATGTACATGTATTATCAATATGATTGACTGACATCACCGTTCCCATACTTCACATAGATGCGTTGTCTGACATAATTATTAAGATTTAATGATTAGCGACACACACGAAGTAGGTAAGGGATCATATCTAGAACCTTTATTCTAAGGTAGGATATTCCTCATCGAAAAGATGTATGTGAACATCCACAAGAAATGTGTTCAATGATCGAAATGTAACGGACACACAAAAATAGTGCGACAAAAATTATGCCCATATAAAATAACATATTAATGACATATAGTTGGTTATTCGGAACTCGAACGATTCAAACATTGTATTTAGATTAAGAGAAACATTCGAGCAATCCGACGTACCAATAAACTATAGCTGCAATATTTGGGAATCAAATAAGGAGAAAAAATATCACTCCATCAAAATATTTCCAGCATCTAAAAGAAAAATCGTTGAAACTGAGACAAAATTGATACCTTTAACACACATGCACATGACCTCTCACTATTTTGGGCTGGTAAAGAGAAATTCGCTTAAATCGATTTACTAAAGTATATTACTTTCCAGAGTTCAAAATAACAAGGATTTACGGTATAATTGATCCACTTTATAAATGTATATTGACATAATTACGTAATGGTTTAATATATATTCCGTTCTTACACACGAAGGGTGTCATGAATGGACCAGAAGAACTCGACCTTTAGATATGCATGATACCGATAAAGAACTCCAACATACTGGTGACTTCATGTTCTGTGCAGCACCTTTTCACTTTCGTTTCGTGCTTGAACCAAAACTATAAACTTGCAATATTTCTTACAATTAAATATGGTCATATTTGTCGAAGTTCGTATTAGGCCATATTGAATCGAGATCCAACGAACTCGTACATAGCTTATGCTTTGCTAAAGCCAACATCGCATACAAACAATTGATCTTAAGGCCTAGTGAGTGAGTGAGTGGTTTGTTGATTAGCGGCAGAAAATTTGCAGCTATATCATGGCGAGAACAAGTTAATTTGCAATGTGATAACGATGATATATGTCCTCGTTTTGCTATACCAACACGCTTATTTAGATTTGTATAGTGCTATATCACTGTAAGAGCAGCCGAGAGTAGATGACTCCAGCGCGAGGTCCAAATGGCTTAAGTCTGGTACTGGAAACACCAATCCGCGAATAGACATTTCGCTACAATCAACCTATTATCCTGATTCCGTGATAACTAGTCTTTGCTTTTTCTCCTTAGCGCTGCTTGCTTAGTGGAGAAGTAATACATACCAATTAAATAATCTTTGCTTTGACCCAATCGGGGCTGGAACCCACGATCTAACGTACTCGAGGGGACCGCGTTAACGATTACACCACCGATACAGTATTACGATCTAGTAACTTTCGACAAATTCAAACCAAATGTTGCACTAGCTATTTATGAAATTATCGGATTGAAATTCGAAAACCATAATGTTCACAGAGAATTAAAAGGTATTTCTATTTGTTAGCACACTAAAAAAATAGCTCCTCGATATATTCAAGCCAAATTGATGCACAAGCTATATATCAAGAATATTATAAAGAATAAAAGGTGTGTGTTTTTGTTTTATTATTTTCTTCCTAATGGTAATTTAGCTTTGTCCCATTAACCTCAAACGGTAGAAGTAAATGTAATTTTACTTACGGCTATCATCATCTGGTTCTGAAATGATAAATAGAACATTTTAATGCAAGCAGATTCATTAAATTACATCATCAACGACTCAAATAAAATTATTTATATTTCGAGGCCGTCCATGGCATTCTGTAAGTAGTAGGTAGAATGGTTCTTCTAGGGACACACATGACATAGTAGCAACAGCGAGAAATTGAAATTTGAAGAAAACACCCCGCAACATACTAGACTAGGGCTTAGCATATAAACATTTACCCATACGTAACCATCAAATTTTGTTGTTTCGAGTTTTGATTATGTTCCTCGGTTTCTGAAAGTCATATTGCTTGTACAATGTACATGTATTATCAATATGATTGACTGACATCACCGTTCCCATACTTCACATAGATGCATTGTCTGACATAATTATTAAGATTTAATGATTAGCGACACACACGAAGTAGGTAAGGGATCATATCTAGAACCTTTATTCTAAGGTAGGATATTCCTCATCGAAAAGATGTATGTGAACATCCAGAAGAAATGTGTTCAATGATCGAAATGTAACGGACACACAAAAATAGTGCGACAAAAATTATGCCCATATAAAATAACATATTAATGACATATAGTTGGTTATTCGGAACTCGAACGATTCAAACATTGTATTTAGATTAAGAGAAACATTCGAGCAATCCGACGTACCAATAAACTATAGCTGCAATATTTGGGAATCAAATAAGGAGAAAAAATATCACTCCATCAAAATATTTCCAGCATCTAATAGAAAAATCGTTGAAACTGAGACAAAATTGATACCTTTAACACACATGCACATGACCTCTAACTATTATGGGCTGGTAAAGAGAAATTCGCTTAAATCGATTTACCAAAGTATATTACTTTCCAGAGTTCAAAATAACAAGGATTTACGGTATAATTGATCCACTTTATAAATGTATATTGACATAATTACGTAATGGTTTAATATATATTCCGTTCTTACACACGAAGGGTGTCATGAATGGACCAGAATAACTCGACCTTTAGATATGCATGATACCGATAAAGAACTCCAACATACTGATGACTTCATTTTCTGTGCAGCACCTTTTCACTTTCGTTTCGTGCTTGAACCAAAACTATAAACTTGCAATATTTCTTACAATTAAATATGGTCATATTTGTCGAAGTTCGTATTAGGCCATATTGAATCGAGATCCAACGAACTCGTACATAGCTTATGCTTTGCTAAAGCCAACATCGCATACATAAAATTGATCTTAAGGCCTAGTGAGTGAGTGAGTGGTTTGTTGATTAGCGGCAGAAAATTTGCAGCTATATCATGGCGAGAACAAGTTAATTTGCAATGTGATAACGATGATATATGTCCTCGTTTTGCTATACCAACACGCTTATTTAGATTTGTATAGTGCTATCTCACTGTAAGAGCAGCCGAGAGTAGATGACTCCAGCGCGAGGTCAAAATGGCTTAAGTCTAGTACTGGAAACACCAATCCGCGAATAGACATTTCGCTACAATCAACCTATTATCCTGATTCCGTGATAACTAGTCTTTGCTTTTTCTCCTTAGCGCTGCTTGCTTAGTGGAGAAGCAATACATACCAATTAAATATTCTTTGCTTTGACCCAATCGGGGCTCGAACCCACGATCTAACGTACTCGAGGGGACCGCGCTAACGATTACACCACCGATACAGTATTACGATCTAGTAACTTTCGACAAATTCAAACCAAATGTTGCACTAGCTATTTATGAAATTATCGGATTGAAATTAGAAAACCATAATGTTCACAGAGAATTAAAAGGTATTTCTATTTGTTAGCACACTAAAAAAATAGCTCCTCGATATATTCAAGCCAAATTGATGCACAAGCTATATATCAAGAATATTATAAAGAATAAAAGGTGTGTGTTTTTGTTTTATTATTTTCTTCCTAATGGTAATTTAGCTTTGTCCCATTAACCTCAAACGGTAGAAGTAAATGTAATTTTACTTACGGCTATCATCATCTGGTTCTGAAATGATAAATAGAACATTTTAGTGCAAGCAGATTCAATAAATTACATCATCAACGGCTCAAATAAAATTATTTATATTTCGAGGCCGTCCATGGCATTCTGTAAGTAGTAGGTAGAATGGTTCTACAAAGGAGACACATGACATAGTAGCAACAGAGAGAAATTGAAATTTGAAGAAAACACCCCGCAACATACTAGACTAGAGCTTAGCATATAAACATTTACCCATACGTACCCATCAAATTTTGTTGTTTCGTGTTTTCATTTTGTTCCTCGGTATCTGAAAGTCATATTGCTTGTACAATGTACATGTATTATCAATATGATTGACTGACATCACCGTTCCCATACTTCACATAGATGCGTTGTCTGACATAATTATTAAGATTTAATGATTAGCGACACACACGAAGCATGTAAGGGATCATATCTAGAACCTTTATTCTAAGGTAGGATATTCCTCATCGAAAAGATGTATGTGAACATCCACAAGAAATGTGTTCAATGATCGAAATGTAACGGACACACAAAAATAGTGCGACAAAAATTATGCCCATATAAAATAACATATTAATGACATATAGTTGGTTATTCCGAACTCGAACGATTCAAGCATTGTATTTCGATTAAGAGAAGCATTCGAGCAATCCGACGTACCAATAACTTATAGGTACAATATTTGGGAATCAATTAAGGAGAAAAAATACCACTCCATCAAAATAGTTCCAGCATCTAAAAGAAAAATCGTTGAAATTGAGACAAAATTGATACATTTAACACACATGCACATGACCTCTCACTATTCTCGGCTGGTAAAGAGAAATTCGTTTAAATCGATTTACTAAAGTATATTACTTTCCAGAGTTCAAAATAACAAGGATTTACGGTATAATTGATTCACTTTATAAATGTATATTGACATAATTACGTAATGGTTTAATATATATTCCGTTCTTACACACGAAGGGGGTCATGAATGGACAAGAAGAACTGGTCCTTTAGATATGCATATGCTATGTCGGAGATCGTGCTGTGCTGCTAATCGACTGTTGAACTCCAGTCGGTATTCATGGCAACATAGGGTACACAAGACATAGAAAAAACTAAAGAAAAACACAACACAATATGAATAAAAAGACCGGCGCTCTCTTACAAACAACTGGGGGTAAAAACTGTCAACATAGGTTACAAAGGACGAATAAAAACAAAACACAATATTTGTTGGACACCACTATACGCAAACAAACACAGATAACGTAAATAAGACATGCACTCTCCTGCAAACATCTGAAGATCAGGACGAACCGAAAGTCCTTTTAAAGCGGAAATCGTAGCGTACATGACTACATGGAATGTAGAACGCAAAGATACTTGATATGACAAAATTTTGGACATCACTGTATGCAAACATATACAAAAATCACAATAAGATATAAACCCCTCACCCCCTCTTTACAAGCAATAATATTATCGGATGAAAGACGAAACAGGATTAAGAAAGCAATCTGGAATATACATACAGTTCGTTTGTACGTGGAAAAATCTACGGTTTTAAAAACAAAAATCATGTCCTTAATTGTTGCATCTGCCATGTAATTGTACATTTGATTTCACTTCATTACATACAATGGTAAAGAATAGATGTAATTGCTAGCCCTGAAAAAAGATAAAATACAGCGACAACTTACTGACAATAATACCAGCAATTACACAAAATATTTCAATTACAATATGTTCACTCACCAGGTACATGTGGGGTCTTTCTCTTCATTCTATCACTTCTTGATCTTCAGAACAATCTGAAAAAGAAAGTTTGGTTTCGACTATCATGTGTTTTCCTTTTCATGTTTGATACATTAGCATATTACCGTAGCTGTCATTAGTGTGCAATTATGTGGATTGTATATGTCTGGGCTTGTGTGCTGGATTTAGAGATTTAGAATTACGTTGTGAAAACAAAGACCAGAACTTGAAATATGAACAACAGGGATCCATTGCAAAAACATATGCTTCAATGGCCAACTACAGTACTTTTAAAACACAGATCAGAATCACTTAAAAAAACAGAGTGTTAAAAATAAAACTGTATATGAGTAACACAGTGAGTATCTTATAAAAGGCAGAACCTGCTTACCCTTCGCGAGCACCTGGGTACACCCCCGGCTTTTTCATAGGCGTATGTAATACTTACGCTATTTGTATTTGTTTGCGCATAGTGTTATCCAACACATATTGTGTTGTGTTTTTGTTTTTTTCGTCTTGTTTACTCTATGTTGCCAGTTTCTCTAGATTGTCCTTTTTTGACTGCCCCTTCGGTATTCGCTAACGTTAATTATATACTATATATGTCACCTTCGCCAGCACCCGTGTTACTTTAGCATCGCATATCTTCTGGCTGTCACATCACGCTACTTTTTAACATAAAACTACATTAGTATGATCCCGAATTATGTTTTGGAGTATGGTCTTCTCCATCTCAAGTCTCAAAAAGGGTAAATACAGGTTGGCGAATACCACAGTACAGAGGGACAAAACGGAAGTTTCTAAGAATACCACAGTACAGAGGGACAAAACGGAAGTTTCTAAGCAATTACTTCGGTGGGGGTAATTATAATCATGAACGAAATTAATGAGAATATTGAATACACAAATTACACCGGTTATGCAACATTTGTTATTGAAATTTACGGTTGCTACATATTATGATCATCATTAATCGATATTAATTCGGTCAATTATATCCCTAACGGGTTGAAGGTATAGAACGCGATACAATACAAATATCGTCCAATGCAAATTCAGTAGAAAATACAACAACAAATAAACATCATTAATTCACCATATAAACACATGAAAATGAAAAATAGGTTTATGAAGAGATCTGGTCCATTTTCATCAGTGAACAATACTTTTCAACAACGAAGTGTCTTTAGTGTGACAACATTACTGCTATGGTCAATAGATTGAGGTGAGAGATTATTGTTCCTTGTGTTGATAATGGTGGATTTGTTGACCGTCATTGTTGACACTTTCTTTTCATAATGGTATTTTATAGAGATTATCCAAATGTTTCAAGTCTGGACAAATGTGTTAAGCTTTAACAAATAACTCATTTTTTAATGTGAAAATCGGGAGGTGTGTGTGTGTGGGGGGGGGGGGGGGGGGGGGCAAATTAAATAAGAAAATGAATTTAGTTTAAATTCAGATAACAATAATAATGCATTATTTTCTTTTAATACTTGTGTATCAACAAATCAATAGCCAATATAATAATGCATGCATAAGGTGTTATTAGTGCAGTGTACTGAGATAAAAACTTTATGCATTTGAGGCTAAAAAACTGGGATACAGGCGAGGTTCGTCGAGCCTTTCTCCAGTTTTACACAGAATACAAATAAATACAGATGAAGATTAAACATTCCAGTTTTCACAGTCGACAAAAAAAAACGGGGAAAGTAGATTATGAATACTACATTGAAATGTGTTATTGTCTATCGGATGAATTTAGGACAATTCACCAAAGACACCAACTATTCCAACATCAAGAATAAATTTCAACCCACATCGACTTAGAACTTTCGGACACATCAAATGATAAGTCATCTTCGGAGGAAATATCACATTATGTATATGACATACTTGATAGCAAAACTGACAAAGTGCAAACCAGCATTGAAATAGTGGATCTTCAGGGGAACCAGTTGCGAGTATTGTAGAAAAAAAATGTCAGTTGGTGACCCCCAATTATACTAGTATCGTAGATATGAGATGATTCTTAATTAAGAATCACTCATTCCTCTGTGCCTAGGCGAAGAATTCGAGCTAGGAAAGAACCAAATAATAATTTCTATCAGGTGCCATGGCAACGAAAAATCGAATAATAGTCGGAAGATGAAGGCAGAGTTGATAACATATGCATTTCAAACAGAATTGTCACTGACAAAAAATAAAAATAAATAAATAAAATAAATAGAGAAAAGCTTTAATGGACATAATGAAATAATCTGATTAGCTGTGTGCATTGTTTATTAGTTAGTATATTTAATTTTATGTTTGTAATTCTGACTCTCTATCTGTATTTATTGTATGATGATTATCATTTAGAAAATTATATAGTGTAGTACTTCATTCCCAGCCCAGGGGAGTTTGTATTAGAAGTTAATTTCTTCATATTTATTAATTATTACACTCAGAATAAATTCACAGTTATATGTTACAATTTATATTTGTTAAAGACTTACATGACATTGACAAATAGTATTTAAGTGCTTTGATTTCAGCTATTGTATTTGATGTTACCTCCTGTGATATCTTATTCTTAATTCTGATTGGCTCTTTGACGAATGTATCTGTTCTTAGACACGTCATTCCTTTAATTGTTGATTTTTAATATAATATTTGGAAATTCTTATTTTTCATACTAATGGAATCATTTCTACTTATTTAAAGGTATGTAAAATACAATTATTCTTATTCTTAATTCTGATTGACTCTATGACGAATTCTTCTGTTCTTAGACATATCATTCATTTAATTGTTGATTTTTAATATAATATTTGGAAGTTTTAATTTTTCATACTAATGGAATCATTTCTACTTATTCGAAGGTCAGTTGTTTCACCATTGGATATCAACATTGACAATGAATGTATTTTTGCACAATGAAACATTTGAATAGTTTGTGACAATGTGAATAAATGAGACTTTGATTTTCGTATACATTGGGACTAGATCAACATTTGAGAAAACATAATGGGCAATCTAGAGAGAGTACCAACATGGGGAACACAAAGCACAGTACAAAACACAGAAAACACAACACAATTTAGACAACTAAGAAGATTAGCAGCACCAAAAAAAAATGCGGTGAACCAGGTGTTCTGAAGGGTAGTATTAGGTAAACCCAGGTGTTCTGAAGGGTAGTATTAGGTGAACCCAGGTGTTCTGAAGGGTAGTATTAGGTAAACCCAGGTGTTCTGAAGGGTAGTATTAGGTGAACCCAGGTGTTCTGAAGGGTAGTATTAGGTGAACCCAGGTGCTCTGAAGGGTAGTATTATTTCATATCATTAAATTTACTGAATATGAAAAACAAATGTTGTTGTGATTAAGACATTGATCTGGTTAATTTTGCTACAAACCAAGTTTATAAAATAATATGATTGATTAAAGCCTTGTAAGCATAATATTCAAGCTGTCTTTCTGTTTTCCTTTAGATTGATGAAAGCTCAACTTTATTCAGGTCCTTCGTGAAATAATTTACAAGAATATAGGGAACCCTTAAATGAAATCTGTATATGAAACATACGGTAAGCTGTGAATCTGTATTTAAAGTGTATTTTTAGATATGTACTGTCTATATTAAGATAATTTTGTTATTCGATTATTGTATTGTACATGTATATGATATGCTGTATATATCATTCGTTTATCGGTTGTAATCGATTAGAACGTGATATTAATAATTATTCAGATATATAATGTTCATTTTTTTATTCCCCCCCCCCCCCCGAAAGATGAGTTATCTTTCTTTATGCATATTATAATATTTTATCTGATATCTAATAAAACCAAGATCCATATTTAGTTATTTATTTATTTATTCATAATTGCTACATATTGACTGACATACATGCGATTTAACAATATGTCTTTGTCCAAACATGTGCATCCGGGTCCTGATTCAACAAAGCTTACTTGTTTGATTTGATTTGTGTTCTTTCAAGAATAAATCATTTTTTGTATTTAAAAAAATCATATTTGAGGAGATACTGTACGTTGTGATAATTGTGTTAAACCTTGTTGTAGTTGTACATGTATTTACAATAAAATTACGAATAACACGTGTAGCACAGACATTGCACAGTTTATGCTATGATTCAGCCTGCCCCGTCACCTCACCTCCAGTGGTGATAGGCTATATTATTCAACAAGGAAATGGTTACTATCTTTACATGTTCAAGCTGTTAATAGAGAATGTAATTTATTTTTAACTTACTCTGTTGTATAGCTTTTCTTCCGGGTACACGTATCCCTTAGACCATTGACAATAATAACGGGGACCGATTACTGACTTACCAAGAAGCCCCTTAATTAGGATATTTCTAACATGATTGATTAATTGAGTATTGATTAGCATCTATCGAGCATTGCTCAAGCCATATTCAGGATGAGCATGTGGTGCAGAAACCCATCCAGGCACTTAAATCATTTAAAGTCCAGGGCAATACATTTGACATCTATCCCAAGTGGGCAAGAACTTTGCCGTTTGTGAATTTTCCATAGGATATTTATAGAGCCCCGCCCACCTTTTCCACAAGAAGAAATTAAGATATCAATATTGATATTCATTCTTTTTGTAGAGGTGGGGAGGCCCTATAACAATTCCTTGTAAAATATGATCTTTTATAATTGAATTTGTTTTGTGGAGGGGGGTGGCTCTATAAATATCCAATGAAAAATTCCCTTCGGCACAGTTCGTGCACACTTGGGGTTTAAGTCAAATGTATTGCCCGAGTCATTAACTGACTTAAGTGCATGGATGGGTTTCTCCACCTCATGCCCACAGCAGGGTGTTAAATATCAACTTTGATATTTGAATGCTTTTTGTTGAAGGGGTGGGGCTCTATGAATACCCCATGACAAATTTCAAAAGACAAAGTTCTTTCCCACTTGGGGATTAGATCAAAGGTTGACCACGGGCCTTTAACTGACTTAAGTGTCTGCGTGTGTTTCTTGACCTCAAACAGGTATTGCCTGGTCCTTTAACTGACATATGTGCCTGGATGGGTTTCTGCATCTCAAGCCCACAGCAGTGTGTCAAATATTAACTTAGATATCTGAATTGTTTTTTTGTGGAAAGGGGGCTCTATAAATATCCCATGAAAAATTCCCTACTGCCAAAGTTCTTGCCCACTTGGGGATTAAGTCATAGGTATTCCCCGAGCCTTTTATTGACTTAAGTGCCTGTGTGGGTTTCTGGACCTCAAACCCACAGTAGGGTGTCAAATATCAACGTTGGTATTTGATTTTCTTTATGGAGGGAGGGGGATCTATTAATATCCCATAAAATATTCCCTACGGAAATGTTCTTGACCACTTCGATTTTCAGTCGAAGGTATTGTTCGTGTTGTTAACCGATGTAAGTTTCTGGGTAGATTTCTGCACCTCAACCCCACAACAGGGCGTCCAATTTCTACTTCGATAGAAATGATTGGGTTAGGGGCTCTTTGTCTTTTTTCAAGTTGTTGAAGTCCATTTGTATTAATGGAGCACGAAAGATGAGTTATCTTTCTTCATGCATATTATATTATTCTATCTGATATCTAATAAAACCAAGATCCATATTTAGTTATTTATTTATTTATTCATAATTGCTACATGTGTTGACTGATTTTGTCTGTTTATATAATCATGAGTTTTGACTTTCCTTTTGTAAGATTATTCGGATTTCTGTAATTTTGTTATTACCCTTATTCACATACATGCGATTTATCAATATGTCTTTCTCCAAACATGTTCATCCGGGTCCTGATTCAACAAAGCTTCCTTGTTTGTTTTGATTTGTGTTCTTTCAAGAATAAGTTATGTTTTGTATTTAAAAATTTTATATTTGAGGAGATACTGTACGTTGTGCTAATTTTGTTAAACCCTTGTTTTAGTTGTACATGTATTTGCAATAAAATTACGAATAACACGTGTTGCACGCACATAATTCAACAACAGAAATTTGGATTTCCGAATGACATTGCACAGTTTATGTTATGATTCAGCCTGCCCGTCACCCCACCTCCAGTGATGATAGGCTATATTATTCAACAAGGAAATGGTTACTATCTTTACATGTTCAAGCTGTTAATAGAGAAGGTAATTTAGTTTTAACTTACCCTGTTTTATAGCTTTTATTCTTCCGGATACAGGTATCCCTTAGATCATTGACAATAATAACGGGGACCGATTACTGACTTAACAAGTAGCCCCTTAATTAGGATAGTTCTAACATGATTGATTGATTGAGTATTGATTAGCATCTATCGAGCATTGTTCAAGCCATATTCAGGGCGAACTTGAGGTGCAGAAACCCATCCAGGATTTTAAATGATTTAATGGCCAGGGCAATACATTTGACTTATATCTCAAGTGGGCAAGAACTTTGCCGTTGGCAATTTTCCATAGGATATTTATAGAGCCCCGCCACCTTCTCTTTCCACAAGAAGAAATTGAGATATCAATGTTGATATTTATTCTTTTTGTAGAGGTGGGGAGGCTCTATTAAAATTCCATGTACAATATGATCTTTTATATTTGAATTTCTTTTGTGGAGGGGGGTGACTATAAATATCCAATGACAAATTCCCTACGACACAGTTCTTGCCCACTTGGGGTTTAAGTCAAATGTATTGCCCGAGTCTTTAACTGACTTAAGTGCATGGATGGGTTTCTCCACCTCATGCCCACAGCAAGGTGTTAAATATCAACTTTGATATTTGATTTTTTTTGTAGAGGGGGTGGGGGGCTCTATGAATACCCCATGAAAAATTTCAAACGACAAAGTTCTTTCCCACTTGGGGATTAGATCAAAGGTTGACCACGGGCCTATAACTGACTTAAGTGTCTGCGTGAGTGTCTGAACCTCAAGCAGGTATTGCCTGGCCCTTTGACTAACATAAGTGCCTGGGTGGGTTTCTGTATCTCAAGCCCACAGCAGTGTGTCAAATATCAACTTAGATATTTGAATTGTTTTTTTGTGGAGGGGGTGGGGGGCTCTATTAATATCCCATGAACAATTCCCTACGGCCAAACTTCTTGCCCACTTCGGGATTAAGTCACAGGTATTCGCCGAACCTTTAACTGACATAAGTGCCTGTGTGGGTTTCTGGACCTCAAACCCACAGCAGAGTGTCAAATATCAACTTTAGTATTTGCATTTTTTTATGGAGGGAGGGGGGTCTATAGATATCCCATGTAATATTCCCTACGGCAATGTTCTTGACCACTTGGGTTTTAAGTCAAAGGTATTGTCCGTGTTGTTAACCGATTTAAGTTCCTGTGTGGGTTTCTGCACATCAAGCTCACAACAGGGCGTCCAATTTCTACTTTGATAGAAATAATTGGGTGAGGGGCTCTTTGTCTTTTTTCAAGTTGTTGAAGTCCTTTTGTATTAATGGAGCAGATATGTAGAATATTATGATTCATCTTGATTTATTGGTTTAAAGAAAAGGTAAGTTATATTTATACTTTTAAGTATCATTATAGTCAAACTATGTTCTTTCTTACTAATTATCCTTTGTGGATCCTCCTGATAGAGAATGCTTACATGTTTATTTATCGTATATTTACCTATGGTTACCCTCTGTGGAGCCTCCTGAGAGGAAATGTATACAAATTGGTTTATCGTATATTTACCTGTATTGATTATTTTGGGTGCTTTATTTTCTCCTTTGGACTGATTTTTATTGCATTTAGTCATCTTATTTTTATGACCTTCATTTTTTCTTATTAAATTTGTTTTATATACCCAAGTTGACTTAATATCTTAGTACATACCCATTTGATAAAGTATTCATTTAAACTAAAAATCGTTCCCTTTAAACAGCTGTTAACTGTTAATATGTTTATAAATATTCTGTCGTTTTTTATTAACCCAGATGACAAGGTTATTATATGAGACTTTTATTTTCGTATAAAATGGGACTAGACCAACATTTGAGAAAACCGAATGGACAATCTAGAGAGAGTAGCAACATGGGGAACACAAAGCACAGGACAAACCACAAACAGCAGAAAACACAACACAATACAGAAAACTAAAAAGATTAGCAGCACAGACTAAACCACCAAAAACAATGCGATGAACCCAGGTTTTCTGAAGGGTAGCATTAGGTGAACCCAGGTGTTCTGAAGGGTAGTATAAGGTAAACCCAGGTGCACTGAAGGGTAGTATTAGGTGAACCCAGGTGCTCTGAAGGGTAGTATTAGGTGAACCCAGGTGCTCTGAAGAGTAGTATTAGGTGAACCCATGTGCTCTGAAGGGTAGTATTAGGTGAACCTAGGTGTTCTGTAGGGTAGTATTAGGTGAACCCAGGTGCTCTGAAGGGTAGTATTAGGTGAACCTAGGTGTTCTGTAGGGTAGTATTAGGTGAACCCTGGTGCTCTGAAGGGTAGTATTAGGTAAACCCATGTGCTCTGAAGGGTAGTATTAGATGAAACCAGGTGTTCTGAAGGATAGTATTAGGAGAACCCAGGTGTTCTGAAGGGCAGTATTAGGTGAACCCAGGTGCTCTGAAGGGTAGTATTAGGTGTACCCATGTGCTCTGAAGGGTAGTATAAGGTGAACCCAGGTATTCTGAAGGGTAGAATTAAGTGAACCCGGGTGTTCTGCAGGGTAGTATTAGTTGAACCCAGGTGTTCTGTAGGGTAGTATTAGGTAAACCCAGGTGCTCAGAAGGGTAGTATTAGGTGAACCCATGTTCTCTGAATGGTAGTATTAGGTGAACCCAGGTGTTCTGAAGGGTAGTATTAGGTGAACCCAGGTGCTTTGAAGGGTAATATTAGGTGAACCCATGTGCTCTGAAGGGTAGTATTAGGTGAACCCAGGTGTTCTGAAGGATAGTATTAGGTGAACCCAGGTGTTCTGAAGGGTAGTTTTAGGTGAACACAGGTGCTCTGAAGGGTAGTATTAGGTGAACCCAGGTGTTCTGAAGGGTAGTATTATTTCATATCATTAAATTTACTGAATATGATAAACAAATGTAGTTGTGATTAAGACATTGATCAGGTTAATTTTGCTACAAAGCAAGCTTATAAAATAATGATTGATTAAAACCTAGTGGGCATAATATTCAAACTGTCTTTCTCTTTTCCTTTAGATCTATGAAAGCTCAACTTTATTCAGGTCTTTGGTGAAATAATTTACAAGAATATAAGGAATGCTAAAAAGAAACCTGTATATGAAACATACGGTAAGCTGTGTATCTGTATTTAAAGTGTATTTTTAGATATGTACTGTCTATATTTAGATGATTTTGTTATGCGATTATTGTATTGTACATGTATATGATATGCTGTATATATCATTCGTTTATCGGTTGTAATAGATTAGAACGTGATATTAATAATTATTCAGATATATAATGTTCATTTTTTTAATTTTTCCACACGAAAGATGAGTTATCTTTCTTTATGCATATTATATTATTTTATCTGATATCTAATAAAATCAAGTTCCATATTTATTTATTTAGTTATTTATTTATTTATTTTTTCATAATTGCTACATATTGACTCACATATATGCGATTTATCAATATGTCTTTGTCCAATCATGTTCATCCGGGTCCTGATTCAACAAAGCTTCCTTGTTTTCTTTGATTTGTTTTATTTCAAGAATAAATCATTTTATGTATTTAAAAAAATCATATTTGAGGAGATACTGTACGTTGTGATAATTGTGTTAAACCCTTGTTTTAGTTGTACATGTATTTGCAATAAAATTACGAATAACCCGTGTAGCACGCAAATAAATCAACAACAGAATTTTGGATTTCCGAATGACATTGCAGTTTATGCTATGATTCAGCCTGCCCCGTCACCCTACCTCCAGTGATGATAGGCTATATTATTCAACAAGGAAATGGTTACTATCTTTACATGTTCAAGCTGATAATAGAGAAGGTAATTTATTTTTAACTTACACTGTTTTATAGCTTTTATTCTTCCCGATACACGTATCCCTTAGATCATTGACAATAATAACGGGGACCGATTACTGACTAAACAAGTATAATTAGTATATTTCTAAAATGATTGATTGATTGATAGGTAATGTATACAAGTTGATTTATCGTATATTTACCTGTATTGATTATTGTGGGTGCTTTATTTTCTCCTTTGGACTGATTTTTATTGCATTTAATCACCTTATTTTTATGACCTTCAATTTTTCTGATTAAATTTGTTTTTATATACTCAAGTTGCCTTAGTTTCTTATTACATACCCATTTGATAAAGCATTCATTTACACTTAAAATCGTTCCCTTTAAACAGATGTTAACTGTTAATATGTTTATAAATATTCTGTCTTTTTTCATTGACCCAAATGTCAAGATTATTATATGAGACTTTGATTTTCGTATACAATGGGACTAGATCAACATTTGAGAAAACCGAATGGGCAGTCTAGAGAGAGTAGGAACATGGGGAAGACAAAGCACAGGACAAAACACAAACAACAGAAAACACAACACAATACAGAAAACTAAGACAATTAGCAGCAGACTCAACCACCCAAAAACAATGCTGTGAACACAGGTGCTCTGAAGGGTAATATTAGGTGAACCCAGGTGCTCTGAAGGGTAGTATTAGGTGAACCCAGGTGTTCTGAAGGGTAGTATTATTTCATATAATTAAATTTACTGAATATGATAAACAAATGTAGTTGTGATTAAGACATGTATCTGGTTAATTTTGCTACAAAGCAAGCTTATAAAATAATATGATTGATTACAACCTAGTAGGCATAATATTCAAACTGTCTTTCTGTTTTCCTTTAGATGTATGAAAGCTCAACTTTATTCAGGTCCTTTGTGAAATAATTTACAAGAATATAAGGAACGCTTAAATGAAACCTGTATATGAAACATACGGTAAGCTGTGTATCTGTATTTAAAGTGTATTTTTAGATATGTACTGTCTATATTTAGATGATTTTATTATGCGATTATTGTATTGTACATGTATATGATATGCTGTATATATCATTCGTTTATCGGTTGTAATCGATTAGAACAAGATTTGTTGATCTATTAATAATTATTCAGATATATAATGTTCATTTTTTTATATTTTCATAATTGCTACATATTGACTCACATACATGCGATTTATCAATATGCCTTTGTCCAAACATGTTCATTCGTGTCCAGATTCAACAAAGCTTCCTTGTTTGCTTTGATTTGTGTTCTTTCAAGAATAAGTCATTTTTTGTATTTTAAAAAATCATTTTTGAGGAGATAATGTACGTTGTGATAATTGTGTTAAACCCTTGTTTTAGTTGTACATGTATTTGCAATAAAATTACGAATAACACGTGTAGCACGCACATAATTCAACAACAGAAATTTGGATTTCCGAATGACATTGCAGTTTATGTTATGATTCAGCCTGCCCCGTCACCCCACCTCCAGTGATGATAGGCTATATTATTCAACAAGGAAATGGTTACTATCCTTACATGTTCAAGCTTTTAATAGAGAAGGTAATTTTTTTAACTTACACTGTTTTATAACTTTTATTCCTTCGAATACACTTATCCATTAGATCATTGACAATAATAACGGGGACCGATTACTGACTTAACAAGTAGCCCCTTAATTAGTATATTTCTTAAATGATTGATTGATTGATTGATAGGTAATGCTTACAGATTGGTTTATCGTATATTTACCTGTATTGATTATTTTGGGTGCTTTATTTTCTCCTTTGGACTGATTTTTATTGCATTTAGTCACCTTATTTTTATGACCTTCAATTTTTCTTATTAAAATTGTCTTTATATACTCAAGTTGCCTTAGTTTCTTATTACATACCCATTTGATAAAGTATTCATTTACACATAAAATCATTCCCTTTAAACAGATGTTAACTGTTAATATGTTTATAAATATTCTGTCTTTTTTCATTGACCCAAATGTCAAGATTTTTATATGAGACTTTTATTTTCGGATACAATGGGACTTGATCAACATTTGAGAAAACCGAATGAGCAATCTAGAGAGAGTAGCAACATGGGGAACACAAAGCACAGGACAAAACACAAACAACAGAAAACACAACACATACAGAAAACTAAGACAATTAGCCGCAGACTCAACCACCCAAAAACAATGCTGTGAACCCAGGTGCTCTGAAGTGTAATATTAGGTGAACCCAGGTGCTCTGAAGGGTAGTATTAGGTGAACCCAGGTGTTCTGAAGGGTAGTATTATTTCATATCATTAAATTTACTGAATATGATAAACAAATGTAGTTGTGATTAAGACATTGATCAGGTTAATTTTGCTACAAAGCAAGCTTATAAAATAATGATTGATTAAAACCTAGTGGGCATAATATTCAAACTGTCTTTCTCTTTTCCTTTAGATCTATGAAAGCTCAACTTTATTCAGGTCTTTTGTGAAATAATTTACAAGAATATAAGGAATGCTAAAAAGAAACCTGTATATGAAGCATACCGTAAGCTGTGTATCTGTATTTAAAGTGTATTTTTAGATATGTACTGTCTATATTTAGATGATTTTGTTATGCGATTATTGTATTGTACATGTATATGATATGCTGTATATATCATTCGTTTATCGGTTGTAATCGATTAGAACGTGATATTAATAATTATTCAGATATATAATGTTCATTTTTTTATTTTTTCCACACGAAAGATGAGTTATCTTTCTTTATGCATATTATATTATTTTATCTGATATCTAATAAAACCAAGTTCCATATTTATTTATTTAGTTATTTATTTATTTATTTTTTCATAATTGCTACATATTGACTCACATATATGCGATTTATCAATATGTCTTTGTCCAATCATGTTCATCCGGGTCCTGATTCAACAAAGCTTCCTTGTTTTCTTTGATTTGTTTTCTTTCAAGAATAAGTCATTTTATGTATTTAAAAAAAACATATTTGAGGAGATACTGTACGTTGTGATAATTGTGTTAAACCCTTGTTTTAGTTGTACATGTATTTGCAATAAAATTACGAATAATCCGTGTAGCACGCAAATAAATCAACAACAGAATTTTGGATTTCCGAATGACATTGCAGTTTATGCTATGATTCAGCCTGCCCCGTCACCCTACCTCCAGTGATGATAGGCTATATTATTCAACAAGGAAATGGTTACTATCTTTACATGTTCAAGCTGATAATAGAGAAGGTAATTTATTATTAACTTACACTGTTTTATAGCTTTTATTCTTCCCGATACACGTATCCCTTAGATCATTGACAATAATAACGGGGACCGATTACTGACTTAACAAGTATAAGTAGTATATTTCTAAAATGATTGATTGATTGATAGGTAATGCATACAAGTTGATTTATCGTATATTTACCTGTATTGATTATTGTGGGTGCTTTATTTTCTCCTTTGGACTGATTTTTATTGCATTTAATCACCTTATTTTTATGACCTTCAATTTTTCTGATTAAATTTGTTTTTATATACTCAAGTTGCCTTAGTTTCTTATTACATACCCATTTGATAAAGCATTCATTTACACTTAAAATCGTTCCCTTTAAACAGATGTTAACTGTTAATATGTTTATAAATATTCTGTCTTTTTTCATTGACCCAAATGTCAAGATTATTATATGAGACTTTGATTTTCGTATACAATGGGACTAGATCAACATTTGAGAAAACCGAATGGGCAGTCTAGAGAGAGTAGCAACATGGGGAAGACAAAGCACAGGACAAAACACAAACAACAGAAAACACAACACAATACAGAAAACTAAGACAATTAGCAGCAGACTCAACCACCCAAAAACAATGCTGTGAACACAGGTGCTCTGAAGGGTAATATTAGGTGAACCCAGGTGCTCTGAAGGGTAGTATTAGGTGAACCCAGGTGTTCTGAAGGGTAGTATTATTTCATATAATTAAATTTACTGAATATGATAAACAAATGTAGTTGTGATTAAGACATTGATCTGGTTAATTTTGCTACAAAGCAAGCTTATAAAATAATATGATTGATTACAACCTAGTAGGCATAATATTCAAACTGTCTTTCTGTTTTCCTTTAGATGTATGAAAGCTCAACTTTATTCAGGTCCTTTGTGAAATAATTTACAAGAATATAAGGAACGCTTAAATGAAACCTGTATATGAAACATACGGTAAGCTGTGTATCTGTATTTAAAGTGTATTTTTAGATATGTACTGTCTATATTTAGATGATTTTATTATGCGATTATTGTATTGTACATGTATATGATATGCTGTATATATCATTCGTTTATCGGTTGTAATCGATTAGAACAAGATTTGTTGATCTATTAATAATTATTCAGATATATAATGTTCATTTTTTTATATTTTCATAATTGCTACATATTGACTCACATACATGCGATTTATCACTATGCCTTTGTCCAAAAATGTTCATTCGTGTCCAGATTTAACAAAGCTTCCTTGTTTGCTTTGATTTGTGTTCTTTCAAGAATAAGTCATTTTTTGTATTTTAAAAAATCATTTTTGAGGAGATAATGTACGTTGTGATAATTGTGCTAAACACTTGTTTTAGTTGTACATGTATTTGCAATAAAATTACGAATAACACGTGTAGCACGCACATAATTCAACAACAGAAATTTGGATTTCCGAATGACATTGCAGTTTATGTTATGATTCAGCCTGCCCCGTCACCCCACCTCCAGTGATGATAGGCTATATTATTCAACAAGGAAATGGTTACTATCCTTACATGTTCAAGCTGTTAATAGAGAAGGTAATTTTTTTTAACTTACACTGTTTTATAACTTTTATTCCTTCGGATACACTTATCCCTTAGATCATTGACAATAATAACGGGGACCGATTACTGACTTAACAAGTAGCCCCTTAATTAGTATATTTCTTAAATGATTGATTGATTGATTGATAGGTAATGCTTACAGATTGGTTTATCGTATATTTACCTGTATTGATTATTTTGGGTGCTTTATTTTCTCCTTTGGACTGATTTGTATTGCATTTAGTCACCTTATTTTTATGACCTTCAATTTTTCTTATTAAAATTGTCTTTATATACTCAAGTTGCCTTAGTTTCTTATTACATACCCATTTGATAAAGTATTCATTTACACATAAAATCATTCCCTTTAAACAGATGTTAACTGTTAATATGTTTATAAATATTCTGTCTTTTTTCATTGACCCAAATGTCAAGATTTTTATATGAGACTTTTATTTTCGGATACAATGGGACTTGATCAACATTTGAGAAAACCGAATGAGCAATCTAGAGAGAGTAGCAACATGGGGAACACAAAGCACAGGACAAAACACAAACAACAGAAAACACAACACATACAGAAAACTAAGACAATTAGCAGCAGACTCAACCACCCAAAAACAATGCTGTGAACCCAGGTGCTCTGAAGTGTAATATTAGGTGAACCCAGGTGCTCTGAAGGGTAGTATTAGGTGAACCCAGGTGTTCTGAAGGGTAGTATTATTTCATATCATTAAATTTACTGAATATGATAAACAAATGTAGTTGTGATTAAGACATTGATCAGGTTAATTTTGCTACAAAGCAAGCTTATAAAATAATGATTGATTAAAACCTAGTGGGCATAATATTCAAACTGTCTTTCTCTTTTCCTTTAGATCTATGAAAGCTCAACTTTATTCAGGTCTTTGGTGAAATAATTTACAAGAATATAAGGAATGCTAAAAAGAAACCTGTATATGAAACATACGGTAAGCTGTGTATCTGTATTTAAAGTGTATTTTTAGATATGTACTGTCTATATTTAGATGATTTTGTTATGCGATTATTGTATTGTACATGTATATGATATGCTGTATATATCATTCGTTTATCGGTTGTAATAGATTAGAACGTGATATTAATAATTATTCAGATATATAATGTTCATTTTTTTAATTTTTCCACACGAAAGATGAGTTATCTTTCTTTATGCATATTATATTATTTTATCTGATATCTAATAAAACCAAGTTCCATATTTATTTATTTAGTTATTTATTTATTTATTTTTTCATAATTGCTACATATTGACTCACATATATGCGATTTATCAATATGTCTTTGTCCAATCATGTTCATCCGGGTCCTGATTCAACAAAGCTTCCTTGTTTTCTTTGATTTGTTTTCTTTCAAGAATAAGTCATTTTATGTATTTAAAAAAATCATATTTGAGGAGATACTGTACGTTGTGATAATTGTGTTAAACCCTTGTTTTAGTTGTACATGTATTTGCAATAAAATTACGAATAACCCGTGTAGCACGCAAATAAATCAACAACAGAATTTTGGATTTCCGAATGACATTGCAGTTTATGCTATGATTCAGCCTGCCCCGTCACCCTACCTCCAGTGATGATAGGCTATATTATTCAACAAGGAAATGGTTACTATCTTTACATGTTCAAGCTGATAATAGAGAAGGTAATTTATTTTTAACTTACACTGTTTTATAGCTTTTATTCTTCCCGATACACGTATCCCTTAGATCATTGACAATAATAACGGGGACCGATTACTGACTTAACAAGTATAATTAGTATATTTCTAAAATGATTGATTGATTGATAGGTAATGTATACAAGTTGATTTATCGTATATTTACCTGTATTGATTATTGTGGGTGCTTTATTTTCTCCTTTGGACTGATTTTTATTGCATTTAATCACCTTATTTTTATGACCTTCAATTTTTCTGATTAAATTTGTTTTTATATACTCAAGTTGCCTTAGTTTCTTATTACATACCCATTTGATAAAGCATTCATTTACACTTAAAATAGTTCCCTTTAAACAGATGTTAACTGTTAATATGTTTATAAATATTCTGTCTTTTTTCATTGACCCAAATGTCAAGATTATTATATGAGACTTTGATTTTCGTATACAATGGGACTAGATCAACATTTGAGAAAACCGAATGGGCAGTCTAGAGAGAGTAGCAACATGGGGAAGACAAAGCACAGGACAAAACACAAACAACAGAAAACACAACACAATACAGAAAACTAAGACAATTAGCAGCAGACTCAACCACCCAAAAACAATGCTGTGAACACAGGTGCTCTGAAGGGTAATATTAGGTGAACCCAGGTGCTCTGAAGGGTAGTATTAGGTGAACCCAGGTGTTCTGAAGGGTAGTATTATTTCATATAATTAAATTTACTGAATATGATAAACAAATGTAGTTGTGATTAAGACATTGATCTGGTTAATTTTGCTACAAAGCAAGCTTATAAAATAATATGATTGATTACAACCTAGTAGGCATAATATTCAAACTGTCTTTCTGTTTTCCTTTAGATGTATGAAAGCTCAACTTTATTCAGGTCCTTTGTGAAATAATTTACAAGAATATAAGGAACGCTTAAATGAAACCTGTATATGAAACATACGGTAAGCTGTGTATCTGTATTTAAAGTGTATTTTTAGATATGTACTGTCTATATTTAGATGATTTTATTATGCGATTATTGTATTGTACATGTATATGATATGCTGTATATATCATTCGTTTATCGGTTGTAATCGATTAGAACAAGATTTGTTGATCTATTAATAATTATTCAGATATATAATGTTCATTTTTTTATATTTTCATAATTGCTACATATTGACTCACATACATGCGATTTATCACTATGCCTTTGTCCAAAAATGTTCATTCGTGTCCAGATTTAACAAAGCTTCCTTGTTTGCTTTGATTTGTGTTCTTTCAAGAATAAGTCATTTTTTGTATTTTAAAAAATCATTTTTGAGGAGATAATGTACGTTGTGATAATTGTGCTAAACACTTGTTTTAGTTGTACATGTATTTGCAATAAAATTACGAATAACACGTGTAGCACGCACATAATTCAACAACAGAAATTTGGATTTCCGAATGACATTGCAGTTTATGTTATGATTCAGCCTGCCCCGTCACCCCACCTCCAGTGATGATAGGCTATATTATTCAACAAGGAAATGGTTACTATCCTTACATGTTCAAGCTGTTAATAGAGAAGGTAATTTTTTTTAACTTACACTGTTTTATAACTTTTATTCCTTCGGATACACTTATCCCTTAGATCATTGACAATAATAACGGGGACCGATTACTGACTTAACAAGTAGCCCCTTAATTAGTATATTTCTTAAATGATTGATTGATTGATTGATAGGTAATGCTTACAGATTGGTTTATCGTATATTTACCTGTATTGATTATTTTGGGTGCTTTATTTTCTCCTTTGGACTGATTTGTATTGCATTTAGTCACCTTATTTTTATGACCTTCAATTTTTCTTATTAAAATTGTCTTTATATACTCAAGTTGCCTTAGTTTCTTATTACATACCCATTTGATAAAGTATTCATTTACACATAAAATCATTCCCTTTAAACAGATGTTAACTGTTAATATGTTTATAAATATTCTGTCTTTTTTCATTGACCCAAATGTCAAGATTTTTATATGAGACTTTTATTTTCGGATACAATGGGACTTGATCAACATTTGAGAAAACCGAATGAGCAATCTAGAGAGAGTAGCAACATGGGGAACACAAAGCACAGGACAAAACACAAACAACAGAAAACACAACACATACAGAAAACTAAGACAATTAGCAGCAGACTCAACCACCCAAAAACAATGCTGTGAACCCAGGTGCTCTGAAGTGTAATATTAGGTGAACCCAGGTGCTCTGAAGGGTAGTATTAGGTGAACCCAGGTGTTCTGAAGGGTAGTATTATTTCATATCATTAAATTTACTGAATATGATAAACAAATGTAGTTGTGATTAAGACATTGATCAGGTTAATTTTGCTACAAAGCAAGCTTATAAAATAATGATTGATTAAAACCTAGTGGGCATAATATTCAAACTGTCTTTCTCTTTTCCTTTAGATCTATGAAAGCTCAACTTTATTCAGGTCTTTGGTGAAATAATTTACAAGAATATTAGGAATGCTAAAAAGAAACCTGTATATGAAACATACGGTAAGCTGTGTATCTGTATTTAAAGTGTATTTTTAGATATGTACTGTCTATATTTAGATGATTTTGTTATGCGATTATTGTATTGTACATGTATATGATATGCTGTATATATCATTCGTTTATCGGTTGTAATAGATTAGAACGTGATATTAATAATTATTCAGATATATAATGTTCATTTTTTTAATTTTTCCACACGAAAGATGAGTTATCTTTCTTTATGCATATTATATTATTTTATCTGATATCTAATAAAACCAAGTTCCATATTTATTTATTTAGTTATTTATTTATTTATTTTTTCATAATTGCTACATATTGACTCACATATATGCGATTTATCAATATGTCTTTGTCCAATCATGTTCATCCGGGTCCTGATTCAACAAAGCTTCCTTGTTTTCTTTGATTTGTTTTCTTTCAAGAATAAGTCATTTTATGTATTTAAAAAAATCATATTTGAGGAGATACTGTACGTTGTGATAATTGTGTTAAACCCTTGTTTTAGTTGTACATGTATTTGCAATAAAATTACGAATAACCCGTGTAGCACGCAAATAAATCAACAACAGAATTTTGGATTTCCGAATGACATTGCAGTTTATGCTATGATTCAGCCTGCCCCGTCACCCTACCTCCAGTGATGATAGGCTATATTATTCAACAAGGAAATGGTTACTATCTTTACATGTTCAAGCTGATAATAGAGAAGGTAATTTATTTTTAACTTACACTGTTTTATAGCTTTTATTCTTCCCGATACACGTATCCCTTAGATCATTGACAATAATAACGGGGACCGATTACTGACTTAACAAGTATAATTAGTATATTTCTAAAATGATTGATTGATTGATAGGTAATGTATACAAGTTGATTTATCGTATATTTACCTGTATTGATTTTTGTGGGTGCTTTATTTTCTCCTTTGGACTGATTTTTATTGCATTTAATCACCTTATTTTTATGACCTTCAATTTTTCTGATTAAATTTGTTTTTATATACTCAAGTTGCCTTAGTTTCTTATTACATACCCATTTGATAAAGCATTCATTTACACTTAAAATAGTTCCCTTTAAACAGATGTTAACTGTTAATATGTTTATAAATATTCTGTCTTTTTTCATTGACCCAAATGTCAAGATTATTATATGAGACTTTGATTTTCGTATACAATGGGACTAGATCAACATTTGAGAAAACCGAATGGGCAGTCTAGAGAGAGTAGCAACATGGGGAAGACAAAGCACAGGACAAAACACAAACAACAGAAAACACAACACAATACAGAAAACTAAGACAATTAGCAGCAGACTCAACCACCCAAAAACAATGCTGTGAACACAGGTGCTCTGAAGGGTAATATTAGGTGAACCCAGGTGCTCTGAAGGGTAGTATTAGGTGAACCCAGGTGTTCTGAAGGGTAATATTATTTCATATAATTAAATCTACTGAATATGATAAACAAATGTAGTTGTGATTAAGACATGGATCTGGTTAATTTTGCTACAAAGCAAGCTTATAAAATAATATGATTGATTACAACCTAGTAGGCATAATATTCAAACTGTCTTTCTGTTTTCCTTTAGATGTATGAAAGCTCAACTTTATTCAGGTCCTTTGTGAAATAATTTACAAGAATATAAGGAACGCTTAAATGAAACCTGTATATGAAACATACGGTAAGCTGTGTATCTGTATTTAAAGTGTATTTTTAGATATGTACTGTCTATATTTAGATGATTTTATTATGCGATTATTGTATTGTACATGTATATGATATGCTGTATATATCATTCGTTTATCGGTTGTAATCGATTAGAACAAGATTTGTTGATCTATTAATAATTATTCAGATATATAATGTTCATTTTTTTATCTTTTTATAATTGCTACATATTGACTCACATACATGCGATTTATCAATATGCCTTTGTCCAAACATGTTCATTCGTGTCCAGATTCAACAAAGCTTCCTTGTTTGCATTGATTTGTGTTCTTTCAAGAATAAGTCATTTTTTGTATTTTAAAAAATCATTTTTGAGGAGATAATGTACCTTGTGATAATTGTGCTAAACCCTTGTTTTAGTTGTACATGTATTTGCAATAAAATTACGAATAACACGTGTAGCACGCACATAATTCAACAACAGAAATTTGGATTTCCGAATGACATTGCAGTTTATGTTATGATTCAGCCTGCCCCGTCCCCCACCTCCAGTGATGATAGGCTATATTATTCAACAAGGAAATGGTTACTATCCTTACATGTTCAAGCTTTTAATAGAGAAGGTAATTTTTTTAACTTACACTGTTTTATAACTTTTATTCCTTCGGATACACTTATCCCTTAGATCATTGACAATAATAACGGGGACCGATTACTGACTTAACAAGTAGCCCCTTAATTAGTATATTTCTTAAATGATTGATTGATTGATTGATAGGTAATGCTTACAGATTGGTTTATCGTATATTTACCTGTATTGATTATTTTGGGTGCTTTATTTTCTCCTTTGGACTGATTTTTATTGCATTTAGTCACCTTATTTTTATGACCTTCAATTTTTCTTATTAAAATTGTCTTTATATACTCAAGTTGCCTTAGTTTCTTATTACATACCCATTTGATAAAGTATTCATTTACACATAAAATCATTCCCTTTAAACAGATGTTAACTGTTAATATGTTTATAAATATTCTGTCTTTTTTCATTGACCCAAATGTCAAGATTTTTATATGAGACTTTTATTTTCGGATACAATGGGACTTGATCAACATTTGAGAAAACCGAATGAGCAATCTAGAGAGAGTAGCAACATGGGGAACACAAAGCACAGGACAAAACACAAACAACAGAAAACACACCACATACAGAAAACTAAGACAATTAGGAGCAGACTCAACCACCCAAAAACAATGCTGTGAACCCAGGTGCTCTCAAGTGTAATATTAGGTGAACCCAGGTGCTCTGAAGGGTAGTATTAGGTGAACCCAGGTGTTCTGAAGGGTAGTATTATTTCATATCATTAAATTTACTGAATATGATAAACAAATGTAGTTGTGATTAAGACATTGATCAGGTTAATTTTGCTACAAAGCAAGCTTATAAAATAATGATTGATTAAAACCTAGTGGGCATAATATTCAAACTGTCTTTCTCTTTTCCTTTAGATCTATGAAAGCTCAACTTTATTCAGGTCTTTTGTGAAATAATTTACAAGAATATAAGGAATGCTAAAAAGAAACCTGTATATGAAGCATACCGTAAGCTGTGTATCTGTATTTAAAGTGTATTTTTAGATATGTACTGTCTATATTTAGATGATTTTGTTATGCGATTATTGTATTGTACATGTATATGATATGCTGTATATATCATTCGTTTATCGGTTGTAATAGATTAGAACGTGATATTAATAATTATTCAGATATATAATGTTCATTTTTTTAATTTTTCCACACGAAAGATGAGTTATCTTTCTTTATGCATATTATATTATTTTATCTGATATCTAATAAAACCAAGTTCCATATTTATTTATTTAGTTATTTATTTATTTATTTTTTCATAATTGCTACATATTGACTCACATATATGCGATTTATCAATATGTCTTTGTCCAATCATGTTCATCCGGGTCCTGATTCAACAAAGCTTCCTTGTTTTCTTTGATTTGTTTTCTTTCAAGAATAAGTCATTTTATGTATTTAAAAAAATCATATTTGAGGAGATACTGTACGTTGTGATAATTGTGTTAAACCCTTGTTTTAGTTGTACATGTATTTGCAATAAAATTACGAATAACCCGTGTAGCACGCAAATAAATCAACAACAGAATTTTGGATTTCCGAATGACATTGCAGTTTATGCTATGATTCAGCCTGCCCCGTCACCCTACCTCCAGTGATGATAGGCTATATTATTCAACAAGGAAATGGTTACTATCTTTACATGTTCAAGCTGATAATAGAGAAGGTAATTTATTTTTAACTTACACTGTTTTATAGCTTTTATTCTTCCCGATACACGTATCCCTTAGATCATTGACAATAATAACGGGGACCGATTACTGACTTAACAAGTATAATTAGTATATTTCTAAAATGATTGATTGATTGATAGGTAATGTATACAAGTTGATTTATCGTATATTTACCTGTATTGATTTTTGTGGGTGCTTTATTTTCTCCTTTGGACTGATTTTTATTGCATTTAATCACCTTATTTTTATGACCTTCAATTTTTCTGATTAAATTTGTTTTTATATACTCAAGTTGCCTTAGTTTCTTATTACATACCCATTTGATAAAGCATTCATTTACACTTAAAATAGTTCCCTTTAAACAGATGTTAACTGTTAATATGTTTATAAATATTCTGTCTTTTTTCATTGACCCAAATGTCAAGATTATTATATGAGACTTTGATTTTCGTATACAATGGGACTAGATCAACATTTGAGAAAACCGAATGGGCAGTCTAGAGAGAGTAGCAACATGGGGAAGACAAAGCACAGGACAAAACACAAACAACAGAAAACACAACACAATACAGAAAACTAAGACAATTAGCAGCAGACTCAACCACCCAAAAACAATGCTGTGAACACAGGTGCTCTGAAGGGTAATATTAGGTGAACCCAGGTGCTCTGAAGGGTAGTATTAGGTGAACCCAGGTGTTCTGAAGGGTAATATTATTTCATATAATTAAATCTACTGAATATGATAAACAAATGTAGTTGTGATTAAGACATGGATCTGGTTAATTTTGCTACAAAGCAAGCTTATAAAATAATATGATTGATTACAACCTAGTAGGCATAATATTCAAACTGTCTTTCTGTTTTCCTTTAGATGTATGAAAGCTCAACTTTATTCAGGTCCTTTGTGAAATAATTTACAAGAATATAAGGAACGCTTAAATGAAACCTGTATATGAAACATACGGTAAGCTGTGTATCTGTATTTAAAGTGTATTTTTAGATATGTACTGTCTATATTTAGATGATTTTATTATGCGATTATTGTATTGTACATGTATATGATATGCTGTATATATCATTCGTTTATCGGTTGTAATCGATTAGAACAAGATTTGTTGATCTATTAATAATTATTCAGATATATAATGTTCATTTTTTTATCTTTTTATAATTGCTACATATTGACTCACATACATGCGATTTATCAATATGCCTTTGTCCAAACATGTTCATTCGTGTCCAGATTCAACAAAGCTTCCTTGTTTGCTTTGATTTGTGTTCTTTCAAGAATAAGTCATTTTTTGTATTTTAAAAAATCATTTTTGAGGAGATAATGTACCTTGTGATAATTGTGCTAAACCCTTGTTTTAGTTGTACATGTATTTGCAATAAAATTACGAATAACACGTGTAGCACGCACATAATTCAACAACAGAAATTTGGATTTCCGAATGACATTGCAGTTTATGTTATGATTCAGCCTGCCCCGTCCCCCACCTCCAGTGATGATAGGCTATATTATTCAACAAGGAAATGGTTACTATCCTTACATGTTCAAGCTTTTAATAGAGAAGGTAATTTTTTTAACTTACACTGTTTTATAACTTTTATTCCTTCGGATACACTTATCCCTTAGATCATTGACAATAATAACGGGGACCGATTACTGACTTAACAAGTAGCCCCTTAATTAGTATATTTCTTAAATGATTGATTGATTGATTGATAGGTAATGCTTACAGATTGGTTTATCGTATATTTACCTGTATTGATTATTTTGGGTGCTTTATTTTCTCCTTTGGACTGATTTTTATTGCATTTAGTCACCTTATTTTTATGACCTTCAATTTTTCTTATTAAAATTGTCTTTATATACTCAAGTTGCCTTAGTTTCTTATTACATACCCATTTGATAAAGTATTCATTTACACATAAAATCATTCCCTTTAAACAGATGTTAACTGTTAATATGTTTATAAATATTCTGTCTTTTTTCATTGACCCAAATGTCAAGATTTTTATATGAGACTTTTATTTTCGGATACAATGGGACTTGATCAACATTTGAGAAAACCGAATGAGCAATCTAGAGAGAGTAGCAACATGGGGAACACAAAGCACAGGACAAAACACAAACAACAGAAAACACACCACATACAGAAAACTAAGACAATTAGGAGCAGACTCAACCACCCAAAAACAATGCTGTGAACCCAGGTGCTCTGAAGTGTAATATTAGGTGAACCCAGGTGCTCTGAAGGGTAGTATTAGGTGAACCCAGGTGTTCTGAAGGGTAGTATTATTTCATATCATTAAATTTACTGAATATGATAAACAAATGTAGTTGTGATTAAGACATTGATCAGGTTAATTTTGCTACAAAGCAAGCTTATAAAATAATGATTGATTAAAACCTAGTGGGCATAATATTCAAACTGTCTTTCTCTTTTCCTTTAGATCTATGAAAGCTCAACTTTATTCAGGTCTTTTGTGAAATAATTTACAAGAATATAAGGAATGCTAAAAAGAAACCTGTATATGAAGCATACCGTAAGCTGTGTATCTGTATTTAAAGTGTATTTTTAGATATGTACTGTCTATATTTAGATGATTTTGTTATGCGATTATTGTATTGTACATGTATATGATATGCTGTATATATCATTCGTTTATAGTTGTAATCGATTAGAACGTGATATTAATAATTATTCAGATATATAATGTTCATTTTTTTATTTTTTCCACACGAAAGATGAGTTATCTTTCTTTATGCATATTATATTATTTTATCTGATATCTAATAAAACCAAGTTCCATATTTATTTATTTAGTTATTTATTTATTTATTTTTTCATAATTGCTACATATTGACTCACATATATGCGATTTATCAATATGTCTTTGTCCAATCATGTTCATCCGGGTTCTGATTCAACAAAGCTTCCTTGTTTTCTTTGATTTGTTTTCTTTCAAGAATAAGTCACTTTATGTATTTAAAAAAATCATATTTGAGGAGATACTGTACGTTGTGATAATTGTGTTAAACCCTTGTTATAGTTGTACATGTATTTGCAATAAAATTACGAATAACCCGTGTAGCACGCAAATAAATCAACAACAGAATTTTGGATTTCCGAATGACATTGCAGTTTATGCTATGATTCAGCCTGCCCCGTCACCCTACCTCCAGTGATGATAGGCTATATTATTCAACAAGGAAATGGTTACTATCTTTACATGTTCAAGCTGATAATAGAGAAGGTAATTTATGTTTAACTTACACTGTTTTATAGCTTTTATTCTTCCCGATACACCTATCCCTTAGATCATTGACAATAATAACGGGGACCGATTACTGACTTAACAAGTATAATTAGTATATTTCTAAAATGATTGATTGATTGATAGGTAATGTATACAAGTTGATTTATCGTATATTTACCTGTATTGATTATTGTGGGTGCTTTATTTTCTCCTTTGGACTGATTTTTATTGCATTTAATCACCTTATTTTTATGACCTTCAATTTTTCTGATTAAATTTGTTTTTATATACTCAAGTTGCCTTAGTTTCTTATTACATACCAATTTGATAAAGCATTCATTTACACTTAAAATCGTTCCCTTTAAACAGATGTTAACTGTTAATATGTTTATAAATATTCTGTCTTTTTTCATTGACCCAAATGTCAAGATTATTATATGAGACTTTGATTTTCGTATACAATGGGACTAGATCAACATTTGAGAAAACCGAATGGGCAGTCTAGAGAGAGTAGCAACATGGGGAAGACAAAGCACAGGACAAAACACAAACAACAGAAAACACAACACAATACAGAAAACTAAGACAATTAGCAGCAGACTCAACCACCCAAAAACAATGCTGTGAACACAGGTGCTCTGAAGGGTAATATTATGTGAACCCAGGTGCTCTGAAGGGTAGTATTAGGTGAACCCTGGTGTTCTGAAGGGTAGTATTATTTCATATAATTAAATTTACTGAATATGATAAACAAATGTAGTTGTGATTAAGACATTGATCTGGTTAATTTTGCTACAAAGCAAGCTTATAAAATAATATGATTGATTACAACCTAGTAGGCATAATATTCAAACTGTCTTTCTGTTTTCCTTTAGATGTATGAAAGCTCAACTTTATTCAGGTCCTTTGTGAAATAATTTACAAGAATATAAGGAACGCTTAAATGAAACCTGTATATGAAACATACGGTAAGCTGTGTATCTGTATTTAAAGTGTATTTTTAGATATGTACTGTCTATATTTAGATGATTTTATTATGCGATTATTGTATTGTACATGTATATGATATGCTGTATATATCATTCGTTTATCGGTTGTAATCGATTAGAACAAGATTTGTTGATCTATTAATAATTATTCAGATATATAATGTTAATTTTTTTATATTTTCATAATTGCTACATATTGACTCACATACATGCGATTTATCACTATGCCTTTGTCCAAAAATGTTCATTCGTGTCCAGATTCAACAAAGCTTCCTTGTTTGCTTTGATTTGTGTTCTTTCAAGAATAAGTCATTTTTTGTATTTTAAAAAATCATTTTTGAGGAGATAATGTACGTTGTGATAATTGTGCTAAACCCTTGTTTTAGTTGTACATGTATTTGCAATAAAATTACGAATAACACGTGTAGCACGCACATAATTCAACAACAGAAATTTGGATTTCCGAATGACATTGCAGTTTATGTTATGATTCAGCCTGCCCCGTCACCCCACCTCCAGTGATGATAGGCTATATTATTCAACAAGGAAATGGTTACTATCCTTACATGTTCAAGCTGTTAATAGAGAAGGTAATTTTTTTTAACTTACACTGTTTTATAACTTTTATTCCTTCGGATACACTTATCCCTTAGATCATTGACAATAATAACGGGGACCGATTACTGACTTAACAAGTAGCCCCTTAATTAGTATATTTCTTAAATGATTGATTGATTGATTGATAGGTAATGCTTACAGATTGGTTTATCGTATATTTACCTGTATTGATTATTTTGGGTGCTTTATTTTCTCCTTTGGACTGATTTTTATTGCATTTAGTCACCTTATTTTTATGACCTTCAATTTTTCTTATTAAAATTGTCTTTATATACTCAAGTTGCCTTAGTTTCTTATTACATACCCATTTGATAAAGTATTCATTTACACATAAAATCATTCCCTTTAAACAGATGTTAACTGTTAATATGTTTATAAATATTCTGTCTTTTTTCATTGACCCAAATGTCAAGATTTTTATATGAGACTTTTATTTTCGGATACAATGGGACTTGATCAACATTTGAGAAAACCGAATGAGCAATCTAGAGAGAGTAGCAACATGGGGAACACAAAGCACAGGACAAAACACAAACAACAGAAAACACAACACATACAGAAAACTAAGACAATTAGCAGCAGACTCAACCACCCAAAAACAATGCTGTGAACCCAGGTGCTCTCAAGTGTAATATTAGGTGAACCCAGGTGCTCTGAAGGGTAGTATTAGGTGAACCCAGGTGTTCTGAAGGGTAGTATTATTTCATATCATTAAATTTACTGAATATGATAAACAAATGTAGTTGTGATTAAGACATTGATCAGGTTAATTTTACTACAAAGCAAGCTTATAAAATAATGATTGATTAAAACCTAGTGGGCATAATATTCAAACTGTCTTTCTCTTTTCCTTTAGATCTATGAAAGCTCAACTTTATTCAGGTCTTTTGTGAAATAATTTACAAGAATATAAGGAATGCTAAAAAGAAACCTGTATATGAAGCATACCGTAAGCTGTGTATCTGTATTTAAAGTGTATTTTTAGATATGTACTGTCTATATTTAGATGATTTTGTTATGCGATTATTGTATTGTACATGTATATGATATGCTGTATATATCATTCGTTTATCGTTGTAATCGATTAGAACGTGATATTAATAATTATTCAGATATATAATGTTCATTTTTTTATTTTTTCCACACGAAAGATGAGTTATCTTTCTTTATGCATATTATATTATTTTATCTGATATCTAATAAAACCAAGTTCCATATTTATTTATTTAGTTATTTATTTATTTATTTTTTCATAATTGCTACATATTGACTCACATATATGCGATTTATCAATATGTCTTTGTCCAATCATGTTCATCCGGGTTCTGATTCAACAAAGCTTCCTTGTTTTCTTTGATTTGTTTTCTTTCAAGAATAAGTCACTTTATGTATTTAAAAAAATCATATTTGAGGAGATACTGTACGTTGTGATAATTGTGTTAAACCCTTGTTATAGTTGTACATGTATTTGCAATAAAATTACGAATAACCCGTGTAGCACGCAAATAAATCAACAACAGAATTTTGGATTTCCGAATGACATTGCAGTTTATGCTATGATTCAGCCTGCCCCGTCACCCTACCTCCAGTGATGATAGGCTATATTATTCAACAAGGAAATGGTTACTATCTTTACATGTTCAAGCTGATAATAGAGAAGGTAATTTATTTTTAACTTACACTGTTTTATAGCTTTTATTCTTCCCGATACACGTATCCCTTAGATCATTGACAATAATAACGGGGACCGATTACTGACTTAACAAGTATAATTAGTATATTTCTAAAATGATTGATTGATTGATAGGTAATGTATACAAGTTGATTTATCGTATATTTACCTCTATTGATTATTGTGGGTGCTTTATTTTCTCCTTTGGGCTGATTTTTATTGCATTTAATCACCTTATTTTTATGACCTTCAATTTTTCTGATTAAATTTGTTTTTATATACTCAAGTTGCCTTAGTTTCTTATTACATACCCATTTGATAAAGCATTCATTTACACTTAAAATCGTTCCCTTTAAACAGATGTTAACTGTTAATATGTTTATAAATATTCTGTCTTTTTTCATTGACCCAAATGTCAAGATTATTATATGAGACTTTGATTTTCGTATACAATGGGACTAGATCAACATTTGAGAAAACCGAATGGGCAGTCTAGAGAGAGTAGCAACATGGGGAAGACAAAGCACGGGACAAAACACAAACAACAGAAAACACAACACAATACAGAAAACTAAGACAATTAGCAGCAGACTCAACCACCCAAAAACAATGCTGTGAACACAGGTGCTCTGAAGGGTAATATTATGTGAACCCAGGTGCTCTGAAGGGTAGTATTAGGTGAACCCAGGTGTTCTGAAGGGTAGTATTATTTCATATAATTAAATTTACTGAATATGATAAACAAATGTAGTTGTGATTAAGACATTGATCTGGTTAATTTTGCTACAAAGCAAGCTTATAAAATAATATGATTGATTACAACCTAGTAGGCATAATATTCAAACTGTCTTTCTGTTTTCCTTTAGATGTATGAAAGCTCAACTTTATTCAGGTCCTTTGTGAAATAATTTACAAGAATATAAGGAACGCTTAAATGAAACCTGTATATGAAACATACGGTAAGCTGTGTATCTGTATTTAAAGTGTATTTTTAGATATGTACTGTCTATATTTAGATGATTTTATTATGCGATTATTGTATTGTACATGTATATGATATGCTGTATATATCATTCGTTTATCGGTTGTAATCGATTAGAACAAGATTTGTTGATCTATTAATAATTATTCAGATATATAATGTTCATTTTTTTATATTTTCATAATTGCTACATATTGACTCACATACATGCGATTTATCACTATGCCTTTGTCCAAAAATGTTCATTCGTGTCCAGATTCAACAAAGCTTCCTTGTTTGCTTTGATTTGTGTTCTTTCAAGAATAAGTCATTTTTTGTATTTTAAAAAATCATTTTTGAGGAGATAATGTACGTTGTGATAATTGTGCTAAACCCTTGTTTTAGTTGTACATGTATTTGCAATAAAATTACGAATAACACGTGTAGCACGCACATAATTCAACAACAGAAATTTGGATTTCCGAATGACATTGCAGTTTATGTTATGATTCAGCCTGCCCCGTCACCCCACCTCCAGTGATGATAGGCTATATTATTCAACAAGGAAATGGTTACTATCCTTACATGTTCAAGCTGTTAATAGAGAAGGTAAATTTTTTTAACTTACACTGTTTTATAACTTTTATTCCTTCGGATACACTTATCCCTTAGATCATTGACAATAATAACGGGGACCGATTTTTGACTTAACAAGTAGCCCCTTAATTAGTATATTTCTTAAATGATTGATTGATTGATTGATAGGTAATGCTTACAGATTGGTTTATCGTATATTTACCTGTATTGATTATTTTGGGTGCTTTATTTTCTCCTTTGGACTGATTTTTATTGCATTTAGTCACCTTATTTTTATGACCTTCAATTTTTCTTATTAAAATTGTCTTTATATACTCAAGTTGCCTTAGTTTCTTATTACATACCCATTTGATAAAGTATTCATTTACACATAAAATCATTCCCTTTAAACAGATGTTAACTGTTAATATGTTTATAAATATTCTGTCTTTTTTCATTGACCCAAATGTCAAGATTTTTATATGAGACTTTTATTTTCGGATACAATGGGACTTGATCAACATTTGAGAAAACCGAATGAGCAATCTAGAGAGAGTAGCAACATGGGGAACACAAAGCACAGGACAAAACACAAACAACAGAAAACACAACACATACAGAAAACTAAGACAATTAGCAGCAGACTCAACCACCCAAAAACAATGCTGTGAACCCAGGTGCTCTGAAGTGTAATATTAGGTGAACCCAGGTGCTCTGAAGGGTAGTATTAGGTGAACCCAGGTGTTCTGAAGGGTAGTATTATTTCATATCATTAAATTTACTGAATATGATAAACAAATGTAGTTGTGATTAAGACATTGATCAGGTTAATTTTGCTACAAAGCAAGCTTATAAAATAATGATTGATTAAAACCTAGTGGGCATAATATTCAAACTGTCTTTCTCTTTTCCTTTAGATCTATGAAAGCTCAACTTTATTCAGGTCTTTTGTGAAATAATTTACAAGAATATAAGGAATGCTAAAAAGAAACCTGTATATGAAGCATACCGTAAGCTGTGTATCTGTATTTAAAGTGTATTTTTAGATATGTACTGTCTATATTTAGATGATTTTGTTATTCGATTATTGTATTGTACATGTATATGATATGCTGTATATATCATTCGTTTATCGGTTGTAATCGATTAGAACGTGATATTAATAATTATTCAGATATATAATGTTCATTTTTTTATTTTTTCCACACGAAAGATGAGTTATCTTTCTTTATGCATATTATATTATTTTATCTGGTATCTAATAAAACCAAGTTCCATATTTATTTATTTAGTTATTTATTTATTTATTTTTTCATAATTGCTACATATTGACTCACATATATGCGATTTATCAATATGTCTTTGTCCAATCATGTTCATCCGGGTCCTGATTCAACAAAGCTTCCTTGTTTTCTTTGATTTGTTTTCTTTCAAGAATAAGTCATTTTATGTATTTAAAAAAATCATATTTGAGGAGATAATGTACGTTGTGATAATTGTGTTAAACCCTTGTTTTAGTTGTACATGTATTTGCAATAAAATTACGAATAACCCGTGTAGCACGCAAATAAATCAACAACAGAATTTTGGATTTCCGAATGACATTGCAGTTTATGCTATGATTCAGCCTGCCCCGTCACCCTACCTCCAGTGATGATAGGCTATATTATTCAACAAGGAAATGGTTACTATCTTTACATGTTCAAGCTGATAATAGAGAAGGTAATTTATTTTTAACTTACACTGTTTTATAGCTTTTATTCTTCCCGATACACGTATCCCTTAGATCATTGACAATAATAACGGGGACCGATTACTGACTTAACAAGTATAATTAGTATATTTCTAAAATGATTGATTGATTGATAGGTAATGTATACAAGTTGATTTATCGTATATTTACCTGTATTGATTATTGTGGGTGCTTTTTTTTCTCCTTTGGACTGATTTTTATTGCATTTAATCACTTTATTTTTATGACCTTCAATTTTTCTGATTAAATTTGTTTTTATATACTCAAGTTGCCTTAGTTTCTTATTACATACCCATTTGATAAAGCATTCATTTACACTTAAAATCGTTCCCTTTAAACAGATGTTAACTGTTAATATGTTTATAAATATTCTGTCTTTTTTCATTGACCCAAAGGTCAAGATTATTATATGAGACTTTGATTTTCGTATACAATGGGACTAGATCAACATTTGAGAAAACCGAATGGGCAGTCTAGAGAGAGTAGCAACATGGGGAAGACAAAGCACAGGACAAAACACAAACAACAGAAAACACAACACAATACAGAAAACTAAGACAATTAGCAGCAGACTCAACCACCCAAAAACAATGCTGTGACCAAGGGTGCTCTGAAGGGTAATATTAGGTGAACCCAGGTGCTCTGAAGGGTAGTATTAGGTGAACCCAGGTGTTCTGAAGGGTAGTATTATTTCATATCATTAAATTTACTGAATATGATAAACAAATATAGTTGTGTTTAAGACATTGATCTGGTTCATTTTGCTACAAAGCAAGTTTATAAAATAATATGATTGATTAAAACCTTGTAGGCATAATATTCAAACTGTCTTTCTGTTTTCCTTTAGATCTATGAAAGCTCAACTTTTTTAAGGTCCTTTGTGAAATAATTTACAAGAATATAAGGAACGCTTAAATGAAACCTGTATATGAAACATACGGTAAGCTGTGTATCTGTATTTAAAGTGTATTTTTAGATATGTACTGTCTATATTTAGATGATTTTGTTATTCGATTATTGTATTGTACATGTATATGATATGCTGTATATATCATTCGTTTATCGGGTGTAATCGATTAGAACGTGATATTAATAATTATTCAGATATATAATGTTCATTTTTTTATTTTATCCACACGAAAGATGAGTTATCTTTCTGTATGCATATTATATTATTTTATCTGATATCAAATAAAACCAAGTTTCATATTTAGTTATTTATTTTTTATTTATTTTTTTTTCATAATTGCTACATATTGACTCACATACATGCGATTTATCAATATTTCGTTGTCCAAGTTCATCCGGGTCCTGATTCAACAAAGCTTCCTTGTTTGCTTTGATTTGTTTTCTTTCAAGAATAAGTCATTTTTTGTATTTATAAAAATTCATATTTGAGGAGATAATGTACGTTGTGATAATTGTGTTAAACCCTTGTTTTAGTTGTACATGTATTTGCAATAAAATTACGAATAACACGTGTAGCACGCAAATAAATCAACAACATAATTGTGGATTTCCGAATGACATTGCAGTTTATGCTATGATTCAGCCTGCCCCGTCACCCCACCTCCAGTGATGATAGGCTATATTATTCAACAAGGAAATGGTTACTATCTTTACATGTTCAAGCTGATAATAGAGAAGGTAATTTATTTTTAGCTTACACTGTTTTATAGCTTTTATTCTTCCCGATACACGTATCCCTTAGATCATTGACAATAATAACGGGGACCGATTACTGACTTAACAAGTAGCCCCTTAATTAGTATATTTCTTAAATGATTGATTGATTGATTGATAGGTAATGCTTACAGATTGGTTTATCGTATATTTACCTGTATTGATTATTTTGGGTGCTTTATTTTCTCCTTTGGACTGATTTTTATTGCATTTAGTCACCTTATTTTTATGACCTTCAAATTTTTCTTATTAAAATTGTCTTTATATACTCAAGTTGCCTTAGTTTTTTATTACATACCCATTTGATAAAGTATTCATTTACACATAAAATCATTCCCTTTAAACAGATGTTAACTGTTAATATGTTTATAAATATTCTGTCTTTTTTCATTGACCCAAATGTCAAGATTTTTATATGAGACTTTTATTTTCGGATACAATGGGACTTGATCAACATTTGAGAAAACCGAATGAGCAATCTAGAGAGAGTAGCAACATGGGGAACACAAAGCACAGGACAAAACACAAACAACAGAAAACACAACACATACAGAAAACTAAGACAATTAGCAGCAGACTCAACCACCCAAAACCAATGCTGTGAACCCAGGTGCTCTGAAGTGTAATATTAGGTGAACCCAGGTGCTCTGAAGGGTAGTATTAGGTGAACCCAGGTGTTCTGAAGGATAGTATTATTTCATATCATTAAATTTACTGAATATGATAAACAAATGTAGTTGTGATTAAGACATTGATCTGGTTAATTTTGCTACAAAGCAAGCTTATAAAATAATGATTGATTAAAACCTAGTGGGCATAATATTCAAACTGTCTTTCTCTTTTCCTTTAGATCTATGAAAGCTCAACTTTATTCAGGTCTTTTGTGAAATAATTTACAAGAATATAAGGAATGCTAAAAAGAAACCTGTATATGAAGCATACCGTAAGCTGTGTATCTGTATTTAAAGTGTATTTTTAGATATGTACTGTCTATATTTAGATGATTTTGTTATGCGATTATTGTATTGTACATGTATATGATATGCTGTGTATATCATTCGTTTATCGGTTGTAATCGATTAGAACGTGATATTAATAATTATTCAGATATATAATGTTCATTTTTTTATTTTTTCCACACGAAAGATGAGTTATCTTTCTTTATGCATATTATATTATTTTATCTGATATCTAATAAAACCAAGTTCCATATTTATTTATTTAGTTATTTATTTATTTATTTTTTCATAATTGCTACATATTGACTCACATATATGCGATTTATCAATATGTCTTTGTCCAATCATGTTCATTCGGGTCCTGATTCAACAAAGATTCCTTGTTTTCTTTGATTTGTTTTCTTTCAAGAATAAGTCATTTTATGTATTTAAAAAAATCATATTTGAGGAGATACTGTACGTTGTGATAATTGTGTTAAACCCTTGTTTTAGTTGTACATGTATTTGCAATAAAATTACGAATAACCCGTGTAGCACGCAAATAAATCAACAACAGAATTTTGGATTTCCGAATGACATTGCAGTTTATGCTATGATTCAGCCTGCCCCGTCACCCTACCTCCAGTGATGATAGGCTATATTATTCAACAAGGAAATGGTTACTATCTTTACATGTTCAAGCTGATAATAGAGAAGGTAATTTATTTTTAACTTACACTGTTTTATAGCTTTTATTCTTCCCGATACACGTATCCCTTAGATCATTGACAATAATAACGGTGACCGATTACTGACTTAACAAGTATAATTAGTATATTTCTAAAATGATTGATTGATTGATAGGTAATGTATACAAGTTGATTTATCGTATATTTACCTGTATTGATTATTGTGGGTGCTTTATTTTCTCCTTTGGACTGATTTTTATTGCATTTAATCACCTTATTTTTATGACCTTCAATTTTTCTGATTAAATTTGTTTTTATATACTCAAGTTGCCTTAGTTTCTTATTACATACCCATTTGATAAAGCATTCATTTACACTTAAAATCGTTCCCTTTAAACAGATGTTAACTGTTAATATGTTTATAAATATTCTGTCTTTTTTCATTGACCCAAAGGTCAAGATTATTATATGAGACTTTGATTTTCGTATACAATGGGACTAGATCAACATTTGAGAAAACCGAATGGGCAGTCTAGAGAGAGTAGCAACATGGGGAAGACAAAACACAGGACAAAACACAAACAACAGAAAACACAACACAATACAGAAAACTAAGACAATTAGCAGCAGACTCAACCACCCAAAAGCAATGCTGTGACCAAGGGTGCTCTGAAGTGTAATATTAGGTGAACCCAGGTGCTCTGAAGGGTAGTATTAGGTGAACCCAGGTGTTCTGAAGGGTAGTATTATTTCATATCATTAAATTTACTGAATATGATAAACAAATATAGTTGTGTTTAAGACATTGATCTGGTTCATTTTGCTACAAAGCAAGTTTATAAAATAATATGATTGATTAAAACCTTGTAGGCATAATATTCAAACTGTCTTTCTGTTTTCCTTTAGATCTATGAAAGCTCAACTTTTTTAAGGTCCTTTGTGAAATAATTTACAAGAATATAAGGAACGCTTAAATGAAACCTGTATATGAAACATACGGTAAGCTGTGTATCTGTATTTAAAGTGTATTTTTAGATATGTACTGTCTATATTTAGATGATTTTGTTATTCGATTATTGTATTGTACATGTATATGATATGCTGTATATATCATTCGTTTATCGGTTGTAATCGATTAGAACGTGATATTAATAATTATTCAGATATATAATGTTCATTTTTTTATTTTATCCACACGAAAGATGAGTTATCTTTCTGTATGCATATTATATTATTTTATCTGATATCAAATAAAACCAAGTTTCATATTTAGTTATTTATTTTTTTTTTTTTTTTTTTTCATAATTGCTACATATTGACTCACATACATGCGATTTATCAATATTTCGTTGTCCAATCATGTTCATCCGGGTCCTGATTCAACAAAGCTTCCTTGTTTGCTTTGATTTGTTTTCTTTCAAGAATAAGTCATTTTTTGTATTTATAAAAATTCATATTTGAGGAGATAATGTACGTTGTGATAATTGTGTTAAACCCTTGTTTTAGTTGTACATGTATTTGCAATAAAATTACGAATAACACGTGTAGCACGCAAATAAATCAACAACATAATTGTGGATTTCCGAATGACATTGCAGTTTATGCTATGATTCAGCCTGCCCCGTCACCCCACCTCCAGTGATGATAGGCTATATTATTCAACAAGGAAATGGTTACTATCTTTACATGTTCAAGCTGATAATAGAGAAGGTAATTTATTTTTAGCTTACACTGTTTTATAGCTTTTATTCTTCCCGATACACGTATCCCTTAGATCATTGACAATAATAACGGGGACCGATTACTGACTTAACAAGTAGCCCCTTAATTAGTATATTTCTTAAATGATTGATTGATTGATTGATAGGTAATGCTTACAGATTGGTTTATCGTATATTTACCTGTATTGATTATTTTGGGTGCTTTATTTTCTCCTTTGGACTGATTTTTATTGCATTTAGTCACCTTATTTTTATGACCTTCAAATTTTTCTTATTAAAATTGTCTTTATATACTCAAGTTGCCTTAGTTTCTTATTACATACCCATTTGATAAAGTATTCATTTACACATAAAATCATTCCCTTTAAACAGATGTTAACTGTTAATATGTTTATAAATATTCTGTCTTTTTTCATTGACCCAAATGTCAAGATTTTTATATGAGACTTTTATTTTCGGATACAATGGGACTTGATCAACATTTGAGAAAACCGAATGAGCAATCTAGAGAGAGTAGCAACATGGGGAACACAAAGCACAGGACAAAACACAAACAACAGAAAACACAACACATACAGAAAACTAAGACAATTAGGAGCAGACTCAACCACCCAAAAACAATGCTGTGAACCCAGGTGCTCTGAAGTGTAATATTAGGTGAACCCAGGTGCTCTGAAGGGTAGTATTAGGTGAACCCAGGTGTTCTGAAGGGTAGTATTATTTCATATCATTAAATTTACTGAATATGATAAACAAATGTAGTTGTGATTAAGACATTGATCAGGTTAATTTTGCTACAAAGCAAGCTTATAAAATAATGATTGATTAAAACCTAGTGGGCATAATATTCAAACTGTCTTTCTCTTTTCCTTTAGATCTATGAAAGCTCAACTTTATTCAGGTCTTTTGTGAAATAATTTACAAGAATATAAGGAATGCTAAAAAGAAACCTGTATATGAAGCATACCGTAAGCTGTGTATCTGTATTTAAAGTGTATTTTTAGATATGTACTGTCTATATTTAGATGATTTTGTTATGCGATTATTGTATTGTACATGTATATGATATGCTGTATATATCATTCGTTTATCGGTTGTAATCGATTAGAACGTGATATTAATAATTATTCAGATATATAATGTTCATTTTTTTATTTTTTCCACACGAAAGATGAGTTATCTTTCTTTATGCATATTATATTATTTTATCTGATATCTAATAAAACCAAGTTCCATATTTATTTATTTAGTTATTTATTTATTTATTTTTTCATAATTGCTACATATTGACTCACATATATGCGATTTATCAATATGTCTTTGTCCAATCATGTTCATCCGGGTCCTGATTCAACAAAGCTTCCTTGTTTTCTTTGATTTGTTTTCTTTCAAGAATAAGTCATTTTATGTATTTAAAAAAATCATATTTGAGGAGATACTGTACGTTGTGATAATTGTGTTAAACCCTTGTTTTAGTTGTACATGTATTTGCAATAAAATTACGAATAACCCGTGTAGCACGCAAATAAATCAACAACAGAATTTTGGATTTCCGAATGACATTGCAGTTTATGCTATGATTCAGCCTGCCCCGTCACCCTACCTCCAGTGATGATAGGCTATATTATTCAACAAGGAAATGGTTACTATCTTTACATGTTCAAGCTGATAATAGAGAAGGTAATTTATTTTTAACTTACACTGTTTTATAGCTTTTATTCTTCCCGATACACGTATCCCTTAGATCATTGACAATAATAACGGGGACCGATTACTGACTTAACAAGTATAATTAGTATATTTCTAAAATGATTGATTGATTGATAGGTAATGTATACAAGTTGATTTATCGTATATTTACCTGTATTGATTATTGTGGGTGCTTTATTTTCTCCTTTGGACTGATTTTTATTGCATTTAATCACCTTATTTTTATGACCTTCAATTTTTCTGATTAAATTTGTTTTTATATACTCAAGTTGCCTTAGTTTCTTATTACATACCCATTTGATAAAGCATTCATTTACACTTAAAATCGTTCCCTTTAAACAGATGTTAACTGTTAATATGTTTATAAATATTCTGTCTTTTTTCATTGACCCAAAGGTCAAGATTATTATATGAGACTTTGATTTTCGTATACAATGGGACTAGATCAACATTTGAGAAAACCGAATGGGCAGTCTAGAGAGAGTAGCAACATGGGGAAGACAAAACACAGGACAAAACACAAACAACAGAAAACACAACACAATACAGAAAACTAAGACAATTAGCAGCAGACTCAACCACCGAAAAGCAATGCTGTGACCAAGGGTGCTCTGAAGGGTAATATTAGGTGAACCCAGGTGCTCTGAAGGGTAGTATTAGGTGAACCCAGGTGTTCTGAAGGGTAGTATTATTTCATATCATTAAATTTACTGAATATGATAAACAAATATAGTTGTGTTTAAGACATTGATCTGGTTCATTTTGCTACAAAGCAAGTTTATAAAATAATATGATTGATTAAAACCTTGTAGGCATAATATTCAAACTGTCTTTCTGTTTTCCTTTAGATCTATGAAAGCTCAACTTTTTTAAGGTCCTTTGTGAAATAATTTACAAGAATATAAGGAACGCTTAAATGAAACCTGTATATGAAACATACGGTAAGCTGTGTATCTGTATTTAAAGTGTATTTTTAGATATGTACTGTCTATATTTAGATGATTTTGTTATTCGATTATTGTATTGTACATGTATATGATATGCTGTATATATCATTCGTTTATCGGTTGTAATCGATTAGAACGTGATATTAATAATTATTCAGATATATAATGTTCATTTTTTTATTTTATCCACACGAAAGATGAGTTATCTTTCTGTATGCATATTATATTATTTTATCTGATATCAAATAAAACCAAGTTTCATATTTAGTTATTTATTTTTTTTTTTTTTTTTTTTCATAATTGCTACATATTGACTCACATACATGCGATTTATCAATATTTCGTTGTCCAATCATGTTCATCCGGGTCCTGATTCAACAAAGCTTCCTTGTTTGCTTTGATTTGTTTTCTTTCAAGAATAAGTCATTTTTTGTATTTATAAAAATTCATATTTGAGGAGATAATGTACGTTGTGATAATTGTGTTAAACCCTTGTTTTAGTTGTACATGTATTTGCAATAAAATTACGAATAACACGTGTAGCACGCAAATAAATCAACAACATAATTGTGGATTTCCGAATGACATTGCAGTTTATGCTATGATTCAGCCTGCCCCGTCACCCCGCCTCCAGTGATGATAGGCTATATTATTCAACAAGGAAATGGTTACTATCTTTACATGTTCAAGCTGATAATAGAGAAGGTAATTTATTTTTAGCTTACACTGTTTTATAGCTTTTATTCTTCCCGATACACGTATCCCTTAGATCATTGACAATAATAACGGGGACCGATTACTGACTTAACAAGTAGCCCCTTAATTAGTATATTTCTTAAATGATTGATTGATTGATTGATAGGTAATGCTTACAGATTGGTTTATCGTATATTTACCTGTATTGATTATTTTGGGTGCTTTATTTTCTCCTTTGGACTGATTTTTATTGCATTTAGTCACCTTATTTTTATGACCTTCAAATTTTTCTTATTAAAATTGTCTTTATATACTCAAGTTGCCTTAGTTTTTTATTACATACCCATTTGATAAAGTATTCATTTACACATAAAATCATTCCCTTTAAACAGATGTTAACTGTTAATATGTTTATAAATATTCTGTCTTTTTTCATTGACCCAAATGTCAAGATTTTTATATGAGACTTTTATTTTCGGATACAATGGGACTTGATCAACATTTGAGAAAACCGAATGAGCAATCTAGAGAGAGTAGCAACATGGGGAACACAAAGCACAGGACAAAAGACAAACAACAGAAAACACAACACATACAGAAAACTAAGACAATTAGCAGCAGACTCAACCACCCAAAAACAATGCTGTGAACCCAGGTGCTCTGAAGTGTAATATTAGGTGAACCCAGGTGCTCTGAAGGGTAGTATTAGGTGAACCCAGGTGTTCTGAAGGGTAGTATTATTTCATATCATTAAATTTACTGAATATGATAAACAAATGTAGTTGTGATTAAGACATTGATCAGGTTAATTTTGCTACAAAGCAAGCTTATAAAATAATGATTGATTAAAACCTAGTGGGCATAATATTCAAACTGTCTTTCTCTTTTCCTTTAGATCTATGAAAGCTCAACTTTATTCAGGTCTTTTGTGAAATAATTTACAAGAATATAAGGAATGCTAAAAAGAAACCTGTATATGAAGCATACCGTAAGCTGTGTATCTGTATTTAAAGTGTATTTTTAGATATGTACTGTCTATATTTAGATGATTTTGTTATGCGATTATTGTATTGTACATGTATATGATATGCTGTATATATCATTCGTTTATCGGTTGTAATCGATTAGAACGTGATATTAATAATTATTCAGATATATAATGTTCATTTTTTTATTTTTTCCACACGAAAGATGAGTTATCTTTCTTTATGCATATTATATTATTTTATCTGATATCTAATAAAACCAAGTTCCATATTTATTTATTTAGTTATTTATTTATTTATTTTTTCATAATTGCTACATATTGACTCACATATATGCGATTTATCAATATGTCTTTGTCCAATCATGTTCATCCGGGTCCTGATTCAACAAAGCTTCCTTGTTTTCTTTGATTTGTTTTCTTTCAAGAATAAGTCATTTTATGTATTTAAAAAAATCATATTTGAGGAGATACTGTACGTTGTGATAATTGTGTTAAACCCTTGTTTTAGTTGTACATGTATTTGCAATAAAATTACGAATAACCCGTGTAGCACGCAAATAAATCAACAACAGAATTTTGGATTTCCGAATGACATTGCAGTTTATGCTATGATTCAGCCTGCCCCGTCACCCTACCTCCAGTGATGATAGGCTATATTATTCAACAAGGAAATGGTTACTATCTTTACATGTTCAAGCTGATAATAGAGAAGGTAATTTATTTTTAACTTACACTGTTTTATAGCTTTTATTCTTCCCGATACACGTATCCCTTAGATCATTGACAATAATAACGGGGACCGATTACTGACTTAACAAGTATAATTAGTATATTTCTAAAATGATTGATTGATTGATAGGTAATGTATACAAGTTGATTTATCGTATATTTACCTGTATTGATTATTGTGGGTGCTTTATTTTCTCCTTTGGACTGATTTTTATTGCATTTAATCACCTTATTTTTATGACCTTCAATTTTTCTGATTAAATTTGTTTTTATATACTCAAGTTGCCTTAGTTTCTTATTACATACCCATTTGATAAAGCATTCATTTACACTTAAAATCGTTCCCTTTAAACAGATGTTAACTGTTAATATGTTTATAAATATTCTGTCTTTTTTCATTGACCCAAAGGTCAAGATTATTATATGAGACTTTGATTTTCGTATACAATGGGACTAGATCAACATTTGAGAAAACCGAATGGGCAGTCTAGAGAGAGTAGCAACATGGGGAAGACAAAACACAGGACAAAACACAAACAACAGAAAACACAACACAATACAGAAAACTAAGACAATTAGCAGCAGACTCAACCACCCAAAAGCAATGCTGTGACCAAGGGTGCTCTGAAGTGTAATATTAGGTGAACCCAGGTGCTCTGAAGGGTAGTATTAGGTGAACCCAGGTGTTCTGAAGGGTAGTATTATTTCATATCATTAAATTTACTGAATATGATAAACAAATATAGTTGTGTTTAAGACATTGATCTGGTTCATTTTGCTACAAAGCAAGTTTATAAAATAATATGATTGATTAAAACCTTGTAGGCATAATATTCAAACTGTCTTTCTGTTTTCCTTTAGATCTATGAAAGCTCAACTTTATTCAGGTCTTTTGTGAAATAATTTACAAGAATATAAGGAATGCTAAAAAGAAACCTGTATATGAAGCATACCGTAAGCTGTGTATCTGTATTTAAAGTGTATTTTTAGATATGTACTGTCTATATTTAGATGATTTTGTTATGCGATTATTGTATTGTACATGTATATGATATGCTGTATATATCATTCGTTTATCGGTTGTAATCGATTAGAACGTGATATTAATAATTATTCAGATATATAATGTTCATTTTTTTATTTTTTCCACACGAAAGATGAGTTATCTTTCTTTATGCATATTATATTATTTTATCTGATATCTAATAAAACCAAGTTCCATATTTATTTATTTAGTTATTTATTTATTTATTTTTTCATAATTGCTACATATTGACTCACATATATGCGATTTATCAATATGTCTTTGTCCAATCATGTTCATCCGGGTCCTGATTCAACAAAGCTTCCTTGTTTTCTTTGATTTGTTTTCTTTCAAGAATAAGTCATTTTATGTATTTAAAAAAATCATATTTGAGGAGATACTGTACGTTGTGATAATTGTGTTAAACCCTTGTTTTAGTTGTACATGTATTTGCAATAAAATTACGAATAACCCGTGTAGCACGCAAATAAATCAACAACAGAATTTTGGATTTCCGAATGACATTGCAGTTTATGCTATGATTCAGCCTGCCCCGTCACCCTACCTCCAGTGATGATAGGCTATATTATTCAACAAGGAAATGGTTACTATCTTTACATGTTCAAGCTGATAATAGAGAAGGTAATTTATTTTTAACTTACACTGTTTTATAGCTTTTATTCTTCCCGATACACGTATCCCTTAGATCATTGACAATAATAACGGGGACCGATTACTGACTTAACAAGTATAATTAGTATATTTCTAAAATGATTGATTGATTGATAGGTAATGTATACAAGTTGATTTATCGTATATTTACCTGTATTGATTATTGTGGGTGCTTTATTTTCTCCTTTGGACTGATTTTTATTGCATTTAATCACCTTATTTTTATGACCTTCAATTTTTCTGATTAAATTTGTTTTTATATACTCAAGTTGCCTTAGTTTCTTATTACATACCCATTTGATAAAGCATTCATTTACACTTAAAATCGTTCCCTTTAAACAGATGTTAACTGTTAATATGTTTATAAATATTCTGTCTTTTTTCATTGACCCAAAGGTCAAGATTATTATATGAGACTTTGATTTTCGTATACAATGGGACTAGATCAACATTTGAGAAAACCGAATGGGCAGTCTAGAGAGAGTAGCAACATGGGGAAGACAAAACACAGGACAAAACACAAACAACAGAAAACACAACACAATACAGAAAACTAAGACAATTAGCAGCAGACTCAACCACCCAAAAGCAATGCTGTGACCAAGGGTGCTCTGAAGTGTAATATTAGGTGAACCCAGGTGCTCTGAAGGGTAGTATTAGGTGAACCCAGGTGTTCTGAAGGGTAGTATTATTTCATATCATTAAATTTACTGAATATGATAAACAAATATAGTTGTGTTTAAGACATTGATCTGGTTCATTTTGCTACAAAGCAAGTTTATAAAATAATATGATTGATTAAAACCTTGTAGGCATAATATTCAAACTGTCTTTCTGTTTTCCTTTAGATCTATGAAAGCTCAACTTTTTTAAGGTCCTTTGTGAAATAATTTACAAGAATATAAGGAACGCTTAAATGAAACCTGTATATGAAACATACGGTAAGCTGTGTATCTGTATTTAAAGTGTATTTTTAGATATGTACTGTCTATATTTAGATGATTTTGTTATTCGATTATTGTATTGTACATGTATATGATATGCTGTATATATCATTCGTTTATCGTTTGTAATCGATTAGAACGTGATATTAATAATTATTCAGATATATAATGTTCATTTTTTTATTTTATCCACACGAAAGATGAGTTATCTTTCTGTATGCATATTATATTATTTTATCTGATATCAAATAAAACCAAGTTTCATATTTAGTTATTTATTTTATTTTTTTTTTTTTTTCATAATTGCTACATATTGACTCACATACATGCGATTTATCAATATTTCGTTGTCCAATCATGTTCATCCGGGTCCTGATTCAACAAAGCTTCCTTGTTTGCTTTGATTTGTTTTCTTTCAAGAATAAGTCATTTTTTGTATTTATAAAAATTCATATTTGAGGAGATAATGTACGTTGTGATAATTGTGTTAAACCCTTGTTTTAGTTGTACATGTATTTGCAATAAAATTACGAATAACACGTGTAGCACGCAAATAAATCAACAACATAATTGTGGATTTCCGAATGACATTGCAGTTTATGCTATGATTCAGCCTGCCCCGTCACCCCACCTCCAGTGATGATAGGCTATATTATTCAACAAGGAAATTGTTACTATCTTTACATGTTCAAGCTGATAATAGAGAAGGTAATTTATTTTTAGCTTACACTGTTTTATAGCTTTTATTCTTCCCGATACACGTATCCCTTAGATCATTGACAATAATAACGGGGACCGATTACTGACTTAACAAGTAGCCCCTTAATTAGTATATTTCTTAAATGATTGATTGATTGATTGATAGGTAATGCTTACAGATTGGTTTATCGTATATTTACCTGTATTGATTATTTTGGGTGCTTTATTTTCTCCTTTGGACTGATTTTTATTGCATTTAGTCACCTTATTTTTATGACCTTCAAATTTTTCTTATTAAAATTGTCTTTATATACTCAAGTTGCCTTAGTTTCTAATTACATACCCATTTGATAAAGTATTCATTTACACATAAAATCATTCCCTTTAAACAGATGTTAACTGTTAATATGTTTATAAATATTCTGTCTTTTTTCATTGACCCAAATGTCAAGATTTTTATATGAGACTTTTATTTTCGGATACAATGGGACTTGATCAACATTTGAGAAAACCGAATGAGCAATCTAGAGAGAGTAGCAACATGGGGAACACAAAGCACAGGACAAAACACAAACAACAGAAAACACAACACATACAGAAAACTAAGACAATTAGCAGCAGACTCAACCACCCAAAAACAATGCTGTGAACCCAGGTGCTCTGAAGTGTAATATTAGGTGAACCCAGGTGCTCTGAAGGGTAGTATTAGGTGAACCCAGGTGTTCTGAAGGGTAGTATTATTTCATATCATTAAATTTACTGAATATGATAAACAAATGTAGTTGTGATTAAGACATTGATCAGGTTAATTTTGCTACAAAGCAAGCTTATAAAATAATGATTGATTAAAACCTAGTGGGCAAAATATTCAAACTGTCTTTCTCTTTTCCTTTAGATCTATGAAAGCTCAACTTTATTCAGGTCTTTTGTGAAATAATTTACAAGAATATAAGGAATGCTAAAAAGAAACCTGTATATGAAGCATACCGTAAGCTGTGTATCTGTATTTAAAGTGTATTTTTAGATATGTACTGTCTATATTTAGATGATTTTGTTATGCGATTATTGTATTGTACATGTATATGATATGCTGTATATATCATTCGTTTATCGGTTGTAATCGATTAGAACGTGATATTAATAATTATTCAGATATATAATGTTCATTTTTTTATTTTTTCCACACGAAAGATGAGTTATCTTTCTTTATGCATATTATATTATTTTATCTGATATCTAATAAAACCAAGTTCCATATTTATTTATTTAGTTATTTATTTATTTATTTTTTCATAATTGCTACATATTGACTCACATATATGCGATTTATCAATATGTCTTTGTCCAATCATGTTCATCCGGGTCCTGATTCAACAAAGCTTCCTTGTTTTCTTTGATTTGTTTTCTTTCAAGAATAAGTCATTTTATGTATTTAAAAAAATCATATTTGAGGAGATACTGTACGTTGTGATAATTGTGTTAAACCCTTGTTTTAGTTGTACATGTATTTGCAATAAAATTACGAATAACCCGTGTAGCACGCAAATAAATCAACAACAGAATTTTGGATTTCCGAATGACATTGCAGTTTATGCTATGATTCAGCCTGCCCCGTCACCCTACCTCCAGTGATGATAGGCTATGTTATTCAACAAGGAAATGGTTACTATCTTTACATGTTCAAGCTGATAATAGAGAAGGTAATTTATTTTTAACTTACACTGTTTTATAGCTTTTATTCTTCCCGATACACGTATCCCTTAGATCATTGACAATAATAACGGGGACCGATTACTGACTTAACAAGTATAATTAGTATATTTCTAAAATGATTGATTGATTGATAGGTAATGTATACAAGTTGATTTATCGTATATTTACCTGTATTGATTATTGTGGGTGCTTTATTTTCTCCTTTGGACTGATTTTTATTGCATTTAATCACCTTATTTTTATGACCTTCAATTTTTCTGATTAAATTTGTTTTTATATACTCAAGTTGCCTTAGTTTCTTATTACATACCCATTTGATAAAGCATTCATTTACACTTAAAATCGTTCCCTTTAAACAGATGTTAACTGTTAATATGTTTATAAATATTCTGTCTTTTTTCATTGACCCAAAGGTCAAGATTATTATATGAGACTTTGATTTTCGTATACAATGGGACTAGATCAACATTTGAGAAAACCGAATGGGCAGTCTAGAGAGAGTAGCAACATGGGGAAGACAAAACACAGGACAAAACACAAACAACAGAAAACACAACACAATACAGAAAACTAAGACAATTAGCAGCAGACTCAACCACCCAAAAGCAATGCTGTGACCAAGGGTGCTCTGAAGTGTAATATTAGGTGAACCCAGGTGTTCTGAAGGGTAGTATTATTTCATATCATTAAATTTACTGAATATGATAAACAAATATAGTTGTGTTTAAGACATTGATCTGGTTCATTTTGCTACAAAGCAAGTTTATAAAATAATATGATTGATTAAAACCTTGTAGGCATAATATTCAAACTGTCTTTCTGTTTTCCTTTAGATCTATGAAAGCTCAACTTTTTTAAGGTCCTTTGTGAAATAATTTACAAGAATATAAGGAACGCTTAAATGAAACCTGTATATGAAACATACGGTAAGCTGTGTATCTGTATTTAAAGTGTATTTTTAGATATGTACTGTCTATATTTAGATGATTTTGTTATTCGATTATTGTATTGTACATGTATATGATATGCTGTATATATCATTCGTTTATCGGTTGTAATCGATTAGAACGTGATATTAATAATTATTCAGATATATAATGTTCATTTTTTTATTTTATCCACACGAAAGATGAGTTATCTTTCTGTATGCATATTATATTATTTTATCTGATAACAAATAAAACCAAGTTTCATATTTAGTTATTTATTTTTTTTTTTTTTTTTTTTCATAATTGCTACATATTGACTCACATACATGCGATTTATCAATATTTCGTTGTCCAATCATGTTCATCCGGGTCCTGATTCAACAAAGCTTCCTTGTTTGCTTTGATTTGTTTTCTTTCAAGAATAAGTCATTTTTTGTATTTATAAAAATTCATATTTGAGGAGATAATGTACGTTGTGATAATTGTGTTAAACCCTTGTTTTAGTTGTACATGTATTTGCAATAAAATTACGAATAACACGTGTAGCACGCAAATAAATCAACAACATAATTGTGGATTTCCGAATGACATTGCAGTTTATGCTATGATTCAGCCTGCCCCGTCACCCCACCTCCAGTGATGATAGGCTATATTATTCAACAAGGAAATGGTTACTATCTTTACATGTTCAAGCTGATAATAGAGAAGGTAATTTATTTTTAGCTTACACTGTTTTATAGCTTTTATTCTTCCCGATACACGTATCCCTTAGATCATTGACAATAATAACGGGGACCGATTACTGACTTAACAAGTAGCCCCTTAATTAGTATATTTCTAAAATGATTGATTGATTGATAGGTAATGTATACAAGTTGATTTATCGTATATTTACCTGTATTGATTATTTTGGGTGCTTTATTTTCTCCTTTGGACTGATTTTTATTGCATTTAATCACCTTATTTTTATGACCTTCAATTTTTCTTATTAAATTTGTTTTTATATACTCAAGTTACCTTAGTTTCTTATTACATACCCATTTGATAAAGCATTCATTTACACTTATAATCGTTCCCTTTAAACAGATGTTAACTGTTAATATGTTTATAAATATTCTGTCTTTTTTCATTGACCCAAATGTCAAGATTATTATATGAGACTTTGATTTTCGTATACAATAGGACTAGATCAACATTTGAGAAAACCGAATGGGCAGTCTAGAGAGAGTAGCAACATGGGGAACACAAAGCACAGGATAAAACACAAACAACAGAAAACACAACACAATACAGAAAACTAAGACAATTAGCAGCAGACTCAACCACCCAAAAACAATGCTGTGAACACAGGTGCTCTGAAGGGTAATATTAGGTGAACCCAGGTGCTCTGAATGGTAGTATTAGGTGAACCCAGGTGTTCTGAAGGGTAGTATTATTTCATATCATTAAATTTACTGAATATGCTAAACAAATGTAGTTGTGATTAAGACATTGATCAGGTTAATTTTGCTACAAAGCAAGCTTATAAAATAATATGATTGACTAAAACCTAGTAGGCATAATATTCAAACTGTCTTTCTGTTTTCCTTTAGATCTATGAAAGCTCAACTTTATTCAGGTCTTTTGTGAAATAATTTACAAGAATATAAGGAATGCTAAAATGAAACCTGTATATGAAACATACGGTAAGCTGTGTATCTGTATTTAAAGTGTATTTTTAGATATGTACTGTCTATATTTAGATGATTTTGTTATGCGATTATTGTATTGTACATGTATATGATATGCTGTATATATCATTTCGTTTATCGGTTGTACTCGATTAGAACGTGATATTAATAATTATTCAGATATATAATGTTCATTTTTTTATTTTTACCACACGAAAGATGAGTTATCTTTCTTTATGCATATTATATTATTTTATCTAATATCTAATAAAACCAAGTTCCATATTTATTTATTTATTTATTTATTTATTTATTTATTCATAATTGCTACATATTGACTCACGTACATGCGATTTATCAATATGTCTTTGTCCAAACATGTTCATCCGGGTCCTGATTCAACAAAGCTTCCTTGTTTGCTTTGATTTGTGTTCTTTCAAGCATAAGTCATTTTTTGTATTTAAAAATTTCATTTTTGAGGAGATAATGTACGTTGTGATAATTTTGTTAAACCCTTGTTTTAGTTGTACATGTATTTGCAATAAAATTACGAATAACACGTGTAGCACGCACATAAATCAACAACAACATTTTGGATTTCCGCATGACATTGCACAGTTTATGCTACGATTCAGCCTGCCCGGTCACCCCACCTCCGGTAATGATAGGCTATATTATTCAACAAGGAAATGGTTACTATCTGTATATGTTCAAGCTGTTAATAGAGAAGGTAATTTATTTTTAACTTACTCTGTTGTATAGCTTTTATTCTTCCGGGTACACGTATCCCTTATATCATTGACAATAATAACGGAGACCGATTACTGACTGAACAAGTAGCCTCTTAATTAGGATATTTCTAACATGATTGATTGATTGAGAATTGATTAGCATCTATCGAGCATTGTTCAAGCCATATTCAGGACGAGCATGTGGTGCAGAAACCCATCCAGGCACCTACATCATTTAAAGGCCAGGGCAATACATTTGACTTATATCCCAAGTGGGCAATAACTTTGCCGTTTGGGAACTTTTCATAGGATATTAATAGAGCCCCACCACCTCCCCCCTTTCCACAAGAAGAAATTAAGATATCAATGTTGATATTCAATCTGTTTGTAGAGGTGGGGAGGCTCTATAAAAATTCCATGTAGAATATGATCTTTTATCTTTTAGTTTGTTTTGTGGAAGGGGTGGCTCTATTAATTTCCAATGACAAATACCCTACGGCACAGTTCTTGCCCACTCTGGGTTTGAGTCAAATGTATTGCCCGGGTCATTAACTGACTTAAGTACATGGATGGGTTTCTCCACCTCAAGCCCGCAGCAGGGTGTTAAATATCAACTTTGATATTTGAATGCTTTTTTGTGGAGGGGGTGGGGGCTCTATGCATACCCCATGAACAATTTCAAACGACAAAGTTCTTTCCCACTTGGGGATTAGATTAAAGGCTGACCACGGGCCTTAAACTGACTTAAGTGTCTGCGTGAGATTCTGCACCTCAAGCAGGTATTGCCTGGCCCTTTATCTGACATAAGTGCCTGGGTGGGTTTCTGCATCTCAAGCCCACAGCAGTGTGTCAAATATAAACTTAGATATTTGAATTGTATTTTTGTGGAAGGGGGCTCTATAAATATCCCATGAAAAATTCCCTACTGCCAAAGTTCTTGCCCACTTGGGGATTAAGTCATAGGTATTCCCCGAGACTTCAACTGACTTATGCGCCTGTGTGGGTTTCTGGACCTCAAACCCACAGCAGGGTGTCACATATCAACTTTGGTATTTGATATTTTTTATGGAGGGAGAGGGGATCTATAAATATCCCATGAAATATTCCCTACGGCAATGTTCTTGACCACTTGGGTTTTAAGTCAAAGGTATTGTCCGTGTTGTTAACCTATTTAAGTTTCTGGGTAGGTTTCTGCAGCCCACAACAGGGCGTCCAATTTCTACTTCGATAGAAATAATTGGATGAGGGGCTCTTTGTCTTTTTTCAAGTTGTTGAAGTCCATTTGTATTAATGGAGCAGATATGTAGAATATTATGAGTCATATTGATTTATTGGTTTAAAGAAAAGGTAAGTTATATTTATACTTTTAATTATAATTATAGTCAAACTATTTTCTTTGTTACTAATTATCCTTTGTGGATCCTCCTGATATATAATGCTTACATGTTTATTTATCTTATATTTACCCATGGTTTCCCTTTGTGGAGCCTCCTGATAGGCAATGCATACAAATTGGTTTATCGTATATTTACCTATGGTTACCATCTGTGGAGCCTCCTGATAGGTAATATATACAAGTTGGCCTAACGTATATTTACCTGTATTGATTATTTTGGGTGCTTTATTTTCTCCTTTGGACTGATTTTTATTGCATTTTGTCACCTTATTTTTATGACCTTCGGTTTTTTCTTATTAAAGGAGTGGGTATGATAAAGGTAGACTTTGGCCCAATCTCAGAAACTGTGTATATAGATTTAATATTAAACACAATCATTGAAAGGTAGGAAAAAAACTTTTTTTGATGATTTCACTTTGTCCTTTGTTGCTTAGCAACGTAAATTGAGGAGGGTCCAATTAATCATTGGAAATTCAAATATGGTGGTTTTATTTTACATATCTTGCATAGTTTTTTAAACAAAATGTTATATTCTGTGTATGTACACTAAACATAATATTCCAATACTCTATGGTAGCATATATTATTTGTGTGTAGTTTTGTCACCGTAGTAACGGTTTTGTAAACATTAAATTACCCAACATTATTGCAATTAATGGTTGAATTTTGATATCTACGATCTTTTGAATTGATATTTGATTAAGCGGTACATTTTTGTCAAGCTATACACACTACAAATGTCATTTCATATTTCAAAAATACATTTTGATATTTTTATTCATAGCTATGCCCCGTCCATAGCAACACGTTTCCCTATGCACAGTATTTTCCTGTAGATCTCATGGACCTTTTATTTAATCAAGAAAAAAAATTCTACAAGAGCACCTTAGCAGATCTAGAGACATCTTATCATTTACTAACTAGTATATATTATGAGAATTCCTAAAATCTTACAATGTCCCTAGTAGCCAAATATTATCCCTAGCAATCGCAGAAACTTGCCAATGCTGAGCTCTGTAAATTGCTTTTTTTAAATTTTTTTATAACCGAATGTTGATCTTTTTATTTTTTGAATCATTAGAGGAAATTATTCTCAGTAATTAGAATGTCAAAGGAACTAAGTCAACTGCATAACATGGTAAAGCAGCGCTACAGCGGCAGGAGAGGATATAATCCATGTTGAATAATTAAGAAATGAATCATGGAAGCCAGAATGTGCTGGGAGTTTTAACATGGATTGGCGGATATTATACGTTATTAGTCTCGAGATGTTATATATCCCGTTTTAGAGGGCAGTGGTTTTTATTAAAAGGTGAGGCTGTCAGCCGAACCTTTCAACAAAACCACTGCCCTTTAAAATGGGATATATAACATCTAGAGACTGATAACATTTTTATCTGAATGTTCCAACATTAATAAGTCTGTCCTTATTATAGGAAAAGCATAAATACGTGTATCTTTGGACAAAGATCACAGAGAGCGCTTATTGATTTTCTGTCATCTTGTGAAATGTGTGTCGTCTGCTGTGCACAATGTAAATGGACAGCACATAGGTGAGAGCGATTATTGATTTTCTGTCACCGCACGGCTTCCCTGAAGTTTTAAAAGTACCTTTTTAGCCAATCAAAATTCTACTTGCCACGAGAACATCAGAGAATAGTTTTTTATCCCGAGCCAGAAGCGAGTGATAATATTCACTAATATCCGCCAATCCATGTTAAAACTCAAAACATATTCTGGCTTCCATGATTTATTTCGATTCTGATATGTCTAAGAGTACAAATGCGGTAGTATAATTTTATTGGAAGACGGTAATTTATATTTACGGTAACTTCAAACTGTTTTTGTTGAGAAAAGTACACTGTCGTCAAAGACCTCCGATCGAAAATGTTTGGTCAACATCCGGGATACTTTAAAGCGGTATTTTTAAAGCAGACACAGATAATTATCGTAAGTATTTATAAATATACTGTGTATATAATGTTTTGAATTATGATGCTTTATGATTGTTATTATTATTAATATCATTTTTTGTCCAAATATCATTTATGTTTGCAGTGTAAAATTAGATTTTTCTATAAGTTATAAGGAATCCATCTTCAAAATCATTACAATCAACTGAAATATCGCTATATCTTGCATTTACGAATGAATTAAATGTTGCCCAAAAAGAAAACAATATTGATTAATGATTGATTTTACTTAAACATACTATTTTGTTGATGAAAAGTCAATTAGTAACTAGTTATACCCTAAAACATGATGTCAACAGATGTTTTTGAAATCCGGCTTGGTAAAAATGTAAACATGTATACAAACCGGTTGGGTCATTTATAAATAACCGGGTTTGTCAGTATGTAAATACCACTGATCTTATTTTTATTTAGCATTATATTGCAATTTAACAATAGTTATGATTAGCAAATATCTCAAAGGCGATAAATACTGATCCATAGTATGAATATTCGCCATGGCTGCTAATTTCAGTTCTTTGTAAATAAAAAAACATCGTTATTTCTATGCTAAATTGCTACTGTCGCGAACACTTGATTTTTTTTAATGCTTTTTGTGGCATTGACATCACGGTTGGTGCTCAATACGCTACACTCACTTTAAGTAGCTGTCCAGGCGCATCAATTGAGTAGGATGAGATTCTTTTTATAGCGCAATATTTTTATTTTATACTCGTTGATAACGAAGTAAGTCACTATATGGACATAACTTCATGGATACGATATTTAAGTTTCTTCAAAGAATAATGCTTACATTAACATTACAAATAAGCGAATAAACAAAGGCTGTAGTATTGAATTCCTTTCCGCCCGGACGATTTTGGAAGTTTGTATACAAAGAAAATGTTAGGTGTACTCGATTAATGCAACGTGAGTTATAAGTTGTGATAAGACAAATGTTCGTACTTTGCTCACTGAAAATAGAAGGCTCAGTGGTCTGAGCCTATGTCCTTTACCTTTCATTCTGCTTTGAGGAAACTTAATACAGACAGAACCTTCTATAGGTGCTTCCCACCAAAGTTCGGCTCATTTGGCTAAGCAGTTTCAGAGAAGAAGATTGCTAGAAATCGGCCAATCAGAAACAAGAATTGCCTGTGGCGACCATGTTTGTCAACAGATCGAGATGACATGTGCAATCGTTATAGAAGACCTTCCATAGTTGCTTCCTACCAAGTTTCGGTTCATTTGGCTAAGCAGTTTGAGAGGAGAAGATTTTATAAAATCGGCCAATCAGAAAAAGGAATCGCTTGTGGCGACCATGTTTGTTAACGGATCGGGACGAAATGAGTAATCATTACAGAGGACCTTCCATAGATGCTTCCTGCTAAGTTTCACTTCATTTGGTTGAGGCGTTTCAGAGGAGAAGATTAAAATGTGAATAGTTAATGGACGACAGACGACGAACGAAAGACGACGGACAACGCGCGCCAAGTGATGGTAAAGGGTCACCTTGCTTTTGGTAAGGTGAGCTAACAACAGTCATTGGGTAGATATGTCGCTCCACTCGGACACATTGTTCTGATTCCGAGCCAACCAGTCTTTGTTCTTTCTCCTTAATGCTGCGTTCTTAGCGGAGAAGCAACAAATACCAATTGTATATTCTTTTGTTTGACAAGACCGCAGTTCGTACCCACAATCTATCGCATTCGTGGCGAGCATGCTAACCATTACGCTACCGATTCGGTTCCCAATTTTTATTATTTTTTTAATCAAAATTTCTTATTGTCCTTCAATATATTATTTGAAAGCAAAAATTAATCCAAAACAATAAGAGTTACTTGATATCTAGATAAACAGTGAGAGTTCCTACTTTTGTTCAAACACACTTTGAATATTGCAATAATCCAACTGCATAGCAAATAAAGAAAAATAATTATAAGTTCTATACAAAATCATGACCATTCTGTCGAAGGTGAGTTGGCGAATGCTAATTCTGCACAAACCGTTTTGTATTTCTTTCTTTTAATATTATACAAAACATCCACATGTAAAATATTTTGACTATGTGCTGTTGGTTTTTTTCCACAACTTTTAGTCATTGAAAACAATTTGTTTTTCTTTTCATCAATTTGCAAGTCGAACATACCCTTGACAAGTGCTATAATGAACCTTAAATAAATTACAAAAAGGAAACATAATTGTGATGTTGAGCTGTTTTCGCTATTCTTTCAATTTTTTACATAGACAAAGCCGGTTCTACTGAAAAACAATTGTTGGGACCCAACCGGAAAGTAGTGGCTGACAGAGCCGGAACGAATGTACGTAAATAAGCTTTGTTTTTTTAACTGTAGTAAGTCTAAAACTACTCATGGTGGCACGCCAGTGCAAACTATCATGTATATAAGCATTACAAAGGGTTTGTGTACTTTAATTACACATATAGAATACTTTGTATAGCTTTTATTTGATGATTTCAATCTCATTATTAGCATTTTTCATTGTTTATGTCCATAATTTTATCTATATCTGAGTAATCTATTAAGTTAACCACATACACATATAGGTAAATACAAACAAAATAATTAACCGATAACGACATCTTCTGGATTCAAGATATAATAATACTATATGATCATAATACTTACTTTTTGTTGTCGCCTGTATGTCAAACATGCATAATTGACTGGTACCGGAAGATGACAGAGCAATTCCGACCGGAGCTCATTGACGACAGTGAAGTAAAACGTGATAGATTATATAAATAGAATGCTTGTTAATACTGTATTATCGGTCATGGTCCATTAAAGTAAAATCATACCACTAAAATTCCAAGTCATACTACACATTTAGCACTGACTCATAAACGATAGACTATATCAATGAAATTCTTAGTAAGGATAACAAAATGACCATTATGAACAAAACACCGAATATGTAAATCAAACTTGACATCCGTGTACTATGTTCAAACATGCACGCTATATCGTTATATGTACTGCATTAGATGAATTATGAATTATCAAATATATTGTTTGTTTTTCCATACTTTATTGAAATAAGTAAGAATAAAATATTGATCTCACGATGTTGTTATCGGCAGTCATGTGTGCTAAACCATTACGGCACCGCAACGTTAATATTAAGCTATATAGAAATCAAAGAGGGAGAGGCGTTCAGGTGCACAATTGGCCCCACATTATATTAAAAAATAATGCTCGACATAGAATAAAAACAATTTACTAATTGAATTGTTAGATAAACAAATTTTCAACAAATATAACTTTCCGTGAAATTGGGTGCACTATGACGCCAAAATGACATCATAATTAGACGGATAATGCTGAAAATGGACTATAAACGATATATTTAATGTACATTTTAGCTATTTTATATACCTCCACAGTCTTCCACCAACACCAAATTGGGCAGTTGTTTTGAGTATAGAGGGTTAATGATTATATCAAAATATTTTGTTGGTGGAGGATTGTGGAGGTTGTTAAATATTAATTTATTTATAACCTCAGCCAGACCCTTAAAATCAATATTTTTACTCTTCTGATTGTATATATGATACCATTATAAACACAATCTGTACATTTCATGATTCATTTCAAGTAATGAAATTCATCAGTAAATAACTTATGTTTCTGTAAATAATTGTATTTATTTTAATGAATCATTATCTCAGAACATACTTGATTAAAATTTGATGTGTTTTATATCATAGACGAGATCATATTTTTGATGTTAAAACATGTTTCCAACAAATCGATAGGTATTTGACGTCATTGTGACGTCATGAGCGTTATTTCTTTTCTGTATTTCGTGGAATTTTGTCCGCGATATTTGGACGGTTTACGAAGAAATTAAGCACCCCCGCAGTCGTGCACCAGAAAAATATTTTACCAGATTATTAAAATAAATAAAACACAAATACTGTTAAAGTATTTTTTTTGTTTAACGAGGTGTTAAATTTCTTGAAAAACGACGGCAAAATGTTCAAATATTCCAAGCACTTAGATGACATTTTGATATTTGAGAAGCAATCTTTGCCGTAAAAAACGATGGTATGTCGGCACGTAACAGTTATATATAAATGTAAGATAGAAATAAAATAAACACCACTTCATCCAAAATAGCTTTTTTTCATAAGTCCCCAAATATTGATTATATATTTTCTTCCGGGACACTGAAACATACGGTAAGCTGTGCATCTGTATTTAAAATGTATTTTTAGATATGTACTGTCTATATTTAGATGATTTTGTTATTCGATTATTGTATTGTACATGTATATGATATGCTGTATATATCATTCGTTTATCGGTTGTAATCGATTAGAACGTGATATTAATAATTATTCAGATATATAATGTTCATTTTTTTTTCCACACGAAAGAAAGTGTTATCTTTCTTTATGCATATTATATTATTTTATCTGATATCTAATACAACAAAGAACCATATTTAGTTATTTATTTATTTATTTAGTTATTTATTTATTTATTTTTTCATAATTGCTACATATTGACTCACATACATGCGATTTATCAATATGTCTTTGTCCAAACATGTTCATCCGGGTCCTGATTCAACAAAGATTCCTTGTTTGCTTTGATTTGTGTTCTTTCAAGAATAAGTCATTTTTTGTATTTAACAAATTAATATTTGAGGAGATAATGTCCGTTGTGATAATTGTGTTAAACCCTAGTATTAGTTGTACATGTATTTGCAATAAAATTACGAATAACACGTGTAGCACGCACATAAATCAACAACATAATTTTGGATTTCCGAATAACATTGCAGTTTATGCTATGATACAGCCTGCCCCGTCACCCCACCTCCAGTGATGATAAGCTATATTATTCAACAAGGAAATGGTTACTATCTTTACATGTTCAAGCTGTTAATAGAGAAGGTAATTTATTTTTAACTTACACTGTTTTATAGCTTTTATTCCTCCGAATACACGTATCCCTTAGATCATTGACAATAATAACGGGGACCGATTACTGACTTAACAAGTAGCCCCTTAATTAGTATATTTCTAAAATGATTGATTGACTGATAGGTAATGCTTACACATTGGTTTATCGTATATTTACCTGTATTGGTTATTGTGGGTGCTTTATTTTCTCCTTTGGACTGATTTTTATTGCATTTAGTCACCTTATTGTTATGACCTTCAATTTTTCTTATTAAATTTGTTCTTATATACTCAAGTTGCCTTAGTTCCTTATTACATACCCATTTGATAAAGTATTCATTTACACTTAAAATCGTTCCCTTTAAACAGATGTTAACTGTTAATATGGTTATAAATATTCTGTCTTTTTTCATTGACCCAAATGTCAAGATTATTATATGAGACTTTGATTTTCGTATACAATGGGACTAAATCAACATTTGAGAAAACCGAATGGGCAATCTAAAGAGAGTAGCAACATGGGGAACACAAAGCACATGACAAAACACAAACAACAGAAAACACAACACAATACAGAAAACTAAGACAATTAGCAGCAGACTCAACCACCAAAAACAATGCTGTGAACCCAGGTGCTCTGAAGGGTAATATTGTGTGAACCCAGGTGCTCTGAAGGGTAGTATTAGGTGAACCCAGATGTTCTGAAGGGTAGTATTTTTTATATCATTAAATTTACTGAATATGATAAACAAATGTAGTTGTGATTAAGACATTGATCTGGTTAATTTTGCTACAAAGCAAGTTTATAAAATAATATAATTGATTAAAACCTTGTAGGAATAATGTTCAAACTGTCTTTCTGTTTTCCTTTAGATCTATGAAAGCTCAACTTTATTCAGGTCTTTTTGTGAAATAATTTACAAGAATATAAGGAACGCTTAAATGAAACCTGTATTGGAAATATACGGTAAGGTGTGTATCTGTATTTAATGTGTATTTTTAGATATGTACTGTTTATATTTAGATGATTTTATTATGCGATTATTGTATTGTACATGTATATGATATGCTGTATATATCATTCGTTTATCGGTTGTAATCGATTAGAACGTGATATTAATAATTATTCAGATATACAATGTTCATTTTTTTTTCCACACGAAAGATGAGTTATCTTTCTTTATGCATATTATATTATTTTATCTGATATCTAATAAAACCAAGATCCATATTTAGTTATTTATTTATTTATTTAGTTATTTATTTATTTATTTATTCATAATTGCTACATATTGACTCACATACATGAGATTTATCAATATGTCTGTGTCCAAGCATGTTCATCCGGGTCCTGATTCAACAAAACTTCCTTGTTTGTTTTGATTTGTGTTCTTTAAAGAATAAGTCATTTTTTGTATTTAAAAAAATCATATTTGAGGAGATAATGTACGTTGTGATAATTCTGTTAAACCCTTGTTTTAGTTGTACCTGTATTTGCAATAAAATTACGAATAATACGTATAGCACGCACATAAATCAACAACAGAATTTTGGATTTACGAATGGCGTTGCAGTTTATGCTATGATTCAGCCTGCCCCGTTACCCCACCTCCAGTGATGATAGGCTATATTATTCAACAAGGAAATGGTTACTATCTTTACATGTTCAAGCTGTTAATAGAGAAGGTAATTTATTTTTAGCTTACACTGTTTTATAGCCTTTAGTCTTCCGAATACATGTATCCCTTAGATCATTGACAATAACAACGGGGACCGATTACTGACTTAACAAGTAGCCCCTTAATTAGGATATTTCTAACATGATTGATTGATTGAATATTGATTAGCATCTCTCGAGCATTGCTCAAGCCATATTCAGGACCAACTTGAGGTGCAGAAATCCATCCAGGCACTTAAATCATATAATGGCCAGGAAAATACATTTGACTTAAATCTTAAGTGGGCAAGAACTTTGCCGTTGGGAATTGTTCATAGATATTTATAGAGCCCTCCCCCCCCCCCACCCCTCCCTTTCCAGAAGAAGTAATTAAGATATCAATGGTGATATCTATTCTTTTTGTAGAGATTGTGAGGCTCTATAAAACTTCCATGTAAAATATGATCTTTTATATTTGAATTTGTTTTGTGGAGGGGGTGGCTCTATAAATATCCAATGAAAAATCCCCTACGGTACAGTTCTTGCCCACTTGGGGTTTAAGTCAAATGTATTGCCGGGGTCTTTAACTGACTTAAGTGCCTGGATTGGATTCTCCACCTCAAGCCCACAGTAGGGTGTTAAATATCCACTTTTATGTTTGATTTTTTTTTCTGGAGGGGGTGGGGGGCTCTATGAATACCTCATGAAAAATTTCAAATTACAAAACTCTTTCTCACTTGGGGATTAGATCAAAGGCTGACCACGGGCCTTTAACTGACATAAGTGTCTGCGTGAGTTTCTGCACCTCAAGCAGGTATTGCCTGGCCCTTTAACTGACATAAGTGTCTAGGTGGGTTTCTGCATCTGAAGCCCACAGCAGTGTGTCAAATATCAACTTAGATATTTGAATTGTTTTGTTGTGGAAGGTGGGGTTCTATAAATATCCCATGAAATATTCGCTACGGCCAAAGTTCTTGCCCACTTGGGTTTTAAGTCATAGGTATTCCGCGAGCCTTTAACTGACTTAAGTGCCTGTATGAGTTTCTGGACCTCAAACCCAGAGCAGGGTGTCAAATATCAACTTTGGTATTTGATTTTTTTTTATGGAGGGAGGGGGGTCTATAAATATCCCATGAAATATTCCCTACGGCAAAGTTCTTGACCACTTGGATTTTAAGTCAAAGGTATTGTCGTGTTGTTAACCGATTTAAGTTCCTGGGTAGGTTTCTGCACCTCAATCCCACAACAGGGCGTCCAATTTCTACTTTGATAGAAATAATTGGGTGAGGGGCTTTTTGTCTTTTTTCAAATTGTTGAAGTCCATTTGTATTAATGGAGCAGATAATTATGTAGAATATTTTGATTCATCTTGATTTTTTGGTTTAAAGAAAAGGTAAGTTATATTTATACTTTTAAATATCATTATAGTCAAACTATTTTCTTTGTTACTAATTATCCTTTGTGGATCCTCCTAATAGATAATGCTTACAGGTTTATTTATCGTATATTTATCTATGGTTACCATCTGTGGAGCCTCCTGATAGGTAATGTACACAAGTTAGTTTATCGTATATTTACCTGTATTGATTATTGTGGGTGCTTTATGTTCTCCTTTGGACTGATTTTTATTGCTTTTAGTCACCTAATTTTTATGATCTTCAATTTTTTCTTATTAAATTTCCTTTTATATACTCAAGTTGCCTTAGTTTCTTATTACATACCCATTTGATAAAGCATTCATTTACACTTAAAATCGTTCCCTTTAAACAGATGTTAACTGTTAACATGTTTATAAATATTCTGCCTTTTTTTATTGACCCAAATGTCAAGGTTATTATATGAGACTTTGATTTTCGTATATAATGGGACTAGATCAACATTTGAGAAAACCGAATGGGCAATCTAGAGAGAGTAGCAACATGGGGAACACAAAGCACATGACAAAACACAAACAACAGAAAACAAAACACAATACAGAAAACTAAGAAGATTAGCAGCAGAGACTCAACCACAAAAAAACAATGCGGTGAACCTAGGTGTTCTGTAGGGTAGTATTAGGTGAACCCAGGTGCTCTGAAGGATAGTATTAGGTGAACCCAGGTGCTCTGAAGGGTAGTATTAGGTGAACCCAGGTGTTCTGAAGGGTAGTATAAGGTGAACCCAGCTGCTCTGAAGGGTAGTATTAGGTGAACCCAGGTGTTCTGAAGGGTAGTATTAGGTGAACCCAGGTGTTCTGAAGGGTAGTTTTATTTCATATCATTAAATTTATTGAATATGATAAACAAATGTAGTTGTGATTAAGCCATTGATCTGGTTAATTTTTCTACAAAGCAAGTTTATAAAATAATACGATTGATTAAAACCTTGGAGGCATAATATTCAAACTGTTTTTTTTTGCTTTCCTTTATATCTATGAAAGCTCAATTTTATTCAGGTCCTTTGCGAAATAATTTACAAAAATATAAGGAACGCTTAAATGAAACCTGTATATGAAACATACGGTAAGCTGTGTATCTGTATTTAAAGTGTATTTTTAGATATGTACTGTCTATATTTAGATGATTTTGTTATTCGATTATTGTATTGTACATGTATATGATATGCTATATACAGGGGCGGATCCAGGATTTGGGATTAGGGGGGCGTGAGTAGGAGAGGGGTATGGGTTAAGGTTCCCCAACGGGTCCATGACAGAGCCCTGGTAGGGGGCCCAGGGGGCGAAATCCCTCCCCCTAAGCTCTGGGGGTTTGAGGATTTACATACATTTATTTGAACGACAATTTTGAACCAACAACACCATTTTTATCAGACCAAAAAAACTTTACTTTTATTCTTAACTTTGTCAGATAATAAGAACCTGTAGCCCTTTTCACAAAAAATGATTACGATAAAAAATTGTCGTAAGTGTAAAACTAAGATTAAAAAGAGTTTCACAAAAATACTCACGATAATCTAAGTGTAAAAATAGTCCTAACTTTAGGTGTAAAACTACCCTGTCCTAAGTGTATAATTTTGATCGTAAGAGACATTTTGGTCTTATCTTTTATCGTAAGTGAAAAAAATAGATAAAAAGATGGACGATGTATTGGCACTTCGACTTGAAGATAAGAGAGCAATTCATCGTTCGCGCATTTTCTCTGACCGTATGACAAACCTATTTACACATATTGATAAATGTTTATTGAAATGAATATGGTTTAATAATACAAACAGACGCTACAAAAGGCATTGTTGTTTATTCCTTTTTTTGGCGTGACTAATAACAGAGTCTGTATATAACGATGCATTCCGTACATTTACCTTTTCAATGCAGCAGTGTATCGTTTGAAACACGACAAAAACAAATCAGGATAATTCTCATTAATTTTAGATTTCAAATTGGGAACGATCGACAATCGAAAAGACTACTTGCAAACTTGGGGAGAATTTTTTTTTTCATTTTTTTTTTGGATAAAAACAGGAATACGGGATTTTCTTCTAGACATCTACTTCGCTTACACAAGTTTTGTATGAACAGCCGCTTTAGGACTGGAATTTTCTGGATCCAATGATATCATTTTGATATAGCCTTTATATTAGTAATATAATTTATTAATTTCTGGCAACTTCGATGATCATCGAACACTCTGGCAATACATTCTTGTTATAATAATGTTAATTTATAACAGGGATATTTATTCGTCTTCATGATTGATAGATGATGAACACATCTTAATTTGGGTTATCTCAGAAAAATCGGGATAAATGTTCATCAGTAAAAGAATAAGCGTTTAATTTTATGTGGGATGGGATTAATTGGAAAAAAGGGGTAAATATTTTGATGACAAATAACCGATAAAATGAATTATATGAATAGGTTTTTTTCCACACTCCAGATGCACTCCCTTAAAAAATACTTCTACCAAAATAAACCACGCGTGGATTATGATGCACAACTCCAAGTAATGATAATTATTATAGATCATTTTAATTTACATGCATTAGAAATGTTCCTCTATACGAAAATCATACCCGTTCATATTTTGTGCAGTTATTGGTGACCGATTCATATACAATTTTTTGTATTGGATAAAAATTCAATATAAACATACAAACACATCATAGCATAAAAACTGCTTATAAATTAGTGCCGGGGATATTTTATAGAATAATTTTATTAAAAAAAAATGCTTTGTTGTGCTATGGAAATGAAACTAGGTTACTAAGGAAGATGGTTTATGGTGTTTAACGCCCCTTTCAACAATATATCGGTCAGTTTTATTGGTGGAAAAAAACTGGAGTTCTCGGAGAACACCATTGACCGGTCGCAAATCACTGACAAACTTTTTCACATAATGTTGTATCGAGTACACCTAAGGAAGAATTTTTTTATCGTAAGTGTAATTTTAGTCGTAAGATTAAAATTTGTCGTAAGATAGTCTTTGTGAAAAGGACTTAGGAATTGTCGTAAGATAATCGTAAGTGAAAAAGTTAGGAGTATAGTTACGAATTTTTGTGAAAAGGGCTACTGAAGTAAAACTTGTTTTTTAACAACCGTGATGCGAATTGTTCAACACATGACTGATCGATCACGATATTTTAACCCTTCAAAGAACTATTGGGTTAGTTTTAACGAATTCATGTGGCCCGGATGGCTCAATGAGTTGGGTCGTTGGATCTAACAGCTCATACAAGCCTATCACCAATACGGTATATGTTCGCGCCCAGCTTTGTAAATTACAAAAAGGGTGCACTCGACTCGCAGCCGCAAGTGATCAAGTTTAGCAGTTGCTTGGCCAGGGTAAGTATCAGGATTTAAGTTTACTAAATGCTTTGATATGTAAAGATTTGTTTTTCTTATAGTTGTAAAATTGACTGAAGAAATAATGTTTAATTAGCTTGAGAAAATAGTTGATGTCTGGTACCTCGGAACCAATCAGAATGGAATAATCTTTGAACTACTGACGGCGAATACATATATGAATCAGCGAACACACCCAACGTGTATTTACAATGTGTAGGAATATTTTACTACTGGTCACGAGTTAACCATTCATGAAAAGTTATTTATTGAACTGCTTAAAATTAACGTTGTATAACATATGCATTGCGAATTTTATGGGGGCGCACGCCCCGCACGCCCCCTCTAAATCCGCCACTGGTATATATCATTGGTTTATCGGTTGTAGTCGATTAGAACGTGATTTGTTGATCTATTAATAATTATTCAGATATATAATGTTCATTTTTTTTAATTATTTTCCACACGAAAGATGAGTTATCTTTCTTTATGCATATTATATTATTTTATCTGATATCTAATAAAACCAAGATCCATATTTATTTATTTATTTATTTATTTATTTATTTATTTATTTATTTATTTATTTATTTATTTATTTATTTATTTATTTATTTATTTATTTATTTATTTATTTATTTATTTATTTATTTATTCATAATTGCTACATATTGACTCACATACATGAGATTTATCAATATGTCTTTGTCCAAACATGTTCATCCGGGTCCTGATTCAACAAAGCTTCCTTGTTTGCTTTGATTTGTGTTCTTTCAAGCATAAGTCATTTTTTGTATTTAAAAAAATCATTTTTGAGGTGATAATGTACGTTGTGATAATTGTGTTAAACCCTTGTTTTAGTTGTACATGTATTTGCAATAAAATTACGAATAACACGTGTAGCACGCACATAAATCAACAACAACATTTTGGATTTCCGCATGACATTGCACAGTTTATGCTATGATTCAGCCTGCCCGGTCACCCCACCTCCAGTAATGATAGGCTATATTATTCAACAAGGAAATGGTTACTATCTGTATATGTTCAAGCTGTTAATAGAGAAGGTAATTTATTTTTAACTTACTCTGTTGTACAGCTTTTATTCTTCCGGGTACACGTATCCCTTATATCATTGACAATAATAACGGAGACCGATTACTGACTGAACAAGTAGCCTCTTAATTAAGATATTTCTAACATGATTGATTGATTGAGAATTGATTAGCATCTATCGAGCATTGTTCAAGCCATATTCAGGACGAGCATGTGGTGCAGAAGCCCTTCCAAGCACCTACATCATTTAGAGGCCAGGGCAATACATTTGACTTATATCCCAAGTGGGCAATAACTTTGCCGTTTGGGAACTTTTCATAGGATATTAATAGAGCCCCACCACCTCCCCTCCTTTCCACAAGAAGAAATTAAGATATCAATGTTGATATTCATTCTGTTTGTAGAGGTGGGGAGGCTCTATAAAAATTCCATGTAGAATATGATCTTTTATCTTTTAGTTTGTTTTGTGGAAGGGGTGGCTCTATTAATATCCAATGACAAATTCCCTACGGCACAGTTCTTGCCCACTCTGGGTTTGAGTCAAATGTATTGCCCGGGTCATTAACTGACTTAAGTACATGGATGGGTTTCTCCACCTCAAGCCCGCAGCAGGGTGTTAAATATCAACTTTGATATTTGAATGCTTTTTTGTGGAGGGGTGGGGGCTCTATGCATACCCCATGAACAATTTCAAACGACAAAGTTCTTTCCCACTTGGGGATTAGATTAAAGGCTGACCACGGGCCTTAAACTGACTGAAGTGTCTGCGTGAGATTCTGCACCTCAAGCAGGTATTGCCTGGCCCTTTAGCTAACATAAGTGCCTGGGTGGGTTTTTGCATCTCAAGCCCACAGCAGTGTGTCAAATATCAACTTAGATATTTGAATTGTATTTTTGTGGAAGGGGGCTCTATACATATCCCATGAACAATTCTCTACGGCTAAAGTTCTTGCCCACTTGGGGATTAAGTCATAGGTATTCCCCGAGCCTTCAACTGATTTATGTGCCTGTGTGGGTTTCTGGACCTCAAACCCACAGCAGGGTGTCACATATCAACTTTGGTATTTGATTTTTTTTATGGAGGGAGTGGGGATCTATAAATATCCCATGAAATATTCCCTACGGCAATGTTCTTGACCACTTGGGTTTTAAGTCAAAGGTATTGTCCGTGTTGTTAACCTATTTAAGTTTCTGGGTAGGTTTTCGCACCTCAAGCCCACAACAGGGCGTCCAATTTCTACTTCGATAGAAATAATTGGATGAGGCGCTCTTTGTCTTTTTCTAAGTGGTTGAAGTCCATTTGTATTAATGGAGCAGATATGTAGAATATTATGAGTCATATTGATTTATTGGTTTAAAGAAAAGGTAAGTTATATTTATACTTTTAATTATCATTATAGTCAAACTATTTTCTTTGTTACTATTTACCCATGGTTTCCCTTTGTGGAGCCTCCTGATAGGTAATGCATACAAATTGGTTTATCGTATATTTACCTATGGTTACCATCTGTGGAGCCTCCTGATAGGTAATGTATACAAGTTGGCCTATCGTATATTAACCTATATTGATTATTTTGGGTGCTTTATTTTCTCCTTTGGACTGATTTTTATTGCATTTAGTCACCTTATTTTTATGACCTTCAGTTTTTTCTTATTAAAGGAGTGGGTATGATAAAGGTAGACCTTGGCCCAAAAAACTGTGTATATAGATTTAATATTAAACACAATCATTGAAAGGTAAGAAAAATACTTTTTTTGATGATTTCACTTTGTCCTTTGTTGCTTAGCAACGTAAATTGAGGAGGGTCCAATTAATCACTGGAAATTCAAATATGGTGGTTTTATTTTACATATCTTGCATAGTTTTTTAAACAAAATGTTATATTCTGTGTATGTACACTAAAAATAATATTCCAATACTCTATGGTAGCATATAGTATTTGTGTGTAGTTTTGTCATCGTAGTAACGGTTTTGTAAACATTAAATTACCCAACATTATTGCAATTAATGGTTGGATTTTGATATCTACGATCTTTTGAATTGATATTTGATTAAGCGGTACATTTTTGTCAAGCTATACACACTACAAATGTCATTTCATATTTCAAAAATACATTTTGATATTTTTATTCATAGCTATGCCCCGTCCATAGCAACAAGTTTCCCTATGCACAGTATTTTCCTGTAGATCTCATGGACCTTTTATTTAATCAAGAAAAAAAATTCTACAAGAGCACCTTAGCAGATCTAGAGACATCTTATCATTTACTAACTAGTATATATTATGAGAATTCCTTAAATCTTACAATGTCCCTAGTAGCCAAATATTATCCCTAGCAATCGCAGAAACTCGCCAATGCTGAGCTCTGTAAATTGCTTTTTTTAAATCTTTTTATAACCAAATGTTGATCTTTTTATTTTTTGAATCATTAGAGGAAATTATTCTCAGTAATTAGAAAGTCAAAGGAACCAAGTCAACTGCATAACATGGTAAGCAGCGCTACAGCAGCAGGAGAGGATATAATCCATGTTGAATAATTAAGAAATGAATCATGGAAGCCAGAATGTGCTGGGAGTTTTAACATGGATTGGCGGATATTATACGTTATTAGTCTCGAGATGTTATATATCCCGTTTTAGAGGGCAGTGGTTTTATTAAAAGGTGAGGCTGTCAGCCGAACCTTTCAACAAAACCACTGCCCTTTAAAACGGGATATATAACATCTAGAGACTGATAACATTTTTATCTGAATGTTCCAACATTAATAAGTATGTCCTTATTATAGGAAAAGCATAAATACGTGTATCTTTGGACAAAGATCACAGAGAGCGCTTATTGATTTTCTGTCATCTTGTGAAATGTGTGTCGTCTGCTGTGCACAATGTAAATGGAGAGCACATAGGTGAGAGCGATTATTGATTTTCGGTCACCGTACGGCTTCCCTGAAGTTTTAAAAGTATCTTTTTAGCCAATCAAAATTCTACTTGCCACGAGAACATCAGAGAATAGTTTTTTATCCTCCAGAGCTGGAAGTTAAAGAGACCACCGATACAGCTTCGTCCGCATCATTTTTGGACTTATACCTCGAATTTGACGACAGTGGTCAACTCAGTACTAAAATTTATGATAAGCGGGACGACTTCAATTTTAAAATCATACATTTTCCAAACATGTGCAGCAATATACCAGCTTCTCCTGCATATGGTGTTTACATCTCGCAATTGATTCGCTATGCAAGGGCCAGTAGCAATTATTCTGATTTCCTGAAACGTCATCTTCATCTGAGAAACACGCTACTGGACCAGGGCTATAAAAAGATTCGCCTTATTCGATCTCTTAAAAAGTTTATATTCCGATACCAATATCTTGTCGAAATATATTCCGTCTCTGCAGAAACAATTATAAGCGATGCATTTTCATATAGTGAAAATGTATAAAGATAAAGAAGTCCAAAATGTCAAGAATTTTTTTGTCAATGTGTGACGTAAAAGTATTTTTGACATTTACGTCACCGAATATGGTACTGCTTTGACAACTATTTTACCTATTTTGTTCCTGTATTTAAATACTGTTACAGTGACAGCCGGAACCTTTGAACCGTAATGAGAGCGGGAGGTTTGGCGCCTTAAAATCTGATTCAACCCACCATTTCTTTAGAAATGCCTGTACCAAGTCAGGGTCATTACAGTTTTCACAGTTTTCCGGTTGTTGACTGATTTTGTCTGTTTATATAATTATGAGTTTTGACTTTCCCTTTATAAGATTGTTCGGAGTTCGGTAATTTTGTTATTACATTTATTTTTATCCCGAGCCAGAAGCGAGTGATAATATTCACTAATATCCGCCAATCCATGTTAAAACTCAAAACATATTCTGGCTTCCATGATTTATTTCGATTCTGATATGTCTAAGAGTACAAATACGGTAGTATACTTTGATTGGAAGACGGTAATTTATATTTACGGTAACTTCAAACTGTTTTTGTTGAGAAAAGTACACTGTCGTCAAAGACCTCCGATCGAACATGTTTGGTCAACATTCGGGATGCTTTAAAGCGGTATTTTTAAAGCAGACACAGATAATTATCGTACGTATTTATAAATATACTGTGTATATAATGTTTTGAATTATGATGCTTTATGATTGTTATTATTATTAATTTCATTTTTTGTCCAAATATCTTTTATGTTTGCAGTGTAAAATTAGATTTTTCTATAAGTTATAAGGAATCCATCTTCAAAATCATTACAATCAACTGAAATATCGCTATATCTTGCATTTACGAATGAATTAAATGTTGCCCAAAAAGAAAACAATATTGATTAATGATTGATTTTACTTAAAAATACTATTTTGTTGATGAAAAGTCAATTAGTAACTAGTTATACCCTAAAACATGATGTCAACAGATGTTTTTGAAATCCGGCTTGGTAAAAATGTAAACATGTATACAAACCGGTTGGGTCATTTATAAATAACCGGGTTTGTCAGTATGTAAATACCACTGATCTTATTTTTATTTAGCATTATATTGCAATTTAACAATAGTTATGATTAGCAAATATCTCAAAGGCAATAAATACTGATCCATAGTATGACTATTCGCCATGGCTGCTAATTTCAGTTCTTTGTAAATAATAAAACATCGTTATTTCTATGCTAAATTGCTACTGTCGCGAACACTTGATTTTTTTTAATGCTTTTTGTGGCACTGACATCACGGTTGGTGCTCAATCCCCTACACTCACTTTAAGTAGCTGTCCAGGCGCATTAATTGAGTAGGGTGAGATTCTTTTTATAGCGCAATATTTTAATTTTATACTCGTTGATAACGAAGTAAGTCACTATGTGGACATAACTTCATGGATACGATATTTAAGTTTCTTCAAAGTATAATGCTTACATTAACATTACAGATAAGCGAATAAACAAAGGCTGTAGTATTGAATTCCTTTCTGCACGGACGATTTTGGAAGTTTGTATACAAAGAAAATGTTAGGTGTACTCGATTAATGCAACGTGAGTTATAAGTTGTGATAAGACAAATGTTCGTGCTTTGCTCACTGAAAATAGCAGGCTCAGTGGTCTGAGCCTATGTCCTTTACCTTTCATTCTGCTTTGAGGAAACTTAATACAGACCAAAGTTCGGCTCATTTGGCGAAGCAGTTTCAGAGAAGAAGATTGCTAGAAATCGGCCAATCAGAAACAAGAATTGCCTGTGGCGACCATGTTTGTCAACAGATCGAGATGAAATGTGCAATCGTTATAGAAGACTTTCCATAGTTGCTTCCTACCAAGTTTCGCTTCATTTGGCTAAGCAGTTTGAGAGGAGAAGATTTTATAAAATCGGCCAATCAGAAAAAGGAATCGCTTGTGGCGACCATGTTTGTTAACAGATCGGGACGAAATGAGTAATCATTACAGAGAACCTTCCATAGATGCTTCCTGCTAAGTTTCACTTCATTTGGTTGAGGCGTTTCAGAGGAGAAGATTAAAATGTGAATAGTTAATGGACGACAGACGACGAACGAAAGACGACGGACAACGCGCGCCAAGTGATGGTAAAGGCTCACCTTGCTTTGGTAAGGTGAGCTAACAACAGTCATTGGGTAGATATGTCGCTCCATTCGGACACATTGTTCTGATTCCGAGCCAACCAGTCTTTGTTCTTTCTCCTTAATGCTGCGTTCTTAGCGGAGAAGCAACAAATACCAAGTGTATATTCTTTTGTTTGACAAGACTGCAGTTCGTACCCACAATATATCGCACTCGTGGCGAGCATGCTAACCATTACGCTACCGATTCAGTTCCCTATTTTTATTATTTGTTTAATCAAAATTTCTTATTGTCCTTCAATATATTATTTGAAAGCAAAAATTAATCCAAAACAATAAGAGTTACTTGATATCTAGATAAACAGTGAGAGTTCCTACCTTTGTTCAAACACACTTTGAATATTGCAATAATCCAACTGCATAGCAAATAAAGAAAAATAATTATAAGTTCTATACAAAATCATGACCATTCTGTCGAAGGTGAGTTGGCGAATGCTAATTCTGCACAAACCGTTTTGTATTTCTTTCTTTTAACGTTATACAAAACATCCACATGTAAAATATTTTGACTATGTGCTGTTGGTTTTTTTCCACAACTTTTAGTCATTGAAAACAATTTTTTGTTCTTTTCATCAATTTGCAAGTCGGACATACCCTTGACAAGGGCTATAATGAACCTTAAATAAATTACAAAAAGGAAACATAATTGTGATGTTGAGCTGTTTTCGCTATTCTTTCAATTTTTTACATAGACAAAGCCGGTTCTACTGAAAAACAATTGTTGGGACCCAACCGGAAAGTAGTGGCTGACAGAGCCGGAACGAATGTACGTAAATAAGCTTTGTTTTTTTAACTGTAGTAAGTCTAAAACTACTCATGGTGGCACGCCAGTGCAAACTATCATGTATATAAGCATTACAAAGGGTTTGTGTACTTTAATTACACATATAGAATACTTTGTATAGCTTTATTTGATGATTTCAATCTCATTATTAGCATTTTTCATTGTTTATGTCCATCATTTTATCTATATCTGAGTAATCTATTAAGTAAACCACATAAACATATAGGTAAATACAAACAAAATAATCAACCGATAACGACATCTTCTGGATTCAAGATATAATAATACTATATGATCATAATACTTACTTTTTGTTGTCGCCTGTATGTCAAACATGCATAATTGACTTGTACCGGAAGATGACAGAGCAATTCCGACCGGAGCTCATTGACGACAGTGAAGTAAAACGTGATAGATTATATAAATAGAATGCTTGTTAATACTGTATTATCGGTCATGGTCCATTAAAGTAAAATCATACCACTAAAATTCCAAGTCATACTACACATTTAGCACTGACTCATAAACGATAGACTATATCAATGAAATTCTTAGTAAGGATAACAAAAGGACCATTATAAACAAAACACCGAATATGTAAATCAAACTTGACATCCGTGTACTATGTTCAAACATGCACGCTATATCGTTATATGTACTGCATTAGATGAATTATGAATTATCAAATATATTGTTTGTTTTTCCATACTTTATTGAAATAAGTAAGAATAAAATATTGATCTCACGATGTTGTTATCGGCAGTCATGTGTGTTAAACCATTACGGCACCGCAACGTTAATATTAAGCTATATAGAAATCAAAGAGGGAGAGGCGTTCAGGTGCACAATTGGCCCCACATTATATTAAAAAATAATGCTCGACATAGAATAAAAACAATTTATTAATTGAATTGTTAGATAAACAAATTTTCAACAAATATAACTTTCCGTGAAATTGGGTGCGCTATGACGTCAAAATGACATCATAATTAGACGGATAATGCTGAAAATGGACTATAAACGATATATTTAATGTACATTTTAGCTATTTTATATACCTCCACAGTCTTCCACCAACACCAAATTGGGCAGTTGTTTTGAGTATAGAGGGTTAATGATTATATCAAAATATTATGTTGGTGGAGGATTGTGGAGGTTGTTAAATATTAATTTATTTATAACCTCAGCCAGACCCTTAAAATCAATATTTTTACTCTTCTGATTGTATATATGAGACCATTATATACACAATCTGTACATTTCATGATTCATTTCAAGTAATGAAATTCATCAGTAAATAACTTATGTTTCTGTAAATAATTGTATTTATTTTAAATACAGTTTGTGTACATTAAAACCAAGAGAAAAACTCAGTGCATGTAATCCGGCGTCAATGCCATAAAAAGAACTGGGGACTATACGTGCCATATATGGCCCCATATTTAATGAATCGTTATCTCAGAACATACTTGATTAAAATTTGATGTGTTTTATTTCATAAACGAGATCATATTTTTTATGTTAAAGCTTGTTTCCAACAAATCGATACGTATTTGACGTCATTGTGACGTCATGAGCGTTATTTCTTTTCTGTATTTCGTGGAATTTTGTCCGCGATATTTGGACGGTTTACGAAGAAATTAAGCACCTTCGCAGTCGTGCACCAGAAAAATATTTTACCAGATTATTAAAATAAATAAAACACAAATACTGTTAAAGTATTTTTTTTGGTTTCACGAGGTGTTAAATTTCTTGAAAAACGACGGGAAAATGTTCAAATATTCCAAGCGCTTAGATGACATTTTAATATTTGAGAAGAAATCTTTGCCGTAAAAAACGATGGTATGTCGGCACGTAACAGTTATATATAAATGTAAGATAGAAATAAAATAAACACCACTTCATCCAAATAGCTTGTTATCATAAGTCCCCAAATATTGATTATATATTTTCTTCCGGGACACTGAAATAGTTATTACTACAGGGATACGGAAGTAACGGGTATAATGGTCTATCGATGCTACTTCTAAAATTAAGACAAATAGTTTGATCCAAAAGGAGTAGATATTTTTTGGGCACATTCCAACAAATAGCTCTCACATTATGACCGAAAGGTGTTTTATGTTATGCACTACATACACAAACATTTGGTCCATCATTTGTCCATTAAAGGTTAGGTGTTTAACACCATTTTCAAAAATATTTCAGTTACTACTTTTGTGGCGGAAATTGCAGTACCCAGATAAATCCACAGACCTGTCGCAAGTCACTGACAAACTTTATCACCTAATATTTTATCGAGTACACCTCGCCATGAATGGTGTTCAAACTCACATCTTAAGTGGTGATAGGCAATGATTGCACAGGTAGTTGTAAATTCAACTACCATACGATCGCGACGGTTCAAGTTCATATTAGATGAAAGGTAATTGTTTTATTGATATTGATGGAATTTATGATTATCACTGTTTATAAACTTTCTTTTCATATCAATCAATGAAAAGAATTGGTTTGCTGAAAGTAGGTTTTTTGTTGGGGTTCATTGGAAGGAATTTGCAGAAACAACGTTAGGCATATCAGAACAATGCCTTTTTTTTTGGCCACCAGACTGGGATGGTTGGCCACTGAATTCACATCACATTTTCATAAATTATATAAAGTTTCCCCTTTTGCGCCCAAATTAAACTTTTAACTTCTATCAGTTCCATTCTCTTAAATCAACCTCCAATGGACAAATGATGGATCAAAAGTTTGTGTATGTAGTGCATTGAAAATGCGTTCTGTCATGTGCATAAGTTATTGTTTGCATGATTGAAAGACAGTATTCATTATATTGTTTTCTAGCTTCTGAACTGTCGATCGAGAAAAAAATAAAATATTCTAGACAGGCAGCAAATAGCCAGTCAATGGGGTTTGCAATTCATATTTCGCATGCACAATAGCGACCCCGCACCACAAGGTGTGTAAAATAGAAATATTATTCTGTGGATTAAATGCGTATTAACTGCATTACATGTAAACTGTATGATTCTGTTTGATAAAGTCCTTTAACTAGAACAGGAACAAAATTTACACTTGAGTGAAATAGTGTTGTAATAAAAGATCGTGAACGTGCTGTACGAGTACAAGTATTACAGAATGTCAAGGTATATTTTAAATGAGGTTGAAACAAGTCACCATTTGATATTAATTCGGTTGTATTTCATTTTGACGATTCTAATTACGGAAGACAATCACAACCATATTGTTTTTGATTGGATTAAAATTATTGCTGTATAATAATGTATAATATCCTATTATTATTAGAATCAACACGCTGAGTTGGATTTTTATAGTGCTATTTCATTGAAAAACAATCCGCGGGTAAACATGTTGCTCCACTCAGACACATTATTCTGATTCCTAGCCAACCAGTCTTTGCCGTTTCTCCTTAATGCTGTGTGCTTAGCGGAGAAGCAACAAATTCCAATGCTATAGTCTTTGGTTTGACAGACCGCGGCTCGAACACACGATCTACCGCACTCGAGGCGAACGTGCTAACTATTACACCATCGAAGCGGTTGACCCATGTCTGGCCATTGTTTTGTGCATGACATTTGACAAGATCATCGGCAGATTTGTATAACCACCATTTAAGAGGCATTACAATCTGACAGAAAGTCATAGCGTTATTGTATTGATATCTTGATTCCAAAACAATTCCATTTAAGAGCGGTTGTCAAGTTCCGCTGTCTGGAACATGGACCCACCCACCCCCCTTTTCTTTTCCCCTAAATAAATCATTTATAATATATTGAGTCAGCTCGTGTGTATTATGTTTGTATGACCAACCGAAATCTTGTGACAATAGCACAACATGTTTACAGTTCAGTTTTCGATACGTAGCTACGATAAGAGGTAAATTAAATGACGTTTTGATATATATTTACTTAACTGAGAATGATAGTTTCAAAGGTCACAGACGTTAACAAAAACATGTTATTATCTTGTTTATTAAATATTGCTATGTTTAGTAGGGATGAAATTTTTTTCAGTTTTTTTAACTGATTTCAGCTATTTATTTTCCTCTGAAACAAAAATTCTGAAAGTTGCAGGATACAGTCAGAACAGGTAAAAAATGACCATTTTGAAAAGGGGGTGAAGATGGTTTCAACTATTTTCATTGATTTTCAGTTATTTTACAGGGTCCTAGCTAAAACCTTACACATTAAACATTTTGCTTCACACCATTTCCCAAAATATTTCCATATTATAAAAAAAGCGATCTTTAAATATTGGACTTCTCTCAACCCACACCTTGGCATTTTTTTTCTATAGATTTGTGATGGTTGTCCGTAAAAATGTACTGGAATATATCATCGCATTGGTTGTCGCTAAGAATAAAGTACGGTTAAAAAAGTGTTTAAAAAAATTTCAAATATAACAAAGTTCTATTGTCCAAATAAATCTATCTATTACTTCTTTAAGATTAAGGCTAAAATTTCGACCAGTTTTCGATGATCAATGTTAATAACTTTCTGAATTGATGTCCCATGGGAGGATCCAGGGGGATGGCGCACCTGGCGCGAGCCCCTACCCTAAAATTGGAAAAAAAATAAGATTTTTTGGCGTAAAATCGTGATATTTCACACGAAATACTCCAAAAATGTTCGCACCTCCCTCCGCTCGGCGTAATTTTTTTAAGTGCGCCCCCTACCTTGAAATCCTGGATCCGCCCCTATTGACCTCAACATATACATTATCAATGTCATAGCAGATGATGAATCCAAAATTGGTCTGTATGAGATATATTTTTTAAATGATTAAACCTTTGTTAAGGTGACGAAAAAATTAATCACGAAAAACTACAATTTGAACGTGAAATAATAGATGTGGTACGTAGTTCTTACATTTAGAGATGACATTTTCAGATCAGATTTCATGAGATCATTCATGCAATTTCAGCATCATAATATAACCTCTGACAAATGAAGCGATCAAAATAATGAGAGATTTTATCACGTGAAACAAACCGTCGAAAACTGGAGACCGTCGAAAATGGGTGACGTTGCGACATTACTATTCGTTCACTTTAATTTCATAATACAGCATCGGAACATGTTTGTATTCCTGAAATCAATCCACATTGCATATTAAGTCAAATGTATGCTTTGTTTATTGAGTTTTATTATGCTTGTTTTTGTTTTTTATAGATATGCATTATGATACAATGATACGTACGTTTTGTATAATGAAAAAAATGATGTTCACTGCTTTTCATTACCTGAATTTGTCGATCCGCTGTGAGGAATTAGATACACATATTAACTAACTGTATTTATTTCTGAAAAGTACATATTGTGAATACATTTTGGAGAAAATTTATCGACATCTGAGGTGGGGCCGATTTTGGCCCTTATAGATCACAGTCCTTTACGTAAATACAATTATTCCTCGGGAATTCACTTTGCGAAAGAGCTAAATAAAATATATTTAATCAACATTATTAAGAAAAACTGGTGGAACGAGCTATTCTGGGTCACGGGTCACTGTAATCCGGCGGCTGTATCGAGAAACAGATACGGTGTTGAACAAACTGTTAATACTCATACAATATTGATAAATGCAATACAATTTTATGTTTGTCTTCAAGAAATATGATAGACAAAACCATGTGTGAAGTTTTATAACGAAATATCTCCGTTTTCTATGTAAATTGACGAGTTGAAGTTGCGGTTGTATCGAGAAACAGATACGGTGTTGAAAAACTTGTTGATACTCATAAAATATTGATAAATGAAATAAAATGTTATGTTTGTCTTCAAGAAATATGATAGACAAAACCATGTGTGATGTTTTATGACGAAATATCTCCGATTTCTATGTAAATTTACTACGAGTTGAAGTGGGGAAACACCCACAGGTAATTTTAGCGATGTATTTTTATCTTGGACAAGAATAATGAGCGTCCTTATTGGATGATCGATTTAAAACACACTGACAACGCATGGTAAAAATATGCATGTAAAAGAAATCTATGTTATATTTATTCATTCGTTTGATTCTGGAAAGGGAGGGGGGTGAATTTTATTTGTGGATTTTACAGTTAAATAAATGTTGTTTCGACAGTTTAAAGAGATAAATACAAATTTGTTGCGACAAATGCTTAAATCGGCGTTAAAAATTGAACAAATATCAGTGGTTTTGTAAATGAGATTTATTTTAAATAGAAAATCTGAATTGATTATTTATTAATTTATTATTAATGATACAATTGTATATCCCTTGGGATGGGGAGGGGGGCTATGATGAAAATTTGAAATAAAAACACAGGACGGACTTTATGCAAAAATAATAATCCAGGATTAGTTTTTTATTAAAAAATCCAGGACCCCTGCGTCCATTTTTTATAATTTTTTAAAGTTAATAATATGAAATATTGACATCCACACTTGCCTTTTGGACAGCATATTTCTGTGTCCACACTTGTTAAAGAAAACAAAATAAGAAAAAGTAAAGAGAATACTAAAGCTAGAAAGTTCCGATATGTTTACATGTCAAATGAATTAATTTCTAAGATAATCTGATGTACTAATTTTCTTGTTGGTTGCTTGTTTTGTTTTCTGTACTTTTGTGAATTGTGGGTATAATATTAAAGTATACATTAGTATAGTAACACATGAACTTCCACTGAGGGTTGGAAAAAAAACACGTCGGACTCAATGCACAATCAGGTCGGCAGTAAATCACCTCCAAAATTTATTCAATGTCAAAACTGTTTCATTAAAAATGTTCAACTTTTACTCCCGTAGCCAAACAACTACGATAACCAACTTTATTTTGGATGAGATTAAAAGGTCGATTTCTATTTCTGTCTATTACGGATGAAAACGGTCAATGCAAAATGGCCGCTGACGAGAAATCGACCTTAAAATTATTTTTTAATTGCAGATTTCATATTCTCCACACTCGGGTACCAACACAAAAATTAAATGAGTTATGTGTTTATGTATATTAAACATCATACTATAATATGCCGTTGGTACCTGCTTGTGGTTATACTGACAATTGACATTAAATACACATTTCTTGTTAGATTTCATATATTTTCACGAAACGAAAGACTTTTCATTGACTAGTGTGATGTCATCGCACGTGCAAATTCGGAAAAGTGTAACCAAAATAGTAATTGGGGTAAAGGTCTTATAAAATCAAGAAACAACGAAAGCTATACGTTTCATTTATAATTTGTCTATTTTTTAGGCCAATTTCGGCCCTTATCATACCTACTCCTTTGTTTTTATATACCCAAGTTGATTTAGTTTCTTATTGCATACCCATTTGATAAAGTATTCATTTACACTTAAAATCGTTCCCTTTAAACAGCTGTTAACTGTTAATATGTTTATAAATATTCTGTCTTTTTTTATTGACCCAGATGTCAAGGTTATTATATGAGACTTTGATTCTCGTTTACAATGGGACTAGATCAACATTTGAGAAAACCGAATGGGCAATCTAGAGAGAGTGGCAACATGGGGAACACAAAGCACAGGACAAAACACAAACAACAGAAAACACAACACAATACAGAAAACTAAGAAGATTAGCAGCACATACTCAACCACCAAACAAGAACAATGCGGGGAACCCAGGTGTTCTGAAGGGTAGTATTAGGTGAACCCAGGTGTTCTGAAGGGTAGTATTAGGTGAATCCAGGTGTTCTGAAGGGTAGTATTAGGTGAACCCTGGTGTGTGTTCTGAAGGGTAGTATTAGGTGAACCCAGGTATTCTGAAGGGTAGTATTAGGTGAATCCAGGTGTTCTGAAGGGTAGTATTAGGTGAACCCTGGTGTGTGTTCTGAAGGGTAGTATTAGGTGAACCCAGGTATTCTGAAGGGTAGTATTAAATGAACCAAGGTGTTCTGAAGGGTAGTATTAGGTGAATCCAGGTGCTCTGAAGGGTAGTATTAGGTGAACCCAGGTGTTCTGAAGGGTAGTATTAGGTGAACCCAGGTGTTCTGAAGGGTAGTATTAGGTGAATCCAGGTGTTCTGAAGGGTAGTATTAGGTGAACCCTGGTGTGTGTTCTGAAGGGTAGTATTAGGTGAACCCAGGTATTCTGAAGGGTAGTATTAGGTGAACCCAGGTGTTCTGAAGGGTAGTATTAGGTGAACCCAGGTGTTCTGAAGGGTAGTATTAGGTGAACCCAGGTGTTCTGAAGGGTAGTATTAGGTGAATACAGGTGCTCTGAAGGGTAGTATTAGGTGAACCCAGGTGTTCTGAAGGGTAGTATTAGGTGAACCCAGGTGTTCTGAAGGGTAGTATTAGGTGAATACAGGTGCTCTGAAGGGTAGTATTAGGTGAATCCATGTGCTCTACAGGGTAGTATTAGGTGAACCCAGGTGCTCTGAAGGGTAGTATTATGTGAGCCCAGGAGTTCTGAAGGGTAGTATTAGGTGAACCCATGTGTTCTGAAGGGTAATATTAGGTGAAACCAGGTGCTGTGAAGGGTACTATTATTTCATAACATTAAATTTACTGAATATGAAAATCAAATGTAGTTGTGATTAAGACATTGATCTGGTTAATTTTGCTACCAGAAAGTTTATGAAATAATATGATTGATTAAAACCTTGTAGGCATAATATTCAAACTGTCTTTCTGTTTTCCTTTTGATTTATTAAAGCTCAACTTTATTCAGGTCCTTTGTGAAATAATTTACAAGAATATAAGGAACACTTAAATGCAACCTGTATATGAAACATACGGTAAGCTGTGTATCTGTATTTTAAGTGTATTTTTAGATATGTACTGTCTATATTTAGATTATTTTGTTATGCGATTATTGTATTGTACATGTATATGATATGCTGTATATATCATTCGTTTATCGGTTGTAATCGATTAGAACGTGATATTAATAATTATTAAGATATATAATGTTCATTGTTTTATTATTTTCCCACGAAAGATGAGCTATCTTTCTTGATGCATATTATAATATTTTATCTGATATCTAATAAAACCAAGATCCATATTTAGTTATTTATTTATTTATTTATTCATAATTGCTACTTATTGACTCACATACATGCGATTTATCAATATGTCTTTGTCCAAACATGTTCATTCGGGTCCAGATTCAACAAAGCTTCCTTGTTTGTTTTGATTTGTGTTCTTTCAAAAATAAGTCATTTTTGTATTTAAAAATTTCATATTTGAGGAGATAATGTACGTTGTGATAATTGTGTTAAACCTTTGTTTTAGCTGTACATGTATTTGCAATAAAATTACGAATAACACGTGTAGCACGCACATAAAACAACCAGGGAATTTGGATTTCCGAATGACATTGCACAAGTTATGTTCTGATTCAGCCTGCTACGTCACCCCACCTCCAGTGATGATAGGCTATATTATTCAACAAGGAAATGGTTACTATCTTTACATGTTCAAGCTGTTAATAGAGAAGGTAATTTATTTTTAACTTACACTGTTTTATAGCTTTTATTCTTCCGGATACACGTATCCCTTAGATCATTGACAATAATAACAAGGACCGATTACTGACTTAACAAGTAGCCCCTTAATTAGGATATTTCTAACATGATTGATTGATTGAGTATTGATTAGTATCTATCGAGCATTGTTCAAGCCATATTCAGGACGAGCTTGAGGTGCAGAAACCTATCCAGGCACTTAAATCATTTAATGGCCTGGGCAATGCATTTGACTTAAATCTCAAGTGGGCAAGAACTTAGCTGTTGGGAATTTTTCATAGGATATTTATAGAGCTCCGCCCCCTTCCCTTTCTACAAGAAGAAATTAAGATATCAATGTTGATATTTATTCTTTTTGTAGAGGTGGGGAAGCTGTATAAAAATTCCATTTAAAATATGATCTTTTATATTTGAATTTGGATTGTGGGGGTTGGCTCTATAAATATCCAATGAAAAATTCCCTACGACACAGTTCTTGTCCACTTGGGGTTTAAATCAAATGTATTGCCCGGGCCTTTAACTGACTTAAGTGCCTGGATTGGTTTCTTCACCTCAATCCCATAGCAGGGTGTTAAATATCAACTTTGATATTTGAATTTTTTTGTGGAAGGGGTGGGGGCTCTATGAATACCCCATGAACAATTTCAAACGACAAAGTTCTTTCCCGCTTGGGGATTAGATCAAAGGTTGATCACGGGCCTTTAACTGACTCAAGTGTCTGCGTGAGTTTCTGCACCTCAAGCAGGTATTGCCTGACCCTTTAACTGCCATAAGTGCCTGGGTGGTTTTCTGCATCTCAAGCCCACTGCAGTGTGTCAAATATCAACTTAGATATTTGAATTGGTTTTTTTTGTGGAAGGTGGGGTTCTATAAATATGCCATGCAAAATTCTCTACGCCAAAGTTCTTGCCCACTTGGAGATTAAGTCATAGGTATCCGCCGAGCCTTTAACTGACTTAAGTGCCTGTGTGGGTTTCTGGACCTCAAACCCACAGCAGGGTGTCAAATATCAACCTTGGTATTTGAATTTGTTTATGGAGGGAGGGGGGTCTATAAATATCCCATGAAATATTCCCTACGGCAATGTTCTTGACCACTTGGGTTTTAAGTCAAATATATTGTCCGTGTTGTTAACCGATTTAAGTTCCTGGGTGGGTTTCTGCACCTCAAGCCCACAACAGGGCGTCCAATTTCTACTTTGATAGACATAATTGGGTGAGGGGCTCTTTGTCTTTTTTCAAGTTGTTGAAGTCCATTTGTATTAATGGAGCAGATATGTAGAATATTATGATTCATCTTGATTTATTGGTTGAACGAAAAGGTAAGTTATATTTATACTTTTATTTATCATTATAGTCAAGCTATTTTCTTTGTTACTAATTATCCTTTGTGGATCCTCCTGATAGAGAATGCTTACATGTTTATTTATCGTATATTTACCTATGGTTACCCTCTGTGGAGCCTCCTGATAGGTAATGTATACAAGTTGGTTTATCGTATATTTACCTGTATTGATTATTTTGGGTGCTTTATTTTCTCCTTTGGACTGATTGTTATTGCATTTAGTCACCTTATTTTTATGACCTTCAATTTTTCCTTTTAAATGACTGGGAGCTATAAAGGCCAAAATTGGCCCCACCTCAGATGTCGATAAAATTTTCTCCAAAATGTATTCACAATATGTGCTTTTCAGAAATAAATACAGTTAGTTAATATGTGCATCTAATTCCACACAGCGGACCGACAAAGTCATGTAATGAAAAGCACTGAACGTCATTTTTTTTTCAGAATACAGAACATATGTATCATTGTATTATAATGCATATCTTTAAAAAAAACAAAAAACAAAAACAAAGCATAATAAAGCTCAATAAACAAAGCATACATTTGACTTAATATGTAATGTGGAATGATTTCAAGAAAAAAAACATGTTCCGAAGCTGTATTATGAAATTAAAGTGAACGAATAGTAATGTCGCAAATTCAGCCATTTGCGATGGTCTCTTGTTTTCGACGGTTTGTTTCTCGTGATAAAATCTCTCATTATTTTGTTCGCTTCATTTGTCAGAGGTTATATTATGATGCTGAAATTGCATGAATGATCTCAAGAAATCTGATCTAAAAATGTCATCTCTAAATGTAAGAACTACGTACCACATCAATTATTTCACGTTCAAATTGTAGTTTTTTGTAATTCATTTTTCGTAACCTTAAGAAAGCTTTAATCATTTAAAAATATATCTCATACAGACCAATTTTGGTTTCATTGTATGCTATGACATTGATAATGTACATATTGAGGTCATATCAATTCAGAAACTTATTAACATTGAATTTCGAAAACTGGTCGAAATTTTGGTATTAACCTTAAAGGAGAACGAAACCAACTTTTGATTTGTGGTTTTACAGAATCTAAAACTAATAAAAAAATGAAAATATGACGTTTTCTATGAAAATTTTACAAGGGCTGATGTTAAAGCACGTCTATATCTTATTAATTTTAAATTTCCCGCAAAACGTGCAGGCTGCCATTTTCCCCTTATCAGTGACGTCACTCCATCCATTCCCATTTACCTGTTCAACTGTATCAAAGCAATAGTATCATTTTTGGAATTCCGCAATGGATAAAAATTCTAATGAAATGGGGTTAGTTGCATATAATTTTGAACCTGAATATTCAGAAGAAAAAATGACGTAGTCAACAACATTCAATCGCTGAAGCTTCATCAGCTTTCAATGCTTAACTGTGTGTCCTCGGTACGATCGCAATGCAATATTTGTCAAGATTTTCGATTTTCGTAAAAATAAATTATCTGTTCAACTGAAGGAACTATTGAAATTAATCATTACCGCACACATTTTCTTCAGATAAAGTCTTCTCTAATTAATTTTATAAAGAGTATAAATGGCATTACTGGCAACCCCATTTTTTTGTCACGTTTTTATGTGGTGAGTATTAGTAGAAATTAAATATAAGTTTAAGCAAGTAGCTTTACCAATTTATAATTGACGTGAAACATTTTAAGAGTTTCTATTTTTGTTTTTATTCTGAAGTTTATTCAACATTTGTAACGTATTATTTGTCCATCAGCTATTCACTTGTTAACCTGAATAGATGGATTGTCGTCATACAATCCGGGTACAATATACTTTATAAGGTCTTCAATACTAGAGAGTTCCACAAGATGTATAATCCCATTATAAGGCGCGAAATTCAAAATTCGTTTTTTTAATCCCCTTGTACCTTTAAAGGAGATGAAATATGATCTTTGTTTGATATGAACATTACCTGAAAACAACTATACTTTTGATTTTTAATTAAATATCTGGATGATTTCGTTCTCCTTTAAAGAAGTAATAGATAGATTTATTTGAACAATAGAACTTTGTCATATTTGAAATTTTTTAAACACTTTTTTAACCGTACTTTATTCTTAACGACAACCAATGCGATGCTATATTCCAATACATTTTTACGGACAACAATCACAAATCTATAAGCAGAGGGAATAATCGGACAGTTTTCAAAGACGGAAGTTGCTATCTGACCAGGTAATGTTAGTTGCTTGCAGACATTTCAACATTTTTGGATGATTATTCGTGATTAATTCTTTGAAAGTGGATCAACCGAAGCAACAAAAATAAAAAAAAATACTGCAAAGGTATGTCATTTATATTTCTGATTTAATAATAGTGCCCTATTCGAACATTGAAACTGGAAATCGCCGTTAAAACATCGATGAATGGTATGTTTTCGCTCGAAGAAAGGGATTAAAAATCTATTTTTTTCTTTACGAATTCCTTAAATTATGTCAAATACTTTCTCACTATCTGATTAAATAGACATCGACGTTTTTAATGTAAGGAAAATATGACCCATTTTCCTTACAACGGGTGCATTTAACATCGTTCTTCATTGTACGTCACTCTAAGCCTAATTGCTAACGAATTAATTTCAAATAGGTAAACATCATAAAAATATTCAAAAACCACAAAAAATAAGGTTTGGTAAATAAGTAATGAAGTGAGTGACATTTTGGCAAATCACAAGTCATTCATGGCATCACTGAATATTCCGATAAATGATGAAAATTGTGAATTATCTACTTTATATTGGATACCAAAATTTCAGAGGAATCAATATATAAACTTATTCAACAAAAGAACTACCGGGTATCTATAAGTATAACTAAAATTGTGCATGCAGTCAAAGGATGACTACTATCATACTGTGACAAAGTATATATTCACGTGATAACATCTATCAAAAGCACCGCATCGGTGGCGTAATGGTTTGCGCTCTCGAGTGCGATAGATCGTGGGTTCGAGCCTCAGTCGTGTCAAACCAAGGACTATAAAATTGGTATTTGTTGCTTCTCCGCTAAGCACGCAGCATTACGGAGAAAGAGCAAAGATTGGTTGGCTCGGAATCAGAATAATGTGTCCGAATGGAGTGACATTTCTACCCGCGGACTGTTGTTTCAGTGAGCTAGCACTAAAAAAATCCAACTCAGTGTGTTGGTCTAGAATAAAGCGGACCTCATCATCATCTCATTGATAATTAACTTGTTCTCGCCATAATATAACTGAAAAATTGCTGAATTGGCAATACAAAACAATCACTCACTCACTCAATCAATCAAAAGTGGATACTGAAAGAAGAGGATAATTTTAATTCTCGAAAATTTCATCTAGCCAAATATTTGACTTGTTTGCCTTTTACACTTTCATTTCCTCTTTAAAGTAAATTATTCACAACGCATTTTACTTTAAAAAATGGTGGCAACGTTACAAGTTAATAGTATTGGGTCGCGAATTAACTTATTTTGTAACGCACGAAACGAAAGGTAAAAAGTGCTACACATAAAATGAAGCTATCAAAATATTGGAGTTCCTTATCGATAACATATATTTGTAGAATTCGAATGGCACAATTTTCAACAAATCATAGCTAGGCATCCCTATGGGAACAAACTATGCCCCTCTCCTCTCCAACTTTTTCTATACCCCTATGAGTCTGAGTTTATACAAAAACTTATCAAAGACAAAAAAAGTAGAGAGGCTTAAGCCTTTAATCTCACTCCCAGGTATATTGATGATGTTCTGCCAATTAATAATACGAACTTTGCTAACTGGATTCCATTATTAGAGATTTCTTGATAATTGACGAACGAACGTATCTTCCCGTAACATAGCGAAACAATGTTAATTTACGTAAAGATCTTTTGAGGGAGACCTTATTGCAACATTTGTCTTCAATTGTTCATTGAGTGTAAGCGATTAGATATATATTGTTTTCATCTCGGTGTTTAAAATAGTTAAAAATTAATATCACTGGCCAAATAATGGTTTAACAGTGACATTACAGTTTGCATACAAATACATATTTTCCTCAAACGCTATTTATAGATATACTTCAAGGAGGGGTGCTTTTCAAATTGATTTATTTATTTTTGTTAATATTTCTGATTTAAATTTTCGAAACAAATACATAATTTTGACAGACTTGGGAGAACAAAAATCTGACTAAGGAAAATCAAGCAGTATAATAGTTATGTAATACTGGATATTGAACCAGAATGAAACATTTCTGATTTCATATGTAAAGAAAAATAAATGATTCCATTCTCCCAAAACCTGTCTGTCCCACGGTAAAACATTTTTTTCGATTAGGCTTATTGATACCTTATCGGCGACGGTCGCCCGACCATTGATCGATTGTCGTGCAAAAATCGTGCGATTTTCGCTTTCTATTGCTTTTATTAAATAAGAGAAATGGCTTATAAAAATCTAATGTATACTAGCTTAACCCTGTCACTTTTTATTGAAGTACCTGATCTAAGCCAGGATGGGTCATTTATATGTGTGTTAGTGATATCGAATTTACATATTTCTACGATTTTTCTATTGAATGTTGGTACTGTTCCGACAGTGTGATATATATTTTTTTCATTTTATTATAGGTTATGAAAAAAACCAGCCGAATTGCAATTGTTAAAAACAAATATGGTTGTGATCGTCTTCCGTAATTAAAATCGTCAAAATGAAATACAACCGAATTGATATCAAATGGTGACTTGTTTCAACCTCATTTAAAATATACCTTGACATTTTTTCATACTTGTACATCACGTTCACGATCTCTTATTACAAAACTATTTCATTCAAGTGTACATTTTCTTCCTGTTCTAGTTAAAGGACTTTATCAAACAGAATCATACAGTTTACATGTAATGCAGTAAATACGCATTTAAACCACAGAAGAATATTTCTATTTTCCACACCTTGTGGTGTGGGTCGCTATTGTGCATGCGAAATATGAATTGCAAACCCCATTGACTGGCTATATGCTGTCTGTCTAGAATATTTTATTTTTTTCTCGATCGACATTTCAGAAGCTAGAAAACAATATGATGAATATTGTCTGTCAATCATGCAAACAATAACTAATGGACATGACAGAACGCATTTTCAAGGCACCGGATGAATAGTTCCCTTTGATTTAAGAGAATGGAACTGATAGAAGTTAAAAGTTTAATTTGGGCGCAAAAGGGGAAACTTTATATAATTTATGAAAAGGTGTTGTGAATTTTAGTGATCCTCAGATTCAAATCCATTCATCTACTTTTCTACACTTTTATACATAATATGCATATGTATATTTCAAATGATAGTAATGTTATTTTAAAATATTTCCACTTTGTTTTACTTGTCGTTTTCCTTTAAGAGCACCAGTGTTATGCTGCTCATGCTCAGCAACGGACCACCTGCGTCAATTGTTTTAGTTCATCGATGATCATTAGATTCAGTAAGATAAATAACAATATTTATTTATTTATTTATTTATTTATGCTTTGTTGTCTGTTTCAACTGTTGACAGAGTTTTAAATTCAACATGGGTCGACTTATAGAAAGTGAGTAATCGTCAAATTCAGTGGCCCACCATCCCAGTCTGGTGGCAAAAGAAATGGTATTGTTCTGATATGCCTAACGTTGTGTCTGCAATTGACGGAACTTCACATGAGATACAAATTCCATCCAATGAACCCCAACAAAAAACATACTTTCAGCAAACCAATTATTTTCATTGATTGATATGAAAAGAAAGTTTATAAACAGTGATAATCATAAATTCCATCAATATCAATAAAACAATTACCTTTCAGCTTCACTGAACTTGAGCCGTCGTGGTCGTATGGTAGTTGAATTTACAACTACCTCATCCGGAACTCCTCACGCCTTTCCCCAAGTGAAAAACAAAAGCTCGGATATGAATGTATTGATATGCGTTAAAATGCTGGTTATTCGGCCAGGGTTGTGAAGAGGAAGAGAAAATAATCCTTTCCCCAAAAAAATAAAAAGTATTTTATAAAATAATTTCATATCAAATGTTATCTATATTATTGCCAAGTAAGCATTACAAATATAAAATCGATAAACAAAACTAATAATTATCTAAAATGTTACATTGACCTTGTCCTCTAATATGTAAACAAACAAGCGTAGAGTTTTGGTGTTTGCACACATTAGATCAATTATCATGACTTCAAGCCAATCAGTCTTTGATGTTTCTTTTTAATACTGCATGCTTAGACTGTTAGCAGATAAATATCAACATGTAATCACCTAATTTCTCCTATACGAATCCTTGATGACTGAATCCCACGTTTCTTGGATGACGGTCCTCCATTGTTATATCATGTGATTTCATAAGTCACGCGGTACAAAGAATACTATTCATATCCGAGCTTGTTTTTTCACTTGGGGAAAGGAGTGAGGAGTTCCGGATGACAATTACCTGTGCAATCGTTGCGTATCACCACTTAAGTTGAGAGTTTGAACCCCATTCATGGCGAAGTGTACTCGATAAACTATTATGTGATAAAGTTTGTCAGTGACTTGCGACAGGTCTGTGGATTTCTCTGGGTACTCCAATTTCCGCCACAAAAGTAGTAACTGAAATATTTTTGAAATTGGTGTTAAACACCTAACCTCCAATGGACAAATGATGGATCAAATGTTTGTGTATGTAGTGCATAACATAAAACACCTTTGGATCATAATGTGGCATATCTTTACAAGTACCAATAATACTACAACAATATTGTTTCCCACACAATTATCGGGACTGTTATACACATATCATGTCATACATAAACAATGTACTGAAAAAGAAACAACTTCACTTTCAAATTTGTTATTAACAATTAAATTAAATTATCTCCATGATCTCAACATTATGTTTCAGTGTTTACTGCATCTTAATATGTACATGTAGGTATGGCTGAATCCTGATTTCTTGTCTAAACTGAAAACTACAATTATGCATGTGTTTCTGAATCATTAAATAAATATTCAATCACTTAATTCATCACATCTTTCTGTCTGTGAAAACTGAATATTGAATCCAACATATCCATACCATTGTATTCTTTGGATTTATACATGAAAAATCGCAAGTAGACTATGAGGAATCAAACACATTGTTTTACATCATAGGCACAATTTTGTATAGATAATCTTGTATAATGTGTCCTGTTCACTACCACATGTAATACACACAGACTACACAATACAAACAGCTCCAAAATTCATTTTTTTCGATTACTTCTGACCATGCAAATGTATGAGTATATATCTGTGTTCTTTTTAAGTCAAATATTCCTGTTCTTTTAAAATTTATGTTGATTCTTCTGTGGTATTCAGGGGCGGATCCAGGATTTCAAGTTAGTGGGGCGCACTTAAAAAATTTGCGCAGAGCGGAGGGAGGCACGAACATGTTTGGGGTATTTCGTGTGAAAAATCACCCGGCGCCCCCTTGATCCGCCCCTGGTATTTAAATCTTCTTTGAGTTTAAATCATTGACGCAATATCGTGCGTAACGTCACATGCAAATTGTCGTTTGAACTCAAAAGCAATGGAACGCATTCTGAAGTGGTCAATAAACCAGAATATCCGATAATAGCCGCAGATCCCTTTAATCAAAAAGTTTTTACATTTTCGATCTATGCAGGTATATAGTACGTTTGACTTCTATAAATCTCCAGAATAAAAATTCTTAAAGGTTTAAGTAGAAGTAATTTGTAAGTATTTTTACTAATATTCCGCCGTCTCCCGGAATTGAATATTTTTTTTTTCTCTTTTGATCAGCTAATCCAGATTTTTGTATTTATGTTTATGTATTCGAATGTAACAAGGTTTGCTTGTAGTTGTACAGTTCTAGTTTTTATATAATTGATGCATTTAGAAAAATAAAATAGTTAAAATATTTTTCGGGTTTTTTATTCCACATCGTTCCTTCTATGAGCGGGATGACAAACTAACCCCATGTCTAATCGAAATAAAACTCTTGGATCATGACAACGGATCCATATGTTCCACTTGTCGTAAACACTTCCCGGTCCTTTCCTCATTCACGATTTATTACCGGGTTTGTAACTAGATTAACATGACGACTGCCACTAGTGGGGGTAGGAACTGCCTACCCTTCCGGAGCACCTGAGTTCACCTTTAATCAAGTATTTTCTAAGATAATGATTCATTAAATATGGGGCCATATATGGCACTAAAGAGTCCCCAGTTCTTTTTATCGCATTGACGCCGGACTGCATGCACTGAGTTTTTCTCCTGGTTTCAATGTACACAAACTGTATTTAAAATAAATACAATTATTTACAGAAACATTAGTTATTTGCTGATGAATTTCATTACTTGAAATGAATCATAAAATGTACAGAGATTGTGTATATATACCTAATGGTCTCATATATACAATCAGAAGAGTGAAAATATCGATTTTAAGGGTCTGGCCGAGTTTATAAATAAATTAATATTTAAACACCTCCACAATCCTCCACCAACAAAATATTTTGATACAATCATTAACCCTCTATGCTCCAAACAACTGCTCAATTTAGTGTTGGTGGAAGAATGTGGAGGTATATAAAATAGCTAAAATGTACATTGAATATGTCGTTTATAGTCCATTCTTAGCATTATCCGTCTAATTATGATGTCATTATGACGTCATAACGCACCCAATTTCACGGAAAGATATATCTTTTTGAAACTTTGTTCATATAACAATTAAATTGGTAAATTGTTTTTATTCTATGTCAAGCATTATTTTTTAATAAAATGTGGGGCTAATTTTGCATTTTAACGCATCTCCCTCTTTGTTTTTATATACTCAAGTTGACTTAGTTTCTTATTGCATACCATTTGATAAAGTATTCATTTACACTTAAACTCGTCCCCTTTAAACAGCTGTTAACTGTAAATATGTTTATAAATAATCTGTCTTTTTTATTGACCCAAATGTCAAGGTTATTATATGAGACTTTGATTTTCGTATACAATGGGACTAGATCAGCATTTGAGAAACCCGAATGGGAAATCTAGAGAGAGTAGCAACATGGGGAACACAAAGCACAGGACAAAACACAAACAACAGAAAACACAACACAATACAGAAAACTAAGAAGATCAGCAGCACAGACTAAACCACAAAAAACAATACGTGAACCCAGGTGTTCTGTAGGGTAGTATTAAGTGAACCCAGGTGTTCTGAAGGGTAGTATTAGGTGAACCCATGTGCTCTGAAGGGTAGTATTAGGTGAACCCAGGTGTTCTGAAGGGTAGTATTATGTGAACCCAGGTGTTCTGAAGGATAGTATTAGGTGATCTGGTTAATTTTGCTACAAAGCAAGCTTATAAAATAATATGATTGATTAAAACCTAGTAGGCATAATATTCAAGCTGTCTTTGTCCAAACATGTTCATTCGGGTCCAGATTCAACAAAGCCTCCTTGTCTGTTTTGATTTGTGTTCTTTCAAGAATAAGTCATTTTTTGTATTTAAAAATTTCATTTTTGAGGAGATAATGTACGTTGTGATAATTGTGTTAAACCTTTGTTGTAGCACGCACATAATTCAACAACCGAAATTTGGATTTCCGATTGACATTGCAGTTTATGTCATGATTCAGCCTGCCCCGTCACCCCACCTCCAGTGATGATAGGCTATATTATTCAACAAGGAAATAGTTACTATCTTTACATGTTCAAGCTGTTAATAGAGAAGGTAATTTATTTTTAACTTACACTGTTTTATAACTTTTATTCCTTCGGATACACTTATCCCTTAGATCATTGACAATAATAACGGTGACCGATTACTGACTTAACAAGTAGCCCCTTAATTAGTATATTTCTTAAATGATTGATTGATTGATTGATAGGTAATGCTTACAAATTGGTTTATCGTATATTTACCTGTATTGATTATTTTGGGTGCTTTATTTTCTCCTTTGGACTGATTTTTATTGCATTTAGTCACCTTATTTGTATGACCTTCAATTTTTCTTATTAAAATTGTCTTTATATACTCAAGTTGCCTTAGTTTCTTATTACATACCCATTTGATAAAGTATTCACTTACACATAAAATATCTCCCTTTAAACAGATGTTAACTGTTAATATGTTTATAAATATTCTGTCTTTTTTTCATTGACCCAAATGTCAAGATTATTATATGAGACTTTGATTTTCGTATACAATGGGACTTGATCAACATTTGAGAAAACCAAATCGGCAATCTAGAGAGAGTAGCAACATGGGGAACACAAAGCACAGGACAAAACACAGAAAACAGAAAACACAACACAATACAGAAAACTAAGACAATTAGCAGCAGACTCAACCACCCAAAAACAATGCTGTGTACCCAGGTGCTCTGAAGGGTAATATTAGGTGAACCCAGGTGCCCTGAAGGGTAGTATTAGGTGAACCCAGGTGTTCTGAAGGGTAGTATTATTTCATATCATTAAATTTATTGAATATGATAAACAAATGTAGTTGTGATTAAGACATTGATCTGGTTAATTTTGCTACAAAGCAAGTTTATAAAATAATATGATTGATTAAAACCTTGAAGGCATAATATTCAAACTGTCTTTCTGTTTTCCTTTAGATCTATGAAAGCTCAACTTTATTCAGGTCCTTTGTGAAATAATTTACAAGAATATAAGGAACGCTTAAATGAAACCTGTATATGAAACATACGGTAAGCTGTGTATCTGTATTTAAAGTGTATTTTTAGATATGTACTGTCTATATTTAGATGATTTTGTTATTCGATTATTGTATTGTACATGCATATGATATGCTGTATATATCATTCGTTTATCGGTTGTAATCGATTAGAACGTGATATTAATAATTATTCAGATATATAATGTTCATTTTTTTTTCCACACGAAAGATGAGTTATCTTTCTTTATGCATATTATATTATTTTATCTGATATCTAATACAACAAAGATCCATATTTAGTTATTTATTTATTTATTTAGTTATTTATTTATTTATTTTTTCATAATTGATACATATTGACTCACATACATGCGATTTATCAATATGTCTTTGTCCAAACATGTTCATCCGGTACCTGATTCAACAAAGCTTCCTTGTTTGCTTTGATATGTGTTCTTTCAAGAATAAGTCATTTTTTGTACTTAAAAAATTAATATTTGAGGAGATAATGTCCGTTGTGATAATTGTGTTAAACCCTAGTATTAGTTGTACATGTATTTGCAATAAAATTACGAATAACACGTGTAGCACGCACATAAATCAACAACAGAATTTTGGATTTCCGAATGACGTTGCAGTTTATGTTATGATTCAGCCTGTCCCGTCACCCCACCTCCAGTGATGATAGGCTATATTATTCAACAAGGAAATGGTTACTATCTTTACATGTTCAAGCTGTTAATAGAGAAGGTAATTTATATTTAGCTTACACTGTTTTATTGCCTTTAGTCTTCCGGATACACGTATCACTTAGATCATTGACAATAACAACGGGGACCGATTACTGACTTAACAAGTAGCCCCTTAATTAGGATATTTCTAACATGATTGATTGATTGAGTATTGATTAGCATCTCTCGAGCATTGCTCAAGCCATATTCAGGACCAACTTGAGGTGCAGAAATCCATCCAGGCACGTAAATCATATAATGGCCAGGAAAATAAATTTGCCTTAAATCTCAAGTGGGCAAGAACTTTGCAGTTGGGAATTTTTCATAGATATTTATAGAGCCCCCCCCCCCCCTTCCCTTTCCAGAAGAGGAAATTAAGATATCAATGGTGATATCTATTCTTTTTGTAGAGATTGTGAGGCTCTATAAAACTTCCATGTAAAATATGATCTTTTATATTTGAATTTGTTTTGTGGAGGGGTTGGCTCTATAAATATCCAATGAAAAATTCCCTACGGTACAGTTCTTGCCCACTTGGGGTTTAAGTCAACTGTATTGCCGGGGTCTTTAACTGACTTAAGTGCCTGGATTGGTTTCTCCACCTCAAGCCCACAGCAGGGTGTTAAATATCCACTTTGATGTTTGAATTTTTTTTCTGGAGGGGGTGGGGGGCTCTATGAATACCCCATGAAAAATTTCAAACTACAAAACTCTTTCTCACTTGGGGATTAGATCAAAGGCTGACCACGGGCCTTTAGCTGACTTAAGTGTCTGCGTGAGTTTCTGCACCTCAAGCAGGTATTGCCTGGCCCTTTAGCTGACATAAGTGCCTGGGTGGGTTTCTGCATCTCAAGCCCACAGCAGTGTGTCAAATATCAACTTAGATATTTGAATTGTTTTGTTGTGGAAGGTGGGGTTCTATTAATATCCCATGAAATATTCGCTACGGCCAAAGTTCTTGCCCACTTGAGGTTTAAGTCATAGGTATTCCGCGAGCCTTTAACTGACTTAAGTGCCTGTGTGGGTTTCTGGACCTCAAACCCACAGCAGGGTGTCAAATATCAACTTTGGTATTTGATTTTTTTTTATGGAGGGAGGGGGGTCTATAAATATCCCATGAAATATTCCCTACGCCAAAGTACTTGACCACTTGGATTTTAAGTCAAAGGTATTGTCCGTGTTGTTAACCGATTTAAGTTCCTGGGTAGGTTTCTGCACCTCAATCCCACAACAGGGCGTCCAATTTCTACTTTGATAGAAATAATTGGGTGAGGGGCTTTGTGTCTTTTTTCAAATTGTTGAAGTCCATTTGTATTAATGGAGCAGATAATTATGTAGAATATTTTGATTCATCTTGATTTATTGGTTTAAAGAAAAGGTAAGTTATATTTATACTTTTAATTATCATTATAGTCAAACTATTTTCTTTGTTACTAATTATCCTTTGTGGATCCTCCTGATAGATAATGCTTACAGGTTTATTTATCGTATATTTACCTATGGCTACCATCTGTGGAGCCTCCTGATAGGTAATGTACACAAGTTAGTTTATCGTATATTTACCTGTATTGATTATTGTGGGTGCTTTATTTTCTCCTTTGGACTGATTTTTATTGCATTTATTCACCTAATTTTTATGATCTTCAATTTTTTCTTATTAAATTTCATTTTATATACTCAAGTTGCCTTAGTTTCTTATTACATACCCATTTGATAAAGTATTCATTTACACTTAAAATCGTTCCCTTTAAACAGATGTTAACTGTTAACATGTTTATAAATATTCTGTCTTTTTTTATTGACCCAAATGTCAAGGTTATTATATGAGACTTTGATTTTCGTATATAATGGGACTAGATCAACATTTGAGAAAACCGAATGGGCAATCTAGAGAGAGTAGCAACATGGGGAACACAAAGCACATGACAAAACACAAACAACAGAAAACAAAACACAATACAGAAAACTAAGAAGATTAGCAGCAGAGACTCAACCACAAAAAAACAATGCGGTGAACCCAGGTGTTCTGTAGGGTAGTATTAGGTGAACCCAGGTGCTCTGAAGGGTAGTATTAGGTGAACCCAGCTGCTCTGAAGGGTAGTATTAGGTGAACCCAGGTGTTCTGAAAGGTAGTATTAGGTGAACCCAGGTGCTCTGAAGGGTAGTATTAGGTGAAACCAGGTGTTCTGAAGGGTAGTATTAGGTGAACCCAGGTGCTCTGAAGGGTAGTATTATTTCATATCATTAAATTTATTGAATATGATAAACAAAGGTAGTTGTGATTAAGCCATTGATCTGGTTAATTTTGCTACAAAGCAAGTATATAAAATAATACGATTGATTAAAACGGGATATATAACATCTAGAGACTAATAACATTTTTATCTGAATGTTCCAACATTAATAAGTATGTCCTTATTATAGGAAAAGCATAAATACGTGTATCTTTGGACAAAGATCACAGAGAGCGCTTATTGATTTTCTGTCATCTTGTGAAATGTGTGTCGTCTGCTGTGCACAGTGTAAATGGACAGCACATAGGTAAGAGCGATTATTGATTTTCTGTTACCGCACGGCTTCCCTGAAGTTTTATAAGTACCTTTTTAGCCAATCAAAATTCTACTTGCCACGAGAACATCAGAGAATAGTTTTTTATCCCGAGCCAGAAGCGAGTGATAATATTCACTAATATCCGCCAATCCATGTTAAAACTCAAAACATATTCTGGCTTCCATGATTTATTTCGATTCTGATATGTCTAAGAGTACAAATACGGTAGTATAGTTTGATTGGAAGACGGTAATTTATATTTACGGTAACTTCAAACTGTTTTTGTTGAGAAAAGTACACTGTCGTCAAAGACCTCCGATCGAAAATGTTTGGTCAACATCCGGGATGCTTTAAAGCGGTATTTTTAAAGCAGACACAGATAATTATCGTACGTATTTATAAATATACTGTGTATATAATGTTTTGAATTATGATGCTTTATGATTGTTATTATTATTAATTTCATTTTTTGTCCAAATATCATTTATGTTTGCAGTGTAAAATTAGATTTTTCTATAAGTTATAAGGAATCCATCTTCAAAATCATTACAATCAACTGAAATATCGCTATATCTTGCATTTACGAATGAATTAAATGTTGCCCAAAAAGAAAACAATATTGATTAATGATTGATGTTACTTAAAAATACTATTTTGTTGATGAAAAGTCAATTAGTAACTAGTTATACCCTAAAACATGAAGTCAACAGATGTTTTTGAAATCCGCTTGGTAAAAATGTAAACATGTATACAAACCGGTTGGGTCATTTATAAATAACCGGGTTTGTCAGTAAGTAAATACCACTGATCTTATTTTTATTTAGCATTATATTGCAATTTAACAATAGTTATGATTAACAAATATCTCAAAGGCAATAAATACTGATCCATAGTATGAATATTCGCCATGGCTGCTAATTTCAGTTCTTTGTAAATAATAAAACATCGTTATTTCTATGCTAAATTGCTACTGTCGCCAACACTTGATTTTTTTTAATGCTTTTTATGGCACTGACATCACGGTTGGTGCTCAATACGCTACACTCACTTTAAGTAGCTGTCCAGGCGAATCAATTGAGTAGGGTGAGATTCTTTTTATAGCGCAATGTTTTAATTTTATACTCGTTGATAACGAAGTAAGTCACTATGTGGACATAACTTCATGGATACGATATTTAAGTTTCTTCAAAGTATAATGCTTACATTAACATTACAGATAAGCGAATAAACAAAGGCTGTAGTATTGAATTCCTTTCTGCACGGACGATTTTGGAAGTTTGTATACAAAGAAAATGTTAAGTGTACTCGATTAATGCAACGTGAGTTATAAGTTGTGATAAGACAAATGTTCGTGCTTTGCTCACTGAAAATAGAAGGCTCAGTGGTCTGAGCCTATGTCCTTTACCTTTCATTCTGCTTTGAGGAAACTTAATACAGACAGAACCTTCTATAGGTGTTTCCCACCAAAGTTCGGCTCATTTGGCTAAGCAGTTTCAGAGAAGAAGATTGCTAGAAATCGGCCAATCAGAAACAAGAATTGCCTGTGGCGACCATGTTTGTCAACAGATCGAGATGAAATGTGCAATCGTTATAGAAGACCTTCCATAGTTGCTTCCTACCAAGTTTCGCTTCATTTGGCTAAGCAGTTTTAGAGGAGAAGATTTTATAAAATCGGCCAATCAGAAAAAGGAATCGCTTCTGGCGACCATGTTTGTTAACGGATCGGGACGAAATGAGTAATCATTACAGAGAACCTTCCATAGATGCTTCCTGCTAAGTTTCACTTCATTTGGTTGAGGCGTTTCAGAGGAGAAGATTAAAATGTGAATAGTTAATGGACGACAGACGACGAACGAAAGACGACGGACAACGCGCGCCAAGTGATGGTAAAGGCTCACCTTGCTTTGATAAGGTGAGCTAACAACAGTCATTGGGTAGATATGTCGCTCCATTCGGACACATTGTTCTGATTCCGAGCCAACCAGTCTTTGTTCTTTCTCCTTAATGCTGCGTTCTTAGCGGAGAAGCAACAAATACCAATTGTATATTCTTTTGTTTGACAAGACTGCAGTTCGTACCCACAATATATCGCACTCGTGGCGAGCATGCTAACCATTACGCTACCGATTCGGTTCCCTATTTTTATTATTTGTTTAATCAAAATTTCTTATTGTCCTTCAATATATTATTTGAAAGCAAAAATTAATCCAAAACAATAAGAGTTACTTGATATCTAGATAAACAGTGAGAGTTCCTACTTTTGTTCAAACACACTTTGAATATTGCAATAATCCAACTGCATAGCAAATAAAGAAAAATAATTATAAGTTCTATACAAAATCATGACCATTCTGTCGAAGGTGAGTTGGCGAATGCTAATTCTGCACAAACCGTTTTGTATTTCTTTCTTTTAATGTTATACAAAACATCCACATGTAAAATATTTTGACTATGTGCTGTTGGTTTTTTTCCACAACTTTTAGTCATTGAAAACAATTTTTTTTTCTTTTCATCAATTTGCAAGTCGGACATACCCTTGACAAGGGCTATAATGAACCTTAAATAAATTACAAAAAGGAAACATAATTGTGATGTTGAGCTGTTTTCGCTATTCTTTCAATTTTTTACATAGACAAAGCCGGTTCTACTGAAAAACAATTGTTGGGACCCAACCGGAAAGTAGTGGCTGACAGAGCCGGAACGAATGTACGTAAATAAGCTTTGGTTTTTTTTACTGTAGTAAGTCTAAAACTACTCATGGTGGCACGCCAGTGCAAACTATCATGTATATAAGCATTACAAAGGGTTTGTGTACTTTAATTACACATATAGAATACTTTGTATAGCTTTATTTGATGATTTCAATCTCATTATTAGCATTTTTCATTGTTTATGTCCATCATTTTATCTATATCTGAGTAATCTATTAAGTAAACCACATAAACATATAGGTAAATACAAACAAAATAATCAACCGATAACGACATCTTCTGGATTCAAGATATAATAATACTATATGATCATAATACTTACTTTTTGTTGTCGCCTGTATGTCAAACATGCATAATTGACTTGTACCGGAAGATGACAGAGCAATTCCGACCGGAGCTCATTGACGACAGTGAAGTAAAACGTGATAGATTATATAAATAGAATGCTTGTTAATACTGTATTATCGGTCATGGTCCATTAAAGTAAAATCATACCACTAAAATTCCAAGTCATACTACACATTTAGCACTGACTCATAAACGATAGACTATATCAATGAAATTCTTAGTAAGGATAACAAAAGGACCATTATAAACAAAACACCGAATATGTAAATCAAACTTGACATCCGTGTACTATGTTCAAACATGCACGCTATATCGTTATATGTACTGCATTAGATGAATTATGAATTATCAAATATATTGTTTGTTTTTCCATACTTTATTGAAATAAGTAAGAATACAATATTGATCTCACGATGTTGTTATCGGCAGTCATGTGTGTTAAACCATTACGGCACCGCAACGTTAATATTAAGCTATATAGAAATCAAAGAGGGAGAGGCGTTCAGGTGCACAATTGGCCCCACATTATATTAAAAAATAATGCTCGACATAGAATAAAAACAATTTATTAATTGAATTGTTAGATAAACAAATTTTCAACAAATATAACTTTCCGTGAAATTGGGTGCGCTATGACGTCAAAATGACATCATAATTAGACGGATAATGCTGAAAATGGACTATAAACGATATATTTAATGTACATTTTAGCTATTTTATATACCTCCACAGTCTTCCACCAACACCAAATTGGGCAGTTGTTTTGAGTATAGAGGGTTAATGATTATATCAAAATATTTTGTTGGTGGAGGATTGAGGAGGTTGTTAAATATTAATTTATTTATAACCTCAGCCAGACCCTTAAAATCAATATTTTTACTCTTCTGATTGTATATATGAGACCATTATATACACAATCTGTACATTTCATGATTCATTTCAAGTAATGAAATTCATCAGTAAATAACTTATGTTTCTGTAAATAATTGTATTTATTTTAAATACAGTTTGTGTACATTAAAACCAAGAGAAAAACTCAGTGCATGTAATCCGGCGTCAATGCCATAAAAAGAACTGGGGACTATACGTGCCATATATGGCCCCATATTTAATGAATCGTTATCTCAGAACATACTTGATTAAAATTTGATGTGTTTTATTTCATAGACGAGAACATATTTTTTATGTTAAAACTTGTTTCCAACAAATCGATACGTATTTGACGTCATTGTGACGTCATGAGCGTTATTTCTTTTCTGTATTTCGTGGAATTTTGTCCGCGATATTTGGACGGTTTACGAAGAAATTAAGCACCTTCGCAGTCGTGCACCAGAAAAATATTTTACCAGATTATTAAAATAAATAAAACACAAATACTGTTAAAGTATTTTTTTTGGTTTCACGAGGTGTTAGATTTCTTGAAAAACGACGGGAAAATGTTCAAATATTCCAAGCGCTTAGATGACATTTTAATATTTGAGAAGAAATCTTTGCCGTAAAAAACGATGGTATGTCGGCACGTAACAGTTATATATAAATGTAAGATAGAAATAAAATAAACACCACTTCATCCAAATAGCTTTTTATCATAAGTCCCCAAATATTGATTATATATTTTCTTCCGGGACACTGAAATAGTTATTACTACAGGGATACGGAGGTAACGGGTATAATGGTCTATCGATGCTACTTCTAAAATTAAGACAAATAGTTTGATCCAAAAGGAGTAGATATTTTTTGGGCACATTCCAACAAATAGCTCTCACATTATGACCGAAAGGTGTTTTATGTTATGCACTACATACACAAACGTTTGGTCCATCATTTGTCCATTGAAGGTTAGGTGTTTAACACCACTTTCAAAAATATTTCAGTTACTACTTTTGTGGCGGAAATTGCAGTACCCAGATAAATCCACAGACCTGCCGCAAGTCACTGACAAACTTTATCACCTAATATTTTATCGAGTACACCTCGCCATGAATGGTGTTCAAACTCACAACTTAAGTGGTGATAGGCAATGATTGCACAGGTAGTTGTAAATTCAACTACCATACGATCACGACGGTTCAAGTTCATATTAGATGAAAGGTAATTGTTTTATTGATATTGATGGAATTTATGATTATCACTGTTTATAAACTTTCTTTTCATATCAATCAATGAAAAGAATTGGTTTGCTGAAAGTAGGTTTTTTGTTGGGGTTCATTGGAAGGAATTTGCAGAAACAACGTTAGGCATATCAGAACAATGCCTTTTTTTTTGGCCACCAGACTGGGATGGTTGGCCACTGAATTCACATCACATTTTCATAAATTATATAAAGTTTCCCCTTTTGCGCCCAAATTAAACTTTTAACTTCTATCAGTTCCATTCTCTTAAATCAACCTCCAATGGACAAATGATGGATCAAAAGTTTGTGTATGTAGTGCATTGAAAATGCGTTCTGTCATGTGCATAAGTTATTGTTTGCATGATTGAAAGACAGTATTCATTATATTGTTTTCTAGCTTCTGAACTGTCGATCGAGAAAAAAATAAAATATTCTAGACAGGCAGCAAATAGCCAGTCAATGGGGTTTGCAATTCATATTTCGCATGCAAAATAGCGACCCCGCACCACAAGGTGTGTAAAATAGAAATATTATTCTGTGGATTAAATGCGTATTAACTGCATTACATGTAAACTGTATGATTCTGTTTGATAAAGTCCTTTAACTAGAACAGGAACAAAATTTACACTTGAGTGAAATAGTGTTGTAATAAAAGATCGTGAACGTGCTGTACGAGTACAAGTATTACAGAATGTCAAGGTATATTTTAAATGAGGTTGAAACAAGTCACCATTTGATATTAATTCGGTTGTATTTCATTTTGACGATTCTAATTACGGAAGACAATCACAACCATATTGTTTTTGATTGGATTAAAATTATTGCTGTATAATAATGTATGATATCCTATTATTATTAGAATCAACACGCTGAGTTGGATTTTTATAGTGCTATTTCATTGAAAAACAATCCGCGGGTAAACATGTCGCTCCACTCAGACACATTATTCTGATTCCTAGCCAACCCGTCTTTGCCGTTTCTCCTTAATGCTGTGTGCTTAGCGGAGAAGCAACAAATTCCAATGCTATAGTCTTTGGTTTGACAGACCGCGGCTCGAACACACGATCTACCGCACTCGAGGCGAACGTGCTAACTATTACACCATCGAAGCGGTTGACCCATGTCTGGCCATTGTTTTGTGCATGACATTTGACAAGATCATCGGCAGTTTTTTATAACCACCATTTAAGAGGCATTACAATCTGACAGAAAGTCATAGCGTTATTGTATTGATATCTTGATTCCAAAACAATTCCATTTAAGAGCGGTTGTCAAGTTCCGCTGTCTGGAACATGGACCCACCTACCCCCCTTTTCTTTTCCCCTAAATAAATCATTTATAATATATTGAGTCAGCTCGTGTGTATTATGTTTGTATGACCAACCGAAGTCTTGTGACAATAGCACAACATGTTTACAGTTCAGTTTTCGATACGTAGCTACGATAAGAGGTAAATTAAATGACGTTTTGATATATATTTACTTAACTGAGAATGATAGTTTCAAAGGTCACAGACGTTAACAAAAACATGTTATTATCTTGTTTATTAAATATTGCTATGTTTAGTAGGGATGAAATTTTTTTCAGTTTTTTAACTGATTTCAGCTATTTATTTTCCTCTGAAACAAAAATTCTGAAAGTTGCAGGATACAGTCAGAACAGGAAAAAAATGACCATTTTGAAAAGGGGGTGAAGATGGTTTCAACTATTTTCATTGATTTTCAGTTATTTTACAGGGTCCTAGCTAAAACCTTACACATTAAACATTTTGCTTCACACCATTTCCCAAAATATTTCCATATTATAAAAAAAGCGATCTTTAAATATTGGACTTCTCTCAACCCACACCTTGGCATTTTTTTTCTATAGATTTGTGATGGTTGTCCGTAAAAATGTACTGGAATATATCATCGCATTGGTTGTCGCTAAGAATAAAGTACGGTTAAAAAAGTGTTTAAAAAAATTTCAAATATGACAAAGTTCTATTGTCCAAATAAATCTATCTATTACTTCTTTAAGATTAATGCTAAAATTTCGACCAGTTTTCGATGATCAATGTTAATAACTTTCTGAATTGATGTCCCATGGGAGGATCCAGGGGAATGGCGCACCTGGCGCGAGCCCCTACCCTAAAATTGGAAAAAAAATATGATTTTTTGGCGTAAAATCGTGATATTTCACACGAAATACTCCAAAAATGTTCGCACCTCCCTCCGCTCGGCGTAATTTTTTTAAGTGCGCCCCCTACCTTGAAATCCTGGATCCGCCCCTATTGACCTCAACATATACATTATCAATGTCATAGCAGATGATGAATCCAAAATTGGTCTGTATGAGATATATTTTTTAAATGATTAAACCTTTGTTAAGGTGACGAAAAAATTAATCACGAAAAACTACAATTTGAACGTGAAATAATAGATGTGGTACGTAGTTCTTACATTTAGAGATGACATTTTCAGATCTGATTTCATGAGATCATTCATGCAATTTCAGCATCATAATATAACCTCTGACAAATGAAGCGATCAAAATAATGAGAGATTTTATCACGTGAAACAAACCGTCGAAAACTGGAGACCGTCGAAAATGGGTGACGTTGCGACATTACTATTCGTTCACTTTAATTTCATAATACAGCATCGGAACATGTTTGTATTCCTGAAATCAATCCACATTGCATATTAAGTCAAATGTATGCTTTGTTTATTGAGTTTTATTATGCTTGTTTTTGTTTTTTATAGATATGCATTATAATACAATGATACGTACGTTTTGTATAATGAAAAAAATGATGTTCACTGCTTTTCATTACCTGAATTTGTCGATCCGCTGTGAGGAATTAGATACACATATTAACTAACTGTATTTATTTCTGAAAAGTACATATTGTGAATACATTTTGGAGAAAATTTATCGACATCTGAGGTGGGGCCGATTTTGGCCCTTATAGATCACAGTCCTTTACGTAAATACAATTATTCCTCGGGAATTCACTTTGCGAAAGAGCTAAATAAAATATATTTAATCAACATTATTAAGAAAAACTGGTGGAACGAGCTATTCTGGGTCACGGGTCACTGTAATCCGGCGGCTGTATCGAGAAACAGATACGGTGTTGAACAAACTGTTAATACTCATACAATATTGATAAATGCAATACAATTTTATGTTTGTCTTCAAGAAATATGATAGACATCTATTACGGATGAAAACGGTCAATGCAAAATGGCCGCTGACGATAAATCGACCTTAAAATTATTTTTTAATTGCAGATTTCATACTCTCCACACTCGGGTACCAACACAAAAATTAAATGAGTTATGTGTTTATGTATATTAAACATCATACTATAATATGCCGTTGGTACCTGCTTGTGGTTATACTGACAATTGACATTAAATACACATTTCTTGTTAGATTTCATATATTTTCACGAAACGAAAGACTTTTCATTGACTAGTGTGATGTCATCGCACGTGCAAATATGGAAAAGTGTAACCAAAATAGTAATTGGGGTAAAGGTCTTATAAAATCAAGAAACAACGAAAGCTATACGTTTCATTTATAATTTGTCTATTTTTTAGGCCAATTTCGGCCCTTATCATACCTACTCCTTTGTTTTTATATACCCAAGTTGATTTAGTTTCTTATTACATACCCATTTGATAAAGTATTCATTTACACTTAAAATCGTTCCCTTTAAACAGCTGTTAACTGTTAATATGTTTATAAATATTCTGTCTTTTTTTATTGACCCAGATGTCAAGGTTATTATATGAGACTTTGATTCTCGTTTACAATGGGACTAGATCAACATTTGAGAAAACCGAATGGGCAATCTAGAGAGAGTGGCAACATGGGGAACACAAAGCACAGGACAAAACACAAACAACAGAAAACACAACACAATACAGAAAACTAAGAAGATTAGCAGCACATACTCAACCACCAAACAAGAACAATGCGGGGAACCCAGGTGTTCTGAAGGGTAGTATTAGGTGAACCCAGGTGTTCTGAAGGGTAGTATTAGGTGAATCCAGGTGTTCTGAAGGGTAGTATTAGGTGAACCCTGGTGTGTGTTCTGAAGGGTAGTATTAGGTGAACCCAGGTATTCTGAAGGGTAGTATTAAATGAACCAAGGTGTTCTGAAGGGTAGTATTAGGTGAATCCAGGTGCTCTGAAGGGTAGTATTAGGTGAACCCAGGTGTTCTGAAGGGTAGTATTAGGTGAACCCAGGTGTTCTGAAGGGTAGTATTAGGTGAATACAGGTGCTCTGGAGGGTAGTATTAGGTGAATCCAGGTGCTCTACAGGGTAGTATTAGGTGAACCCAGGTGCTCTGAAGGGTAGTATTATGTGAGCCCAGGAGTTCTGAAGGGTAGTATTAGGTGAACCCAGGTGTTCTGAAGGGTAATATTAGGTGAAACCAGGTGCTGTGAAGGGTACTATTATTTCATAACATTAAATTTACTGAATATGAAAATCAAATGTAGTTGTGATTAAGACATTGATCTGGTTAATTTTGCTACCAGCAAGTTTATGAAATAATATGATTGATTAAAACCTTGTAGGCATAATATTCAAACTGTCTTTCTGTTTTCCTTTTGATTTATAAAAGCTCAACTTTATTCAGGTCCTTTGTGAAATAATTTACAAGAATATAAGGAACACTTAAATGCAACCTGTATATGAAACATACGGTAAGCTGTGTATCTGTATTTTAAGTGTATTTTTAAATATGTACTGTCTATATTTAGATTATTTTGTTATGCGATTATTGTATTGTACATGTATATGATATGCTCTATATATCATTCGTTTATCGGTTGTAATCGATTAGAACGTGATATTAATAATTATTAAGATATATAATGTTCATTTTTTTATTATTTTCCCACGAAAGATGAGCTATCTTTCTTTATGCATATTATAATATTTTATCTGATATCTAATAAAACCAAGATCCATATTTAGTTATTTATTTATTTATTTATTCATAATTGCTACTTATTGACTCACATACATGCGATTTATCAATATGTCTTTGTCCAAACATGTTCATTCGGGTCCAGATTCAACAAAGCTTCCTTGTTTGTTTTGATTTGTGTTCTTTCAAAAATAAGTCATTTTTTGTATTTAAAAATTTCATATTTGAGGAGATAATGTACGTTGTGATAATTGTGTTAAACCTTTGTTTTAGCTGTACATGTATTTGCAATAAAATTAAGAATAACACGTGTAGCACGCACATAAATCAACCAGGGAATTTGGATTTCCGAATGACATTGCACAATTTATGTTATGATTCAGCCTGCTACGTCACCCCACCTCCAGTGATGATAGGCTATATTATTCGACAAGGAAATGGTTACTATCTTTACATGTTCAAGCTGTTAATAGAGAAGGTAATTTATTTTTAACTTACACTGTTTTATAGCTTTTATTCTTCCGGATACACGTATCCCTTAGATCATTGACAATAATAACAAGGACCGATTACTGACTTAACAAGTAGCCCCTTAATTAGGATATTTCTAACATGATTGATTGATTGAGTATTGATTAGTATCTATCGAGCATTGTTCAAGCCATATTCAGGACGAGCTTGAGGTGCAGAAACCTATCCAGGCACTTAAATCATTTAATGGCCTGGGCAATGCATTTGACTTAAATCTCAAGTGGGCAAGAACTTAGCCGTTGAGAATTTTTCATAGGATATTTATAGAGCTCCGCCCCCTTCCCTTTCTACAAGAAGAATTTAAGATATCAATGTTGATATTTATTCTTTTTGTAGAGGTGGGGAAGCTGTATAAAAATTCCATTTAAAATATGATCTTTTATATTTGAATTTGTCTTGTGGGGGTTGGCTCTATAAATATCCAATGAAAAATTCCCTACGACACAGTTCTTGTCCACTTGGGGTTTAAATCAAATGTATTGCCCGGGTCTTTAACTGACTTAAGTGCCTGGATTGGTTTCTTCACCTCAATCCCATAGCAGGGTGTTAAATATCAACTTTGATATTTAAATTTTTTTTGTGGAAGGGGTGGGGGCTCTATGAATACCCCATGAACAATTTCAAACGACTAAGTTCTTTCCCGCTTGGGGATTAGATCAAAGGTTGATCAGGGGCCTTTAACGGACTCAAGTGTCTGCGTGAGTTTCTGCACCTCAAGCAGGTATTGCCTGACCCTTTAACTGCCATAAGTGCCTGGGTGGTTTTCTGCATCTCAAGCCCACTGTAGTGTGTCAAATATCAACTTAGATATTTGAATTGTTTTTTTTTTGTGGAAGGTGGGGTTCTATAAATATCCCATGCAAAATTCTCTACGGCCAAAGTTCTTGCCCACTTGGAGATTAAGTCATAGGTATCCGCCGAGCCTTTAACTGACTTAAGTGCCTGTGTGGGTTTCTGGACCTCAAACCCACAGCAGGGTGTCAAATATCAACTTTGGTATTTGAATTTGTTTATGGAGGGAGGGGGGTCTATAAATATCCAATGAAATATTCCCTACGGCAATGTTCTTGACCACTTGGGTTTTAAGTCAAATATATTGTCCGTGTTGTTAACCGATTTAAGTTCCTGGGTGGGTTTCTGCACCTCAAGCCCACAACAGGGCGTCCAATTTCTACTTTGATAGACATAATTGGGTGAGGGGCTCTTTGTCTTTTTTCAAGTTGTTGAAGTCCATTTGTATTAATGGAGCAGATATGTAGAATATTATGATTCATCTTGATTTATTGGTTGAACGAAAAGGTAAGTTATATTTATACTTTTATTTATCATTATAGTCAAGCTATTTTCTTTGTTACTAATTATCCTTTGTGGATCCTCCTGATAGAGAATGCTTACATGTTTATTTATCATATATTTACCTATGGTTACCCTCTGTGGAGCCTCCTGATAGGTAATGTATACAAGTTGGTTTATCGTATATTTACCTGTATTGATTATTTTGGGTGCTTTATTTTCTCCTTTGGACTTATTGTTATTGCATTTAGTCACCTTATTTTTATGACCTTCAATTTTTCCTTTTAAATGACTGGGAGCTATAAAGGCCAAAATTGGCCCCACCTCAGATGTCGATAAAATTTTCTCCAAAATGTATTCACAATATGTGCTTTTCAGAAATAAATACAGTTAGTTAATATGTGCATCTAATTCCACACAGCGGACCGACAAAGTCAGGTAATGAAAAGCACTGAACGTCATTTTTTTTTCAGAATACAGAACATATGTATCATTGTATTATAATGCATATCTTTAAAAAAAACAAAAAACAAAAACAAAGCATAATAAAGCTCAATAAACAAAGCATACATTTGACTTAATATGTAATGTGGAATGATTTCAAGAATAAAAACATGTTCCGAAGCTGTATTATGAAATTAAAGTGAACGAATAGTAATGTCGCAAATTCAGCCATTTGCGATGGTCTCTTGTTTTCGACGGTTTGTTTCTCGTGATAAAATCTCTCATTATTTTGTTCGCTTCATTTGTCAGAGGTTATATTATGATGCTGAAATTGCATGAATGATCTCAAGAAATCTGATCTAAAAATGTCATCTCTAAATGTAAGAACTACGTACCACATCAATTATTTCACGTTCAAATTGTAGTTTTTTGTAATTCATTTTTTCGTAACCTTAAGAAAGCTTTAATCATTTAAAAAATATATCTCATACAGACCTATTTTGGTTTCATTGTATGCTATGACATTGATAATGTACATATTGAGGTCATATCAATTCAGAAACTTATTAACATTGATTTTCGAAAACTGGTCGAAATTTTGGTATTAACCTTAAAGGAGAACGAAACCAACTTTTGATTTGTGGTTTTACAGAATCTAGAACTAATAACAAAATGAAAATATGACGTTTTCTATGAAAATTTTACAAGGGCTGATGTTAAAGCACGTCTATATCTTATTAATTTTAAATTTCCCGCAAAACGTGCAGGCTGCCATTTTCCCCTTATCAGTGACGTCACTCCATCCATTCCCATTTACCTGTTCAACTGTATCAAAGCAATAGTCTCATTTTTGGAATTCCGCAATGGATAAAAATTCTAATGAAATGGGGTTAGTTGCATATAATTTTGAACCTGAATATTCAGAAGAAAAAATGACGTAGTCAACAACATTCAATCGCTGAAGCTTCATCAGCTTTCAATGCTTAACTGTGTGTCCTCGGTACGATCGCAATGCAATATTTGTCAAGATTTTCGATTTTCGTAAAAATAAATTATTTGTTCAACTGAAGGAACTATTGAAATTAATCATTACCGCACACATTTTCTTCAGATAAAGTCTTCTCTAATTAATTTTATAAAGAGTATAAATGGCATTACTGGCAACCCCATTTTTTTGTCACGTTTTTTATGTGGTGAGTATTAGTAGAAATTAAATATAAGTTTAAGCAAGTAGCTTTACCAATTTATAAATGACGTGAAACATTTTAAGAGTTTCTATTTTTGTTTTTATTCTGAAGTTTATTCAACATTTGTAACGTATTATTTGTCCATCAGCTATTCACTTGTTAACCTGAATAGATGGATTGTCGTCATACAATCCGGGTACAATATACTTTATAAGGTCTTCAATACTAGAGAGTTCCACAAGATGTATAATCCCATTATAAGGCGCGAAATTCAAAATTCGTTTTTTTAATCCCCTTGTACCGTTAAAGGAGATGAAATATGATCTTTGTTTGATATGAACATTACCTGAAAACAACTATACTTTTGATTTTTAATTAAATATCTGGATGATTTCGTTCTCCTTTAAAGAAGTAATAGATAGATTTATTTGAACAATAGAACTTTGTCATATTTGAAATTTTTTAAACACTTTTTTAACCGTACTTTATTCTTAACGACAACCAATGCGATGCTATATTCCAATACATTTTTACGGACAACAATCACAAATCTATAAGCAGAGGGAATAATCGGACAGTTTTCAAAGACGGAAGTTGCTATCTGACCAGGTAATGTTAGTTGCTTGCAGACATTTCAACATTTTTGGATGATTATTCGTGATTAATTCTTTGAAAGTGGATCAACCGAAGCAACAAAAATAAAAAAAAATACTGCAAAGGTATGTCATTTATATTTCTGATTTAATAATAGTGCCCTATTCGAACATTGAAACTGGAAATCGCCGTTAAAACATCGATGAATGGTATGTTTTCGCTCGAAGAAAGGGATTAAAAATCTATTTTTTTCTTTACGAATTCCTTAAATTATGTCAAATACTTTCTCACTATCTGATGAAATAGACATCGACGTTTTTAATGTAAGGAAAATATGACCCATTTTCCTTACAACGGGTGCATTTAACATCGTTCTTCATTGTACGTCACTCTAAGCCTAATTGCTAACGAATTAATTTCAAATAGGTAAACATCATAAAAATATTCAAAAACCACAAAAAATAAGGTTTGGTAAATAAGTAATGAAGTGAGTGACATTTTGGCAAATCACAAGTCATTCATGGCATCACTGAATATTCCGATAAATGATGAAAATTGTGAATTATCTACTTTATATTGGATACCAAAATTTCAGAGGAATCAGTATATAAACTTATTCAACAAAAGAACTACCGGGTATCTATAAGTATAACTAAAATTGTGCATGCAGTCAAAGGATGACTACTATCATACTGTGACAAAGTATATATTCACGTGATAACATCTATCAAAAGCACCGCATCGGTGGCGTAATGGTTTGCGCTCTCGAGTGCGATAGATCGTGGGTTCGAGCCTCAGTCGGGTCAAACCAAGGACTATAAAATTGGTATTTGTTGCTTCTCCGCTAAGCACGCAGCATTACGGAGAAAGAGCAAAGATTGGTTGGCTCGGAATCAGAATAATGTGTCCGAATGGAGTGACATTTCTACCCGCGGACTGTTGTTTCAGTGAGCTAGCACTACAAAAATCCAACTCAGTGTGTTGGTCTAGAATAAAGCGGACCTCATCATCATCTCATTGATAATTAACTTGTTCTCGCCATAATATAACTGAAAAATTGCTGAATTGGCATTAAAAAACAATCACTCACTCACTCAATCAATCAAAAGTGGATACTGAAAGAAGAGGATAATTTTAATTCTCGAAAATTTCATCTAGCCAAATATTTGACTTGTTTGCCTTTTACACTTTCATTTCCTCTTTAAAGTAAATTATTCACAACGCATTTTACTTTAAAAAATGGTGGCAACGTTACAAGTTAATAGTATTGGGTCTCGAATTAACTTATTTTGTAACGCACGAAACGAAAGGTAAAAAGTGCTACACATAAAATGAAGCTATCAAAATATTGGAGTTCCTTATCGATAACATATATTTGTAGAATTCGAATGGCACAATTTTCAACAAATCATAGCTAGGCATCCCTATGGGAACAAACTATGCCCCTCTCCTCTCCAACTTTTTCTATACCCCTATGAGTCTGAGTTTATACAAAAACTTATCAAAGACAAAAAAAGTAGAGAGGCTTATGCCTTTAATCTCACTCCCAGGTATATTGATGATGTTCTGCCAATTAATAATACGAACTTTGCTAACTGGATTCCATTATTAGAGATTTCTTGATAATTGACGAACGAACGTATCTTCCCGTAACATAGCGAAACAATGTTAATTTACGTAAAGATCTTTTGAGGGAGACCTTATTGCAACATTTGTCTTCAATTGTTCATTGAGTGTAAGCGATTAGATATATATTGTTTTCATTTCGGTGTTTAAAATAGTTAAAAATTAATATCACTGGCCAAATAATGGTTTCACAGTGACATTACAGTTTGCATACAAAATACATATTTTCCTCAAACGCTATTTATAGATATACTTCAAGGTGGGGTGCTTTTCAAATTGATTTATTTATTTTTGTTAATATTTCTGATTTAAATTTTCGAAACAAATAAATAATTTTGACAGACTTGGGAGAACAAAAATCTGACTAAGGAAAATCAAGCAGTATAATAGTTATGTAATACTGGATATTGAACCAGAATGAAACATTTCTGATTTCATATGTAAAGAAAAATAAATGATTCCATTCTCCCAAAACCTGTCTGTCCCACGGTAAAACATTTTTTTCGATTAGGCTTATTGATACCTTATCGGCGACGGTCGCCCGACCATTGATCGATTGTCGTGCAAAAATCGTGCGATTTTCGCTTTCTATTGCTTTTATTAAATAAGAGAAATGGCTTATAAAAATCTAATGTATACTAGTTTAACCCTGTCACTTTTTATTGAAGTACCTGATCTAAGCCAGGATGGGTCATTTATATGTGTGTTAGTGATATCGAATTTACATATTTCTACGATTTTTCTATTGAATGTTGGTACTGTTCCGACAGTGTGATATATATTTTTTTCATTTTATTATAGGTTATGAAAAAAACCAACTGAATTGCAATTGTTAAAAACAAATATGGTTGTGATCGTCTTCCGTAATTAAAATCGTCAAAATGAAATACAACCGAATTGATATCAAATGGTGACTTGTTTCAACCTCATTTAAAATATACCTTGACATTTTTTCATACTTGTACATCACGTTCACGATCTCTTATTACAAAACCATTTCATTCAAGTGTACATTTTCTTCCTGTTCTAGTTAAAGGACTTTATCAAACAGAATCATACAGTTTACATGTAATGCAGTAAATACGCATTTAAACCACAGAAGAATATTTCTATTTTCCACACCTTGTGGTGTGGGTCGCTATTGTGCATGCGAAATATGAATTGCAAACCCCATTGACTGGCTATATGCTGTCTGTCTAGAATATTTTATTTTTTTCTCGATCGACATTTCAGAAGCTAGAAAACAATATGATGAATATTGTCTGTCAATCATGCAAACAATAACTTATGGACATGACAGAACGCATTTTCAAGGCACCGGATGAATAGTTCCCTTTGATTTAAGAGAATGGAACTGATAGAAGTTAAAAGTTTAATTTGGGCGCAAAAGGGGAAACTTTATATAATTTATGAAAAGGTGTTGTGAATTTTAGTGATCCTCAGATTCAAATCCATTCATCTACTTTTCTACACTTTTATACATATTATGCATATGTATATTTCAAATGATAGTAATGTTATTTTAAAATATTTCCACTTTGTTTTACTTGTCGTTTTCCTTTAAGAGCACCAGTTTTATGCTGCTCATGCTCAGCAACGGACCACCTGCGTCAATTGTTTTAGTTCATCGATGATCATTAGATTCAGTAAGATAAATAACAATATTTATTTATTTATTTATTTATGCTTTGTTGTCTGTTTCAACTGTTGACAGAGTTTTAAATTCAACATGGGTCGACTTATAGAAAGTGAGTAATCGTCAAATTCAGTGGCCCACCATCCCAGTCTGGTGGCAAAAGAAAGGGTATTGTTCTGATATGCCTAACGTTGTGTCTGCAATTGACGGAACTTCACATGAGATACAAATTCCATCCAATGAACCCCAACAAAAAACATACTTTCAGCAAACCAATTATTTTCATTGATTGATATGAAAAGAAAGTTTATAAACAGTGATAATCATAAATTCCATCAATATCAATAAAACAATTACCTTTCAGCTTCACTGAACTTGAGCCGTCGTGGTCGTATGGTAGTTGAATTTACAACTACCTCATCCGGAACTCCTCGCGCCTTTCCCCAAGTGAAAAAAACAAGCTCGGATATGAATGTATTGATATGCGTTCAAATGCTGGTTATTCGGCCAGGGTTGTGAAGAGGAAGAGAAAATAATCCTTTCCCCAAAAAAATAAAAAGTATTTTATAAAATAATTTAATATCAAATGTTATCTATATTATTGCCAAGTAAGCATTACAAATATAAAATCGATAAACAAAACTAATAATTATCTAAAATGTTACATTGACCTTGTCCTCTAATATGTAAACAAACAGGCGTAGAGTTTTGGTGTTTGCACACATTAGATCAATTATCATGACTTCAAGCCAATCAGTCTTTGATGTTTCTTTTTAATACTGCATGCTTAGACTGTTAGCAGATAAATATCAACATGTAATCACCTAATTTCTCCTATACGAATCCTTGATGACTGAATCCCACGTTTCTTGGATGACGGTCCTCCATTGTTATATCATGTAATTTCATAAGTCACGCGGTACAAAGAATACTATTCATATCCGAGCTTGTTTTTTCACTTGGGGAAAGGAGTGAGGAGTTCCGGATGACAATTACCTGTGCAATCGTTGCGTATCACCACTTAAGTTGAGAGTTTGAACCCCATTCATGGCGAAGTGTACTCGATAAACTATTATGTGATAAAGTTTGTCAGTGACTTGCGACAGGTCTGTGGATTTCTCTGGGTACTCCAATTTCCGCCACAAAAGTAGTAACTGAAATATTTTTGAAATTGGTGTTAAACACCTAACCTCCAATGGACAAATGATGGATCAAATGTTTGTGTATGTAGTGCATAACATAAAACACCTTTGGATCATAATGTGGCATATCTTTACAAGTACCAATAATACTACAACAATATTGTTTCCCACACAATTATCGGGACTGTTATACACATATCATGTCATACATAAACAATGTACTGAAAAAGAAACAACTTCACTTTCAAATTTGTTATTAACAATTAAATTAAATTAATTCCATGATCTCAACATTATGTTTCAGTGTTTACTGCATCTTAATATGTACATGTAGGTATGGCTGAATCCTGATTTCTTGTCTAAACTTAAAACTACAATTATGCATGTGTTTCTGAATCATTAAATAAATATTCAATCACTTAATTCATCACTTCTTTCTGTCTGTGAAAACTGAATATTGAATCCAACATATCCATACCATTGTATTCTTTGGATTTATACATGAAAAATCGCAAGTAGACTATGAGGAATCAAACACATTGTTTTACATCATAGGCACATTTTTGTATAGATAATCTTGTATAATGTGTCCTGTTCCCTACCACATGTAATACACACAGACTACACAATACAAACAGCTCCAAAATTCATTTTTTTCGATTTCTTCTGACCATGCAAATGTATGAGTATATATCTGTGTTCTTTTTAAGTCAAATATTCCTGTTCTTTTAAAATTTATGTTGATTCTTCTGTGGTATTCAGGGGCGGATCCAGGATTTCAAGTTAGTGGGGCGCACTTAAAAATATTGCGCAGAGCGGAGGGAGGCACGAAAATGTTTGGGGTATTTCGTGTGAAAAATCACCCGGCGCCCCCTTGATCCGCCCCTGGTATTTAAATCTTCTTTGAGTTTAAATCATTGACGCAATATCGTGCGTAACGTCACATGCAAATTGTCGTTTGAACTCAAAAGCAATGGAACGCATTCTGAAGTGGTCAATAAACCACAATATCCGATAATAGCCGCAGATCCCTTGTAAATGAATGTATCAATATGAAAATCATAAAAACGAGAAAGGACTACAGAGAAAATTGGAAGTTCTCTATCCTAAAAGATCACTTCTTTCACTCGTCATTAGACATCATATTACTTATTATTTAATCAAAAAGTTTTTACATTTTCGATCTATGCAGGTATATAGTACGTTTGACTTCTATAAATCTCCAGAATAAAAATTCTTAAAGGTTTAAGTAGAAGTAATTTGTAAGTATTTTTACTAATATTCCGCCGTCTCCCGGAATTGAATATTTTTTTTTTCTCTTTTGATCAGCTAATCCAGATTTTTGTATTTATGTTTATGTATTCGAATGTAACAAGGTTTGCTTGTAGTTGTACAGTTCTAGTTTTTATATAATTGATGCATTTAGAAAAATAAAATAGTTAAAATATTTTTCGGGTTTTTTATTCCACATCGTTCCTTCTATGAGCGGGATGACAAACTAACCCCATGTCTAATCGAAATAAAACTCTTGGATCATGACAACGGATCCATATGTTCCACTTGTCGTAAACACTTCCCGGTCCTTTCCTCATTCACGATTTATTACCGGGTTTGTAACTAGATTAACATGACGACTGCCACTAGTGGGGGTAGGAACTGCCTACCCTTCCGGAGCACCTGAGTTCACCTTTAATCAAGTATTTTCTAAGATAATGATTCATTAAATATGGGGCCATATATGGCACTAAACAGTCCCCAGTTCTTTTTATCGCATTGACGCCGGACTGCATGCACTGAGTTTTTCTCCTGGTTTCAATGTACACAAACTGTATTTAAAATAAATACAATTATTTACAGAAACATTAGTTATTTGCTGATGAATTTCATTACTTGAAATGAATCATAAAATGTACAGAGATTGTGTATATATACCTAATGGTCTCATATATACAATCAGAAGAGTGAAAATATCGATTTTAAGGGTCTGGCCGAGTTTATAAATAAATTAATATTTAAACACCTCCACAATCCTCCACCAACAAAATATTTTGATACAATCATTAACCCTCTATGCTCAAAACAACTGCTCAATTTAGTGTTGGTGGAAGAATGTGGAGGTATATAAAATAGCTAAAATGTACATTGAATATGTCGTTTATAGTCCATTCTTAGCATTATCCGTCTAATTATGATGTCATTATGACGTCATAACGCACCCAATTTCACGGAAAGATATATCTTTTTGAAACTTTGTTCATATAACAATTAAATTGGTAAATTGTTTTTATTCTATGTCAAGCATTATTTTTTAATAAAATGTGGGGCTAATTTTGCATTTTAACGCATCTCCCTCTTTCCTTTTATATACTCAAGTTGACTTAGTTTCTTATTGCATACCATTTGATAAAGTATTCATTTACACTTAAACTCGTCCCCTTTAAACAGCTGTTAACTGTAAATATGTTTATAAATAATCTGTCTTTTTTTATTGAACCAAATGTCAAGGTTATTATATGAGACTTTGATTTTCGTATACAATGGGACTAGATCAGCATTTGAGAAAACCGAATGGGCAATCTAGAGAGAGTAGCAACATGGGGAACACAAAGCACAGCACAAAACACAAACAACAGAAAACACAACACAATACAGAAAACTAAGAAGATTAGCAGCACAGACTAAACCACAAAAAAACAATGCGGTGAACCCAGGTGTTATGTAGGGTAGTATTAGGTGAACCCAGGTGTTCTGTAAGGAAGTATTAGGTGAATCCAGGTGTTCTGTAAGGAAGTATTAGGTGAACCCAGGTGTTCTGTAGGGTAGTATTAGGTGAACCCAGGTGTTCTGTAGGGTAGTATTAGGTGAACCCAGGTGTTCTGAAGGGTAGTATTAGGTGAACCCAGGTGTTATGTAGGGTAGTATTAGGTGAACCCAGGTGTTCTGTAGGGTAGTATTAGGTGAACCCAGGTGTTCTGAAGGGTAGTATTAGGTGAACCCAGGTGTTCTGTAGGGTAGTATTAGGTGAACCCAGGTGTTCTGTAGGGTAGTATTAGGTGAACCCAGGTGTTCTGTAGGGTAGTATTAGGTGAACCCAGGTGTTCTGTAGGGTAGTATTAGGTGAACCCAGGTGTTCTGTAGGGTAGTATTAGGTGAACCCAGGTGTTCTGAAGGGTAGTATTAGGTGAACCCAGTAGTTCTGAAGGGTAGTATTAGGTGAACCCAGGTGTTCTGAAGGGTAGTATTAGGTGAACCCAGGTGTTCTGTAGGGTAGTATTAGGTGAACCCAGTAGTTCTGAAGGGTAGTATTAGGTGAACCCAGGTGTTCTGTAGGGTAGTATTAGGTGAACCCAGGTGTTCTGAAGGGTAGTATTAGGTGAACCCAGTAGTTCTGAAGGGTAGTATTATGTGAACCCAGGTGTTCTGAAGGGTAGTATTAGGTGAACCCATGTGTTCTGAAGGGTAGTATTAGGTGAACCCAGGTGTTATGAAGGGTAGTATTAGGTGAACCCAGGTGTTCTGTAGGGTAGTATTAGGTGAACCCGGGTGTTCTGAAGGGTATTATTAGGTGAACCCAGGTGTTCTGAAGGGTAGTATAAGGTGAACCCAGGTGTTCTGTAGGGTAGTATTAGGTGAACCCAGGTGTTCTGAAGGGTATTATTAGGTGAACCCATGTGTTCTGAAGGGTGGTATTAGGTGAACCCAGGTGTTCTGAAGGGTAGTATTAGGTGAACCCAGGTGTTCTGAAGGGTATTATTAGGTGAACCCAGGTGTTCTGAAGGGTAGTATTAGGTGAACCCAGGTGTTCTGAAGGGTATTATTAGGTGAACCCATGTGTTCTGAAGGGTGGTATTAGGTGAACCCAGGTATTCTGAAGGGTAGTATTAGGTCAACCTAGGTGCTGTGAAGGGTAGTATTAGATGAATCCATGTGTTCTGAAGGGTAGCATTAGGTGATCACAGGTGCCTGAAGGGTAGTATTAGGTGAACCCAGGTATTCTGAAGGGTAGTATTAGGTCAACCTAGGTGCTCTGAAGGGTAGTATTAGATGAATCCATGTGTTCTGAAGGGTAGCATTAGGTGATCACAGGTGCTCTGAAGGGTAGTATTAGGTCAACCCAGGTGTTCTGAAGGGAAGTATTAGGTGAATCCATGTGTTCTGAAGGTTAGTATTAGGTGAACCCATGTGCTCTGAAGGGTAGTATTAGATGAACCCAGGTGCTCTGAAGGGTAGTATTAGGTGAACCCAGGTGTTCTGAAGGGTAATATTACAATGTAGGTGAACCAAGGTGTTCTGAAGGGTAATATTAGGTGAACCCAGGTGTTCTGAAGGGTAGTATTAGGTGAACCCAGGTGTTCTGAAGGGTATTATTAGGTGAACCCATGTGTTCTGAAGGGTGGTATTAGGTGAACCCAGGTGCTCTGAAGGGTAGTATTAGATGAACCCATGTGTTCTGAAGGGTAGTATTAGGTGAACCCAGGTATTCTGAAGGGTAGTATTAGGTCAACTTAGGTGCTCTGAAGGGTAGTATTAGATGAATCCATGTGTTCTGAAGGGTAGCATTAGGTGATCACAGGTGCTCTGAAGGGTAGTATTAGGTCAACCCAGGTGTTCTGAAGGGAAGTATTAGGTGAATCCATGTGTTCTGAAGGTTAGTATTAGGTGAACCCATGTGCTCTGAAGGGTAGTATTAGATGAACCCAGGTGCTCTGAAGGGTAGTATTAGGTGAACCCAGGTGTTCTGAAGGGTATTATTAGGTGAACCCATGTGTTCTGAAGTGTAGTATTAGGTGAACCTATGTGTTCTGAAGGGTAGTATTAGGTGATCTCATGTGTTCTGAAGGGTAGTATTAGGTGGACCCAGGTGTTCTGAAGTGTAGCATTAGGTGAACCCAGGTGTTCTGAAGAGTAGTATTAGGTGAACCCAGGTGATCTGAAGGGTAGCATTAGGTGAACCCAGATGTTCTGAAGGGTAGTATTAGGTGAACCCATGTGTTTTGAAGGGTAGTATTAGGTGAACCTAGGTGCTCTGAAGGGTAGTATTAGGTGAACCCAGGTGCTCTGAAAGGTGATATTAGGTGAACCCAGGTGTTCTGAAGGGTAGTATTAGGTGAACCCAGGTGTTCTGAAGGGTAGTATTAGGTCAACCCAGGTGTTTTGAATGGTAGTATTAGGTGAACCCAGGTGCTCTGAAGGGTAGTATTATTTCATATCTTTAAATTTAACTAACATAGGTGCCTGGGTGGGTTTCTGCATCTCAAGCCCACAGCAGTGTGTCAAATATCAACTTAAATATTTGAATAGTTTTTTTGTGGAAGGGGGGGGTTCTATAAATATCCCATGAAAAATTATATACGGCCAAAGTTCTTGCCCACTTGGGGTTTAAGTCATAGGTATTCCGCCGAGCCTTTAACTGACTTAAGTGCCTGTGTGGGTTTCTGGACCTCAAACCCACAGCAGGGTGTCAAATATCAACTTTGGTATTTGAAGTTTTTTAATGGAGGGAGGGGATCTATAAATATCCCATGAAATATTCCCTACGGCAATGTTCTTGACAACTTGGGTTTTAAGTCAAAGGTATTGTCCGTGTTGTTAACCGATTTAAGTTCCTGGGTGAGTTTCTGCACCTCAAGCCCACAACATGGCGTCCAATATCTACTTTGATAGAAATAATTGGGTGAGGAGCTCTTTGTCTTTTTTCAAGTTGTTGAAGTTCATTTGTATTAATGGAGCAGATATGTAGAATATTATGATTCATCTTGATTTATTGGATTAAAGAAAAGGTAAGTTATATTTATACTTGTTATTATCATTATAGTCAAACTATTTTCTTTGTTACTAATTATCCTTTGTGAATCATCCTGATAGATAATGCTTACATGTTTATCTATCGTATATTTACCTATGGTTACCCTCTGTGGAGCCTCCTGGTAGGTAATGTATACAAGTTGGGTTATCGTATATTTACATGTATTGATTATTTTGAGTGCTTTATTTCCTCCTTTGGACTGATTTTTATTGCATTTATTTTTATGACCTTCAATTTTCCTTATTAATTTGTTTTTATATACTCAAGTTGACCTCATTTCTTATTACATACCCATTTGATAAAGTATTTATTAATATTTAAAATCGTTCCCTTTAAACAGCTGTTAACTGTTAATATGTTTATAAATATTCTGTCTTTTTTTATTGACACAAATGTCAAGGTTATTATATGAGAATTTGATTTTCGTATATAAAGGGACTAGATCAACATTAGAGAAAACTGAATGGACAATCTAGAGAGAGTAGCAACATGGGGAACAGAAACCACAGGACAAAACACAAACAACAGAAAACACAACACAATACAGAAAACTAAGAAGATTAGCAGCACAGACTAAACCACCAAAAAAACAATGCGGTGAACCCAGGTGTTCTGTAGGGTAGTATTAGGTGAAAACCAGGTGCTCTGAAGGGTAGTATTAGGTGAACCCAGGTGTTCTGAAGGGTAGTATTAGGTGAACCCAGGTGCTCTGAAGGGTAATATTAGGTGAACCCAGGTGCTCTGAAGAGTAGTATTATTGCATGGCATTAAATTTATTGAATATGAAAAACAAAAGTAATTGTGATTAAGACATTGATCTGGTTAATTTTGCTACAAAGCAAGTTTATAAAATAATATGATTGATTAAAACCTAGTAGGCATAATATTCAAACTGTCTTACTCTTTTCCTTTAGATCTATGAAAGCTCAACATGTTTCAGGTCCTTTGTGAAATAATTTACAAGAATATAAGGAACGTTTAAATGAAACCTGTATATGAAACATACAGTAAGCTGTGTATCTGTATTTAAAGTGTATTTTTAGATATGTACTGTCTATATTTAGATGATTTTGTTATTCGATTATTGTATTGTACACGTATATGATATGCTATATACAGAGGCGGATCCAGGATTTGGGATTAGGGGGGGGGGGCGTGAATAGGAGAGGGGCCTGGGTTAAGGTTCCCCAACGTGTCCAGGACAGAGCCCTTGTAGGGGGCCCAGGGGGCGAAACCCCTCCCCACTAAGCTCTGGGGGTTTGAGGATTTACATACATTTATTTGAATGACAATTTTGAACCAACCACACCATTTTTATCAGACCAAAAAAACTTTACTTTTATTCTTAACTTTGTCAAATTATAAGAACCTGTAGCCCTTTTCACAAACATTATTACGGTAAAAAATTGTAGTAAGTGTAAAACTAAGATTAAAAAGAGTTTCACAAAAATACTTACGATAATCTAAGTGTAAAAATAGTCCTAACTTTACGTGTAAAACTACCCTGTCCTAAGTGTAACATTTTGATCGTAAGAGAAATTTTCGTCTTATCTTTTATCGTAAGTGAAAAAAATAGATAAAAAGATGGACGATGTATTGGCGCTTCGACTTGAAAATAAGAGAGCAATTCATCGTTCGCGCATTTTCTCTGACCGTATGACAAACCTATTTACACATATTGATAAATGTTTATTGAAATGAATATGGCTTAATAATACAAACAGACGCTACAAATGGCATTGTTGTTTACTCCTTTTTCTGGCGTGACTAATAACAGAGTCTGTCTATAACGATGCATTCCGTACATTTACCTTTTCAATGCAGCAATGTATCGTTGGAAACATGACCAAATAAATCAGGATAGTTCTCATTAATTTTAGATTTCAAATTGGGAACGATCGACAATCGAAAAGACTACTTGCAAACCTGGGGAGAATTTTGTTTTTCTTTTTATTTGGATAAAAAACAGGAATACGGGATTTTCTTCTAGACATCTACTTCGCTTACAAAAGTTTTGTATGAACAGCCGCTTTAGGACTGGAATTTTTTGGATCCAATGATGTCGTTTTGATTTAGCCCTTATATTAGTAATATAATTTATTAATTTCTGGCAACTTCGATGATCATCGAACACTCTGGCAATACATAAACTTGTGCTCATTCTTCTGTTATATTAATATTAATATATAACAGGGATATTTATTCGTCTTCATGATTGATAGATGATGAACACATCTTAATTTGGGTTATCTCAGAAAAATCGGATAAATTTTCATCAGTAAAAGAACAAGCGCTTAATCTTATGTGGGATGGGATTAATTGGGAAAAAGGGGTAAATATTTTGCTGACAAATAACCTATAAAATGAATTATATGAATAGGTTTTTTCTCACACTCCAGATGCACTCCCTTAAAAAATACTTCTACCAAAATTAACCACGCGTGGATCATGATGCACAACTCCAAGTAATGAGAATTATTATAGATCATTTTAATTTACATGCATTAGAAATGTTCCTCTATACGAAAATCATACCCGTTCATATTTTGTGCAGTTATTGGTGACCGATTCATATGCATTTTTTTGTATTGGATAAACATTCAATATAAACTTACAAACACATCATAGCATAAAAACTGCTTATAAATTAGTGCCGGGGATATTTTATAGAATAATTTTATTATAAAAAAATGCTTTGTTGTGCTATGGAAATGAAACTAGGTTGCTAAGGAAGATGGTTTGTGGCGTTTAACGCCCCTTTCAACAATATATCGGTGAGTTTTATTGGTGGAGAAAACTGGAGTACTCGGAGAAAACCATTGATCTGTCGCAAATCACTGACAAACTTTTTCACATAATGTTGTATCGAGTACACCTAAGGAAGAATTTTTTTATCGTAAGTGTAATGTTAGTCGTAAGAGTAAAATTTGTCGTCAGATAATCTTTGTGAAAAGGACTTAGGAATTGTCGTAAGATAATCGTAAGTGAAAAAGTTAGGAGTATAGTTGCGAATTTTTGTGAAAAGGGCTACTGAAGTAAAACTTGTTTTTTAACAACCGTGATGCGAATTGTTCAACACATGACTGATCGATCACGATATTTTAACCCTTCAAACTATTGGGTTAGTTTTAACGCATTCCTGGGGCCCGAATGGCTCAATGAATTAAGTCGTTGGATCTAACAGCTCAAACAAGCCTATCACCAATACGTGTAGGTTCGCGCCCAGCTTTGTAAATTACAAAAAGGGGTGCACTCGACTCGCAGCCGCAAGTGATAAAGTTTACCAGTTGCTTGCCCAGGGTCAGTATCAGGATGTAAGTTTACTAAATGCTTTGATATGTAAAGATTTGTTTTTCTTATAGTTGTAAAATTGAATGAAGAAATAATGTTTAATTAGCGTGAGAAAATAGTTGATGTCTGGTACCTCGGAACCAATCAGAATGGAATAATCTTTGAACTACTGACGGAGAATACATATATGAATCAGCGAACACACCCAACGTGTATTTACAATGTGTAGGAATATTTTACTACAGGTCACGATTTAACCATTTATGAAAAAGTTATTTATTGAACTGCTTAAAATTAACATTGTATAACATATGCTTTGCGATTTTTAGGGGGGCGCACGCCCCGCACGCCCCCTCTAATTCCGCCCCTGATATATATCATTGGTTTATCGGTTGTTGTCGATTAGAACGTGATTTGTTGATCTATTAATAATTATTCAGATATATAATGTTCATTTTTTATTATTTTCCCACGAAAGATGAGTTATCTTTCTTTATGCATATTATATTATTGTATCTGATATCTAATAAAACCAAGATCCATATTTATTCATTTATTTATTTATTTATTTATTTATTTATTTATTTATTTATTTATTTATTTATTTATTTATTTATTTATTTATAATTGCTACATATTGACTCACATACATGCGATTTATCAATATGTCTTTGTCCAAGCATGTTCATCCGGGTCCTGATTCAACAAAGCTTCCTTGTTTGCTTTGATTTGTATTCTTTCAAGAATAAGTCATTTTTTGTATTTAAAAATTTCATATTTGAGGAGATAATGTACATTGTGATAATTGTATTAAACCCTTGTTTTAGTTGTAAATGTATTTGCAATAAAATTACGAATAACACGTGTAGCACGCACATACATCAACAACAGAATTGTGGATTTCCGAATGACATTGCATAGTTTATGTTATTATTCAGCCTGCCCCGTCACCCCACCTCCAGTGATGATAAGCTATATTATTCAACAAGGAAATGGTTACTATCTTTACATGTTCAAGCTGTTAATAGAGAAGGTAATTTATTTTTTAACTTACACTGTTTTATAGCTTTTATTCTTCGAATACACGTATCCCTTAGATCATTGACAATAATAACGGGGACCGATTACTGACTTAACAAGTAGCCCCTTAATTAGGATATTTCTAACATGATTGATTGATTGATTGATTGATAGGTAATGCATACAAGTTGGTTTATCATATATTTTGAGAATAGTCAGACTTTATATGTGAAAAATATATAGACTATTTTGGATAATATTGGCCTTAGTTTAATCTTTAGAAACCAAATTCCAGTTAATATAATCTGGATTAAAACACATGTGAAACAAATTCTTATTGATCAATTCATACAAAATTGGCGTTCAGAGATTGGTAATTCCTCTCATGGTCATTTTTATTCTCTTTTCGAGCAAGAGTTTTGTATAGAACCGTATCTGCTACGCCTCGAACAAAGGTATAGAATCTATATAACTAAATTTAGGCTCTGTAACATTAGAATACCAATTGAAACAGGACGTTGGCAAACAATTACAAGAGAAAATAGAAAGTGTACAAAATGCTCAAAAGATGTAATTGACGATGAATATCACTACTTGTTTATATGTAATAACACTGAAATACAAAGATTAAGATCCAAATATATTCCAAAATATTATGTACAAAATAGTAGTCTAGCTAAAATGGCTGGTATCTTCTCTTTGTGTAATTCACAATTATTGAAAAGTATAGCTTTATTTTTGAAAGGAATCAGTAAACTATTCTAGTACATTATATATTAGAGTGATCACTTCTATTCACTATGTTTTTTTTCTCCAATGTTAATATTATTGTTGTGTCTTTGTCTTATCTCATATGTATGTATTTATGTTATAATAACTGTATGCTCATGTTGCACACTGTGCCTGAGCCTTGTTAATACAATCTTTGAATCTTGAATCTTATTTACCTGTATTGATTATTTTGGGTGCTTTATTTTCTCTTTGGACTGATTTTTATTGCATTTAGTCACCTTATTTTTGTGACCTTCAATTTTTCTTATTAATTTTTTTTGTATATACTCAAGTTGATTTAATTTCTTATTACATACCGATTTGATAAAGTATTCAATCACACTTAAAATCGTTCTCTTTAAACACCTGTTAACTGTTAATACCCAGTATGTTTATAAATATTCTGTATTTTTTTTTACCCAAATGTCAAGGTTATTATATAAATATAAATAGGACAGGTGACTTTGTTTATAAACAGGACCACATGTAAGAAAACGAAAGTAGCATAGCATAAAACATATACATAGACATACAGACACACTAAAACATAGACACAATTACAAATCAACAAACAATTAGTTATGCACATAATATTTCTTTAACGACACATGCATTTCTTCTTCTTTATGTCTTTTTGTGCATTATAGCTAAAAAAAGATATAATATGTACACATTTGTAAAAATAAGATGATGTATAATTATTTTGTACCAACAGCACATAGATTTCAGCACAAAGTATTAGCAAATAAAGTAAACATGGAAATAGTACATATTTAATACATGTATATACAAAGTAACAAAACACAATATTACAAGATATATATACAAATTCCTTAGTATTGTATTCACCAAGATTATCATTAATGCTCATGAATATGAGTTGTACAAATACTTTTCTATGTTCCAACTTTAATAACTCTTGCTGAATGGATTTTTTAGATGTAGTTACTTTACCTGTGTGTGTCCAGTACATGTCATCAACCTGTGAAATTGAAGAGTCAGCTGATTATTGCTGGTGTTGAATTGCTTTTGTTGCAATGTGGCAGCTGTTGAGCCATATTTACTTTTATCTGTAACTAAGAGCATGTAACAAGCTGATGCAAAGATGAAGTTTATATGAGAACTATACATATAAGTATTTTTTAAATATTTTTAATATGAATTATATTAAAAATTAATGAGTTTATAACAGTTGTTTTACACTATCATATTTATCTACCAGGTTTTCTTCTGGCCTTTTTTGCACCCTTCTCTCTTTCTTTGTCATGAATGACATCAGGGGGAGTGACTGGAGATTTTTCCAATAATTCTGAACGTCCTTTCACCTTTTTCGGTGTCGACTTGCTAGAGACAGGACTGTTTGTATTTCCTGCAAGTTTTTCGTTCAGATATTGCGTCATATGTTGTTGTTTTTTTCATTATTGCTGTCGGTTTATCTCCTTCACTTTGCGCACCGAGGATAGATTGGGATTGTTCTAATTTTCCATCCATTGCCTCAGTATTTCTACTAGTATCGTGGTTTCCGATTAGAAAATTTTGGGAGTGTTCCTCTTCTTCATCTTGTCAATTGTCTCTCACGTCATCTTTATCATCAATATGATCTTCTTTTTTTTCATTTTCCATGGTATCGGATTCACTACTTGAATCCTCGCCATGATCAGAGAATGCTTCTTTTCTACATTCTAACTGTTTGTGTACCAGAACTCTGCATATACGACAACGCCAACCAGAATCACACTCGCTTGCTTTATGGCAATTTCCAAGACACTTGGAGCATTTTATCTTATCTACCTATGGTTTATGTTGACCATTATGCAAAATGGTGCCTCTGTATTTACCGATCACAAGCGGGTGGGGTAAATGTGTATCGAGAGGCTTTCATATGATGATTCGGTCACCCGTTTGACAGTTTGTGAGATAGTTGTCAATTCGTAGACGTTCCCTAAAGAAATTTAATATTTCAGTCTAGTTCTTCTAGGGCTTTGATAATTTGTCCATCATCTGCGGATAAAGGTATGTCTTTCACCCGCACTTTTGTTGTATCATTTGTTTCCTTGTAAAAATACCTGGGGTTTCTTTTGTATAAAGTGACTGATTTATTTCTCAGCACCAAGCTAGATGAGAGCAATAATTCACGATCTTCTGGATTGTTTAGTTATATAAGTGCCATAGTCCACGCACACGTTGTATACCCCTCATGTTGTTTACGTTTATGTGCTAACCTACTGCTTTGTATACTTCTGTAGGGACTAGAAATTCATTTTAATAGCCGTTGTCTAGTCCAAATTCAGCTTTGGATTTCCCTGGAACATCCGATTCCAATATAAAGATGGGTTTGACTCCACTTAGTTGGTCACTGTCAGTGTCTCTATAATATGCGTTATGTTTTGTTACCTCGGCATAAGATGCCATATTGTTCGCTGGATCTAATTGAAAAACAATGAAGAATATTGAAGAATAATGAAGTAGAGAACCCCAAAACTCCTATTTGTGTTGCTTTATCTGTTATTTATGACAATATTATGCATTTAATAATCATGTTGATTACAAAAATAAAATAAAAATTAAGAAAATCGATATAGTTTAGCAAATATTATCACTGTTCTTTTCCCAATCGCGGCGACTTGCAGGTCGACATGACACCGTCATGAGGAAAAGAAGCCATAACATACGATTTACATAGTTTTAAGTGTTATTTATATGAAAATCTAGATTTAATAATCATTTTCTGTACTTTATTACAAAAACAATTGTCTAAAACGATATATTTTAGCTAATATTATCACTGTTCTTCTTTTCTCAATCGCGGCGATTTGCAGGTCGACATGAAGGAAAGAAGCCATAATCTACGATTTACATAGTTGTAAGTGTTATTTATATGAAAATCTGGAATAAACAATCATTTTCTGTACTTTATTACAAAAAAATTATTTACAACGATTTATTTTAGCAAATATTATCACTGTTCTTCTTTTCCCAATCGCGGCGATTTGCAGGTCTACATGACGAAAAGAAGCCATAATCTACGATTTAATTAGTTTTAAGTGTTACGTATATGAAAATATGGATTTAATCATCATTTGCAGTACTTGATTACAACTTTTTTTATTTAAAACCATATAGTTTAGCAAATATTATCACTGTTCTTCTTTTCCCAATCGTTCGTATTTTCTTGTGCAATGTTGGGTTGTGTTTCTGTTCAATACAGAAATATTACTTTTTTATTTGCAAGTTCAATAAGTTGTGTCTCGGTGTCTGTAAGACATCTTGCTGATTTAACTCCACAATATTGAATACAAAGAATTTACTCAACAAACCGATCCCCTAAAATAGAATGGTCAACATTACAGGAACTTATTCAATTGTGTAATAATGTATTAAAAGGTGAAACTGAAATAGTGCCAGAACGTAGAGTTACCTTTAATATCAACGATAAGCTACAGTTTTTATATGAGTCAAATACAACTAGATCACCTGCTAAATTGAAAATAAAAGTAATTCAGGGAATCTTTAAGCAAAATATAAAACCAAAATGTCAGATTAAGTGGGAAGAACAGTACGGGGTGAATATTGATTGGACACACATTTGGACAAAATTAAAGAAAATCAAAGTTACTAATAAGGTCAAAGAATTCCAGTGGAAATGTCTCCATAATATAAATTTTACGGAACATGGATTGATAAAATAAATTTGTCAAAGGGAAAATGCCATCACTGCCAAATAATAGACAACGATGAAACGATGCAGCATCTATTTTTTAAATGTCCTTCTGTGAAAACAATTATAAAAGAAATAGAAGCAATATTTAATAGATCTGGATTAACAGCTAATATAGAAATCAAGGAATCAAATATTATGTTAGGGCTATTTGGGGGTGAGGATTTGGACGTCATTTTGAATACCGTAATATTTATCTCAAAGTGGAAAATATGGAAAATACGTAATAAGGTGAAATATAACCAATCCCGAATTGGAGATCAAACAATTTTCAACACTTGGAAAAATAATTTTAAACAACATTTGCAATAGACATTACATCTTCTCATATTAATGGACAAGTTTTTGAATGTGTTATTTTCAAATATATTTTTAATTTCTTATTGGAAAACTCTCTCATCTATAAATACCAGTCCAGAAATATGCGCGGACACTCTACCGTGCACCAACTTATTGAAATTTACCACAATATTTGCTTATCATTAGAAAATCGTGAAGTTATTTGAACTGTATTTTGTGATATATCAAAAGCCTTTGATAAAGTTTGGCACCGTGGCCTACTAAAAAAAAATAAAAGTTTATGGAATTACCGGGAATTTGTTGCTTTGATTGAAAATTACTTAAGTGACAGAAATCAAAAACTTGTTCTACAAAATTGTCTGTCAGAAGTAAGGAACATTAAAGGTGGGGTACCACAAGGATCAGTGTCAGGTCCTTTATTATTCATATTATATATCAATGATATCACTGACGATATTCAAAGTCTTTCACGAGTGTGTCCTGATGATACATCACTATTGTATTTATCTTCTAATAAAAAATGAAATTGAACAAAGATTAAATTCAGATATGATAAAAAATTACAATTTGTCAACAATATGGTTAGTGGATTTTAATCCCCAAAAAAACTAAATGTATGTTATTCTCAACAAACCAGGGACATATCAAACCTCAAATACTTTTCAATAATGAAGATGTTGAATTTGTAGAAAATCAAAAACATTTGGGTGTTACGTTTTCATCGAACTGTTAATCACATTGTCATATTCAAAATATGTTAAAAAGCACATCTAGTCAACTGTCTATGCTACGTAAATTCATAATCAAACTTAACAGGGAAAATCTCGAAAAATTATATTTTACCTATATAAGGCCATTATTACGGTATGCGTTTGAACTGTGGGATGGTTGTACTATTTTGGATTTAAATAAAATTGAAAAAATACAACACGAAGCTGCTAGAATTGTTACTGGGTTGCCAAAATTTGCAAGCATAAAATCCCTATATTTTGAACCTCTCCATTCTCATAGACATGGTAGGAAATTAAACTTGTTTTACAAAATACGTAATAATGATAGTCCATTATATTTATATGACTGTTTACTGCCTTTTATACGAGATGAAAATAAATTAAATTTGCGCAACCAATCCAAATTCAGAAATCCGCTGACAATATTACAATTATTCACAAACTCCCTTTTCCGTTCTATTAAATCATGGAATAAATTAAGTTCACAAATAAGAAATGCACCTACTCTAAATAGATTTAAACAAGCAATTAAAAATCAAAGAATATAAAACCCCAAATGTTGCAATGCTGGATGTATAATATTAAATAAAATTCACACTAGACTAAGACATAGATCCAGTAGCTTGAATACTGATCTGTTTCGTGTGTATTTGGCTAATGATCCAGGCTGTATATGTGTGTGTGCATTTGAAGATGTTATTCATTCTATATTAGAATGCTGTCTTTACAACGAAGCAAGAGAGGAATTGACATTAAGACTAGTTTTTCTTCATGAACAAAAAATGTAAGTCCTACTTTTTGGCGATGACACCTTAACTGAGATGCAAAATTTACAAATTTTCAAATCTGTACAACTGTATATTAAACAAACAAAACGTATTACCCATTTATGATCACAACATCCCCCACCCTCCCCCCAAAAAAAATGATTAATCAATTTCATCTCAGATACATTTCATGCTTTTTGTTTGTATCTATTTTGTGCTTCCCTTTTTAATTTTTCAAAAGAATTTATTTATTATGTTGTATGTTGTATTTTACTATTGCTGACGCATGAACCTATTGTAAGAAGAGTTTGCAGATACCGAAGGGGCAATCAGAAACCGTATATTGAAGAAGAACAGACAACACAATAGACAAAAGAAAAAGGACAAAAGGACAAGGATCGATCCTCAAAAGATACAAATACAACTAAAGATCAAGTAACACGAACCCCACTAAATCTAATCTAGAGGAGAAGATTAAAATGTGAAAGGCAAACGGACGACAGACAACGGACGCCAAGTGATGGCAAAAGCTCATATTGCCTTTGGCAAGATGAGCTAAAAACTACAAAAGAACAAAAAACGATCTACAAAACATACACATAAAACTAAAGATCGAGTAACGTTGAACAGCAATCAATCTGTTAATGATTCAATGAAATATAAGATCATACAAAATCAGACGCCAGTTGCAATATAAAGCTATTTTTAGTGGTTGATTAACGATCTGTAAGCTTCAAATTTAACTGGGCGATTGCACAGAAGAGTTTTAAGATACCAAAGAGGTAATCAGAATCCGTATGTCGAGGAAGAACAGACAACACCATACATACAATACTTTCTGGAGATACAGTTACCATTGTTTACAGACTTTATATTATATGTTGTGCAGCATCATGTGCAATAAAAGTGATATGAATAAAGTATATATACTGAATAGCTCGTAGACTTCCGACTAAGGACGAATTATCTCCCAAGAAGGATAAACTGTGTGCACGCAGTGCATCGCAAAGATATGTAATGCCTTGTTAAATCATAACTAGTAAATGTTTTCCTAAATAATAATCAATTCGTGTAATTGTGCAAATCAAAATATCATAATACTGATAGTGATTTCCTGAAGTTTCAGTTCTCATGAAGCTACAAAACAGGATCTGTGGATTATCAGTGAAAGTATACTGCATACATGTGTACGACTTAATATGTAGCATGAAACAAACCGACGCTAATAACATTGTCATATTAAATCTTGCCATTCATAACTGTGCAGGTTTTTTTTAATTTTGATATTTGTATTGCTGTTGGACATTCAATGATAAGACAGAGAGGGCTATAATAACACTACGCGGTATACACCCGCCACCTTAATCTACTATGTCCTGTATTTCAATGATAAGACGGAGAGGGCTATAATCACACTAAGCGGTATAAACCCGCCACCTTAATCTACTATGTCCTGTATTTCAATGATAAGACGAGAGGGCTATAATCACACTAAGCGGTATAAACCCGCCACCTTAATCTACTATGTCCTGTATTTCAATGATAAGACGGAGAGGGCTATAATCACACTAAGCGGTATAAACCCGCCACCTTAATCTACTATGACCTGTATTTCAATGATAAGACGGAGAGGGCTATTATCACACTAAGCGGTATAAACCCGCCACCTTAATCTGCTATGTCCTGTATTTCAATGATAAGACGGAGAGGGCTATTATCACACTAAGCGGTATAAACCCGCCACCTTAATCTACTATGTCATGTATTTCAATGATAAGACGGAGAGGGCTATAATCACACTAAGCGGTATAAACCCGCCACCTTAATCTACTATGACCTGTATTTCAATGATAAGACGGAGATGGCTATTATCACACTAAGCGGTATAAACCCGCCACCTTAATCTACTATGACCTGTATTTCAATGATAAGACGGAGAGGGCTATTATCACACTAAGCGGTATAAACCCGCCACCTTAATCTAATATGACCTGTATTTCAATGATAAGACGGAGAGGGCTATTATCACACTAAGCGGTATAAACCCGCCACCTTAATCTGCTATGTCCTGTATTTCAATGATAAGACGGAGAGGGCTATTATCACACTAAGCGGTATAAACCCACCACCTTAATCTACTATGACCTGTATTTCAATGATAAGACGGAGAGGCCTATGCTCACACTAAGCGGTATAAACCCGCCACCTTAATCTACTATGACCTGTATTTCAATGATAAGACGGAGAAGGCTATTATCACGCTAAGCGGTATAAACCCGCCACCTTAATCTACTATGACCTGTATTTCAATGATAAGAGGGAGAGGGCTATTATCACACTAAGTGGTATAAACCCGCCACCTTAATCTACTATGACCTGTATTTCAATGATAAAACGGAGAGGGCTATACTCACACTAAGCGGTATAAACCCGCCAACTTAATCAACTATGCCCTGTATTTCAATGATAAGACGGAGAGGGCTATTATCACACTAAGTGGTATAAACCCGCCACCTTAATCTGCTATGTCCTGTATTTCAATGATAAGACGGAGAGGGCTATGCTCATACTAAACGGTATAAACCCGCCACCTTAATCTACTATGACCTGTATTTCAATGATAAGACGGAGAGGGCTATGCTCACACTAAGCGGTATAAACCCGCCACCTTAATCTACTATGACCTGTATTTCAATGATAAGACGGAGATGGCTATAATCACACTAAGCGATATAAACCCGCCACCTTAATCTGCTATGTCCTGTATTTCAATGATAAGACGGAGAGGGCTATTATCACACTAAGCGTTATAAACCCGCCACCTTAATCTGCTATATCCTGTATTTCAATGATAAGACGGAGAGGGCTATTATCACACTAAGTGGTATAAACCCGCCACCTTAATCTACTATGACCTGTATTTCAGTGATAAGACGGAGAGGGCTATAATCACACTAAGCGGTATAAAACCGCCACCTTAATCTGCTATGACCTGCATTTCAATGATAAGACGGAGAGGGCTATAATCACACTAAGCGGTATAAACCCGCCACCTTAATCTGCTATGTCCTGTATTTCAATGATAAGACGGAGAGGGCTATAATCACACTAAGCGGTATAAACCCGCCACCTTAATCTACCTGTATTTCCAACGTCATACGGCGTAGTCTTTTTGAGTTCAGTGATTTGAAGCAAACAGTTTATTATTTTTTTTATTTTTGATATTAGTTAAATTGCTGCCGATTGCTGTTTAAACTACATTTTCATAAAGCAGATGACCGCTTAATAGAGGTGACCACGTAGCCATGTTTTATTGTATATGAAATACTCTCCACTTGACAGCAAGTCCATCAGAATTACCAAATGTGTGTATTAATATGTAACAGCAATAAAACGCATATTCTTAGATTTATATAACAAATCAGATACATTTTATATTTATGTTTGAAAAGTAATGTTCCTAATTAATGTAATTTGTGAAAATTAATGTTGATCTCCATCGTGTTAATAACGTTTAATGACTTCTTGTAACTCTTTTGGACCCAAACAAGTAGATTGATCCCGCCACGTTTGCTTGAATTGCTTGTACCAAGCCAGGAATGTGAGCGGTTATGTGTTTTAGGTACATCGATTTTGCCTTGATCTACATTTTTTCTGTTAAATGTTTAGAACTGATCCGACAGCGTGGTATTTTTGTGTTTCTGTCAGATTTTAGAATTGCTACGATAGCGTGGTATTTTTGTGTTTCTGTCGGATGTTAGACTTGCTACGATAGTGTGGTGTTTTTGTGTTTCTGTCAGATTTAGATTTGCTACGATAGTGTGGTATTTGTGTGTTTCTGTCAGATTTTAGAATTGCTACGATAGAGTGGTATTTTTGTGTTTCTGTCAGATGTTAGACTTGCTACAATAGTGTGGTATTTTTGTGTTTCTGTCAGATTTAGACTTGCTACGATAGCGTGGTATTTTTGTGTTTCTATCAGATTTTAGAATTGCTACGATAGTGTGGTATTTATCTGTTTCTGTCAGATGTTAGACTTGCTACGATAGTGTGGTATTTTTGTGTTTCTGCCAGATTTTAGAATTGCTACGGTAGTGTGGTATTTATCTGTTTCTCTCATATTTTAGAATTGCTACGATAGTGTGGTATTTATTTGTTTCTGTCAGATTTTAGAATGCTACGATAGTGTGGTATTTTGTGTTTATCTCAGATTTTAGAATTGCTACGATAGCGTGGTATTTATTGTGTTTCTGTCAGATGTTAGACTTGCTACGATAGCGTGGTATTTTTTTGTTTCTGTCAGATTTTAGACTTGCAAAGATAGTGTGGTATTTATTTGTTTCTGTCAGATTTTAGAATTGCTACGATAGTGTGGTATTTTTGTGTTTCTGTCAGATTTTAGAATTGTTAAGACAACGCGGTATTTTTTGTGTTTCTGTTTATTCCCTGAAACAGACAATGAAAAAATAAGGTAAATTCTTTAATGATTTTAATTTTGAGTGATTAATTGATTTCATGATTACTGCTTAACGTCCAGTGAGCAGTATTACAAATACAGTCAAATATGTCTAAAAGGTACCTGTATATAACAAATACCTGTCTAAAAGGTACCTTTATATAACAAATCACTCTGTAAATGGGGAGCATCACTGTTCCCATTAATGAATATTCCATATAACATCCATATAACGGACAACTGTTCATAAGAGGCACATTCTAAGATTCATTTGAGGGGTCTTTTACAGGATTGAGTTGATATTTAGGACGAGAACAAAGTCAGTAACATATTAAACAATAGAGAAAGGAGGGGATGTTGGCCCAAACAGATCCAAGATTTTTGATAGCTTCTAAATAAAGTACGGAGATTTGGGTTAGGCGATAAATGTGGACTTGTATCGGCTACAATGTGCCTTCCCTTTTTGCAAATTTACAGAAGATGTTTTAAACCTACAGAACATACGCCACTACCCATACACATTACCCACTACTATGGTCCACAATGAGGCTATATGCATTATTATCTGACACCCCCTCCCCTTTTCCACCCCAAATAATCGAGCTGACCCCCACCGATCCGCCTCATTTTTATTTTGATATAAAAAGTAAAAAACAGAAATAGACACATTGAATCAGTGTATCTTTATTTGTGATATAACGAAGAATATGGCTTTGACTTTGTAATGTAAGCCATTCTTATTATAGAAGGCAATATAACCGACAGGCTCTTTTTTCATTGTCACTATCATTTATGCATATAGGTTGTATCGGTGATATATTAGTATGAATACAAAAAATGTGGTAATAAATCAGTTTTATTGAAAAATTTGAAATAACGTTAATTGTAACTGAAATATTTCTTTGTATGTTACTACAATATTGTAATTCAATCACTAGGATAAACGCAAGCAGCTTCTCCCAAAATATTTCATGAAAAGACATAATGTTGTCAAATTTTTTGAACTTCTATCTACCAAATACAATCGCTGTTACGAAAATTATGTATATTTATCAAACATATCAATAAGGTCTTTTGTATTAACTGTTGTTCCTTAACCTATTTAACCTCATGTCTGTATATTTTGTAAATAGTCCTGTTATGTTATTATCATGTGGTTATTGTTCTCTGTACCATTGTATTTGGCTGTATGTGAATAAAGATATATAATCACCAGGAAGCATGTGTCAAGGTGATTTATGATCACGGGCAGACAATCAAGAAATGAACAAATAGAATATTACTTTGAATATCATTTTCTTCTAATTCAATGGTGGAGCAAAATATAGTTTTTAAATATAAGATTTGACAATTACCTGCTAATTATTACATTTACCTGTAGACTCAGACTGACATTCATCAGCCATTTTAAAATTAAGGTAAGAATAATAGAGATAATTGTATATATTGAAGACGTCAAGTACATTATCTAAATATTACAGTGGACATGTTAGTCCAGGAAAGTGGGTGCTGTAAAGTCTGATATACTAGTATTCATCTGTTAGGTTACATAACAATGAAAAGCGGTCTAAATACAGTTTAGAAATCCAATCGAAAAAAATCGTTGAAAGAGGTAAAAATCGATACCTCTAATAAACATATACATTATCGCTCATTTCACTAGCTTGGTATATTCACTTGAATAAAAAGTGGCGGGGTTAAGCTAGTTTGATGTGGCCACACTGTAAAATATCACAGGACAAAAAACTGTTTTTCAGTCTGTTACATGCAATTTTAGAAACGAAAGTAAATAAATATAGGGCCCAAACTTGTCCACTCATGTAAGTTAAATAAAATAATGACTCTTATATACTGGACAATAGTTTATTACAAGCTGATATATTATATAAGTATCTTTTTAATAAATACCTTTTTTTAGATAACCTTGAAATATATGTGCATACAAAATTAAATTTCAATTAAATATATAGCTAGTCATCGGTCGATTATGTCGTGTGTGTATAACAAATAAGGGTAATAACAAAATTACCGAACTCCGAGCAATCTTACAAATGGAAAGTCAAAACTCATAAGTATATAAACAGACAAAATCAGTCAACAACCGGAAAACTGTGAAAACCGTAATGACCCTGACTTGGTACAGGTATAATACAGTAGTAATTCGTCTAATACGGTTGTTTCGAATAATTTCCAATCCGTCAAAATTTTGTTATTTTCGTCCGCCAGATCACGTGATTTCGAAGGACTAATCTGCATTGAACTTCCGATGTCAATGTACACAACAAAAACTCCAATCGGTTCGTGTCGTTTTAACGTTCGATCCTCAACTTAAAAAAAATCTTTACATTTTCTGTTAATTAAATTATTTTATTTGTATCAAAGACTTCAATGCAGAGACAATTACTTCTTCAAAAATTAAATTTGTTTTCTTTCTTTATTTGCGGTTGTCAGCATCAAAGGAAAACGATCTGCCTTGATGTATATATTTCTGATATCACACTGACAGTGAGGTACCGAACACCAGTATTTACTCAGCCGTTTCTTTGGCGTCTCCATATTACAATTACTTATAATCTACCGCATCTACGACTATGATATGCTGACGTTGTCACAGTATTAGCGTTAACACCGGAAGTCGTCTGCCAAGGTGTTCAGACGTCCAGACACGAAAAAGACGGACGGAACGTGGTCGGAATTGACATGATTCGAAACAACCGTATTGTATGAGCATGAATGGATTCTGACATAATATTCATCATGTACACCTATAGTCATTAGATTAGAAAGACAAATAACTCAAAGGTCTTTGGGAGTGAGTATAATAATAAGATATAATAACACGTAAAACAAAAATATCTACCAAAGAAAGACAACTGTTATGAAAATATAAATTTTACTTGCATCAAATAGAGTAATTCAAAAGTGATTTTCCCTACATTAAATTATTTACCGCAACATCCTTCTTAGCATATTGAATGTAGTTAATGTTAAATCGTTCCTCGCCCCAAAACTAATATTATTCCTTAACCTGTGGAAATGCATCCATCTAGATAGTGTAATCACAGGTATATTAATTGTTACCTACATAATCTATTGTTTATAATCCTGGTCTCGTGTTGTATATATAAATCTAGTCAAATTTGTAATAAGAGGTCACTTTTGGGACAAGGATAGGTGATCTTTTAATAAATGTGACATCGTAAAAGTGGTTTCATTCATAAGGGTAATAAGTAGTAACTGCTTTATGACAGGAAAAGAAACATATGACCTTTTAATACAGGCGTCCGCGTAATACCGGTGACTACATGGACAGCTTTGACTGTATATGAAACACTGCCGACTTGATAACAAGTTCATTAGAACTACCAAATGTGGTTTTTAGTGTGTAAAAAGCAAACGTTCAATAAAATGTATATTCTTAAATTTATATTACAAATCAAATACAATTTATAATTATGTTTGAAATGTAATGTCCCTAGTATGTACTTAATAACTCCATGCGAGGTCAATAGCGAGATCTATTTTCCCAAGGTGTAGACTATTGACCAGGACGAATGAACTAGTGACCGACGCGAAGCGGAGGTCACTAGTTTATCCGTCCCGGTCAATAATCTACCCCGAGGGAAAATAGAGCTCGCTATTGATCAAGTGTGGAATGGTTGACCCACGAACATTGGTTCTCTATCAATATAAAACTATTTCATATTAGCTTAACTTGATATTAATCGGTTTCAGTGCATCAATATACAATGACGGGGCTTCAGGAGTTCCGTGAACAATTGTTCTTTGGAGAGGAAACATCCGATCATGAACGTTCAATTCTTCTCGTAGACATAATGAATGCATTAGGGTTTTCTAAAAGTGAGCGAGAAATACGCAGATATGACATACATCTCAATAATACACTTGTGAATATTTTTCGTACCACCGACAAATTTCAGATTACAATAACAGGAAGTACATCAGAGAGCATCTGTGGTGGTATCTATAGTAATCAAAGCCACCACGATTACGATATGTTACTCACATGAGGGAGGTTTGGCGCTTTAAAATCTGATTCAAACCACCATTTCTTTGGAAATGCCTGTACCAAACCAGGGTCATTGCGTTTTCACAGTTTTCCGGTTGTTGACTGATTTTGTCTGTCTATATACTTATGAGTTTTGACTTTCCCTTTGTAAGATTGTTCGGAGTTCGGTAATTTTGTTATTACCCTTATTAAGAAATATAAAGTTATACACTCCACGTACAAACAATATTAACAACCATCCACTATTACCCCTACATGACAATTAAGATTATGATGCAGGTTGTTTTGTCGAAGAAGATGACAACTTGTCAGGATATGTCAAATTATTATTGGCGGAATTGAAAACCAATTGTGCTTACTTGAATCATTGTACAAGAATGAATGTTGGCAAACTGTATTTATCAAATTCTATGGTGATGGATTCATTATATAAACATATCATTAAACCAATGAAAGATTATATTATTCCGATTGAGTTGGACCGATCGTTAGATATATGCCAACAGATCTACATCAACGGACCTTCTCATACAGTCTACAATGCAGACTATAGAGGGCTTACTAAAACGGTGAATACTGGACCTGCTCATACAATCTACAATACTGATTATAGAGGGCTTACTAAAACGTGGATACTGGACCTGCTCATACAGTCTACAATACAGACTATAGAGGGCTTACTAAAACGGTGGATACTGTATATTGCATCCATTACGACGTGTGGCCAAATTCGGCAAACTCGTTCATAACCAGATGTAAACCAAACAATTGGCCTTCTAACAGCATGTTAAAAAATATCCAAAGTCAAGGTTGTGACGTAGCACCAGTAGGCCATCATGATGGTAAAAATAATGATATACAATGGCGCATTTCTTTTCCTGGTGAACAAAGTATAATCTTAGATCTAAATGATGTACAAATATTGTGCTATGCATTAATCAAAATAATACTAAGAGAAACTTTGAATACGTCTCAAAGAGAAGTGGTGTCCTCTTTCCAAATAAAGCATGTAATGTTTTGGTGTGTGGAGCTTTGTTCATGTCATTGGGTAGACTCAAATTACATTAATTGTTTAAATATATGTCTAACAAAGCTGATACAGATGATAACAGCTAGACATATTCCACATTATATCATAGAAAGTAGAAATCTGTTTAATTCTAAAATGACAGAACAAATGTCAACCGAAATTGTTGACATCTTAAGCAAATAAGGGTAATAACAAAATTACCGAACTCCTTGGTACAGGCATTTCTAAAGAAATTGTGGGCTGAATCAGATTTTAAAGCACCAAACCTCCCTTTTCATTACGGTTCAAAGGTTTTGACTGTCACTATAACAGCATTTAAATACAGGAACAAAATATTTATTTTCAGCAGCCTTAAATATTTCAACCGAGCGACTCATAACTATGGGCGGTATCTGGCTGTTCCAGTCAGAAAACAAAATGTTTTATGATACCAAAGGGGTAATCAGAAGCGCAGATCGAAGAACAGACAATACAATGGCTATGCGGAAAAACAACGATCTGTAAAACATTGCGAATAAAAATGAAGTTTGAGCAATATGAACCCCACCAAAAACCGGGGTTGAATCAGCTGCTCTTGACGGATAAGCAGGTCCTGTTTCACGTGTGGCATTCGTCATGTTACTCTTGTTACAAACCCGGTGATGAGTCAGCAATCAGTAGAGAACCGGATTGTGAATACGACAAGTGGAACATATTTGTGGTCATTTATAACTCATATATTCCGCAGCGATGAACCAAGTCATGGTGGTGACAGTAAACCTATCGACGTGATGACTTTAGCTTAACCACTAGAAACCCTGGATGCAGTAGCTTATGTGTTAGCAGCAACCCTCTATTAAGGAAATCCTGATAGGAACCGCAAGTTCTGGAATATCGGATCATCTGAGAGATATATAATTCATATGCAGTTGTTGCTGGATTGTTTCTACATATAGCTGGGAAGTTCACAGTGAGAAAATCAAAATCATCTCTTTTGTCATAACTGCTTGTTCTGAACCGGCCCAACTCTCAATTTCGAGTTGTGAAGTAGACGTAGGTGTAACTGTGGTATTTCTTATTTCTTATTTCAAGCTCAATGAAATAGATACGATCAACAGATATCGTACGAGAAAAAACGAATCTTCACCTTGAGGATTGTTTGAAGAAGATTTAATGACAAACGTGGCATGAGATGAGAATAAAAAGAGTTTGAAGATACCAAAGGGGCAATCAGAATCGAAGAAGGTTATGCAATATTCATTTGTTTTTCTCTTTGGGGTTTTTCCTAGCTTAGTATCGGATCCATTGTTTGTAAATTTGTTTATTTAATGAAAATCGGTAAAATACTGCACAATTGACGTAGAACAACAATAAATCATTGATTGACAGATTTCCTGTTCCTTGGTTCTGGTGGCAGAGCTGCACAGAACATACCGAGTTGTCGATAAGGAATATCCTCTCGATGCAGGTTGTTTGTGAGTTGTTGGGAGATTGTTACGCTCCTTACACGCTAAAGATATCACTTGGAGTTTTCGTAATAGAAAAAAGCTCACTGTGGTCACTTCAAAACACCACTTATAATAGTCCCTAGTATCAATTATTCATATTTGTCAGTCAAAAGTCATTTCCCAGATTATCCTGCCATCATTTCTGTATAATATTTATATATATTGTTAAGGGGAATCGACATTTAATATTTACCGCTGAATGTTAAACAACAAACAATCGATCATTTGTTTGTTTAAGTTACTTACATTTACATGATCCGTTGCAGCTTTTTTAAACATTGTTACTTTAGAAACTCGGTGTGCATTGTTGAGTGCACTTTGTCATACGATGGAACACTTATTTTCCATGTGAATCCATTCATAATATATTTTCGAGTGTCTGTATATAATAAAATTCATGTTATTCCATTCGTCAGTAATTAGTTAATTATATTCTCCGTTGTTATTATAGATATGGAAAGCACTGACCTGCGGCAGCTCGCTTGTTATCACTGGGTAATTTGTGAAACCTAATGTCGATCTTCCTCTTGCCTTTATAACCTTGTTCCCAAAGAATTGTAATGGCTTCTAGTAACTCTTTAGGACCCAAAAGGTAGTTTAACCGCCACTTATTTAATTGTCTATTTTGATTCATGAAAGTGATCGGTCATGCATATGAGTAAGGGGGTGACTGATTTTTGTTTAACGCCAATTCAGCAAGTTGTCAGCTATATCATGGATATAGATCAACACGTTGAGTTGGATTTGTATAGTGTTAGCTCACTGAAACAACAGTCCGCGGGTAGACATGTCGCTCCACTCGAACACGTTATTCGGATCCGAGCCAACCAGTCTTTCCTCTTTCTGTTCAATGTTGCGTGCTTACGGATAAGCATTAAATACCAATCTTAGTCTGTGGTCTGACCCGACCGAGACTCGATCCCACGAACTATCGCACTCAAGGCGAGCACGCTAACAATTAGGCCACCGATGCGGTTGTCACGCGTATGTGTTTTCTAGTGGTATCAATTTTGTCTCTATCTAAAAACTGTTCGGTTGGAATGGGGTATTTTTGAGTTTCACTTTATTCCCTGAAGCTGATAATTAAATACAATAATGTAGCATCTTTGATGAGTAGGTACCGTAGACAAACTGTCGTATAAAGGTCATATAAGACTGACACGTTATGTTATCCTTAATGAAGTACAGCGACCCGAATTCATGCAATTCCTTTAATACTGCACAGAACATGTGCAATCAGTGATTACTACAACTAAAGTTTATCAGTGGTTTGGGACAGGTCAGTGGTTTTTTCGAGGTACTCTGGTTTCCGCCACCAGTAGACCTGAATTCCACGATATAGCTGAAATATTGTTTGTGATCTCTATATAACAAAGCATTGTCTATAAAGGGCAGCGAAATGTTTCTTATAGCTTTAACTTGCTCATTACGGACATATTTTTAGGTTTCCCTGAGTGACATTTATATACAGGATTGACTGTATATTCAGAACGAAAACAAAGTCAACAACATATAAAACTATATATAAAAGATGGAGGGTTGGGTTAACCATCGAGGCAAGCAATGTACACTTTTATACCGACCTCAACGCGCCTAACCGTTTTCGACATCTGCAGAAAGCGTCTTTAATCTGCACTCCCCAAGTTTCCCACTATGGTCCATAGCTATGTGTAATATTATCCTCCCCCTCCCCTCATCCCAAAACAATCAAGCTGTCTACTCCCAAAGCGCCACCGGAGCGGCGATGGACATTTGAGCGAAACAAATTAATTTAATTTGCTATTAAAATTTCGCTCAAATGGGGGTACCAGTTGTCGCTCTTACGTCCGATTTATTTCGCTCCTTTGTCCTTTCAATTCGCTCAAATATCTTTCGCCGCACCCGATGACGTTTTATTTTCAAAAGAGAAAAATTTACACATGCAATCAGTAAATATGTATCTGTGATATAAAGAAGAAAATGATTTTCACTTTGTAATAAAACGCAGTCTTATTGTAGAAGGTAAACAAACGGACTCATGATATTTTCATTGTCGTTCGATCTCTTATTTAGAACATATATTTATACAGGTTGTATTGTTAATATATTGTTATGAAAAAAGGTGTTTTATTAGGAAATTCAAAATGATTCAATTGTAAATGAAATTACATGTATATGTTTCATGTTACTTCAGTATTGTAATTCAATCAAGGTGAGATATGTAAACAGAATAAGACAATAAGAAATATAAAACATGACTATGACTTTAAATGTCTTTTTCTTCTTCTTCAATGGCTGGAAAAAATGATAGTTTTTAAATAAATGTTGGTCGATTGGCAGAAATTCATCACATTTACCTTTAGACTGAGACTGATATTAATTAACCATTTAAAATTAAGTACATTATCTAAATAGTACAGTGGACATGTTAGACCAGGAAAAATGGTGCTGCAAAGGCTGCTATATTTATCTGTTAGGTCATATCAAGCTAAAAACCAAAAATAACGTATGTCAGAATATTTCATAACTTTAATTGCAAAATAGAATAAACAGACGCAAAATCGATACTTCTAATAAACATATACATGACCGCTCATTTCCTGGCTTAGTATATTCTCTACATTGAAATTTTAGACAACGAAAGCACAGGCGCTCGTGGCATGGACTTACATCCCCCTTTTTCTAACTGTCTGTTTACAAATTTATTTTCAATAAAATTTCTTTATTTCTTTATTATTTCATCTCTTTTTCTTTATTTTAACTTGTTCGTGTTAATATTCATGCAATCTTATGCTAACATCAAATTGCATGTGTCGATCCTATATAGATACTAATAATCCGCAAGGCATGCGGCTCGGCAGGTTTAAAAATCGTAACCCTGCTCGCTTCGAGTACATTTATTGCACCTTATTTCCATTATGTCATTAAAACTAAGACATGTATCCATTCCAAAAAGACGCATCTTTTTGCCTCTGTTTTTGTTTTGTGCATACGATACTCGATAACTCAGTTCTCCAGAATTTTAAGATTTTCACACATTTATTGCCACATTTTTCGCAGAGTACCCCTCTGATGACGGAAGTGACGTACCACTGCATTAACTTCAACGATACGGTCAGAAAAGTTCAAAAACATTAAATGGTGAGAGCTTTTTAAAATTGTGCAAAATTACTGTACGTTGTATAGAAAATACAGTACGTTATGACGCATAAGTGTGAAAGTCCAATAACAGCATTAAAATATTATACACCTTGACTAGAGGCCCCCTAAATTTTGAGGTCATAGGCTTCAGCCTATCGAACCTATATGTAAATCTGGTACTGGTAGAAGCCCCATTTCCAGACATTAATAACCTTAGTTGGGTTTGACTGTAGTGTAGGCTTGTTTATTTTGGATTTGAATTTGATCTAATCTTCAATATTTGACTCATAGATTTGAGTTTGGAATGTATATAGTGAGCATGCGTAGCTTTTTGGATTGTTAACGCCACATTCAACAATATATAAAGGTTATTTACCGACCAGTGGCAAGTCATTGAACAATTTATCACATTAACAAATGGAGAAGACATGACAACGACCTCGGTGGTGTAATGATTAGCGTGCTTGACTTGGGTGCGATAGATTATGGATTCGAGCCCCGATCGCGTCAAATCAAAGACTATAAAATTAGTATGTGTTGCTTCTCCGCTAAGCACGCAACATTAAAGAGAAAGAGTAAATCTGTTTGGCTCGGAATCAGCATAATGTTTTCGAGTGGAGCAAGGGCCCGGGTGGCTCAATGAGTTAGGTAGTTGGATTACCTAACAACTCATACAAGCCAATCACCAATGCGGCGTGAGTTCGCGCCCGGCTTTTTAGATTACAAAAAGGGTGCACTCGACTCGCAGCCGCAAGTGATAAATCTTATCAGTTGCTTGCACATGGTCGTTGGTTCTCTCCAGGTCCTCCGGCTTCTTCCACCACTAAAATTGGTCGCCATGATATAGCTGAAAGGTGCCGAGGCCCATTGTTTTTAAGGAATGGAGAGATACTCGGACATTCTCCTATGCATAAATTCATCATGTACACCTATAGTCAATAGATTAGAAACACAAATAACTCAAAAGTCTTTTGGAGAAAGTATAATATTAAGATATAATAACACGTAAAACAAAAATACCTACCAAAGAAAGACAACTCTTATGAAAATATAAATTTTAGTTGCATCAAATCTTGATTTTCCTTGCATTAAATTATTTACCGCAACAATCTTCTAAGTTACTATTGAATGTAGTCATTGCTAAATCCACACTCCCCTAAAGCTACAAATGTAATATTATTCCTTTAACAGTGAAAAATGCATCTATCTAGATAGTGTAATCACAGTGTAATCATTTTTACATACCTTATCAAATATGCAAATGCAGGGTCAAATCATCATAAGAGGTCATCATTGATACAAGGATAAAGTAGTCTTTTAATACATATTACTTATTACAAAAAGTTCAATTCATATGAAATGTTTTATGACTGAACAAGAACAAGTGAACTATTAATACAGGTAACTGCTTAATAGGGGTGACTACATGACCAGATTATGAAATACTGCCCACCTGACATCAAGTCCATCAGAATGATCAAATATGGTTCTTAATGTATTAAAAGCAAATGTTTAATAATATGTCTAATATTAAATTTATATCACCAAATCATATACATTTTATATTGATGTTTCAAATGTAATTTGTGAAATATGCATGCAATATTTACCGCTGAACATTAAGTAACAAACAATCAATCTTTGGTTTTTGCTTACGTTACCTTCATTTACTTATAACCCGAACACCAGTCCCATCGAACGGGTGAAACACAATACCATATATATAATATACCATATCTACTATGGAGCAGATTATACAATGTACTTATCATATATTAAATAAGATGTCATCTGTAGTATCGAGTGACTGTCTATGATTATATATGACTGTTGATTCAACCGTAATACGGAAAGTCGCTATGAAGGTGAAACCATGAAACAACAGCTACCATACCCCCTCTCAAAGAGGTTCATATAATGTTTTACCTGTATATATCACGGACAACTGATCATAAGGGACACGTTTTAAGCTTCCCTAATTTGGTCTCTATATACAGTACTGACTGCATATCAGAACTACAACAAAGTGAACAAAATATATAACCATAGAAAAGATGGAGGGTTGGGTCAACCGGGGCCACGACTTTTGATAGCCGTTGGAAACGTTAACCTACAGAACGCATGACACACCCCAAACACGTCACCCACTATGGTACACGGTGAGGCTATCTCTATTAATATATGACACCACCCCACCTAAAAGAGACAAATATATAAGGGACCGACCATTTAACTTGAAAGGGGAGGGGGGTATGGAAATTTGTTTTGTTCAGAATTTTTTTTACGGACAATACGAGAGTTAGAATATTTATTTTGTTCCAGAATTCAACATTACGTTATATGACAAAAACTCTGAATCAATTTTTTTTTTTTCCTCCACCAAAATCAGAATTTTTTTTCAGCAACATTGGGAATCATTAACCCCCCCCCCCCCCTCCCCCCCTTCAAGTTAAATGGTCGTTCCCTAATGAAAGAACAACAAATTACAAATACAAAAAAAATGTACACTGAAAACTGAAGATTGAGCAACACCAACACCACTAAAAGTCCGGACCGACATGAACTCAGAGGCACCATATGAGTCTGCTGTTCGAACTTCACCAATTTCACCTAAAGGGCGAAGGAGCTGGGGGCAATTGTCCTCCTCAATGCCACTTTGAAAAGTTGAAGGGTGGCAAAATTAATATTGCCCTCCCTTTTTGGCATTAAATTTAAGGGAAAAAACGTTTGTTTTACTTTAGTATGCTAGCAGATATTGCCAGTTAGCAAATGGTTATAGCGATAAGGGTAAGGGTATGCTTTGAAATCATAGTGACTGTTTATTATTGCTGCACAGTTTTGAGAACTTACCAGACAAATAAGGAATACATTTTTGTACATTTTTCATAAAGATGTACACAGAATGTATTGAGCACCCATTTAAATTATCATATTTATTGAGGTAATAACACATGATTGTCTATGTATGTTTCAAAGTTATATCTTTTTTGTTGAAACGTGTAAATAATTGTAGTGATCTTGTCACATTTTAGTTTATTTTTCATAAAAACGTATGAGGGTACCACTATTTAAAGCCCCATATTTTTTTCTCTGGAAAATATGTCCCGTTGTTTCATATACGGAATGTTAATATGTATATGATCCGTTTGGTATGTTGTTTTTGAATGTTTAATAAAAAGGATAGGTGAAGAAAAAGTTGGGTCCCTTTAATTCATAAAATGAAAATATCTTAATTATTTGACTTATTATTCGGTCTTGTGGTCGATTTTCTATTTATTTCATTATGGACCGGTTAATTTTATTATATGAACATTTTAGCTTAGTAAACAAACATAAGAGAACACCAAAGAGCAAATCAACAATGGACAATCCAGAGAAACTGGCAACATAGGATACACAAGACACAGGACAAGTAAACGTTAGAGAATACCGAAGGGGCAATCAAAAATGGACAATCCAGAGAAACTGGCAACATAGGATTCACAAGACGAAGGCAATAAAATAAAGACACAACACAATGTATGTTGGACACCACGATATACAAATGAAAATAAATAACGTAAATAAGACATGAACCCTCATACAACACAAAAGAGCCAATCAATAATGGACAATCCAGATTTTTAATTTATTTCATTATGGACCGGTTAATTTTATTCTATGAGCATTTTAGCTTAGTAAATAAACATAAGAGAACACCACAGGGCCAATCAAAATGAACACCACCATATGCAAATAAAAATAAATAACGTTAATAAGACATGAGCCCTCCTACAAACAACTGGAGGTAAAGACGAACAGAACATCGTATTGTATTAAATGTTAATGTACATAAGTCTAATTGAAGGTTAATAAAAGAAAAGAACGACAAGAAACAGCCAAAGGAAGATTGAATACAGGTAATATAATTATACATTAGCCAAACAAACAACCAAACTGCTGCACAGACAATCCAACAAATCAGAAGACCGCACATTTTGACGTCAATTTAGGTAATATCATTGTAGATATCCAATTTAGTGCTCGCGATGCGTTCCTGGCATAATCTTCATCAGGGACGATCAAAGCCAAAAGATTGGGAACCCAATAACATTACGAATCAGTTTCTGATGTATGAAAGAATTAAGAATATATCTTATTGACTTCTATAGCAACGAATAGCTTCCATTATTATTACTGCATTTTCAGTTATTGTCGTAGATGAACGTACAGTCAGGTGTTCGTTGTTATTCCAGTCATTCGTCTTTAGGGATGCACCAATTTCGTGGTTAAATGCAGTTTTTAGTGGTGGAAGAAGCCGGAGTATCCGGAGAGAACCACCGACCATAAGCAAGCAACTGGTAAACTTTATCACTTGCAGCTACGAGTCGAGTGCACCCTTTTTGCAATTTACAAAACCCGGCGCGAACCCACGCCGTATTGGTGATATAGGCTTGTATGAGTTGTTAGGTAATCCCACTACCTAACTTATTGAGCCACCCGAGCCCTCATGAGTAAATCACAGAACAGAAATACAATGGCTAAAAGAATAGCTAAAGAACAAGATTGTCCAAAAACACTACATAGAAAATTACGGAATAAGCAACTCGACCCCGGTAAAAACCGGGAATGAAATCCAGAAGGGCAATATTGTTTTTCTTCCACTTATTGAACCAATCGTAACATTAGTCACTGTTATTTATCTGTATTAAAGTTCTGAAGCATTTAAGCGTTAATAAATATAATTTTTGTATGCTTATAAATAAGCACTCATTCTGTTCACGTCTAATAATCACTTGTACTCAATTCATTGAGAGGAAAAATGTAAAAATATTTTTTTTTAATATTTAGAATGATGTAAAATAAATTGAAGCATGAATGCATTCTTTTTATGGTTTACATACCAGAAAGTAAGCAACAGCTAAGAACTGTGATCTGTTGTAAAACAAGGGACCTTAAATTATGTTTTGCTTACCTGGGCGTCTAAGGTGTTGTTAACAGTCAAACAATAAACTATTATGTTATTGGAAAAAAAATAGTACTGTGAAATAATACACGCAGCTACGAGATATTGCAGACTTTAAATATGTGCTGTAGTTTTATTACTCTCAGAGCCGTGCAATAATCAATGTGATATTGCATGGCTTCATGTCACAAATCATTTATATCACGGTGTTCAGAGTTAATCGGTGAAATCACGGTATAAATATTACATATTAATTTGGAATAATAATGGTTAAATACAAATCATTTAATTTGATTTTAATACTGCAGTCTGATTGTCTGATCCGCTTGGGGAACATTTTGGTTATACTCGATAACCTGAGTTGCTATTGTGACGTCACCAACGTATTCATTCGTCAACGACAAACTTAAATAGTCACATGAAATAATCGTAATTAAAATCTAGGAATCATTAAATTTTGTTGTAAAAATTAAATTATAAGGAATATTTGAAATTTTTGGTTTGGAACAGTTTACGCTTTTCATAAACGCTTCGCGGTTTATTAAGCGTAAACTGCACCAAACCAGGTTATATCGTATAACCTGTTCAAAAATGTCAAATATTCCTTAAATGTATAAATGCTTAACTAGATGTTGATTGAATTTCATTATATTATTCAGTTATTTAATGGTTGCGGGTGCAATAGACTGGAATATTTGCCCCGTGGTCGTGGGAATTACCAAAGGGTAAATGTTCCTGTCTATTGCACCTGAAACCATTAAATAACAGATTTATTACCTAATATCATACCAAGAAAGTGTTTTTCTTTATGTCAGCAAAACATTGCCAAGTCCTAATTATTTATATTTATACTGCATACATCTCCTTGGCCTTAAATAAATATAGCATCCTGACACTTTTCCACACAATCATTGATCCATTGATTCAAATGACTTAAGCTAGCATCAACCATATATTCATTATTGTAGAGCTAAACCTGCTGATCATTTCATTAATTGAAAGTGGTTTCTCTATCTTCGAATTACGAATTATTTGATTGGCCAATCGGCAAAACTTAAAGCCAATCAGAAATCGTGTTCAAAGGGTCAACTCGGGTCAGTGCCATAGACGCCACGTGCAGAATATTGCACAGTGCGATTGTTCATCGGGAGTGCAATAGATCGACAGGCCCATTTTAATAGCCAAAAATATATAATACTAAAATTTGACTCAATAAAACAGAAAAATACACTTTATTAGGTAATAATTACAAATATACAATAAAACCTGCTTTAGTGACCACCTCTTTTAAGCAATAATTTGTATTATTACCTAATTGATTTTTTTTCTTGTTTATTAAGTAACTACATATTTTAAGATATTTTTGCGTTTTTTGCTCCCCTGTGATATATTGACGCGTCAATAGTCTTCAGGAGACTATTGCACGACAGACTATTGAACTGACCTTTGAACAATTTCTTCAATGGATAAGAGTATAATTAGATGCATGGTTTGTCAAATCAATTTATGTCACACAACGATGAATATTGACATTTAATAAAACGCAAAAGTGAATCAGACGCTTTATTTACAGACAATAAAAATGGCCATACGATTTGCGTCCGTGGAGGACGAAAAGCTGGATAATATCCTAAATAACAGGGATTCCTCCAACACAAAGAACGTAATTCGCATGGCCACGAATGTTTTAAGGGAATATGCATTCACTATCACCATGATCACTGAAATACAGTTTTGTTTTTGAAGTAGTTCAGAAGGACAGGATAAAAAAAAGTTAAATTTTTCAATATTCCACTTGTTTATTGTTACTAGTATCTAATTCAACAAATAAATCATTTTCATCAGTTTTCTACAATATATGCATGAATATATTTAAGTCATGTCCGATACCTTGCCTGTGTTTAATTATGAAATAAAACAGTTATTTAATGGGTGTGGATGCAATAGACCAAACTAGTTGTCTTTCGGTGCTGGGAATGACCAAGTGTTTTATTGCATTCGGGCGTTGGCCTCATGCAATAGAACACTTGGACATTCCCAGAACCTCAGGACAAATAGTTTGGTTTGCTATACCTTATAATTTTGTCTCTATATAAATGTATTAGGAATAAAAATCTACATTTTTACTGTTTTTAAAAAAAAATTCAAAATCCTTGAATTAGCGTCAACAGTTTTCAGTCTGTTTGACCGGGTCCGATCTGTTGACCGCTTGCCCTACTTTTATTGGTTACTTAAAAGAGCTGCACGCTTATGTCACGTGATTCCCTGTCGTCTGTGTAACGTTTACTAAAAACAAAAATGACGATGGTGTATACTGAACATGAAACAAACAGAAAATTTCATAGTTTTAATATAGTTAATAAACTTGTGATGTAGACAAGAAAAAGAACATTAAAACAGATTTATTAATGAATCATATACTCGGACCCAGTCAATAACTGTATGCTATTGGAATGGCAGAAATACAGGATACAAATTCAAAAATAAAGTATAAGCTGGTCGCGATAAGCCAGTAAAACTAAAAAACAGGAGAAGAAATTAAAATAGAAAGCATTAAATATGATAAAGTATAACAAATCAGTTATTAACTGGTTCCTCCAACAACAGATGTTGTCCTCGGACCCAGTCAATAACTGTATACTATTGCATCCACACCCATTAAATAACTGTATATTATGTGACCTTATGTTCCCCTTCACAGTGCATTTCATATCAATTAAACCTGAATTAAACGACCACCTGTCTTATGTGACCACATTTCACTGTTCCCTTGGAAGGTCACATTAGACAGGTTTGACTGTATATATAAAATAATATACACTACTAAAATAGATTACAACCGCATCTACTTTTTTATTGTAGCTTATTAGGGATTGTTCTTATATTATCAAATTCAAGTCTTTACAAACACTTGTACTATTGGTCTGTTGAGATTGAAACTAATAACAATACGATATTTCCTTCTAGAATGATTGACCAAGCAAAAAGCACGAAACAAAGCAAAGCAAAATAAAACAAACAAACAAATAAACCAAAATTAAAAGCAAAAAAATAAAAATAAATCAATAAAATAAATCAATAAACGAATAAAAAATAAAACATACAAGACTTCCAACCAAATTTACATTGAGGACAATCTAAATTAAAATTTGACACCATAATGTCAGCTAAACCGAAAAATAAGAAACCCACAGATTAAAAGAAAAAGCTATCAATTTATTTTAGATTGAAAAAAATATATATGTATGCACACTTCGACCCCGTAATTGTGATAATAAATTTTGTTGATACAATTCTCATCTTTAGCGTGTTATGTATTGCTTTTAAAAATGACAAATAAATTTGAGTTTGAATTTGAATTTTTGTGCTTAACGCCAATTTCAGCAATATTTCAGCTATATCATGGCGACAAGTTTTAGTGGTGGAGGAAGCCGGAGTACCCGGAGAGAACCACCGACCGTGGGCAAGTAACTGGTAAACTTTATCACTTGTGGCTGTGAGTCGAGTGCACTCTTTATTGTCATTTACAAAGCTGTGCGCGAACCCACGCCGTATTGGTGATAGGCTCGTATGAATTGTTAGATCCAACGACCTAACTCTTTGCGCCACCCTTAAAATGTCAAATAAATTAAAGCACAAAAATAATGTTGTAAATATATTCACGTACATACATTATATTCAAATGTATGTTTTAATACTATTAGGTAGTAAGTAGTATATATCAGTGCTACCGCAAATTACTTTGAAACCTGTCTAACCCGAAACCCCGGATAAAACCAAATCCCGTACATAATATATAAAAAAAGTATTCCAATGTATGAAATCTTTGTCAATTTATCCAATTTAAACCGAACACATGTCTATTACGAACACAAAAGATGATCCCAAAGGCTTTACCGAACATTAATAAAAAGTCTCAATGTTCAAAATATTTCTTAGATTAACCTATCTAAGCCGAAATCCTGTAAATTCCGAACACAAAAGTTGGTCCCAAAGAGGTTCTGTTAAGACAGATTTCACTATGACATTATCATTATTATAACAAAGTCTTAGTTGTACATTTTGTTCCACATGGCGTACATCCACGACACTTCCGGTTGTACTGGCTGGAGGGTCACTTTATAAGTCACATCCGGATAAGATTCTGGACAACAAGCATAAACAATCTCGTTTCTCTCTGCAGTAGCATTAACTAGGTTGTATACAACGTGCTCCTTATACTCTGATAGATTCATCTCCTCCATTCTAAGCTGCAAATCTATTGAATTTCCGGAATAAGTCCATGAGCCGAACTTAAAAGTGCACTCAGTTCCGCCATCGTGTGATGGCTTACAATTGTTCGTCTCTATGCGATTCGCTGGAGCGAGGAAGACACTGCCATCTTTGCTGACTACAGCATTTGGTTCGAAATCATTTTTTGAATGAGGACTGGAATGAGAATGTTCTAAGCATTAGTTAGTATCATGTATGTATTTCATTTCTTATGCTGACATTTTGTTTTGAGGTCTGTTATCAGAAAAAAACTCTCCTACCCTTCCGATTGTCTCCCTTTTATATCTGTGGCTATTAAAACACCCGTCAATAGACACGTCTCAAGCGACTTTATTTACCTACATGAAACAGTGTTAGCAAATTATTCCTGGTCATCACTTAAATCTTAATAATGTTCACTTGACGTTAAATAGCCAATCCATCACGTTTGAAATGACTTTTTAATTTCCAATCAAACAATCATGCTTAAAGTGGAGTTAAAAACCAACCAATCAATTATGTTTAAAATTGACGATAAATACCTCATGTTAAATATGAGGTTGATCATCAATCATGTAAGTGACGCTAAGCACTAATCAATATTAGTGTGATGTTAAAACGATAAGCGATCAATGATCAGTAATATAGCCCAATGCTTTCGCTTAGTTTTGCATACCTGGTTGCTTACGGAACCGACTGTAATTGTACAATGCAATTCACCTGATACAAGTGACTGTTTCCTACGTGATCTAACAATGATGTTGAAATTGTTCAGAAGATCCTGCTTTCGACCACGATGCATCGAATTCCTAGAGAGCTAACGTTATAGAAATCTAATTATTCATATTGATCTAGTTTAAAGGCGGCATCACCATTATCATTAGCATCTGATCAAAACGTTGAAAAATAATGCTTTGTTGTTTATTATATGCTTTTTTGGTTTTGTTTGTTTGTTTACATTGCTACTAATGCAGAAAACGCTGTCATTAAATTTTGAGCATACAATTATTGTGTACAAAATTAATATTGAAACTTCGTAACCATGGTTGATGACGTCATAGACATACAATCTGGATAAGTTAAGCTCATTAAAATAATACGTATTTGACCTACCTGTTGTAAAGTACAATGTCAGGTGTCCATATTTCAGACATCGGCAGCCTCAGATTTTGAGGTTCGTCATTCCAGGTAAATCTTGGGTCAGTCCACTCCAATTCTTGCCAAACATCCATTACAAGCGTTCTAGTATCCTGTATAACAGAGATAAGGGAATGTTCATACGTTTTACTCCGAAGTAAAAGAAAGGCATTCATCATGTAATTTAAATATGAAAAACGACAGAACGCTTGTGTATTGTTCGGAACTATAAAAATAGAGACCACGCGAGTAGCTCTGGCGAATGGACGCTCATTTCAATTAAGACTACTTAAAGCAAGTGTTAATTAGGGGAGATCACTGATGGCCCGTTGCGAGACAAAGTTTTCGAACCGTAAATATCTCAAATTTGTATGTATGGCAACACAATTAATCCATTCAAATGGTGTTACCAGTCCCACCCGTTTTACCTACATGATTTATTATATGTAATTATATTTTGTCCAAAGGTATAACTGAAAACCTCCTCAAGCCTAACGTGAGGTTCAACAGCAGCTATAAAAATATTAATAATGACATTTTAAATCTCTTATTATATATTTAATAAGCCTAGTTACGACAAAAGAGATTTCTATTCACCTCTTATAATACGCCTAGTAACGACAAAAGAGATTTCTATTCACCTCCTATAATACGCCTAGTTACGAAAAAAGAAATTTCTATTCACCTCCTATAATACGCCTAGTTACGACTAAAGAGATTTTTATTCACCTCCTATAATACGCCTAGTTACGGCAAAAAAGATTTCTATTCTCCTCCTATAATACGCCTAGTTACGACAAAAAAGATTTCTATTCACCTCCTATAATACGCCTAGTTACGACAAAAGAGATTTCTATTCACCTCCTATAATACACATAGTTGCGACAAAAGAGATTTCTATTCACATCCTATAATACGCCTAGTTACGACAAAAGAGATTTCTATTCTCCTCCTATAATACGCCTAGTTACGACAAAGAGATTTCTATTCACATCCTATAATACGCCTAGTTACGACAAAAGAGATTTCTATTCACCTCCTATAATACGCCTAGTTACGACAAAAGAGATTTATATTCACCTCCTATAATACGCCTAGTTACGACAAAAGAGATTTCTATTCTCCTCCTATAATACGCCTAGTTACGACAAAAGAGATTTCTATTCACCTCCTATAATACGCCTAGTTACAACAAAAGATAATTAAATTCACCTCCTCTAATACGCCTAGTTACGACAAAAGAGATTTCTATTCACCTCCTATAATACGCCTAGTTACAACAAAAGATAATTCTATTCACCTCCTATAATACGCCTAGTTACGACAAAAGAGATTTCTATTCTCCTCCTATAATACGCCTAGTTACAACAAAAGAGATTTATATTCACCTCCTATAATACGCCTAGTTACGACAAAAGAGATTTCTATTCACCTCCTTTGATACGCCTAGTTACGACTAAAGAGATTTCTATTCACCTCCTATAATACGCCTAGTTACGGCAAAAAATATTTCTATTCTCCTCCTATAATACGCCTAGTTACGACAAAAAAGATTTCTATTCACCTCCTATAATACGCCTAGTTACGACAAAAGAGATTTCTATTCACCTCCTATAATACACCTAGTTGCGACAAAAGAGATTTCTATTCACATCCTATAATACGCCTAGTTACGACAAAGGAGATTTCTATTCTCCTCCTATAATACGCCTAGTTACACCAAAAGAGATTTCTATTCACCTCCTATAATACGCCTAGTTACGACAAAAGAGATTTCTATTCACCTCCTATAATACGCCTAGTTACGACAAAAGAGATTTCTATTCTCCTCCTATAATACGCCTAGTTACGACAAAAGAGATTTCTATTCACCTCCTATAATACGCCTAGTTACAACAACAGAGAATTCAATTCACCTCCTCTAATACGCCTAGTTACGACAAAAGAGATTTCTATTCACCTCCTATAATACGCCTAGCTACAACAAAAGATAATTCTATTCACCTCCTATAATACGCCTAGTTACGACAAAAGAGATTTCTATTCACCTCCTATAATACGCCTAGTTACGACAAAAGAGATTTCTATTCTCCTCCTATAATACGCCTAGTTACAACAAAAGAGATTTATATTCACCTCCTATAATACGCCTAGTTACGATAAAAGAGATTTCTATTCACCTCCTATAATACACCTAGTTACGACAAAAGAGATTTTTATTCTCCTCCTATAATACGCCTAGTTACAACAAAATAGATTTCTATTCACCTCCTATATTACGCCTAATTACGACAAAAGAGATTTATATTCACCTCCTATAATACGCCTAGTTACGACAAAAGAGATTGTTATTCTCCTCCTATAATACGCCTAGTTACGACAAAAGAGATTTTTATTCACCTCCTATAATACGCCTAGTTACGACAAAAGAGATTTATATTCACCTCCTATAATACACCTAGTAACGACAAAAGCGATTTCTATTCACCTCATATAATACGCCTAGTTACGTCAAAAGAGATTTCTATTCACCTCCTATAATACGCCTAGTTACGACAAAAGAGATTTCTATTCACCTCCTATAATGCGCCTAGTTACGACAAAAGAGATTTCTATTCACCTCCTATAATGCGCCTAGTTACGACAAAAGAGATTTTTATTCACCTCCTATAATACGCCTAGTTACGACAAAAGAGATTTCTATTCACCTCTTATAATACACCTAGTTACGACAAAAGAGATTTCTATACATCTCTATTGTCTTTTCTATGAAGTGAATATGCCATTTTTTATCATTCTATGGTACCCCTTCCGTCCCGTTATATTTGACAATAGGCCTATCTAATACGTGGTGCACATAAGTGGAACTTAGTTTCACAGTTGAGTGGAACAACCGTTCTAAATGAGATGTGCACAAGTTGCGTCCATAACTATATCATACGGCTCGCCTTTAATACGGTACGAAAATAAATGTCTCATATGTGAAGAATACCATGGTTTTAGAGCATAAAAAGCATCTTTTATAATCGTAATAATAACTCGGTCCTTATTCATGAATTATCATCGGGTTTGTAGCAAGAGTAACACGATGGGTACCACATGTGGAGCAGGAACTGCTTACCCTTCCGGGGTACTTAAGCCCATCCCCGATTTTTCGTGTGGTTCGTGTTACTCGATCTTTAGTTTTTTGGTTAGTGTTTTGTAGATCAATGTTTGTTCTTTTACTTTCAGTCATTGCATTGACTGTCCTTCGAATTACGGCTTCTGATTACCCATTTGATATCTTCAAACTTTTCGTCAATGATATTAATCTTGACATTACTTACAAATTCAACAATTCTCATCAATGTTAGTCCATGTTTGACGGTGACTGTCGGGTTTTCTTTAGTCCCGGGATAGGCAAACTTGTTATATCTCTTCAAGACACTTTTAATGGCGGCATCTTCTAAGACTTTGACCTTTCCCTTCCCTACAAATTTACATCACTATGACGTTATGCATCATATCAATACATCACTATGATACAAGTCACATAAATAGAGAGAGAGCCGTCGTGGTCGTATGGATTTATAAATGCCTATATAATCAGTGCCTATCACCACGAACGTTGTGAGTTCCAATCTCGCTGATGGCGAGGAGTACTGGATACAACATTATGTGATCAAGTTTGTCAGTGTCTTGTGGCAGTTCGGTGGTTTTCCACGGTTACTCCGGTTTCCTCCACCAATAAAACTGACAGCCACGATATAACTTGGTTGGTTGGTTTTATTGTGCTTAACGCCACTTTCACACAACATTATTTCAGTTATATCGTGGCGGTCAGTTTTATTGGTGGAGGAAACCGGTGAAAACCACCGACCTACCGAAAGTCACTGCCAATTTTTATCGCATAATGTTGTACACCTTGCCCTGGGCGGGAGTCGAACCCACAACATCAGTGGTGATAGGCACAGATTGGACAGGTAATTGCCAATCCAACTACCACCCGATCACGGCCACGACGGTCCCAAAATATTGTTGAAAGCTGCGTTAAACACCATAACAGTAACGCCCTAATTCAGAAATATAGATTATTTTGCTACCATTGGATTACGATATTTCTTCACTCGAGACCATACAATTTTATAAAGTTCGAGCTTTAGCGAGAGTGGAGAAATATTGCAATCCATTGGTAGCAGAAAAAAGAGTATGTTTCTTCTATGACCAACAACGTCAAAAATATTTTTTAAGTTATTAATTTCCGTCGTTAATGAGGTTGAAAGAAAACTGGCGGGTATTCTCATCGAGAACCATCATGGTGATAAACATATTACGAACATTTTATTAGTTGGTGAAACAAGCTAAGAATATTATAAATAAATATACTATTGTGCTTACTGCGAAGAAAATGTATTATCTATTTATGCACAAAATGACATTACTTAATATGATAAAATACAATCATATTGGTTTGAGTAGTTTTCTAAAATAATGTACTATACCTGCAAGTGCGCAAGATACGAAAAGTAACAACAGACACCTCAGCATCATCACAGCAGATTTACAAATTAATGTTTTACAACTGAAGCTGCGCAGTTAGAAATAAATTGCAGTAAATTGATACCTTGTGAGAAATATTCCCATGAATACAACATATGGGGTATGGTAAGGGTTTACAAAACATTTTTTAATATCATCAGTGAGATAATTGCGAATATCTTGCTTAATCATTGTTTTATCAACAGTTGTAAATATATTTCATAATTAATATTCTAATAATAATTAAAAGAAATAATAATAATAATAATACGGCTTTACATAATTTATATAACGATACCATTGCATCCTCTCGTACTTAGCTTTGATAAATAGATAATGAGAAATATTGTGGCAATTTAAGTTCACAGGAAATAATTCATTATTACCAACGTGACAAACGTTCATTTAGCATAATTATATCATCAATCTTAAAATGTCAACCTTGTTTTCAGTTTATTTTTCCTGTTTATGCTTGGCCCTTTTATTGTTGTATACCAGCCTTCCCGAGGGAAACTCGGAACATATAATTACATCGTGCATTTTTTATTTTCTTCTACGTCCGCTCTTCAACCTCTTCGAAAGGTGAATGTTCTCGTGGTTTTAGATGACTCCATTACACATTTCGCCATTGACTGGAAGTAGATTAGTTCCTGGAGTTTCTAGAATGCGACGATTTATGTACGTAAAAAGCCACATGCAGTTGATCTAGCAGAGCGTTGTCGTTAAAATCCTGTCGCAAAGCAAATATTTTCAATTATGTCATTATTTCCTTGTGGTAATCTAAACATCCATACATAAGCCATTCCGGGATCCACCTTTTGTAAACCTATTTACGTTGTCAAGCCATAACGATATCTACTTTATTTATGATTCAAAATTTTGAATATTGATATTATATATCTATTGAACCAAACTAATGGCTAATCCATTAAATCCTTTTAACGACTATGTCCAATCCCATATGAAATATTAATAAAACAAAGGAAATTCCATCAACAAATTTGACATGTATGAAATGTTTGAAGACACCAAAGAGGTAATCAATACCGGTGAGTAGAAGACGGACAGACAATACAAGAGTTCATCAATATCAGTGAGTAGAAGACGGACAGACACCAACGAGTTCATCAATATCTGTGAGTAGAAGACAGACAGACACCAAAGATTTCATCAATATCCTTGAGTAGAAGACAGACAGACAATACAAGAGTTCATCAATATCCGTGAGTAGAAGACAGACAGACAATACAAGAGTTCATCAATATCCGTGAGTAGAAGACAGACAGACAATACAAGAGTTCATCAATATCTGTGAGTAGAAGACAGACAGACAATACAAGAGTTCATCAATATCCGTGAGTAGAAGATAGACAGACAATACAAGAGTTCATCAATATCCTTGAGTAGAAGACGGACAGACAATACAAGAGTTCATCAATATCCGTGAGTAGAAGACAGACAGACAATACAAGAGTTCATCAATATCCGTGAGTATAAGACAGACATACAATACAAGAGTTCATCAATATCCGTGAGTAGAAGACAGACAGACAATACAAGAGTTCATCAATATCCTTGAGTAGAAGACGGACAGACAATACAAGAGTTCATCAATATCCGTGAGTAGAAGACAGACAGACAATACAAGAGTTCATCAATATCTGTGAGTAGAAGACGGACAGACAATACAAGAGTTCATCAATATCTGTGAGTAGAAGACAGACAGACAATACAAGAGTTCATCAATATCTGTGAGTAGAAGACAGAGAGACAATACAAGAGTTCATCAATATCCTTGAGTAGAAGACAGACAGACAATACAAGAGTTCATCAATATCTGTGAGTAGAAGACGGACAGACAATACAAGAGTTCATCAATATCTGTGAGTAGAAGACAGACAGACAATACAAGAGTTCATCAATATCTGTGAGTAGAAGACGGACAGACAATACAAGAGTTCATCAATATCCGTGAGTAGAAGACAGACAGACAATACAAGAGTTCATCAATATCTGTGAGTAGAAGACAGACAGACAATACAAGAGTTCATCAATATCTATGAGTAGAAGTCAGACAGACAATACAAGAGTTCATCAATATCTGTGAGTAGAAGACAGACAGACAATACAAGAGTTCATCAATATCCGTGAGTAGAAGACAGACAGACAAAACAAGAGTTCATCAATATCCTTGAGTAGATGACGGACAGACAATACAAGAGTTCATCAATATCCGTGAGTAGAAGACAGACAGACAATACAAGAGTTCATCAATATCTGTGAGTAGAAGACAGACAGACAATACAAGAGTTCATCAATATCTGTGAGTAGAAGACAGACAGACAATACAAGAGTTCATCAATATCCTTGAGTAGAAGACGGACAGACAATACAAGAGTTCATCAATATCCGTGAGTAGAAGAGAGACAGACAATACAAGAGTTCATCAATATCCGTGAGTAGAAGACAGACAGACAATACAAGAGTTCATCAATATCTGTGAGTAGAAGACAGACAGACAATACAAGAGTTCATCAATATCCGTGAGTAGAAGACAGACAGACAATACAAGAGTTCATCAATATCTGTGAGTAGAAGACAGACAGACAATACAAGAGTTCATCAATATCCGTGAGTAGAAGACAGACAGACAATACAAGAGTTCATCAATATCTGTGAGTAGAAGACAGACAGACAATACAAGAGTTCATCAATATCTGTGAGTAGAAGACAGACAGACAATACAACAGTTCATCAATATCCGTGAGTAGAAGACGGACAGACAATACAAGAGTTCATCAATATCGACGGACAGACAATACAAGAGTTCATCAATATCTGTGAGTAGAAGACGGACAGACAATACAAGAGTTCATCAATATCTGTGAGTAGAAGACAGACAGACAATACAAGAGTTCATCAATATCTGTGAGTAGAAGACAGACAGACAATACAAGAGTTCATCAATATCCGTGAGTAGGAGACGGACAGACAATACAATAGTTCATCAATATCTGTGAGTAGAAGACGGACAGACAATACAAGAGTTCATCAATATCTGTGAGTAGAAGACGGACAGACAATACAAGAGTTCATCAATATCTGTGAGTAGAAGACAGACAGACAATACAAGAGTTCATCAATATCTGTGAGTAGAAGACAGACAGACAATACAAGAGTTCATCAATATCCGTGAGTAGAAGACAGACAGACAATACAAGAGTTCATCAATATCTGTGAGTAGAAGACAGACAGACAATACAAGAGTTCATCAATATCTGTGAGTAGAAGACAGACAGACAATACAAGAGTTCATCAATATCCGTGAGTAGAAGACAGACAGACAATACAAGAGTTCATCAATATCCTTGAGTAGAAGACAGACAGACAATACAAGAGTTCATCAATATCTGTGAGTAGAAGACAGACAGACAATACAAGAGTTCATCAATATATGTGAGTAGAAGACAGACAGACAATACAAGAGTTCATCAATATCTGTGAGTAGAAGACAGACAGACAATACAAGAGTTCATCAATATCTGTGAGTAGAAGACAGACAAACAATACCAACACCAACCCCACTTAAAACCGGGGTAAACTTGCTCTGGAAGGGTAAGTAATTCCTGTTCCACATGTACCACCCGTCGTGTAATCTTCATCGCATATGCTCAAAGTATAGCAGATAGAAAAACTAAATAATTTTGCAATTTAGGAACAAATAAACAAATGGCTACTTATTACACATTTGACATCTTAAAACTGTTTTTTCTCATCCTAGAAACACGTAGTACACACTAAGTTAAATATTTGTATGTGGACTATTAGTCAATAAGAGTATCATTACGAGATATATTTATTATTTACATTTACACCTCCCAAATAATGTAATAATTATCAAAACTTAGGTTCGCAGACACATATGATCTAAGCGATTTTGTTATCTTTTGGGGGCCCTTGGCATACATGCTCCGAAATACTTTAATTCAGTCCCTTTTAACTGGTGTCATTTATTGTTTGTTAACTTGATTACGTCACGAGGCCAAATCGGTGTAATGGATGTGTGCTCGCCTCAAACGAATATGGAAACTATATGGGCTGCTTCTCTGCTAAGCACACGGCATTCAGGAATAAAGGCTGATTGACTCGTAATCAGGATAATGTGTCCGACTTAAGCGACGTGTCACTCTGTCGAAATCCAACTTAGTGTGTTGATCCAATACAAACCGAACATTATCATTATCTCATTGCATTAACTTGTTCTCGGGATGATATTACAGACAAATTGCTCGTTTTGCATTAAATAACAATAAGGGTAATAACAAAATTACCAAACTTCGAGCAATCTTACAAAGGGAAAGTCAAAACTCATAATTATACAAACAGACAAAATCAGCCAACAACCGGAAAACTTAGAAAACCGTAATGACCATGACTTGGTACAGGCATTTCTAAAGAAATGGTGGGTTGAATCAGATTTTAAAGCGCCAAACCTCCCGCTCTTATTACGGTTCAAAGGTTCCGGCTGTCACTATAACAGTATTCAAATACAGGAACAGAATAGGTAAAATTGTTGTCAAAACAGTACTATATTCGGTGACGTAAATGTCAAAAATATTTTCACGTCACACATTGATAAAAAAATATCCTTGACATTTTTCTTGACTTCTTTATCTTTATACATTTTCACTATATGAAAATGCATCGCTTAAAATCGTTTCTGCAGAGACGGAATATATTTCGACAAAATCTTGGTATCGGAATATAAACTTTTTAAGAGATCGAATAAGGCGAATCTTTTTATAGCCCTGGTCCAGTAGCCTGTTTCTCAGATGAAGATGACGTTTCGGGAAATCAGAATAATTGCTACTGGCCCTTGCATAGCGAATCAATTGCGAGATGTAAACACCATATGCAGGAAAAGCTGGTATATTGCTGCACATGTTTGGAAAATTTATCATTTTAAAATTGAAGTAGTCCCGTTTATCATAAATTTTAGTACTGAGTTGACCACTGTCGTCAAATTCGAGGTATAAGTCCAAAAATGATGCGGGCGAAGCTGTATCTATTAGACTTGCTGAATATTGCTCAAATGCTACTAATTTGACCGTGACACATTATCAATCATATGTTCGTGACAAAGCTTAGTGTCTTTGTTTATTTCATTTGTATCTGAAGTATCAAGTGCCATTGCAAGTATCGTGTCACTATTCTACTTACATAATTTGGAACGTTGCATAGTACGTATTGGAATGCCCTACGTCCGCCAACACCGCCACCACCCATTGGCATAGATATAAGTCATAGTCTTTCTTTTGGGATGAACATACCCATTGTGCGCTCGGTAGGTGTCCGAAACGCTTCAGATATACAACTCATTCTTAGACCGGACGCAGAATTAATACCTCGTGTTTGAGGAATGCCACTTTCCTTCAAAGTATGCAACAACCTGCAGCAAATTATGTTGAACTACATAAACAATAGAGAGAATCTAAGGTATAACGAAGAATTGCTAATCCAGAGACAAGCAAATCTGAGAATAAGACACAGAATAAATACCAACAAAACCAAACACACAACAGATAGCAAAAAGAGGAGCAACATGGACCAACCAAAAACCTGGGATGAATCCATATGTACTCGAAGATGTTTTTTTTTACGTTGCAGGGTTAAAGCTTCCAACCATACCTATCCATACCGAAAAAAAATTATAGTCGTGTAGACTTGAATGATAAATGTGTTGAAGCGGATGTACATTCCTAATTAGGGTAATAACAAAATTACGAACTCCGAACAATCTTACAAAGGGAAAGTCAAAACTCATAATGATGAATGTATTAGGGTTTGAAAATCGAGTGATAACAAATTTAAATTTTAAAATAGATTTCACAATATTATCTTACTAAATCGCCCATAAATGTCGGTATTTTTCATCATCGTAATTATCTGTTCCGGTATGCAATCAAATGAAATACAAAATAAAATACCACACTGTACAGTTTCAAAACCCAATCCAAAAATGGTAGCAACAGAGACAGAGTCAATACTCCTAACAAACATATTCATTGAGCTCACTCTTCTGGCTTGCTACAGACACTTCAATATAAATCGACGTGCCCCAAATCTCCCCGTTTAGTGAAATGATACAGTCATGTAAGTGATTTCCATATGTGGGTAAAGTGCCAACCTTCACATATAACTGGGTTTTTCTACACAATTGTATATATATGTATATGTATATCACTAAATCAGCAAGGTCCCGGGTGGCTCAATGAGTTAGGTAGTTGGATTATCTAACAACTCATACAAGCCTATCACCAATACGGCGTGGGTTTGCTCCCGGCTTTGTCAATTACAAAAAGGGTACACTTGACTCACAGCCGCAAGTGATAAATCTTACCAGTTCCTTGCCCATCATCGGTGGTTCTCTCCGGGTACTCCGGCTTCTTCCACCACTAAAACTGGTCGCCATGATATAGCTGATATATTGCTGAAAGTGGCGTTAAGCAACACAAATCATTAAATCTTAATCAGCATAGTGTATGTATTACACACGAATGAACAAGTTGGGATATTTAATAAGTCAAACCATGACCGGTTGCGCTAGCCTTCAGCAATATGTATTTAGCTAAATATTATTATTATCCCCTCGGTTCCTTAAAAGTGTCAAAGCAAAAGAATGGTTAGACCTCTTTACTAGTTTTTTTTACATAATGTCAACGGATTCATGAACCTAGGCGTGTTGTGTTGTGTGGACTATTAGTCCATGATTGTATCATCCGCTCAGTATTCAGCTTCAGCACTGATATGGTTTTGTCTAGATATACATGTATTTATACTGAAACACTACTATGCATAAAGAATGTAATTTATTAAAACTAAGGTCAATCTGATTTGATATTTGATATTTGGTGTTTTAGCGCTACTTTCAGCAATATTTCATTTATATCATTGCGACCAGTTTTAGTGCACCTCGCCATGAGCGGGATTTCAACTTACAATTTAAGTGGTGATAGGCACTGATTGCATAGGTAGTTGTAAATACGTAAGTAAAATTATCTTTTAGGATGGTGCATAAGCACACAGGACGCTGAATATGATAATAGTCACATATTCACCCTGGCGCTACATTTTCCCCGCCATACATTGTATTTCAGTTATGGCGGTCATTTTCATTGGCGCGTTGCCATGCCATTTGAACAGTGTGCATAGTGTTTATGTATGACATTTATTGACATAAAGAAACTTGGAGAATCAGATATTCAGCTAACCTTGTCAATCTGTTTCGTTCCTCTTACAAAAAGGACCTCATAAGACACAAATTTATTTTTGAAACTGATAACTATTTTGAAAAAGAATCATTGCAAAGTTGTTTTTAGTTTAATAATATTTTATTGTACATAAACAATAGGATTGGACAGCAAGCTATACCAACTTATATGAAGTCCTCTCCTTACAAATTATACACATGAATTAATGACAGCAAAACAAAACACAAACAATAGACATTTAAAATGTTGACACTGGAAGAAAGTAAGAAGTACAAGTGAAAAAGGGAAAAATTGCTGACATTAGCCCTCAAATCTTTTTGATTGATTTGTTGTGTTGGTCAGATGCCATTGTTTTATTATTTGTATCTCTACTAGATATACAACTGCACGTTAGTATTGGAGTTAGGGTTAAAGCCTCTTTCAACGATATTTCAGCTATATCGTGGCGGTCAGTTTTATTGGTGGGGGAAACCGGAAAAAACCACCGACCTGCCGAAAGTCACTGACAAATTGTATCACATAATATTATATTGAGTACACCTCGCCATGAGAGGGATTCGAACTCACAGTGTTAGAGGTGAAAGGCACTGATTACATAGGTAGTTGTAAATTCAACTAGCATGCGATCACGACGACGACGGGCCCCGACCAATATGAGCAAGTTAATATACCCCAAAAATGTCAAACACCAATTCATGTCTGTCCGTAAACTATACAATTGAAAAAGAATTATCGAAATATTGTTTTGATCAGTTGTCGTTACTGTATGCTTTATAAATCTACTAGATATATAACAAGTGCCGGGTTATCCAATAGGCTAGTATATGCTGTAGCCTAACGCCCAACCAAGCTTCGGGTCCACCAGCTTGGCCATTCTAGTGTATTTAAAGAATTTGCAATAAGATTACTTCAAGCTATGTAAATGTCGCTAAAATATATCACGGGTAAAAAATAATCAAGGCGGATGAGTTAGAGGGTGGCTCCGTCTGAGGGGACCCACAATTTCATTACCCTAGGGACCACCAAAGGTCCTAATCCGGCCCTGCATATAACTGCAAGTTTGTACGCACTCTGTTATGCAAATAAGAAAAAAACACTAATTTGAGTACATATACATGTATTATGTGCGTTCGTCCGTTCGTGTGTGTATATTACAATGTACTAGTTTGTCATTCTGTTCCAAACTCTGTATAGCCAGGCCAGTTCTGGTTGTACAGGTTGCATGGTAACTGTGTATGTCACATCAGGGTAAGACTCCAGACAACAAGGATAGATAACATCATTTCTTTGTGCTGTGGTATTTACAAGTTTGTATGCAGCGTCTTCCTGGTAATTTGATAAATCCACCTCCTCGTTCATCAGCTTTAAGTCTATTAAATCACCGGGGTAAGTCCATGAACCGAATTTGAAAGAACACTCAGTTCCACCATCTTGTTTAGTCTTACAGTTGTTCGTTTCAAAGCGATTTACAGTCACCAGGTATACATATCCGTCGTTGTTGATCACACCATTTGGTTCGAATGCAGTTTCCGAATTTGGACTAAAAATGATGAAACAAAATGTGTGTCAATATTAGTCAATATTATATAATATAAATATCGTTCAATATTGATTATTCAGCCATTTTGTTTATGTTTGTTTTGTTTGTTTGTTTGATGGTGTTTAACGCCATTTTCAACAACATCTCAGTTATATCGTGGCGGTCAGCTTTATTGGTGGAGGAAACCGGAGGACCCGGAGAAAACCACCAACCTCTCGCAATCCATTTGGTTTAGTTTCCAGACCTATCTTGATTACTTTGCGATAGCGAATGTAATTGCACCATGTAATTCATCTTACTTATTGTTCCAACGTGATCAAGGTCGATGATACACGTGTATGCATGCAAGGGTTGGTTTCGAAAGATCATGCTCCTTATCACATAAGAAGGCATCTATAAGGAGTAATGGAAAAGAGCTATCTTTGCTTTCAGAGAATATTAATGGAGCAATATACTATACAATGTATGTCTACATAAGTTTCACTGAGCTAATACTAAGGAAATAAATCCCCGGATGTTGGTCTAGTACAAAGGCATCACTATCATCTTCCATGTGCTGGAAGATCATTGATTTTGTTTTTGATTGTTGGTGTTTAACGCCACTTTCATCAATATTTCAACTATATCATGGCGACCAGTCTTAGTGATGGAAGAAGCCGGAGAGAACCACCGACCATGGGCAAGCAACTGGTAAGCTTTATCACTTGCGGCTGAGAGTCAAGTGCTCCCTTTTTTGTAATTTACAAAGCCGGCGCGAACCCACGCCGTATTGGTGATAGGCTTGTATGAGTTGTTAGGCAATCCAACTACCTATCTCATTGAGCCACCCGGGCCCTAGGAAGATCATTGATACATACAAACATCTTCCATAATTTATCAAATGATTGGTGTTTTTTCATTATTGTACACTATTTATATTTATTTACCTTATTACTGAGGAAAAAAATGATCTCTTTACATTTCCTAAATAAAATTACAGTCAAACCTGTATGCCCATGCGGTCACCTCTATTAAGCAGTCTCCTGTATTGAAAATGTCACATTTTTCTTGTCCTGACATAGAACATTTCATATGACATGAACCTCTTTTAAGAAGTCACATGTCTCAAAAGACCACTTTTTCTTTGGTCCAAATATGAACACTTAATACAGGTTTGACTATATTGTTTACAATATAAGACCTTCATTATCATAGTTACGTCATAGACATAAGAAATTTTATGTTGTGATCTATTAAGCATTTTATTTGACCTACTTGTTGTACAGGACAATGTCAGGTGTCCATATTACAGACGTTGGTAGCCTCAGACTGTGAGGTTCGCCCTCCCATCTCAACCTTGGGTCATTCCACATTAGGTGTTGCCAAACATCAATGAGAAGTATTTTACCATCCTGTATAATGTATAGGGTTGGTTTATGGTGCTTAACGCCATCTTCGGTAATATTTCAGTTATATCGTGGTGGTCAGTTTTATTGGTGGAGGGAACCTGTGTGCCCGGAAAAAACCATCGACATGCCGCAAGCCACTGACAAACTTTATCACATAATGTTGTATCGAATACACCTCCCCTGGGCGAGATTTGAACTCACAACTTCAGTGGTGATAGATACTGATTGCATAGGTAGTTGTAAATCCAACTACCATACGATCATGGCTACGACGATCCCTTGTAGAAGAGAGGGCTTACGATACAGATTTAATTTATATACAAAGCACAATGAGAGAGTTGTGTATTTTTATTCATATCTTCATTCAAAAGAACGGTGCTTATAGAGGTACCTCGAAGCAGCGAAACTGGTTTCTATTTCTTACCCCGGAATTGCACGTGAAAGTTAACTGGTATCATGAATGTATGCTACGGGTCATTGGTTATTCGGTAATGGGCAGCCTTTTTCGATTATGTATTATAACTCCCCCTCCCTTTTGTGTCAATAAAAATGGTGTCCCTGTCATTAGTATAGCTAACGTGAAGCCGCGATCAAATTAATCTAAGATTTGGGTCCATAAAACCAGCTTATCTCCGCCACTTTTTATGGAAGTACCTGTACCAAACCCGGAAAGTCAGCGATCATGTATATGGCATCGATTTTGTCTCTTTCCACGATTTTTCGGTTGGAATTTGGAACTGTTCCGACTGTGGTTATTTTTGTATTTTTGTATTTTATTATTCAAGAATTAACTTGAGATTGTTATTTTTTATCTTGAGATTGTTATCTTTTACCTTGAGATTGATATTTTTTAATATGAGATTGTTATTTTTTAGCTTGAGATTGCTATGTTATTTTTTTATCTGTGTTTACTTACAAATTCAACAATTCTATTAAGTGTCAGACTATGTTGAACGATGACTGTAGACGTGACGTTTATTCTGGGATGTGCAAGTTTGTTGTACACCATCAAGACATCATGAATTGTAGCATCTTCTAATACTGTAATAAAAACGTAGATATCTAATTTAGTGCGCACGATGCGTTTGTGGGATAACCTTCATCAGGTACGCTCAAAACCGAAAGATTGGAAAGGAAAATAATTTTAAGTTTTGTGAGCAATAAATCCAAGGTGCCTAAACAGGATAGCCAAAATCGGCTCAGGTCACCTATGTCTGGGGGAGGAGAACCTTAGTTTTATTAATAATTACATTATTTAGGAACTGTAAATTTCAGAAATAGAAAAACCGTAGATATCAAATTTAGTGACCTTTCTTAGAAGAAATATGATAAAAAATCTCAAGAGGATGAGGAAGGGTTTTATCACCACAGGGGGTATGATTTTATTGGTGTACATTGGGGTGAGGGTGATAAGAAATCCTTGGGTTTTATCATACAATTTATTATGTGGATTTATTTAACAATTATGACCGCATCGGTGGTGTAATTGTTAGCGTGCTCGCCTCGATTGTGGTAGATCGTCGGTTCGAGCCCCGATCGGGTCAACCCAACGACTATCAAATTGGTATTTGTTGCTTCTCCGCTAAGCACGCAGCATTAAGGAGAGACGACAAAAACTGGTTGGCTCGGAATCAGAATAATGTGTTCGAGTGTTCCTCCATGTCTGTCCGCGGGCTGTTGTTTCAGTGAGTTAGCAATGTAAAACTCCAACAAAGCGTGTTAGTCTAGTGCAACGTGGGACTCATCATCTCATTGCAAATTTACTTGTTCTCGACATGGTATAGTTGATGTTTTAAAATTCTAGATGGAGTGAGTACACATAACAGACTGTACCATGTGACATAGGACATTTAAATATTAAAGGACATCAATAACAATTGACTATCACCTTAATGGTCAGTTAATGAGTAGCATTTTAATATTTAAATGCCTATGTCAAATGGTACAATGAAATATACATTGAAAGCACATGTGTGCTACTTTGTTTTGATGCGTGGCTCTTACACTATTTGTACTCACTCCGTGCAGATTTTTACACTTCAGAAAAAATAATTAACATAGAGACCTAATGGATAACTTTTAAATAATGGACAAACATTTTTGAAATTAATTGTTGGAGTTCGTATATATCATATATTAATGCACATCTAGAAAAAAATGTTGGTTTGAAAACTGGATTTTTAAGTATTTTTTTCTGGAGATTTATAGAAGTGAAACAGACTATATCCACGCGTACGAAAGCCACAACAATTTGTATTCCATTAACAACAATGAATTCACGGTAAAAAGTTATTACTGCGAAAAAAAATTCATTTCTGGGATATAAATAGAATGGGGAGAAAAATGTACTTTTCGATGCGATGATATCCGCTTTGTACTAGACCAACACGCTTAGTTGGATTTGTATAGTACTAGTTGACTGCGACAACAGTCCACAGGTCGACATATCACTCGACTCTACACTTTATACTGATCCCGAAACAACCAGTCGTTCTTTATTTTTACTCCTTAATGTTTCGTATTTAGCGCAAAAGCAACAAATACCAATTTTATCCTGTGGTTTGACCAAACCGGGACTCAATCCTACGATCTACCACACTCGCAGCAAGCATGCTAACTATTATACCACCGATGCTGTTGTTAAACATTACTTGAAAATAAAAAAATAATTTTCATTAAGATTATACTGATGTGAGTAGTTTTCTAAAATAATGTACTATACCTGCTAGTACACAAGGCATGAACAATACACATGGTACGAAGACTAGTAACATACACCTCAGCATCATCACTGTAGTTCTCCAAATGAGTGTTTTAAAATTGAATCTGCACAAATCGTTATATTTTGCAGTGAATCTAACAAGTTTAAAAAAAAAAATATATTCTCATAAAATTATTGTTCTAAAATGTAATTAGCGAATTGTGTGATAAATTGCTGTGAACTTAACATGATGTAATATAAATGTTCCCATGCATATAAGAGGTATGTCAAGGGTCTTTAAAATATTTCCATGACTGCATCATTTCACTGCGAGGAGAATTTGGACCCATAAAGTTATTTAACCCTGCAATTTTCTTTTTATTGAAGTGTCGGTACCAAGTCAAGAAAGTGGGCGTTCATGTATATGTGTGTTAGGAGTATCGATTTTGCCTCTGTTTCTAAGATTTTTCTATAGGATTTTGGGATTGTTTCGACAGTGTGGTTTTTTTTTCAAAATTTATCTCCATATCGGAGATAATTGTGAAAATATTACTTAAACAATATTTTGCATAAAACAATTTTGAATACATTTCCATTCATAACCTATGTAAATAATGAAAAATTCACATCAATTTTAAACCACCAAATCAATGCAGCCCCTCAACGTTACAGTACTTGTCTAGATAAATAGATAATAAGATAAGTAAATAATGGCCATTTAAGTTTTCAAGATATAATGTGTTATTGTCAACTTTATATACTCTCGTTTCAGATAATTATAACTTATTAAATTATAAAGGTCAACATTTTTTTTAATTTGTCATGTTTGTACGTTTTGTTATTCACAAATATATTTGGTGCAGGATGAATTGGTATGTACATTATTTTATTCAAGGTTTAGGGTTATGGTGTTTAACGCCACTTTCAACAATATTTCAGTTATATCGTGATAGTCAGTTTTATTGGTGGAGGAAACCGGAGAAAACCACTGACCTGTCGTAAGTCACTGACAAACTTTATCACATATTGTCGTATCAAGTACACCTCGCAATGAATGGGATTCTAACTCACAACTTTAGTGGTGATAGGCACTGATTGCATAGGTAGTTATAAATCCAACTACGATACGATCACGACCACGACGGCCCTGTATTTTATCCAATAATCGTGTGAAGTTCTTGTAGAAAATGTATAGACTAGGATTCGGAAGCGTCTTCATGTTAGGTTTGCTAAATATTTCGTTTTCTATATAGTGGTTTGTCGACCGTTGCCTTTCTTGTTTGTCCTTTTTATCTTTTTGGTAATGAGTTTGTAAAGATTAGATGGAATAATTACAACTCACTAAATAGTCAGGTGACAAAGTGTGACGTATTAAAAATCTTTAACTCCCTCATTTCATTGTAAAGATAGGATGGTATAATTACCACTCAATAAATAGTCAGGTGACAAAGTGTGACGTATTAAAAATCTTTAACTCCCTCATTTCACTGTAAAGATAGGATGGGATTTTTAATACGTCACACTTTGTCACCTGAGTATTTAGTGAGTTGTATTTATACCATCTAATCTTTGCAAACTCAGTCTAACTTTGATTGACAATGAGGAAGGTCATTTGTTGATCGAAAATGTTGTCAATATATTTTTGGTAACATCTTTATCGGTATCGTTGCACAATCATCTAGACTTCTATATATAATATATATATATATATAACTTTGAGATCCAGTGGGACATATATATAATATTGTTATGTCTCTGCGGATTTGTACTGTCGGCTGAAAGACAGGAACGGATGCTAAATGGAAAAGACAATGGTGTTCTCGGCTTCATTTTAAACTACCTAACTTCATTGGGGTCGAAAGTTGACAAGCTCAAAGACCAATTCCATGAATGTGATAAGACACAGAGTCAAATTCGGGATGAACTGAGTGGATCTTAAGAAGAATGGAGACCTAAGACAAAACGATATAGATATTCTGAAGAAACAACAAGAAAGTAAGATCGCTATTTAAAATTAGAAGTGTGAAGAAATTGTTCCAATCAAGATTTCCTTGATAGCGGGTTGGTGCAAATAAATAAACTACTGAATCAAGGGTTCCTAATGGTTAAGTTGAGGTAATTACTTCGAGTTTTAAGGTCGCCACCATGACTCGGGGGGTCGTCGTGGCCGTGATCGTTTGGTAGTTTGATTTAAACTACATGTGTAATCAGTGTCTATCACCACTAACGTTTTGAGATCGAATCCCACCCAGACGAGGTGTACTCGATACAACATTATGTGATATGCGACAGGTCGATAGTTTTCTCCGGGTACTGCGATTTCTTCCACCAATAAAACGGACAACCACGACATAGCTGATATAACTGAAATATTGTTGAACGTGACGTTAAGCACCATGAAACCAAACCAAACCATGACTTGGTTATGTTTAACCGTTACGGAATATCTGTGTCACAAATGACCACGGACATGTTCCACTTGTCGTAAACACTTTCCAGTCCTTTACTTATTCATGATATCATTGTCTTGGCTTGTCTTTGTAACTAGAGTAACACGATGTGTGTCACCAGTGGAGCAGGAACTGCTTACCCTTCCGGAGTACCTGACTTTATCCCCGGTTTGTAGTGGGGTTCGTGTTGCTTGATTTTTAGTTTTCTATGTAGTGTTTTTTTATCGTTGTTTATCCTTTTGTCCTTTTGTCCTTTTCCTCTTATCCATTGTGCTGTCTTCCCTTCTTCTATTTACGGGTTCTGATTAACCCTCTGGTCTCTTCAAACTCTTCTTGCTGTCTGATTTGTACAAGACCAACACACTTAGTTGGATGTTAATAGAACTAGTCCACTCAAAAAACAGTCCAAATGTTGATTTGTCACTCCACACGACACATTATTATGATTCTAAGGCAAACAGTCTCTGTTGCTCTTTCTTCTTAACGCTGCATAATTAGCGGTGAAGCAACACATACCAATTTTATAGTCTTTGGTGTGAACCGAGCGGATCTCGAACGCTCGAGGCGAGCACGTTTCAAATTACACCACAGATGCGGTTTTCTTGTTAGGAGCAATGCTTTATCTAGGAAATCATGATAGGAACCACAAGTACTGGAATATCGTACCAATTGAGAGATATACTCCAGGTGCAGGTGCTGTTGGAAAGCCTCGCTATTAATCGACAATTTTCATGTTAAATAAATGTTAGAGAATACCGAAAGAGCAATGAAAAAAGAACAATTCAGAGAAACTGGCAACACAGGGTACACAAGACGAGGAAAAACACAGGGTACACAAGACGAGGAAAAACACAGGGTACACAAGACGAGGAAAAACACAGGGTACACAAGACGAGGAAAAACACAGGGTACACAAGACGAGGAAAAACACAGGGTACACAAGACGAGGAAAAACACAGGGTACACAAGACGAGGAAAAACACAGGGTACACAGGACGAGGAAAAACACAGGGTACACAAGACGAGGAAAAACACAGGGTACACAAGACGAAGAAAAACAAAACAAGTTACAACACAATATGTGTTGAACACCACTATGCGCAAACAAACACAAATAACGTAAATAAGACATGTGCCCTGCCACAAACACTGGAGGTAAAGACTAACTAAACATCGTTTAATTTATATGCGTAAATGGTAACGGACATCACAACACGGAACCAACAACTTGAGGACACAGAATAGGACAACACAAAAACTAAAATAAATAGCAACACGGACCCCACCAAAAAACGGTATGATGTCAAACGATTTAGTATCAAATATTGGACAGACGGTGGTATTCGATCACGTGATAACTAATATTGGCAACGCGTACAACCATCACACCGGACACTTTACGGCACCATATGATGGTTTGTACTTCTTCACAGTGTCACTTTTGAAAAGATATAGCGTTAATTTAACTCTTACTATGCTCATTAATAGTAGAACAATATCGAGAGGGCATGCTACCAATTCTACTTCCGGTGCAACAACTGGATCCATGAATGCTGCAGTTTTCTTAAAGAAGGGAGATGTTGATAGAATTATTGGGTCTTCAGTCAATGCAAGAATTCGTTGCGATTGGACCTACTTCACGGGCCATATCATCACCGACAAAATTAAATTTTTATCAAAATAAATGATAAATTATATTAATATGGATGTTAACATTTCATTCTCGGAAGGTAGGGGGAAGGAGGGCATCGGAAACGCTTCATGGTTGTAGCTAGCAATTGTATAATGTGTAGGTACAAACATGTATGTGGACATGTCCAAAGAAGTGTCATCAATCCTTGATGGTTGGTTCAAGGGGAGACAACCCTATGCTGGTTAAAGGTTGTTTTTATTGCTTAGAGGTGTTATGTGGCAGTTATTAACCTGATATGTATCTGGTAATCTATTATTGGTAACAGCAAATACCAATTGTATAGCCTTTGGTTTGACTCGACCGGATATAGAACCCACGATCTATCGCACTCGAGACAGGCACTCCAACTATCACACCACCAATGCGGTTTGTGATGAGAAGAGCTTGAAGATACCAAAGAGGTAAACATAATCCATAGTGATCAGACATGCTTTGTAGTAAACCAACAGGTGAGTGAGTGAGTGAGTGAGTGAGTGAGTGAGTGAGTGAGTGAGTGAGTGAGTGAGTGAGTGAGTGAGTGAGTGAGTGAGTGAGTGAGTGAGTGAGTGAGTGAGTGAGTGAGTGAGTGAGTGAGTGAGTGAGTGAGTGAGTGAGTGAGTGAGTGAGTGAGTGAGTGAGTGAGTGAGTGAGTGAGTGAGTGAGTGAGTGAGTGAGTGAGTGAGTGAGTGAGTGAGTGAGTGAGTGAGTGAGTGAGTGAGTGAGTGAGTGAGTGAGTGAGTGAGTGAGTGAGTGAGTGAGTGAGTGAGTGAGTGAGTGAGTGAGTGAGTGAGTGAGTGAGTGAGTGAGTGAGTGAGTGAGTGAGTGAGTGAGTGAGTGAGTGAGTGAGTGAGTGAGTGAGTGAGTGAGTGAGTGAGTGAGTGAGTGAGTGAGTGAGTGAGTGAGTGAGTGAGTGAGTGAGTGAGTGAGTGAGTGAGTGAGTGAGTGAGTGAGTGAGTGAGTGAGTGAGTGAGTGAGTGAGTGAGTGAGTGAGTGAGTGAGTGAGTGAGTGAGTGAGTGAGTGAGTGAGTGAGTGAGTGAGTGAGTGAGTGAGTGAGTGAGTGAGTGAGTGAGTGAGTGAGTGAGTGAGTGAGTGAGTGAGTGAGTGAGTGAGTGAGTGAGTGAGTGAGTGAGTGAGTGAGTGAGTGAGTGAGTGAGTGAGTGAGTGAGTGAGTGAGTGAGTGAGTGAGTGAGTGAGTGAGTGAGTGAGTGAGTGAGTGAGTGAGTGAGTGAGTGAGTGAGTGAGTGAGTGAGTGAGTGAGTGAGTGAGTGAGTGAGTGAGTGAGTGAGTGAGTGAGTGAGTGAGTGAGTGAGTGAGTGAGTGAGTGAGTGAGTGAGTGAGTGAGTGAGTGAGTGAGTGAGTGAGTGAGTGAGTGAGTGAGTGAGTGAGTGAGTGAGTGAGTGAGTGAGTGAGTGAGTGAGTGAGTGAGTGAGTGAGTGAGTGAGTGAGTGAGTGAGTGAGTGAGTGAGTGAGTGAGTGAGTGAGTGAGTGAGTGAGTGAGTGAGTGAGTGAGTGAGTGAGTGAGTGAGTGAGTGAGTGAGTGAGTGAGTGAGTGAGTGAGTGAGTGAGTGAGTGAGTGAGTGAGTGAGTGAGTGAGTGAGTGAGTGAGTGAGTGAGTGAGTGAGTGAGTGAGTGAGTGAGTGAGTGAGTGAGTGAGTGAGTGAGTGAGTGAGTGAGTGAGTGAGTGAGTGAGTGAGTGAGTGAGTGAGTGAGTGAGTGAGTGAGTGAGTGAGTGAGTGAGTGAGTGAGTGAGTGAGTGAGTGAGTGAGTGAGTGAGTGAGTGAGTGAGTGAGTGAGTGAGTGAGTGAGTGAGTGAGTGAGTGAGTGAGTGAGTGAGTGAGTGAGTGAGTGAGTGAGTGAGTGAGTGAGTGAGTGAGTGAGTGAGTGAGTGAGTGAGTGAGTGAGTGAGTGAGTGAGTGAGTGAGTGAGTGAGTGAGTGAGTGAGTGAGTGAGTGAGTGAGTGAGTGAGTGAGTGAGTGAGTGAGTGAGTGAGTGAGTGAGTGAGTGAGTGAGTGAGTGAGTGAGTGAGTGAGTGAGTGAGTGAGTGAGTGAGTGAGTGAGTGAGTGAGTGAGTGAGTGAGTGAGTGAGTGAGTGAGTGAGTGAGTGAGTGAGTGAGTGAGTGTGTGAGTGAGTGAGTGAGTGAGTGAGTGAGTGAGTGAGTGAGTGAGTGAGTGAGTGAGTGAGTGAGTGAGTGGGTGGGTGGGTGGGTGGGTGGGTGGGTGGGTGGGTGGGTGGGTGGGTGGGTGGGTGGGTGGTGGGTGGGTGGGTGGGTGGGTGGGTGGGTGGGTGGGTGGGTGGTGGGTGGGTGGGTGGGTGGGTGGGTGGGTGGGTGGGTGGGTGGTGGGTGGGTGGGTGGGTGGTGTGGGTGTGAGTGAGTGTGGTGAGTGAGTGAGTGAGTGAGTGAGTGAGTGGTGAGTGAGTGAGTGAGTGAGTGAGTGAGTGAGTGAGTGAGTGAGTGAGTGAGTGAGTGAGTGAGTGAGTGAGTGAGTGAGTGAGTGAGTGAGTGAGTGAGTGAGTGAGTGAGTGAGTGAGTGAGTGAGTGAGTGAGTGAGTGAGTGAGTGAGTGAGTGAGTGAGTGAGTGAGTGATGTGAGTGAGTGAGTGAGTGAGTGAGTGAGTGAGTGAGTGAGTGAGTGAGTGAGTGAGTGTGTGTGTGTGAGTGAGTGAGTGAGTGAGTGAGTGAGTGAGTGAGTGAGTGAGTGAGTGAGTGAGTGAGTGAGTGAGTGAGTGAGTGAGTGAGTGAGTGAGTGAGTGAGTGAGTGAGTGAGTGAGTGAGTGAGTGAGTGAGTGAGTGAGTGAGTGAGTGAGTGAGTGAGTGAGTGAGTGAGTGAGTGAGTGAGTGAGTGAGTGAGTGAGTGAGTGAGTGAGTGAGTGAGTGAGTGAGTGAGTGAGTGAGTGAGTGAGTGAGTGAGTGAGTGAGTGAGTGAGTGAGTGAGTGAGTGAGTGAGTGAGTGAGTGAGTGAGTGAGTGAGTGAGTGAGTGAGTGAGTGAGTGAGTGAGTGAGTGAGTGTGAGTGAGTGAGTGAGTGAGTGAGTGAGTGAGTGAGTGAGTGAGTGAGTGAGTGAGTGAGTGAGTGAGTGAGTGAGTGAGTGAGTGAGTGAGTGAGTGAGTGAGTGAGTGAGTGAGTGAGTGAGTGAGTGAGTGAGTGAGTGAGTGAGTGAGTGAGTGAGTGAGTGAGTGAGTGAGTGAGTGAGTGAGTGAGTGAGTGAGTGAGTGAGTGAGTGAGTGAGTGAGTGAGTGAGTGAGTGAGTGAGTGAGTGAGTGAGTGAGTGAGTGAGTGAGTGAGTGAGTGAGTGAGTGAGTGAGTGAGTGAGTGAGTGAGTGAGTGAGTGAGTGAGTGAGTGAGTGAGTGAGTGAGTGAGTGAGTGAGTGAGTGAGTGAGTGAGTGAGTGAGTGAGTGAGTGAGTGAGTGAGTGAGTGAGTGAGTGAGTGAGTGAGTGAGTGAGTGAGTGAGTGAGTGAGTGAGTGAGTGAGTGAGTGAGTGAGTGAGTGAGTGAGTGAGTGAGTGAGTGAGTGAGTGAGTGAGTGAGTGAGTGAGTGAGTGAGTGAGTGAGTGAGTGAGTGAGTGAGTGAGTGAGTGAGTGAGTGAGTGAGTGAGTGAGTGAGTGAGTGAGTGAGTGAGTGAGTGAGTGAGTGAGTGAGTGAGTGAGTGAGTGAGTGAGTGAGTGAGTGAGTGAGTGAGTGAGTGAGTGAGTGAGTGAGTGAGTGAGTGAGTGAGTGAGTGAGTGAGTGAGTGAGTGAGTGAGTGAGTGAGTGAGTGAGTGAGTGAGTGAGTGTGAGTGAGTGAGTGAGTGAGTGAGTGAGTGAGTGAGTGAGTGAGTGAGTGAGTGAGTGAGTGAGTGAGTGAGTGAGTGAGTGAGTGAGTGAGTGAGTGAGTGAGTGAGTGAGTGAGTGAGTGAGTGAGTGAGTGAGTGAGTGAGTGAGTGAGTGAGTGAGTGAGTGAGTGAGTGAGTGAGTGAGTGAGTGAGTGAGTGAGTGAGTGAGTGAGTGAGTGAGTGAGTGAGTGAGTGAGTGAGTGAGTGAGTGAGTGAGTGAGTGAGTGAGTGAGTGAGTGAGTGAGTGAGTGAGTGAGTGAGTGAGTGAGTGAGTGAGTGAGTGAGTGAGTGAGTGAGTGAGTGAGTGAGTGAGTGAGTGAGTGAGTGAGTGAGTGAGTGAGTGAGTGAGTGAGTGAGTGAGTGAGTGAGTGAGTGAGTGAGTGAGTGAGTGAGTGAGTGAGTGAGTGAGTGAGTGAGTGAGTGAGTGAGTGAGTGAGTGAGTGAGTGAGTGAGTGAGTGAGTGAGTGAGTGAGTGAGTGAGTGAGTGAGTGAGTGAGTGAGTGAGTGAGTGAGTGAGTGAGTGAGTGAGTGAGTGAGTGAGTGAGTGAGTGAGTGAGTGAGTGAGTGAGTGAGTGAGTGAGTGAGTGAGTGAGTGAGTGAGTGAGTGAGTGAGTGAGTGAGTGAGTGAGTGAGTGAGTGAGTGAGTGAGTGAGTGAGTGAGTGAGTGAGTGAGTGAGTGAGTGAGTGAGTGAGTGAGTGAGTGAGTGAGTGAGTGAGTGAGTGAGTGAGTGAGTGAGTGAGTGAGTGAGTGAGTGAGTGAGTGAGTGAGTGAGTGAGTGAGTGAGTGAGTGAGTGAGTGAGTGAGTGAGTGAGTGAGTGAGTGAGTGAGTGAGTGAGTGAGTGAGTGAGTGAGTGAGTGAGTGAGTGAGTGAGTGAGTGAGTGAGTGAGTGAGTGAGTGAGTGAGTGAGTGAGTGAGTGAGTGAGTGAGTGAGTGAGTGAGTGAGTGAGTGAGTGAGTGAGTGAGTGAGTGAGTGAGTGAGTGAGTGAGTGAGTGAGTGAGTGAGTGAGTGAGTGAGTGAGTGAGTGAGTGAGTGAGTGAGTGAGTGAGTGAGTGAGTGAGTGAGTGAGTGAGTGAGTGAGTGAGTGAGTGAGTGAGTGAGTGAGTGAGTGAGTGAGTGAGTGAGTGAGTGAGTGAGTGAGTGAGTGAGTGAGTGAGTGAGTGAGTGAGTGAGTGAGTGAGTGAGTGAGTGAGTGAGTGAGTGAGTGAGTGAGTGAGTGAGTGAGTGAGTGAGTGAGTGAGTGAGTGAGTGAGTGAGTGAGTGAGTGAGTGAGTGAGTGAGTGAGTGAGTGAGTGAGTGAGTGAGTGAGTGAGTGAGTGAGTGAGTGAGTGAGTGAGTGAGTGAGTGAGTGAGTGAGTGAGTGAGTGAGTGAGTGAGTGAGTGAGTGAGTGAGTGAGTGAGTGAGTGAGTGAGTGAGTGAGTGAGTGAGTGAGTGAGTGAGTGAGTGAGTGAGTGAGTGAGTGAGTGAGTGAGTGAGTGAGTGAGTGAGTGAGTGAGTGAGTGAGTGAGTGAGTGAGTGAGTGAGTGAGTGAGTGAGTGAGTGAGTGAGTGAGTGAGTGAGTGAGTGAGTGAGTGAGTGAGTGAGTGAGTGAGTGAGTGAGTGAGTGAGTGAGTGAGTGAGTGAGTGAGTGAGTGAGTGAGTGAGTGAGTGAGTGAGTGAGTGCGTGAGTGCGTGCGTGCGTGCGTGCGTGCGTGCGTGCGTGCGTGCGTGCGTGCGTGCGTGCGTGCGTGCGTGCGTGCGTGCGTGCGTGCGTGCGTGCGTGCGTGCGTGCGTGCGTGCGTGCGTGCGTGCGTGCGTGCGTGCGTGCGTGCGTGCGTGCGTGCGTGCGTGCGTGCGTGCGTGCGTGCGTGCGTGCGTGCGTGCGTGCGTGCGTGCGTGCGTGCGTGCGTGCGTGCGTGCGTGCGTGCGTGCGTGCGTGCGTGCGTGCGTGCGTGCGTGCGTGCGTGCGTGCGTGCGTGCGTGCGTGCGTGCGTGCGTGCGTGCGTGCGTGCGTGCGTGCGTGCGTGCGTGCGTGCGTGCGTGCGTGCGTGCGTGCGTGCGTGCGTGCGTGCGTGCGTGCGTGCGTGCGTGCGTGCGTGCGTGCGTGCGTGCGTGCGTGCGTGCGTGCGTGCGTGCGTGCGTGCGTGCGTGCGTGCGTGCGTGCGTGCGTGCGTGCGTGCGTGCGTGCGTGCGTGCGTGCGTGCGTGCGTGCGTGCGTGCGTGCGTGCGTGCGTGCGTGCGTGCGTGCGTGCGTGCGTGCGTGCGTGCGTGCGTGCGTGCGTGCGTGCGTGCGTGCGTGCGTGCGTGCGTGCGTGCGTGCGTGCGTGCGTGCGTGCGTGCGTGCGTGCGTGCGTGCGTGCGTGCGTGCGTGCGTGCGTGCGTGCGTGCGTGCGTGCGTGCGTGCGTGCGTGCGTGCGTGCGTGCGTGCGTGCGTGCGTGCGTGCGTGCGTGCGTGCGTGCGTGCGTGCGTGCGTGCGTGCGTGCGTGCGTGCGTGCGTGCGTGCGTGCGTGCGTGCGTGCGTGCGTGCGTGCGTGCGTGCGTGCGTGCGTGCGTGCGTGCGTGCGTGCGTGCGTGCGTGAGTGAGTGAGTGAGTGAGTGAGTGAGTGAGTGAGTGAGTGAGTGAGTGAGTGAGTGAGTGAGTGAGTGAGTGAGTGAGTGAGTGAGTGAGTGAGTGAGTGAGTGAGTGAGTGAGTGAGTGAGTGAGTGAGTGAGTGAGTGAGTGAGTGAGTGAGTGAGTGAGTGAGTGAGTGAGTGAGTGAGTGAGTGAGTGAGTGAGTGAGTGAGTGAGTGAGTGAGTGAGTGAGTGAGTGAGTGAGTGAGTGAGTGAGTGAGTGAGTGAGTGAGTGAGTGAGTGAGTGAGTGAGTGAGTGAGTGAGTGAGTGAGTGAGTGAGTGAGTGAGTGAGTGAGTGAGTGAGTGAGTGAGTGAGTGAGTGAGTGAGTGAGTGAGTGAGTGAGTGAGTGAGTGAGTGAGTGAGTGAGTGAGTGAGTGAGTGAGTGAGTGAGTGAGTGAGTGAGTGCGTGCGTGCGTGCGTGCGTGCGTGCGTGCGTGCGTGCGTGCGTGCGTGCGTGCGTGAGTGAGTGAGTGAGTGAGTGAGTGAGTGAGTGAGTGAGTGAGTGAGTGAGTGAGTGAGTGAGTGAGTGAGTGAGTGAGTGAGTGAGTGAGTGAGTGAGTGAGTGAGTGAGTGAGTGAGTGAGTGAGTGAGTGAGTGAGTGAGTGAGTGAGTGAGTGAGTGAGTGAGTGAGTGAGTGAGTGAGTGAGTGAGTGAGTGAGTGAGTGAGTGAGTGAGTGAGTGAGTGAGTGAGTGAGTGAGTGAGTGAGTGAGTGAGTGAGTGAGTGAGTGAGTGAGTGAGTGAGTGAGTGAGTGAGTGAGTGAGTGAGTGAGTGAGTGAGTGAGTGAGTGAGTGAGTGAGTGAGTGAGTGAGTGAGTGAGTTGAGTTGAGTTGAGTTGAGTTGAGTTGAGTGAGTTGAGTGAGTGAGTGAGTGAGTGAGTGAGTGAGTGAGTGAGTGAGTGAGTGAGTGAGTGAGTGAGTGAGTGAGTGAGTGAGTGAGTGAGTGAGTGAGTGAGTGAGTGAGTGAGTGAGTTGAGTGAGTGAGTGAGTGAGTGAGTGAGTGAGTGAGTGAGTGAGTGAGTGAGTGAGTGAGTGAGTGAGTGAGTGAGTGAGTGAGTGAGTGAGTGAGTGAGTGAGTGAGTGAGTGAGTGAGTGAGTGAGTGAGTGAGTGAGCAACTATATCATGATGAGAAGAAGTTAGATTTTGATGACATGATTATGATGTCCGTTTTGTGATACACCACGAACACTCTTTGTTGGATTTTTGTAGTGCTAGCATAACTGAAACAGTCCACGGGTACACATGTTGCTCCATTCGGAAACATTCTGATTCCGAGCCACTCAATCGTTGTTCTTATTCCTTAGTGCTGCGTGCTCAGCGGAGAAGCAACAAATACAATTTTATAGTCTTTGGTGTTTGATCCGACTGGGTCTCGAACCCATGATGTACCGCACTCTAGGCAAATACAATGACCCTGAAACCACAGATCCGGTAATTTTAAATGATTGTTCGCAATGTAATACAGAAGGAAAATATTAATATATTAATTAGTTCCTTTAAAAAAAAATACATTCTATGTCATCAGACAGACAAAAAGTAACCTTCGCAAGCACCTAAGTTCACCTTAGATTTTAATGGGGTACGTGTTGCTCATCTCTCCGGCTTCGTATGTTGTGTTGTGTTTTGTTTTGTTTGTCTACGTGGCCAATGTTGCCAGCGTCTCTGGATTGTCCATTCTTGCTTGGCTTTTCCTTCGGTTTTCTCCAGCGTTTATTAATTATGGAGGGTATGTAGTGTATTTAACGTTTAGCACATTTCTTTAAAAAAAAAGAGAGAAAGAAAACACCATCGATGGAGTATTACCCAAAAACATACTTAAAATCGAGGGCAATACAAATGGTCCTCATGAGAGTCTGGCATTACCTAAATGAGAAAAATAAGATACATTTAAGACGTAACCTTACCATCAGACGGAATACGACAATCTGAAAAACAAAATATATTATTTAGATAAAAACAAGTGTGTTTAATATTCCAAATACAATGAGTAGAAACTATGACGGTTTAATCTTATTATCAGTAGTAGTGAACCAATGACTGGCATGTAATATATAGGTAGATATCTGTGATATACAATGGTCTGTTTAAGCATATTGTTTTTGGTTAAATATAACAAATTGCGATCGGACAGAACTTTTTCTAACTTTCTTTTTGTTTTTGTTTTTTTGTTTTTTGTACTTTGTTTAATTTTAAAGAGAAGCAGAAGCAGACACACATACAGGAAAAAATCCATATGGCATGCATATACAATTTTACTCCCCAAAAAAGACATTTAATTTATAAAACCAACATTATGCAGTACTCTACTGAAATTTAAACACAAAGGACAGTTTCAAATGGCAACCACTTTTTACATATATATTCTTTTTGTGTAGGTAGCTTTTTCTAACTTATAAAGTCTTCACCCGAATACAAAAATGGACAATATATATCAGCATGCTCAAATGAAGTGATATAATATGTATAGAGATAAATAAATACAGAACGATTATATACAAACACATAGGTAGAGACTCTATATCAAAGAAAGCTAAGTCACATTGACGCAGTACTAGTACTGAGTATCTACATGTTTCACCCAATAGGATGACATCAACACGATAGCTATATTAATGCATTAATTTTACATCTGAATTATTCATGGCGAGTTGTACTCGATACAACATTATGTGATAAATATAGATTATAACATAGCATTTTTCATATCATATCCTTTATCAACCCTAGGTCATGATATCAACCCGAGAGCCGATAGGCTCAAGGAATGATATATAAACGAGGGCTAATAATGGGTATGATATAAAAAATGACATGTTGTGATATGTTTATCATATCATATACTGATTTGTACCAAATGTTTAATAATGTTGGCTATAATTAAATACATGTATATAGCTATAGAACAAGAACATTATTATTTTAATATACAAATCCAATAAATGCACGTTTTTCTTAAGCACTTTCAATATCATAAGAGAGAAATTGGTAGTTGATAATTTTATGTGCAAATATTTTATAAAACAGTTGAATCCGCCCTGTCTGTAAACACAGCTTTCTGGAAATTCACGAAGTGAACTTACGGACATTGACGGAAAGGCATGTAATAACATTCCGGAAGCAGTTAATAAACTTGCTTTATCAGCCCGCTTGGACCATTCTTGTGAAAATGGGTGAAATAGATATGACCCCTCTTATTATTCTAAACAAAACTCAAAGTTTTATTACAGGGTAAAACTTTAGCTTTATCAACTACAAGTAAATGCTAAAGTTTGTCAGTGACTTGCAGTTGGTGGTTTTCTCTGAGTACTTCGTTTTCCTCCACCAAATAAAACTGACCACTACTAAAATATTGCTGAAAATGGCATTGCACACCATTACCACAACCTTCCCCTCTAATATGACTTGGATCAAACTATATATACTTACTACTGATTGCCTCATCTAAAGACGAGAAACATACACAAATTACATTAGGAATACACTAGATTCTAGGTTGTTCAGTTAAAGCACACATGGATATTAAACATATATGTCACAATGAGTATGAAGTCTGTGAAGTATGTATTAGTTGGTTATCAAATCGAATTGTTTAGCATCAAATAATGATAAACTCTGACAATGGAAGGGTCATAATTCAGTGCATCGTATTAGGAGGATGATACACCCCTTCCTGGTAAAAGACGAATGAAAGGTTGTCTGACATGACACCAAATGGAAAGTTGTAAAAGGAAGAAAGAAGATAAAACAAACATCTAATTGTGGTCATGATCGTATGGTAGTTGGATTTACAACTACATATGCAATCAGTGCCTATTACCACTAACGTTATGAATTTGAATCCCGCTCATGGCGAGCTGTACTTGATGGACAGAGACTCTTGCCATGGGATCGTATGACAATGGTTTTACAAATACTTTGTGGACACAGACCATTGTCATGGGACCTTATGCCAAGGGGTTTACAAACACTTTCTGGACAGAGACTCTTGCCATGGGACCGTATGACTAGGGTTTTACAAATACTGTGTGGACACAGACCATTGTCATGGGACCGTATGACAAGGGGTTTGCAAACACTTTCTGGACAGAGACTCTTGCCATGGGACCGTATGACAAGCGTTTTACAAACACTTTGTGGACACAGACCATTGCCATGGGACTGTGTGACAAGGGTTTTGCAAACACTTTGAGGACACAGACCATTGTCATGGGACCGTATGACAAGGGGTTTACAGACACTCTCTGGACAGAAACTCTTGGCATGGGACCGTATGACAAGGGTTTTACAAATACTTTGTGGACACAGACCATTGTCATGGGACCGTATGCCAAGGGGTTTGCAAACACTTTCTGGACAGAGACTATTGTCATGGGACCGTATGACAAGGGTTTTACAAATACTTTGTGGACACAGACCATTGTGATGGAATCGTATGACAAGGGGTTTACAAACATTTTCTGGACAGAGACTCTTGTCATGGGACCGTATGGCAAGGGTCTACAAACACTGTGTGAGCGTTGACCCCTTCCTTGTGAATGTGTATGACAATGGAAACACGAACACTATGAAGAGACATACGGTGTTAATGGAATTAATTTTAGAAATAATTCTCCCATGTCATGTTTTATGCTCATTTTAACACGAGGAAGCATTATATTTGGCGATATTTTACACCAAGCGATAGCGATGTATAACATTAAGACAAATATAATGCCTAGCCATGTTAAAATGAGCATAAAACATGACCTTGGAGAATTATTTAGATTCTAATAGGGAATTTAGAGTGATTTGTAAACAATTGCGGCCTTATAGATACGCAATAATTTGGCTATTCCGATTCCCTCCCCGAATGACCATTCCGCATTCTATGATGAATTACAGAAACAGTAATGACTAAATCAGCGAATATAATGTTACCTATGTTAAAACGTTATGCAAACTATGGCTTCAATGAATTATTTTGATTCTAGTCGGAACAGTCTAACGTATATTCTGATGTGGAAGTCGGTAATGGAAATGCATGTAATAACAAACTCCACTAAGCTTCATGTTTTCAGTAGTTTTCCTACATTGATAACTAGACGGTGGTGCAATTAAGTTAATGGAATCGCAACCAACTTCACTGTTCATTATTTCAAACTGATGTCATTATTACATATACATTACAATATAATAAAAATATAGATTTCAAATTTAGTGGTCACGAAGCGTTTCTCCAATAACTTTAGTCCCCATTTTTCAATAAAACACCAGATGCTAAAACAACACAAATAACATTTTCACCACTAGTTAATATGAATTATGAATTGTCGGTAACAAGAACATGTATTTATAAACAAAAATGCATAATGCTTTATTTCAAAATGTTATTATGTGTACTCCAAATCGATTTTTAACAGCAATGCTTTGGTATATTGAGCTAACATTTCACAAACGAATCTCAAACAGGATACTGAAAAAAAGAGTCAACAAACCATAGCAAAAAACGGTAAATTTGGTCAAAATTCGGTGACATTAACGTCAGTATATATTGTGACCACCATGTGCGGCTAACACTGTTCTCCATCCCTTGGCAAGGATCGAATATTATTTGTATTCGTATCTATGGTATCCTTTGTCATTCATGTTACAACGCTTTTCTGAGCTTGTCCAATCGTTGAGGTGGTGATTGGCGTTGGGGGAGCTTCTATCAAACCGTCGCAAAGATGTTCTATGGGGTTCAAGTCTGGAGATTTTGAGGGTCATGGCAATACAGTAATGTTCCTCTGAGCTGGAAATCCACGGTTACCCTTGCTGTATGGAGTCGGCCATTGTCTTGCTGAAATATCTCCCTCTGTCGGAAATTCTCTATATACATGGTATACCAGTAGCAGTGACTGTAGCAGTGACTGTTCGATTACGTAGATGGAATACCCCGATATACAGATCTTGGGTTGGAGTAGCGATGCGTGGCCTACCACTTCTATAGCGCTCTTGAGCTGATCCAGTTTGATTTAATCTCTGCCAATAACGATAAATTGTTGGGCGACTTCAGTTTGATATTGTTCAGCTTAAGGACGACCTATGACGTTTCGTGTAGCAGGCTCCAATCTTACCATAGCGGTATTTCACAGTAGCAATGGTATTTTCCTGTTGTATACCCATGTTTTATACTGCATGAACATAGTTTTCTGCGCGATAACTGGAACCTTCATATTTCAGCTCTTCAAAAATATACTTGACGAATTGCCAAATTGCTCGTTCCGACATTTTGTATTTTAAATACACCTTGTATATCTCATTGCGTAAATATTTAATTATCTAATATTCATTTATTTATTTATTGAAAATAAATTCTGTTTAACAGAGCATATTAATGGTAAATATGATGTATAATTTTGTTTTTCCTACAGAGAGCCGTGATTTTACACTTAGTGATATTGGAAAGATAGAGACAGAGAAGCATGTAGCCGTTTGGCATCCTGTGCCTCCAGCACCACCTCCTCCTAATCCTCATATATGAATTATCCACAATTGTATCAAACTCATTATGTGCAAATTCTTTTCTAACACCTCTTCTTAATCCGCAAACAGATGCCCAATCAATATCACCTTCTCAAAATTGTATTATATAGAAATGCCTACTAACCACCCAATTCATAATCAGGAACCCCATCCTCCGTAATATATCTTACAATAAATATATCCAGAATTTTTTTTCCTTAATGATTAATCTTTATTCCATGATCTGAAAGTTGTATCTCTCAGTTACTGTCACCTGTGCCAATTCTAATATAACAATAGATCTGTAAGAATATATATTAACATTGTTATGAAATGGAATATAAAATGACGGTGAATTTCCGTTTTATTAAAAAGGTATCGTATTCGTGTTGTCGTCGGAACATTTGTGAAACGTAACGGATCTGATTATAAACAACAATTTTATTACTACAGAATATATTCTACGATTCATCAGCAATCCTTTTTATATAACATAATAAAGGGCGAAGCCCTTTTAACGGTAAGCTATGCGATTTTTGGTAATAAGTCATACTCCTACAAAATATATTCATAGCCAAATATCTGTTCACCGGAAGCATGAAATTATAGAACAAAGTGGTATTTAAAAAGAAAATAAAAATTATTTCAATAAGAAATTCACAAATCTGTAACCATTTCAATTCTTCTCAATTGAAATAAGCTTAAAAGAAAATGATATCAATTTAAATAAACTTAACAGAAAATTATAATATCAAAATCGCGTGCTACCATGGCTACCAGAAATGATCGTTTACAGTGTACATGGATGATGTCATTTTTTAGTGTGCACATATGCATTGCATTTTGTCTGCTTCGAAGAGGAAAAATGAAATTGCATGCGCTTCTTGGTCATCCTGTCTCTGAAAACTTTGTGAGCTGGTGTCAAACATTGAAGAACAGCTCTGCATCGTTTTTATTTATACAGGAAACCTATCGATCATCTCCACGATCTCGCAATTTTAAAGTGATTCAAAAATGTGTACATTTCATTTGATTTGAAGTGCATTTGTGTATGATGTCTGGACAACTGATCTCGGATTTTGTCAGGTAAGCCTTTTAACACATTTTCCATGGCAAGGTTAAAAACATTGCAATTTCGTCTGACCCCAACTCCCCTTTTCACTGCCAGGCATGGATTTTGTTTCCCTCTCTTTCACCATTTTTGTTCATGATCTGTGATTGGGGTAGTCCGAGTTTCCTCTGCCGTCGTATTTTTTTTATTCTCGTGACCCTCGATTTATGTCTCTTATTGATTTACTGTGATTTGTGAAATTCTCAAAAATGTCAAATTTTAATTTCCAATCTTCAATCTTTATCGTAATCTCCGTGAATCTTGATTTGGATTTTTTTAAATTTTCTAAGATTCATGACCAGAAACACCCCTTTGATAAGCTTTCGTCTATGGAAAATGTGTTCAAAATGCCTCCCTCTTAATTGTCATTATCATCAATATTATGTTATTAAGCTGTAGAAGCAGTTTATACTGCATTAAATATTTAGAGTCATTGGCGGAAAAACTGAATATCTCCGACATATCAATTTTAGAGTCATTGACGGACAAACTAAAAATCTCCGAACTAACAGTATACAATTGGTTTTGATAGATATTGTTGTTTGTCTTATATTATATTAGTTACTTAGAAAAACACTGATTTAATTGATATAATAATAAATTTATCTATATATTTTGCATACAATATGTTCATTTGGAGCTAATAATTGGAGCAAAAAATTCATAAAATATATTTTGTTATTTGATTTCGTTCAGAATATTTATCTTGTCATAATGTATTATTAAATTGTCAGATTCAAATTAACGATCAATAAAAGTTCTACAAATGATATATTTGTTTTTTTGAAAGGCATCCAATATGAACACTATATTTAGAAAGAAATGATATGGATGTAAATGAACATGACGAACTATCGAACATTACACTTGGACAGAAATTAAAGTAAAGGACTAGCTTGTAGTACGAAAGGATATGGATGCAAATGAACATGAGAAACTATATGGCGACAGCGAGAGCAAGTCGACTCCGTAAGGATGCGCAGTAATCTGGTACTCGTGAACAATATTCGGTCCTAACAAAAGTCGTATCCGATATATCTCGGCCCAAAAAATGTCGACACTATTTTGATGCAATGGATGAGCGTGAAATTGGCAGATAATTTTCAGATTCGCGAGCATGCATGGCCGTGCCTGTTTCATATATCTGAGTTAATATTGTTTAAGAAAAATTATTGGACATCGTCCCAAGGTAGGTAACACCTATTATCATAATTGGATGTGCTATAATCATGAGCCTTGACATTGTAAGACTTTAATAATTGTATGTGTTATAATCATAATGATTTAAATTTTAGATAATGTGGATTTTGCTTCGCTGGCACTACAGGTAGCACTTGTCTCATATTATATTATACTTTATATTGACATGTCCACTTGTAATGCGTTCTTTTATCATTTGTGTCCAAAGTTGTTTTGTTTGTCTTGTCCATTTTGATTGATTTCTTCATTCCATGTGTAATACGCCTTATATTGTCATGTCCACGGTAATGTGTTCTTTCATCCGATATGCCCTATATTGTATTTTGCAATTACATTCGGATTGCTTTCTTAATCCGATATGCCTTACGCTTTATGATATCATGTCTACTCGGGATGTGTTCTTTTATCCAAGGTGCCCTATGTTTTATCTTTTCCTATCCATTCGGAATGCTTTCTCCCATCCGATGTATCATATGCTTTACATTATCAGGACAACCTGTGATGTGTTCTTTTGTCCTATGTGTCTCATGTTTTACCTTGTCTTGTCCATTGGCATTGCTTTTTCATCCGATTTTTATATCTTTTATTTTGTCATGTCCACTCAGGTTGTGTCCTTTAAACCCATGTGTCTTATGTGTTATTTTGTCTTTGGCCATTCGGATACCATTCTCCATCCGATGTGTCATATGATTTATATTTTCATGTCAACCAGTGATGTCTTCTGTCATCTTGTTTTATTTTGTCTTGTCGTTTACGATTGCTTTCCCCCATCCGATGTGTCATATTTTTTATATTGTCATATCCACTTGGAATTTGGTCTTTTATCCTATGTGTCCGAAGTTTATTTTTTGTCTTCCCCATTCGGATTATGTTCCTCTACCCGATGTATCGTATGCTTTATATTGCCATGCCCACCCGGTATGTGTTATTTTATCCTATGTGTCTTTTCCAATTTGACTCTTTTCTTCATCCGATGTGTCATAGGCTTTATATTTTCATTCTATCAAGGATGTGTTCTTTTATCGTATGCTTTCTTTTGTCTGTTTCATTCGTAATGATTTCCCCCTTCCGATGTGTCATATACCTCATGATGTCATTTCCACCGGAATGTGTTCCTTTATCCTATGTGTCATATGTTTTACATTGTATTTTGGATTGCGTTCCTTCATTAGATATGGCATTAGCTTTCTATTGTCAGGTCCACCCGGGATATGTTTTTTATCCTGTGTGGATTATGTTTTATTTTGTCGTTTCGATTCGGAATGCTTTTTACCATCCGATTTGTCATATGCTTTATATTGTCATCTCCACCTGTGATGTGACCTTTCATGCAATGGTTCCTGGGTTTTATTTTATCTTGTGCAGTCGGATCGCGTTCCCCATCCGGTGTGTCATATGTTTTATATTGTCATGTACACCTTATGTTTTATTTTATCCCACGTGTTCTATGTTTTACTTTACGTTGTCTATTCGGATTGCTATCTTCATCCGATGTGTCATTATGTGTCATCATGTCATGTCCATCAGGGATATGTTATTTTATTCCATGTAATATGTTTTCAGATTTTTCTGTCCATCCTCTGACCTGTAGAGTTGATTCAACCAGACGGGCAAAATGTACAATCACAATTTGCACAAAATCAGATGTTGTGATACGCTACGCCCCCACCAAATCCCCGTAACATCTGACAATTCCAGTTAGATACCATGACCAGATGAACTCACGATGAGCCGATGAAAAAGCAAATGGAACAATCTCAACAAACCCTTTCCCGCTGTTTTAATATGTTGTTTAGCGTATTCATATATTAAAGTTCACCTTGCTATGACCTCCAATCAGATTCTGCAACAAAATCGTTGTACCTTTACCTAAACATGTGTCTAAGTGTAGTGTATTGTCTTCATTTACATCCATACAATTTCTTACTACAAGCTGTTCGTTTACTTAAATTTGTGTCTAAGTTCAATGTTCGATAGTGTCTCATGTTCATTTACACCCATATCCTTTCTTACTACAAACTGTTCCTTTACTTAAATTTGTGTCTAAGTGTAATGGTCGATAGTCCTTCATTTTCATTTACACCCATATACTTTCCTACTGCAAGTTGTTCCTTTACCTCCCTCTGTGGCGTAGTGTAATGTTCGATTGTGTCTTGTGATCATCTACACCCATATCCTTTCTTACTACAAGCTGTTCCTTTACTTTAATGTGTGTCTAAGTGTAATGTTAGATAGTGTCCTATGTTCATTTACATCCATATTCTTTCTTAATACAAGTTATTCCTTTGCTAGTGTAATGTTCGATAGCGTCTCATGTTCATTTACACCCATATCCTTTCTTACTACACACTGTTCCTTTTCTTAAATTTGTGTCTAAGTGTAATGGTCGATAGTCTTTCATTTTCATCTACACCCATATAATTTCTTACTGCAAGTTGTTCCTTTACCTCAATTTGTGGCGTAGTGTAATGTTCGATAGTCTTTCATTTTCATTTACACCCATATACTTTCTTACTGCAAGCTGCTCCCTTACCTCAATTGTAGCGTAGTGTAATGTTCAATAGTCCTTTATCTTCATTTACATCCATGTCCGTTCTTACTAAAAGCTGTTTATTAGCTTGAATTTGTGTCTTAGTGTAATGTTCGATAGTGTCTTGTGATCATCTACACCCATATCATTTCTTACTACCAGCTGTTCCTTCAGCCTAATTTGTGTCTTAGTATAATGTTCGATAGTGTCTCGTGTTCATTTACATCCATATCCTTCATTACTACAAGCTGTTCCTTTACTTTAATGTGTGTCTAAGTGTAATGTTCGATAGCGCCTTGTGTTCATTTACATCCATATCCTTTATTACTACAAGCTGTTCCTTTACTTTAATTTGTGTCTCAGTGTAATGGTAGATAGTGTCCTATGTGCATTTACATCCATATCCTTTCTTACTACAAGTTGTTCCTTTACTAGTGTAATGTTAGGTAGTGCCTAATGTTCCTTTACATCCATATCATTTCTTCCTACAAACTGACCCTTTACTTTAATTTCTTTCTGAGTGTACCATTCGATAGTGTCTTCTGTTCATTTACATCAATGTCATTTCCTATTACAATCTGTTCCTTTACTTTATTTTTTGTCGAAATGTAATGTTTGATAGTCCTTAGTCCTCATTTACATCCATATCTGTTCTTACTACAAGCTGTTTCTTTACTTGAAATGTTGTCTTCGTGTAATGTTCGATAGTGTCTTGTGTTCATTTAGATCCGTATCATTTCTTACTACAACCTATTCCTTTACCTTAATTTGTGTCTAAGTGTAATGTTAGATAGTGTCTGATGTTTATGTACACCCATATCCTTTCATACTACTAGCTGTTCCTTTACCTTAATTTGTATCTAAGTGTAATGTTAGATAGTCTCTTATATTGATTTACATCCATATCCTTTCTTACTATAAGTTGTTCCTTTACTAGTGTAACGTTAGATAGTGTCCTATGTTCATTTACATGCATATCCTGTCTTACTACAAGCTGGTCCTTTACTATTGTAACGTTAGTTAGTCTCTCGTGTTCATTTACATGCATATTCTTTATTACTACAAGCTGTTCCTTTACTTTAATTTGTGTCTAAGTCTAAAGTTAAATAGTCTCTGATATTCATTTACATGCATATCCTTTATTACTATAAGCTGTTCCTTTACTTTATTTTGTGTATAAGTGTAATGTTAGACAGTCTCTCATGTTCATTTACATGCATATCCTTTATCACTACAAGCTGTTCCTTTACTTTAATGTGTGTCTAGGTGTAATGTTCGATAGTCTCTTATGTGCATTTATATCCGTATCCTTTCTTACTACAAACTGGTCCTTTACTTTAATTTGTGTCTAAGTGTAACGTTAGGTAATCTCTTATGTGCATTTACATGCATATCCGTTATTACTACAAGCTGTTCCTTTACTTTAATTTGTATCTAGGTGTAATGTTAGATAGTCTCTCATGTTCATTTACATGCATATCCTTTATCACTACAAGCTGTTCCTTTACTTTAATTTGTGTCTAGGTGTAATGTTAGATAGTCTCTTATGTGCATTTACATGCATATCCTTTATTACTACAAACTGTTCCTTTACTTTAATTTGTGTCTAAGTGTAGTGTTAGATAGTCTCTTATATGCATTTACATGCATATCCTTTATCACTACAAGCTGTTCCTTTACTTTAATTTGTGTCTAGGTGTAATGTTAGATAGTCTCTTATGTGCATTTACATGCATATCCTTTATCACTACAAGCTGTTCCTTTACTTTAATTTGTGTCTATGTGTAGTGTTAGATAGTCTCTTATGTGCATTTACATGCATATCCTTTATCACTACAAGCTGTTCCTTTACTTTAATTTGTGTCTAAGTGTAATGTTAGATAGTCTCTTATGTGCATTTACATGCATATCCTTTATCACTACAACCTGTTCCTTTACTTTAGTTTGTGTCTAAGTGTACTGTTAGATAGTCTCTTATTTTCATTTACATCCGTATTCTTTCTTACTACACGTTGTATTGTTATTGTATCCCTATTTGTTATATTTAGCAAATAAATATATGCTTAAGCTAAGCTAAACTAGTGTATTGTTAGATAGTCTCTCATGTTCATTAACATCCATATGCTTTCTTACTACAACCTGGTCCTTTGTTTTAGTTTGTTTCTAAGTGTACTATTTGATAGTGTCTTCTGTTCATCTACATCAATGTTATTTCCTATTACAGCCTGTTCACTTTGGTTTAATTTGTGTCTAAGTGTAATGTTTGGTAGTCCCTCATGTTTATTTACATCAATGTTATTTCCTATTACAACCTGTTCACTTTGGTTTAATTTGTGTCTAAGTGTAATGTTTGGTAGTCCCTCATGTTTATTTACATCAATGTTATTTCCTATTACAACCTGTTCACTTTGGTTTAATTTGTGTCTAAGTGTAATGTTTGGTAGTCCCTTATGTTCATTTACATCAATGTTATTTCCTATTACAACCTGTTCCTTTGGTTTAATTTGTGTCTAAGTGTAATGTTTGGTAGTCCCTCATGTTTATTTACATCAATGTTATTTCCTTTTACAACCTGTTCCCTTTGCTTTAATGTGCTTCTAAGTGTAATGTTTGGTAGTCCCTTATGTTCATTTACATCAAAGTTATTTCCTATTACAACCTGTTCCTTTACTTTAATTTGTGTCTAAGTGTAATGTTTGGTAGTCCCTCATGTTCATTTACATCAATGTTATTTCCTTTTACAACCTGTTCCCTTTGCTTTAATGTGCTTCTAAGTGTAATGTTTGGTAGTCCCTTATGTTCATTTACATCAAAGTTATTTCCTATTACAACCTGTTCCTTTACTTTAATTTGTGTCTAAGTGTAATGTTTGGTAGTCCCTCATGTTCATTTACATCAATGTTATTTCCTATTACAACCTGTTCCTTTGGTTTAATTTGTGTCTAAGTGTAATGTTTGGTAGTCCCTCATGTTCATTTACATCAATGTTATTTCCTATTACAACCTGTTCCCTTTGCTTTAATGTGTTTCTAAGTGTAATGTTTGGTAGTCCCTTATGTTCATTTACATTAATGTTATTTCCTATTACAACCTGTTCCTTTACTTTAATTTGTGTCTAAGTGTAATGTTTGGTAGTCCCTCACGTTCATTTACATCAATGTTATTTCCTATTAAAACCTGTTCCTTTGGTTTAATTTGTGTCTAAGCGTAATGTTTGGTAGTCCCTCATGTTTATTTACATCAATGTTATTTCCTTTTACAACCTGTTCCCTTTGCTTTAATGTGTTTCTAAGTGTAATGTTTGGTAGTCCCCCATGTTCATTTACATCAATGTTATTTTCTATTACAACCTGTTCCTTTGGTTTAATTTGTGTCTAAGTGTAATGTTTGGTATTCCCTCGTGTTCATTTACATCAATGTTATTTCCTGTTACAACCTGTTCCTTTGGTTTAATTTGTGTCTAAGTGTAATGTTTGGTAGTCCCTCATGTTCATTTACATCAATGTTATTTCCTATTACAACCTGTTCCCTTTGCTTTAATGTGTTTCTAAGTGTAATGTTTTGAAGTCCCTCATGTTCATTTACATCAATGTTATTTCCTATTACAACCTGGTCCTTTACTTTAATTTGTGTCTAAGTGTAATGTTTGGTAGTCCCTCATGTTCATTTACATCAATGTTATTTCCTTTTACAACCTGTTCCCTTTGCTTTAATGTGTTTCTAAGTGTAATGTTTGGTAGTCCCTCATGTTCATTTACATATTACTTCTTACTAAATATAGTGCCCATATTGAGCGTCATTTCAGAAACCAAATATTTGATTTGTAGATCTTTTATTGATCGCAAATTTGAATCTGACAATTTAATTATACTTTATGACTGTATAACAAATCTGAGCGAAGTCAAATGAAAAATATATTTTATGATTTTGCTTACTCCAATTAATAGCTTCAAATGAACATATTATATAAATAATATATAAATAATTTTATTATTATATCAATTAAATTAATGTTTTGCTATGTAACCAATATACCAAAAGAAAACAACAATTTCTATCAAAACCAATGTTATTTTTTTAGTTCGGAGATTTTTAGATTGTCCGTCAATGACACAAAATATTTAATGCAGCATAAACTGCTTCTACAGCTTAATAACATATTATTTTTTTATAATAAGGATTGCTGATGAACCATAGAATATAATCTGTAGTAATAACATGTGTTGCTTGCCATCATATCCGTTACGTTTCACAAATATTCCGACGACAACATGAGCACGATACCTTATTAATAAAACTGAAATTCCCCATCATTTTAAATTAAATTTCATGACTATGTTAATATACTTTTTCCATATCAATTGTTATATTATAATTGGTACAGGTAACAGAAACAGGGAGAAACAACTTTCTTCTTAATTATGTTTTATTGAATCATACTACCATTTAACTTTGGTAAATTATCTGCAGATCGTAGAACAAAGATTACTCATTTAGGAAATAAATCATGGATATATTTATTGCAAGATATATTATGAAAAATTGGTTGCTGATTTTGCATTGGATGGTTAAAAGGCAATTCTATGTAATACAATTGTGAGGAGGTGATATTGATTGGGGTTCTGTTTGCGGTTTAAGAAGAGGTGTTAGAGAAGAGTGTGCACTTAATGAGTTTGATACAATCATGGATAATTTATACAGGAGGATTAGGAGGAGGTGGTGGTGGAGGCACAGGAAGAAAAATAGCTACAGGTTTCTCTGTCTTTATCTTTTCAATGGTAAGTGGACCTTTCTCTGTAAGAAAAACAAAAATTATACCATCACATTTACCATTAATATACATGTAGTCTGCAAAGAATAAAGAAACGCATAAATCCGATTCATTTTTAATATCAAGTTGACAATAAATAAATGAATATTAAATAATTAAATATTTAAGCAATGAGTATATGTGTGCTGAAAATACAAAATGTCGGTAGGAGCAATCTGGCAATTCGTCAAGTGTATTTTTGAAGACGTGCAAAATTAAGGTTGCAGTCTTCACGCAGAACAATCTGTTCATGCAGTACAAACCTTGTGTATGAAAAAGGGAATTATCATTGCTACTGTGAAATACCGCTATGCTAAGATTGGACCCTGCTGCATGAAACGTCATCGGCCTTCATTAGTCTGGACAATATCAAACTCAAGTCGTCCGATTATTGAACGTTCATCAGAGAGCACAAGTTCACGCCTTTGGCGGGGATTAAATCAAACTGGATCAGCTCAAGAGCGCTCTATAAGTGGTAGGCCACACATCACTACTCCAGCCCAAGATCAGTATATCCGGGAATTCCATTTACGTAATCGCTACAGTCACTGCTACAGCCACTGCTGCTGGTTTGTCATGTTTACCGATAATTTGCGGAGATGTTTCAGCAGGACAAGGCCCGACCCCATACAGCAAGGGAAACCGTGGATTTCCATCTCAGAACAACATTACTGTATTGCCATGACCTTCAAAGACGAACTTGATTAACACGTCCGCTAAAACCAAACACCACCTCAACGATTGGGCATGTTCAGACAAGCGTTACAATATGAATGGATAAGGATACCACAGATCCGAACAAAAGAAAATCGATCCATTTGATCCATTCAAAGGAAATGCAGAGCAGTGTTAACCGCACATGTTGGTCACAATATATACTGACGTTAATGTCACCGAAAATTGACTCAATTTCTCGTTTTTGACTTTTTGTTTGTTCAATCTTTGTTCAGTATCCTGTTTGAGGTTCGTGTATGACATGTTAGCTCAATATAACAAAGCAGTGCTGTCAAAAACAATTTGAAGTAAACCGAATATTTTTTTTTTTAAACATTATGCGCTTCTTTTTACACATGCATGTTCTTCTTACTAACAATTAATAATTCATAATTTGTATATATTGCCTATTGCTGAAAATTGTATTTCTGTGTCTTACCATCTTGTGTTTTATTGAAAAATGGGAACTAAAGTTATTCCATCTCTGTGCTGGAATATTAAATATATTATAGCTTCTACCTCTCCATTAATCAATTTATTGGTGAATGTCGTTCACGTCATACTCTAAGTCTTATTATTGAGGATACACATGTCGTATGACCAAGATAGTCGTTAATAAAATAAAAACAGAGAGTGTTAGGGTTTTGACATATCCTTATTGTTACATGTAGATCTCTCCACAGTTTGAATTAATATTTCATATTAAAATGCTGTCTTTGTACATTCCGATAAAGATATGCACTAATTGGTGGAGTAGTACTAACGTAAACCTAAGACGAGAGACGCTAAGCACAAATGAAACACAGAGCGTTAGCTGGGAATTGTATCAGTCTAAATTGCTCCATTAATATCTTAATAACACATTTCTCTGACATCACATTATTTTTCACAGTGGATTATTTTTAAGAATCTACAGTATATTCTTTTGTTCCTGCGTATATCAATTTTAACCTTTTACTATTTTAGGCTTAACAACGCGTTGAATATATTTTGGTGCTTTCGGATGCAAAACCCGTACGAGGCACTTTAAAATCTACTGTGAGTTTCAAACCTTCCATCTATTTTTCCCTTCTATCCAAGCCTTTGACTACGGTGATCACATTATTATATTGTATAATTAATATATATAACTCTTGATAATAGGCTTAACAAAAATACCAACACCTTGTTTATATAAGCAATTGATTACTATATGCTAGGCACGATACAAGTATTTCAAATCCGGTATAACTTATGCCCACAACTAACGACTACGTGAATATATTCTCGCAAAACAAAAAACAAGAAACGACCCCACGGAAATAATTTCAAATCAGACAGAGAATAGGTAACATTTGGGACACTTGATAGACCTTGAAATGTCTAAGTATAAACTAGAATCAAAAGGACGTATTGTAGTAAAATGTAATGGTTTTATTTTTGTGAATTGTAGTCTTATTAAAAGTGTAAAAATATAAAATGTAAACACTTTTCCAGATGGAAATGTATTATGTAAGCGAATACACTCTAATGTGTGGATGCTTAGAAATAATCAACTCGACTCTTACGAATCTCCTTGATTATTTTTAAGAATCTACAGTTGGAGTGTATTCTCCATTACGTATTTATTGTTCTTGTTTTCCTTTGCATTTGAGGGATATGCTTCTGTTAAATACTGCAATGCTAGTTTTTTATTTGGAACTTCTATAATATTGTGTCTAGGTTTCTGAAAGATATTTTGCTGATGTTATCAATAAGTTTCGACAATATCTCCGTGTTAATTGTTGAACATAATGAATTTGCTAAAAAAAAAGGATCCCCTATAATATAATTATACAATCTCTATACCAATACTGTGTTGATGAACTTTTTACTGTTACGAGATACATAATTATTCATAATCTGTGTATGGTTTTGCTATTGTTGTTACCATATATAACTGGTGAGATATCTTATATGTTACAATATGCACTCTTCCTAAAATTTGGTAGCTTGTATTCTCTAGCGTAATGTTTAAAGCTTTCAATTTACTAATCGGAGTTACTTGAATTGAACAATGCACTATAATGTTGGTTCATGAACTTGTATCAATTTTGCAGTCATGATTGTGAAATCACAAATAAGCGTCTTCAGAGGTTGTAACGGACACAAATATCATCTATACTCTGTGAAAAATATTACATAAAGTCAAATCTGGCTATGTCGAACTCTAAAGAACCACACATATCACTTCGAGTTAAAGAGTATTCTATTAATCAGAGTTACCTCATAAATTTCGTATACCTACTACATTTGGATATGTATCCTAAGTCGATGTATAGATGGATACGAATTACCCAAGTTCAAAATAACGAGGTTTTCTGTATAATTAACATCATTTGTAAATGTATACGTATATCATTGTTATCATGGCTACATACCTATTCCATCCTTATACACGACGGTGTCATATATGAACACCTTAGAATCACTTGGTTACGAAGTTTATTCTTCTTTTTCCAAGTTTGTGAGGACCAATAGTTTGTGATATTTGTTTGATTTTAAGCTACAACTGCTGTTCTTTTATGTATCTGCATTTCACATTTTAATGAATATTTTTACCTTTCGTCATTACCGTCAAAATGAACAATTATATTTAATTCTACTTACCGCAAGAACCTGAAATGTTAAAAATAAAACAATACTAGAAGAACATTCAATATATTACAGCTTTCTCAAATCAAATATTTTAAGTATATACTAAGTAGTGGAGTGGTACTATCGTGGAAATACTTCCTATAAGACGTGATACATTAAAAACAAAAGAAGCACAGAGTATGAGGTAAGAATTGTATCAGTCTAAATTTGTCCTTGATATTTATTGTTCGTGTTTTCTTGTGAAAGTTTGGGTGGGCTTCTGTTCAATACTGTAATAATACTTTTCGATTGCAATGTCTATAATGTTGTGTCTTCGTTTACAGGTTGGTATTTTTCTCCGGGTCCTCCGGTTTCCTCCAATAATAAAACTGACCGCCACGAAATAGCTGAAATATTGGTGTAAGTGGCGTTAAACACCACCAAAGGAACAAAACAAACAATATGAAAGACATTTTGCTGATGTTATCAATGAGATTCGACAATATCTCCGTGTTCATTGTTGAATATAAAGAATTTGCTGAAAAAAAGTATCCACTAAAATAGAATTATACAATCTTTACACCAATGTTGTGTAGATAAACTTGTTTACTGTTACGAGATAGATAATTATTCATAATCTGTGTATGGTTTTGCTTTTGTTGTTACCATATAGAACTGGTGAGATATCTTATATGTTACAATATGCACTCTTCTTAAAATTTGGCACCTTATATTCTCTAGCGCAATTTGAAAGCTGTCAATTTACTAATCGGAGTTACTTGAATTGAACAATGAACTATAATGTTGGTTCATGAACTTGTATCAATTTGTAGTCATGATAGTGGGATCACAAATAAACGTATTCAGAGGTTGTAACGGACACAAATAACATCCATACTCGGTGAAAAATATTACATAAAGTCAAACCTGGCTATGTCGAACTCTAAAGAACCACACATATCACTTCGAGTTAAAGAGTATTCTAGTAATCAGAGTTACCTCATAAATATCTTATACCTGCTACATTTAGATCTTTATCTTAAGTCGATGTATCCATGGATACGAATTACCCGAGTTCAAAATAACGAGGTTTTCTGTATAATTAACATCATTTGGAAATGTATACGTATATCATTGTTATCATGGCTATATACATATTCCATCCTTATACACGACGGGTGTCATATATGAACCAGAGGGCATTCACACCTTAGAATCACTTGGTTACAAAGTCTATTCTTCTTTGTCCAAGTTAGTGAGGACCAATAGTTTGTGATATTTGTTTGATTTGAAGCTACAACTGCTGTTCTTTTATGTATCTGCATTTCACATCTTAATGAATATTTTTACCTTTCGTCTTTACCGTCAAATTGAGCAATTATATTTAAGTCTACTTACTGGGAAGTACTGAAATGTTAAAAATAAGATTATACTAGAAGAACGTTCAATCTATTACAGCTTTCGCAAATCAAATATATAAAGTATATACTAAGTAGTGGAGTGGTACTATTGTGGAAATACTTCCAATAGGACGAGATACGTTAAAGACAAAAGAAGCACAGAGCATGAGGTAGTAAGAATTGTATCAGTCTAAATTTTTCCTTGATATTTATTGTTCGTCTTTTCTTGTGATTGTTTAGGGTGGGCTTCTGTTCCATAATGTAATAATACTTTTTCGATTGCAATGTCTATAATGTTGTGTCTCGACTGACAGGTCGAAGTTGCTCTCCGGGACCTCCGGTTTCCTCCAACAATAAAACTGACCGCCACGAAATAGTTGAAATATTGGTGTAAGTGGCGTTAAACACCATCAAAGGAACAAAACAAACAATCTGAGAGACATTTTGCTGATGCTATCAATAAGATTCGACAATATCTCCGTGTTCATTGTTGAATATAAAGAATTTGCTGAAAAAAACGAATCCACTAAAATAGAATTATACAATATTTACACCAATGCTGTGTAGATAAACTTTTTACTGTTACGAGATAAATAATTATTCATAATCTGTGTATGGTTTTGATATTGTTGTTACAATATAGAACTGGTGAGATATCTTATATTTAACAATATGCACTCTTCTTAAAATTTGGCTGCTTATATTCTCTTGCGTAATTTTTAAAGCTGTCAATTTACTAATCGAAGTTACTTGAATTGAACAATGAACTATAATGTTGGTTCATGAACTTGTATCAATTTTGTAGTCATGATTGTGAAATCACAAATAAACGTGTTCAGAGGTTGTAACGGACACACATGTCAGCCATACACTGAAAAATATCACATACAGTCAAACCTGGCTATGTCGAACGCTATAGAACCTCACATATCACTTCGAGCTAAAGTATATTCTAGTAATCAGAGTTACCTCATAAATATCTTATACCTGCTACATTTGGATCTCTATCTTAAGTCGATGTATCCATGGATACGAATTACCCGAGTTCAAAATAACGAGGTTTTCTGTATAATTAACATCATTTGCAAATGTATACGTATATCATTGTTATCATGGCTACAAGCATATTCCATCCTTATACACGACGGGTGTCATATATGAACCAGCAGGCAATGACCCCTTAGAATCACTTGGTTACGAAGTTTATTCTTCTTTGTCGAAATTTGTGAGGACCAATAGTTTGTGATATTTGTTTGATTTTAGGCTACAACTGCTGTTCTTTTATGTATCTGCATTTCACATTTTGATGAATATTTTTACCTTTCGTCATTACCGTCAAAATGAACAATTATATTTAATTCTACTTACTGTGGCCACCTGAAATGTTAAAAATAAAACCATACTAGAAGAACATTCAATATATTACAGCTTTCTCAAATCAAATATATTAAGTATATACTAAGTAGTGGAGTGGTACTATTGTGGAAATACTTCCAATAGGACGAGATACGTTAAAGACAAAAGAAGCACAGAGCATGAGGTAGTAAGAATTGTATCAGTCTAAATTTATCCTTGATATTTATGGTTCGTCTTTTCTTGTGATTGTTTAGGGTGGGCTTCTGTTCCATAATGTAATAATACTTTTTCGATTGCAATGTCTATAATGTTGTGTCTCGACTGACAGGTCGAAGTTGCTCTCCGGGACCTCCGGTTTCCTCCAACAATAAAACTGACCGCCACGAAATAGCTGAAATATTGGTGTAAGTGGCGTTAAACACCATCAAAGGAACAAAACAAACAATCTGAGAGACATTTTGCTGATGCTATCAATAAGATTCGACAATATCTCCGTGTTCATTGTTGAATATAAAGAATTTGCTGAAAAAAACGGATCCACTAAAATAGAATTATACAATATTTACACCAATGCTGTGTAGATAAACTTTTTACTGTTACGAGATAAATAATTATTCATAATCTGTGTATGGTTTTGATATTGTTGTTACAATATAGAACTGGTGAGATATCTTATATTTAACAATATGCACTCTTCTTAAAATTTGGCTGCTTATATTCTCTTGCGTAATTTTTAAAGCTGTCAATTTACTAATCGCAGTTACTTGAATTGAACAATGAACTATAATGTTGGTTCATGAACTTGTATCAATTTTGTAGTCATGATTGTGAAATCACAAATAAACGTGTTCAGAGGTTGTAACGGACACACATGTCAGCCATACACTGAAAAATATCACATACAGTCATACCTGGCTATGTCGAACGCTAAAGAACCACACATATCACTTCGAGCTAAAGTATATTCTAGTAATCAGAGTTACCTCATAAATATCTTATACCTGCTACATTTGGATCTCTATCTTAAGTCGATGTATCAATGGATACGAATTACCCGAGTTCACAATAACGAGGTTTTCTGTATAATTAACATCATTTGCAAATGTATACGTATATCATTGTTATCATGGCTACAAACATATTCCATCCTTATACACGACGGGTGTCATATATGAACCAGCAGGCAATGACCCCTTAGAATCACTTGGTTACGAAGTTTATTCTTCTTTGTCGAAATTTGTGAGGACCAATAGTTTGTGATATTTGTTTGATTTTAGGCTACAACTGCTGTTCTTTTATGTATCTGCATTTCACATTTTGATGAATATTTTTACCTTTCGTCATTACCGTCAAAATGAACAATTATATTTAATTCTACTTACTGTGGCGACCTGAAATGTTAAAAATAAAACCATACTAGAAGAACATTCAATATATTACAGCTTTCTCAAATCAAATATATTAAGTATATACTAAGTAGTGGAGTGGTACTATCGTGGAAATACTTCCTATACGACGTGATACATTAAAAACAAAAGAAGCACAGAGTATGAGGTAAGATTTGTATCAGTCTAAATTTGTCCTTGATATTTATTGTTCGTGTTTTCTTGTGAAAGTTTGGGGTGGGCTTCTGTTCAATACTGTAATAATACTTTTTCGATTGCAATGTCTATAATGTTGTGTCTTCGTTTACAGGTTGGTATTTTTCTCCGGGTCCTCCGGTTTCCTCCAATAATAAAACTGACCGCCACGAAATAGCTGAAATATTGGTGTAATGGGCGTTAAACACCATCAAAGGAACAAAACAAACAATCTGAGAGACATTTTGCTGATGCTATCAATAAGATTCGACAATATCTCCGTGTTCATTGTTGAATATAAAGAATTTGCTGAAAAAAACGGATCCACTAAAATAGAATTATACAATATTTACACCAATGCTGTGTAGATAAACTTTTTACTGTTACGAGATAAATAATTATTCATAATCTGTGTATGGTTTTGATATTGTTGTTACAATATAGAACTGGTGAGATATCTTATATTTAACAATATGCACTCTTCTTAAAATTTGGCTGCTTATATTCTCTTGCGTAATTTTTAAAGCTGTCAATTTACTAATCGAAGTTACTTGAATTGAACAATGAACTATAATGTTGGTTCATGAACTTGTATCAATTTTGTAGTCATGATTGTGAAATCACAAATAAACGTGTTCAGAGGTGGTAACGGACACACATGTCAGCCATACACTGAAAAATATCACATACAGTCATACCTGGCTATGTCGAACGCTAAAGAACCACACATATCACTTCGAGCTAAAGTATATTCTAGTAATCAGAGTTACCTCATAAATATCTTATACCTGCTACATTTGGATCTCTATCTTAAGTCGATGTATCAATGGATACGAATTACCCGAGTTCAAAATAACGAGGTTTTCTGTATAATTAACATCATTTGCAAATGTATACGTATATCATTGTTATCATGGCTACAAACATATTCCATCCTTATACACGACGGGTGTCATATATGAACCAGCAGGCAATGACCCCTTAGAATCACTTGGTTACGAAGTTTATTCTTCTTTGTCGAAATTTGTGAGGACCAATAGTTTGTGATATTTGTTTGATTTTAGGCTACAACTGCTGTTCTTTTATGTATCTGCATTTCACATTTTGATGAATATTTTTACCTTTCGTCATTACCGTCAAAATGAACAATTATATTTAATTCTACTTACTGTGGCGACCTGAAATGTTAAAAATAAAACCATACTAGAAGAACATTCAATATATTACAGCTTTCTCAAATCAAATATATTAAGTATATACTAAGTAGTGAAGTGGTACTATCGTGGAAATACTTCCTATACGACGTGATACATTAAAAACAAAACAAGCACAGAGTATGAGGTAAGATTTGTATCAGTCTAAATTTGTCCTTGATATTTATTGTTCGTGTTTTCTTGCGAAAGTTTGGGGTGGGCTTCTGTTCAATACTGTAATAATACTTTTTCGATTGCAATGTCTATAATGTTGTGTCTTCGTTTACAGGTTGGTATTTTTCTCCGGGTCCTCCGGTTTCCTCCAATAATAAAACTGACCGCCACGAAATAGCTGAAATATTGGTGTAATGGGCGTTAAACACCATCAAAGGAACAAAACAAACAATCTGAGAGACATTTTGCTGATGCTATCAATAAGATTCGACAATATCTCCGTGTTCATTGTTGAATATAAAGAATTTGCTGAAAAAAACGGATCCACTAAAATAGAATTATACAATATTTACACCAATGCTGTGTAGATAAACTTTTTACTGTTACGAGATAAATAATTATTCATAATCTGTGTATGGTTTTGATATTGTTGTTACAATATAGAACTGGTGAGATATCTTATATTTAACAATATGCACTCTTCTTAAAATTTGGCTGCTTATATTCTCTTGCGTAATTTTTAAAGCTGTCAATTTACTAATCGAAGTTACTTGAATTGAACAATGAACTATAATGTTGGTTCATGAACTTGTATCAATTTTGTAGTCATGATTGTGAAATCACAAATAAACGTGTTCAGAGGTGGTAACGGACACACATGTCAGCCATACACTGAAAAATATCACATACAGTCATACCTGGCTATGTCGAACGCTAAAGAACCACACATATCACTTCGAGCTAAAGTATATTCTAGTAATCAGAGTTACCTCATAAATATCTTATACCTGCTACATTTGGATCTCTATCTTAAGTCGATGTATCAATGGATACGAATTACCCGAGTTCAAAATAACGAGGTTTTCTGTATAATTAACATCATTTGCAAATGTATACGTATATCATTGTTATCATGGCTACAAACATATTCCATCCTTATACACGACGGGTGTCATATATGAACCAGCAGGCAATGACCCCTTAGAATCACTTGGTTACGAAGTTTATTCTTCTTTGTCGAAATTTGTGAGGACCAATAGTTTGTGATATTTGTTTGATTTTAGGCTACAACTGCTGTTCTTTTATGTATCTGCATTTCACATTTTGATGAATATGTTTACCTTTCGTCATTACCGTCAAAATGAACAATTATATTTAATTCTACTTACTGTGGCGACCTGAAATGTTAAAAATAAAACCATACTAGAAGAACATTCAATATATTACAGCTTTCTCAAATCAAATATATTAAGTATATACTAAGTAGTGGAGTGGTACTATCGTGGAAATACTTCCTATACGACGTGATACATTAAAAACAAAAGAAGCACAGAGTATGAGGTAAGATTTGTATCAGTCTAAATTTGTCCTTGATATTTATTGTTCGTGTTTTCTTGTGAAAGTTTGGGGTGGGCTTCTGTTCAATACTGTAATAATACTTTTTCGATTGCAATGTCTATAATGTTGTGTCTTCGTTTACAGGTTGGTATTTTTCTCCGGGTCCTCCGGTTTCCTCCAATAATAAAACTGACCGCCACGAAATAGCTGAAATATTGGTGTAAGTGGCGTTAAACACCACCAAAGGAACAAAACAAACAATATGAAAGACATTTTGCTGATGTTATCAATGAGATTCGACAATATCTCCGTGTTCATTGTTGAATATAAAGAATTTGCTGAAAAAAAGTATCCACTAAAATAGAATTATACAATCTTTACACCAATGTTGTGTAGATAAACTTGTTTACTGTTACGAGATAGATAATTATTCATAATCTGTGTATGGTTTTGCTCTTGTTGTTACCATATATAACTGGTGAGATATCTTATATGTTACAATATGCACTCTTCTTAAAATTTGGTAGCTTATATTCTCTAGCGTAATTTGAAAGCTGTCAATTTACTAATCGGAGTTACTTGAATTGAACAATGAACTATAATGTTGGTTCATGAACTTGTATCAATTTTGTAGTCATGATAGTGGGATCACAAATAAACGTATTAAGAGGTTGTAACGGACACAAATAACATCCATACTCTGTGAAAAATATTACATAAAGTCAAACCTGGCTATGTCGAACTCTAAAGAACCACACATATCACTTCGAGTTAAAGAGTATTCTAGTAATCAGAGTTACCTCATAAATATCTTATACCTGCTACATTTAGATCTTTATCTTAAGTCGATGTATCCATGGATACGAATTACCCGAGTTCAAAATAACGAGGTTTTCTGTACAATTAACATCATTTGGAAATGTATACGTATATCATTGTTATCATGGCTACATACATATTCCATCCTTATACACGACGGGTGTCATATATGAACCAGAGGGCATTCACACCTTAGAATCACTTGGTTACAAAGTCTATTCTTCTTTGTCCAAGTTAGTGAGGACCAATAGTTTGTGATATTTGTTTGATTTGAAGCTACAACTGCTGTTCTTTTATGTATCTGCATTTCACATTTTAATGAATATTTTTACCTTTCGTCTTTACCGTCAAAATGAACAATTATATTTAAGTCTACTTACTGAAGTTTTCTGAAATGATAAAAATAAAATCATACTAGAAGAACATTCAATATATTACAGCTTTCGCAAATCAAATATATCAAGCATATACTAAGTAGTGGAGTGGTACTATTGTGGAAATACTTCCAATAGGACGAGATACGTTAAAGACAAAAGAAGCACAGAGCATGAGGTAAGAATTTTTTAAGTCTAAATTTTCCCTTGATATTTATGGTTCGTGTTTCTAGTGAATGTTTGGGTTGGGCTTCTGTTCAATACTGTAATAATACTTTTGCGATTGCAATGTCTATAATTTTGTGTCTCTGCTGACAGGTCGGTGTTTTTTTTTCCGGGTCTTACGGTTTCCTCCAACAATAAAACTGCCCGCCACGATATAACTGAAATATTGGTGTAAGTGGCGCTAAACACCATCAAAGGAACAAAACAAACAATCTGAAAGACATGTTGCTGGTGCTATCAATGAGATTCGACAATATCTCCGTGTTCATTGTTGAATATAAAGAATTTACTGAAAAAAAGTATCCACTAAAATAGAATTATACAATCTTTACACTAATGCTGTGTAGATAAACTTGCTTACTGTTACGAGATAGATAATTATTCATAATCTGTGTATGGTTTTGCTTTTGTTGTTACCATATAGAACTGGTGAGATTTTAAGCTACAGCTGCTGTTCTTTTATGTATCTGTATTTCACATTTTAATGAATAATTTTACCTTTCGTCTTTACCGTAAAATTGAAATATTATATTTTAGTCTACTTACCGTAAATATCTGAAATGTTAAAAATAAAATCATACTAGAAGAACATTCAATATATTACAGCTTTCGCAAATCAAATATATAAAGTATATTCTAAGTAGTGGAGTGGTACTATTTTGGAAATACTTCCAATAGGACGAGATACGTTAAAGACAAAAGAAGCACAGAGCATGAGGTAGGAATTTTATCGGTTTAAATTGTTCATTGATATTTATTGCTCGTGTTTTCTTGTGAATGTTTGGGGTGGGTTTCTGTAAGTGGCGTTAACACCATCAAAGGAACAAAACAAACAATCTGAAAAACATTTTGCTGATGTTATCAATAAGATTCGACAATATCTCCGTGTTCGTTGTAGAATTTAAAGAATTTGGTGAAATTTTATATAATAAAGCTTAGCATTATAACATTTAGTATATTACATCTTTCACGTCCAGAATATTTCTAAAACATTGCTAGATGGACGTAAAACAATAATCTATCAATGAATCAATCTATTGATAGGTTCCGGTTATTGATGTTCTTCATACTCAAATTGTTACTATTCATAACACAAGTGGCGTTCAAGCAATATCAACCAGAGAGAGTGTTAGCAAGGGAATTGAACAATCAAAACTTCTTTTTATAGTCCCATAAAACTGTATTGTTCTAGTGTATATTTGAGATGTATATCTGTTCAATACTTAAATGTTGCATTTTATCAAATAACGAAGTCACACATAACATAAAAAAATCATCCTCGATTGTTGAAAGACACATTGCTGGAGTTGTCAATGAACAATGAACAATGAACTACATTGTTGGTTCATGCACTTGTTTGAATGTTGTAATCATGATTGTGAAACGCAAAGAAACGTGTTCAGATTTGTAAATGTATACGTATATAATTGTTTTTCATGGTTACACACATATAACGTTCTTATACACAACCGGTGTCATGCATGAATCATGTGTTATTGATATATCAGAAGTATCCATTCATTTACTCTCTATTCCTCTTTGTCTTTAAGCTTTATCTGGTATCATATTTCCCCACCTCTAATTGATATTTTAACTTTGTGCCATTAAATTAAGATTAAAGAAGTAAATATAAGTCTACTTACAGGAAGTCCGTCTCCGTGCTGGAATATTAAAAATAGCATCTCAATATATTACAGCCTCTACGACTCAATTATATCAATTCATTGGTCAATGTCGTTCACGTCATACTCTATGTCTTATTATTGAGGTAACACATGGCGTATGAAGACGATAGAAGTTAATAAAGCAAAACAGAGTGTAAAGGTTTTTAACTATCCTATTGTATGCACGTAGATCCCTCCACAGGTGTTTCAATTAATATTGTGGCGTTGGAGCAATATGAACGTTAATACATAACCAGTCAGAGTGTTAGGAAGGGAATTGAACTATCAAAACTTCTTTATATAGTCCCATAAAACTGAATTGTTCTAGTGTATATTTGAGATGTTTATCTGTTCAATACTTAAATGTTGCATTTTATCAAATAACGAAATCACACCTAACATAAAAAAAATCATCATCGATTGTTGAAAGACATATTGATGGAGTTGTCAATTTGATTGCCAGATCTTCTCTTTCCCCTAATTGATGTATACAGTATTCGTGGAACAAATTCTCTCCCATGAAAAGCCAAACTGTATCATATTTACACCGTTGTTGTGTATATCATCGTCGTACTGTTTTCTTGTACTTAATTATTCATATAAATCCACTTTATATACGAATGATGTTTTCTGATTGGGTGATAAAAGGGGTATTGTTTTATCACTTCTTAGTTTTTTTCCCCTCTAGCATCCCATCGCTGGGGCATTTGTCCTTTGGAATTCCGTATAGTGTCTACGTCTCAAGTATATCAATTTATTGGATAATGTCGTTCACGTCCTACTATAATTGAGGAAATACATGTCGTATGACCAGGATAGACGCTAATTAAAACAAAAACAGGCAGGGTTAGGGTTTTTACCTATTCTAATTTTTACATGTAGATCTCTCCACAGGTGTTTGAATTAATATTTCATATTAAAATGCCGTCATTGTACATACTGGTAATGATTTTCACTTTATTGTGGAGTGTTACTATTGCGGACATACTTTCCCGTAGGACGAGAAAGGTAAAATAAAAAAAAAGAAACACAGAGCGCTAGATAGGAATATGGTCTAAAATTGTCTATGTTTATTCCTCTATATTTATTATTCGCATTCTGTTGTGAATTTTTGGGATGTGCTTGTGTTCAATACATGAATTAATAGAAACAAGTAGATACTATATGTCACATGCATATACGATGGATATCACGTAAGAACAATCAAAACATCTTTATATAGTCCCATCAAACTGTATTGTTCTAGTGTATATTCTCCCTCGTGAAAAGCAAAAATGTACCATATTTACGCCATTGTTGTGTATTTCATCCTGTTACTGTTTTCTTGTATTTAATTATTGATGTAAATCCACCTTATATATGAATGATGTCTTCTGATTGGTTGATACAAGAGGCATTGCTTTACCACTTCTTAGTTTTTTTCCCTCTAACACCCCATCGCAGGGGTATTTGTCCTTTGTAATTCCGCATTGTGTCTACGACTCAATTATGTCAATTTATTGGTCAATGTCGTTCATGTTATACTCTAGGTTTTAGTATTGAGGAAACACATGTCGTAGGAACAAGATAGACGGCAATAAAGCAACACCACCGAGTGTTAGGGTTTTTACCTATCATAATACCTACATGTAGATCCCTACACAGGTGTCTGAATTAATATTTCATATTAAATGCTGTCTTTGTACATACCGGTAATGATTTTCACTTCGTTGTGGAGTGTTACTATTGCGAACATACTTCCCGTAGGACGAGAAACGTAAAATAAAAAGAAACACAGAGCGCTAGATAGGAATACGGTCAGTCTAAAATGTTCTATGTGTATTCCTCTATATTTAATGTTCGCGTTCTGTTGTGCATTTTTGGGATGTGCTTATGTTCAATACATGAATTAATAGAAACAAGTAGGTACTATATGTTACATGCATATACGACGGATATCATGTAAGGGGCAGAAGGTACTGACCCTTTAAAGGCACCTGATCCCCCTTTATTATTCTTTAACACAGTTTTTAATTCCCATGTTTTGTAATTTTTGTTTCATGTTAAGATTTTTCTGGTGTCATAATTCCTCCTCTAATAGACATGTTATCTCTCTGCCATTGTATTCAGATTTAAGAAGTAAATTTAAGCATACATACCGCAATACTCAATCGTATCTTGAATATGACCGGTTGAATGATCTTCTGTAATGTTAGATATCAAATATTAGTGCAAGAAGATTCAGTATAGAACATCTTTCATGATTCAACTATATCAATTTATAAGATAATGGTTGACTTCATACTCTAGATGTTACCTGACATAGAAACAACAATAATATTAATAAAAATCATAGCACGAAGAATCACGTTGTGTTAAATTTAGGATGTATACTATGCAAACCTCTCAATATGGATGATGAAAAAAATATTGTTCGTGTTTTCAAGTGCATTTGTGGGACGTGCTTCTGTTCAATACTGAAATATTATGTTTTCATTTGCAATTTCTATAATATTGTGTCTCGGCTTCTGAAAGAAATTTTGCTGCTGTCACAATTTAAACTCCACAATATAGCAGTGTATATTATTGATTATAAAGAAATTGCTGACAAAGCTGATCCCCATAAATTATAATTATAAAATCTTTACACCAATACTGTGTAGATGAACTTTTTAATCTTACGAGATAAATAATTATTCATAATCTATATATGGTTTTGATATTGTTGTTACCAAATATAACTGGTGATATCTCGTATTTGTTACAATACACACTTTCCTGGACAACAGGTATATTCTTTAAGTTAAATATTAAAGCTATACATTTACTAATCAGAGTTACTTGAATTGTGAAATCACAAAGAAACGTGTTCAGAGGTTGTGACAGACACAGTGAACATCGACACTGTGTGATGAAATAATAAAAACATAAAGTCAAACTGGCCATGTCGAACTACAACGAACCAAACATTTCACTTCGAGTCATCTGAGTTACCTTATTAATATATTCTGTGGTCCGTGTTATGATGTCTGTTACGATTTCAGCATAAAAATGATGTTACATTCGTCTGTTCCTCCAGTTGTTATTAAGAAGGCTTATTTGCGGTATTTGTATTTGTGTGCATATAGTTGTGTCCAGCACATGTGTGTTCGTGTTGTTTTTTCTTTTGTGTACTATATGTTGCCAGTTTCTCTGGATGGTACATTTGTTCTTGCCCCTTCGGTATTGTTATGCCTGTTACATCTCGATCTGTATGTTAAATCGATGTAACCATGGAAACGACTTGTCCGAGGTTAAGATAACGAGGTTTTTTTGTACGATTTACACCATTGGTAAATATCTACGTATATAATTGATATCATCGTTACATACTTATAGCGTCCTTATACACGAAAGGTGTTATGTATGAAGCATGGTTTACAGACCTGTTATATGTATCACTTCAAGTACTCTCTATTGTTCTTTGTCTGAGTTTGTGATGAACATCAATTTGTGATATTTCTTTCATTTTAAGTTTTGTCTGGTATCTCTTAATTTATACATGTATATCTCTCCACATGTGTTTTAGTTAATATTTCATATTAAAATGTTGTCTTTGTGCATAGCGGTAATGATTTGTACTATATTATTTTCACTCAGTAGTGAAGTTGTATTATTGCAGAAATACTTCCCGTAGGACGAGTGACAGAACATACAAAGGAAAAAATACACAGCTTTATTGTTCGTGTTTTCTTGTGCATTTTTTAGAACGAATTATCCAAGTTCTAGAAAAGGAGATTTTCTGTATAATATACACCATTTGAAAATGTCTACTTAAATAACTATTTTCATGATTACATACATATTTCCACCCTTATTTGCGACGGGTGTCATATATGAACCAGAGGATAATGACTCGTTAGAATTGTCAACTTACGTACTCTTTATTCTGCTTTTTCTGAGTTTGTGGGGCCCAATATTTTGTTATGTTTGTTTTATTTTAAGAAGCAATTGGTGTTCTTTTATCTATCTGCATTTCATCATTTTTTTTCTGTTACAAATACTGTTATAGTGACAGCCGGAACCTTTGAACCGTAATGAGAGCTGGAGGTTTGGCGCTTTAAAATCTGATTCAACCCACCATTTCTTTAGAAATACCTGTACCAAGTCAGGGTTATTACGGTTTTCACAGTTTTCCGGTTGCCGACTAATTTTTTCTGTTTATATAATTATGAGTTTTGACCTTCCCTTGGTAAGATTGTTCGGAGTTTGGTAATTTTGTTATTACCCTTATTAATTAATATGTTTTCCTATTTCACAGTCAGCTTGAACAACGATATGAAGGTCTACTTACCGAGATCAACCTCTAATGGCTCTGGAATGTTAAATATATAATTTTACTGCAAGAACATTCAATACATTACAGCTTTCGCAAATAAAATATATCAATTCACAGTTCATGGCCATGCGCTTCATAACCTACGTGTCACTGTTGTGGTACACACGGCATAGAAGTAAAAGAAACAAAAGATAAATAGGGTATTATTTAAGGAATTTAACAATACAAACTACATGTATACAAAATACTCTATATCTACTGACAACGCTGTCATCTGCTTAGCTGTTTATATATATATATATATATATATATGGATGCATCAACTATTATTGTTGTTGTTTCCTTGTATTATTTGGATGTATTGATGTTCAATACTTAAATATTGCCTTGATCTTAAATACCGAAACCACACTGAATCATAATTTTCTCATCTTCATTTTGTGCCTTGACCCTTTAAAGACATATTGTTGGTGCTATCATTTTGATTTGTTAATATTCCGGATCTCAAAAGTATACAGTAGTTTCACCATTACTGTATACATGTGTGATTTTACCTTCTTTTCTTTTGTATTTTTATTTTACCTTTGCGCCATTAAATGCAGATTTTAGAGTTAAATTCAGGGCTACTTACCGGAGGTTGATGCCGCTTCTGAAATTTTAAATAATAAAGCTTAGCATTATAACATTTAGTATATTACATCTTTCACGATATTAATATATCAATTTATAGTCTTATTTTTATTATTGAACATGTTCACGTCCTGAATATTTCTGAAACATTGCTAGATAGACGTAAAACAACAATCTATCAATGAATCAATCTATTGATAGGTTCCGGTTATTGATGTTCTTCATACTCTAATTGTTACTATTCAGGACACAAATGGCGTTGAAAAATATCAACGTTGATAAATAAGCAGACAGAGTGTTAACAAGGGAATTGAACAATCAAAACTTCTTTATATAGTCCCATCAAACTGCATTGTTCTAGTGAATATTTGAGATGTATATCTGTTCAATACTTAAATGTTGCATTTTATCAAATAACAAAGTCACACATTACATAGCAAAAATCATCATCGATTTTTACAAAACATATTGCTGGAGTTGTCAATTTGATTGCCAGATGTTCTCTTTCCCCTTATTGATGTATAAAGTATTCGTGGAACAAATTCTCCCTCGTGAAAAGCAAAAGTGGACCATATTTACGCCATTGTTGTGTAAATGATCCTGTTACTGTTTTCTTGTATTTAATTATTGATGTAAATCCACCTTATATATGAATGATGTCTTCTGATTGGTTGATACAAGGGGCATTGCTTTACCACTTCTTAGTTTGTTTCCCTCTAACACCCCATCGCAGGGGTATTTGTCCTTTGGAATTCCGCATAGCTTCTACGACTCAATTATATCAATTTATTGGACAATGTCGTTCATGTTATACTCTAGGTTTTATTATTGAGGAAACACATGTCGTAGGAACAAGATAAACGGCAATAAAGCCACAACACCGAGTGTTAGGGTTTTTACCTATCATAATTCCTACATGTAGATCCCTACACAGGTGTCTGAATTAATATTTCATATTAAAATGCTATCTTTGTACATACCGGTAATGATTTTCACTTCGTTGTGGAGTGTTACTATTGCGGACATACTTCCCGTAGGACGAGAAACGTAAAATAAAACAAAAAAACCACAGAGCGCTAGATAGGAATATGGTCAGTCTAAAATTGTATATGAGTATTCCTCTATATTTATTGTTCGCGTTCTGTTGTGCATTGTTTGGATGTGCTTGTGTTCAATACATGAATTAATAGAAACAAGTAGGTACTATCTTTACACATCAACTATTATTGTTCGTTTCCTTGTATTATTTGGATGTATAGATGTTCAATACTTAAATATTGCATTGGTCTTAAATACCGAAACCACACTGAATCAAAATATCCTCTTCTTCATTTTGTGACTTGACCTTTTAAAGACATATTGCTGGAGCTATCGATTTGATTTGTTAATATTCATACACCATTACTTGTATACATGTGTGATTTTACCCTCTTTTCTTTTTTATTGTTATTTTACCTTTGCGCCATTAAATGTAGATTTTAGAGTTATATTCAGAGGTACTTACCGGAGGTTGATGCCGCTTCTGAAATTTGAAATGATAAATCTTAGCATTATAGAATTTAGTATATTACATCTTTCACGGCATTAATATATCAATTTATAGTCTTATTTTTATTATTGGACATGTTCACGTCCTGAATATTTCGGAAACATTGCTGGATGGACGTAAAACAACAAAAACCAATGAATCAATCTATTGATATGTTCTGGTTATTGATGTTCTTCATACTCTAATTGTTACTATTCAGGACACAAGTGGCGTTGAAGCAATATCAACGCTAAGAAATAACCAGACAGAGTGTTTGCAAGGCAATTGAACTATCAAAACTTCTTTATATAGTCCCATCAAACTGAATTGTTCTAGTGTATATGTGAGATGTATATCTGATCAATACTTAAATGTTGCATTTCATCAAGTAACGAAATCACACCTAACATAAAAAAATCATCATCGATTGTTGAAAGACATATTGCTGGAGTTGTCAATGTGATTGCCAGATCTTCTCTTTCCCCTAATTGATGTATACAGTATTCGTGGAAAAAATTATCCCCCATGAAAAGTCAAACTGTACCATATTTACACCGTTGTTGTGTATATCATCGTCTTACTGTTTTCTTGTACTTTATTATTCATATAAATCCACTTTATATATGAATGATGTTTTCTGATTGGGTGATAAAAGGGGTATTGTTTTATCACTCCTTAGTTTTTTTTTCTCTAACACCCCATCGCGCGGGCATTTGTCCTTTGGAATTCTGCATAGTGTCTACGTCTCAATTATATCAATTTATTGGACAATGTCGTTCACGTCCTACTATTATTGAGGAAATACATGTCGTATGACCAGGATAGACGTTAATAAAAACAAAAACAGGCAGGGCTAGGGTTTTTACCTATTCTAATTATTACATGTAGATCTCTCCACAGGTGTTTGAATTAATATTTCATATTAAAATGCTGTCATTGTACATACTGGTAATGATTTTCACTTAGTTGTAGAGTGTTACTATTGCGGACATACTTTCCCGTAGGACAAGAAAGGTAAAATAAAAAAAAAGAAACACAGAGCGCTAGATAGGAATATGGTCAGTCTAAAATTGTATATGTTTATTCCTCTATTTTTATTGTTCGTGTTCTGTTGTGCATTTATTGTCAGTTCCCATGTTTTGTAGTTTTGTTTCATGTTATTATTTTTCTGGTGTCATAATTCCTCCTCTAATAGACATGTTATCTCTGTGGCATTGTATTCAGATTTAAGAAGTAAATTTAAGCATACATACCGCGATACTCAATCGTATCTTGAATATGACCGGGTGAATGATCTTCTGTAATGTTAGATATCAGATATTAGTGCAAGAAGATTCAGTATATAACATCTTTCATGATTCAACTATATCAATTTATAAGATAATGGTTGACTTCATACTCTAGATGTTACCTGACATAGAAACAATAATATTAATAAAAATCATAACACGAAGAATCACGTTGTGTTAATTCAGGATGTATACTATGCAAACCTCTCAATATGGATGATGAACAAAACATTGTTCGTGTTTTCAAGTGCATTTGTGGGACGTGCTTCTGTTCAATACTGAAATATTACGTTTTCATGTGCAATTTCTATAATATTGTGTCTCGGCTTCTGAAAGAAATTTTGCTGCTGTCATAATTTAAACTCCACAATATAGCAGTGTATATTATTGATTATAAAGAAATTGCTGACAAAGCTGATCCCCATAAATTATAATTATAAAATCTTTACACCAATACTTTGTAGATGAACTTTTTAATCTTACGAGATAAATAATTATTCATAATCTATATATGGTTTTGATATTGTTGTTACCAAATATAACTGGTGATATCTCGTATTTGTTACAATACACACTTTCCTGGACACCAGGTATATTCTTTAAGTTAAATATTAAAGCTATACATTTACTAATCAGAGTTACTTGAATTGTGAAATCACAAAGAAACGTGTTCAGAGGTTGTGACAGACACAGTGAACATCGACACTGTGTGATGAAATAATAAAAACATAAAGTCAAACTGGCCATGTCGAACTACAACGAACCAAACATTTCACTTCGAGTCATCTGAGTTACCTTATTAATATATTCTGTGGTCCGTGTTATGATGTCTGTTACGATTTCAGCATACAAATTATGTTCCGTTCGTCTGTTCCTCCAGTTGTTAGTAAGAGGGCGTATTTGCGTTATTTGTGTTTGTGTGCATATAGTAGTGTCCAGCACATATGTGTTCGTGTTGTTTTTTCTTTTGTGTACCATATGTTGCCAGTTTCTCTGGATGGTACATTTGTTCTTGCCCCTTCGGTATTGTTATGCCTGTTACATCTCGATCTGTATCTTAAATCGATGTAACCATGGAAACGACTTGTCCGAGGTTAAGATAACGAGGTTTTTTTGTACGATTTACACCATTGGTAAATATCTACGTCTATAATTGATATCATCGTTACATACTTATAGCGTCCTTATACACGAAAGGTGTTATGTATGAAGCATGGTTTACAGACCTGTTATATGTATCACTTCAGGTACTCTCTATTGTTCTTTGTCTGAGTTTGTGATGAACATCAATTTGTGATATTTCTTTCATTTTAAGTTTTGTCTGGTATCTCTTAATTTATACATGTATATCTCTCCACATGTGTTTTAGTTAATATTTCATATTAAAATGTTGTCTTTGTGCATAGCGGTAATGATTTGTACTATATTATTTTCACTCAGTAGTGAAGTTGTATTATTGCAGAAATACTTCCCGTAGGACGAGTGACAGAACATACAAAGGAAAAAACACACAGCTTTATTGTTCGTGTTTTCTTGTGCATTTTTTAGAACGAATTATCCAAGTTCTAGATAAGGAGATTTTTCTGTATAATATACACCATTTGAAAATGTCTACTTAAATAACTATTTTCATGGTTACATACATATTTCCACCATTATCTTTGACAGGTGTCATATATGAACCAGAGGGTAATGACTCGGTAGAATTGTCAACTTACGTACTCTTTATTCTGCTTTTTCTGAGTTTGTGAGGCCCAATATTTTGTTATCTTTGTTTTATTTTAAGAAGCAACTGGTGTTCTTTTATCTATCTGCATTTCATCATTTAATTAATATGTTTTCCTATTTTACAGTCAGATTGAACAAAGATATGTAGGTTTACTTACCGAGATCAACCTCTAATGGCTCTGAAATGTTAAATATACAATTTTACTGCAACAACATTAAATACATTACAGTTTTCGCAAATCAAATATATCAATTCACAGTTCATGGCCATGCGCTTTATAACCTACGTGTCACTGTTGTGGTACACAAGGCATATAAGTAAAAGAAACAAAAGATAAATATGGTATAACTTATGGAATTTAACTATGCAAACTACTATATAACTACTGATAAAGCTGTCATCTGCTAAGATGTTTGTATATATATATATATATATATATAAACGTCTAGAAGCAAGTGACAACCATACAATATATCTGTCCCACTGGATCTCAAAGTTACTTTAAGGGATACTAGGTTAATACTAAATATTATATACGTCTGAAAATTAAACCAAACAGTGTTAGAATTAGATTTTAGAGCTGTCAAATTTTTGTTCTTCCCTCGACGGGATTTGAACCCACACCATTGTTACACTGCAGCACCATTCGCTTAGCCTTACGTCCAGCGCCCTAGACCACTCGACTGGTCTAGGGCGCTGGACGTAAGGCTAAGCGAATGGTGCTGCAGTGTAACAATGGTGTGGGTTCAAATCCCGTCGAGGGAAGAACAAAAATTTGACAGCTCTAAAATCTAATTCTAACACTGTTTGGTTTAATTTTCAGACGTATATAATATTTAGTATTAACCTAGTATCCTTTAAAGTAACTTTGAGATCCAGTGGGACAGATATATTGTATGGTTGTCACTTGCTTCTAGACGTTTGTATAATATACTTTATTTCCTGTGACTGTATAATGAATAATTCTTCATTATCCTATCCAATATAATAAAAATTGCTGAGTTAGATTGCTGTCAAATTATAATATTAAGTATATATGTACCATCTACACACGCTTATACACATGTCTTACGCCTATCCCTAGATTTGCCTTACGAGACAAGGTAACACTACGACTATTGAAGCTCCTTTTTTAGGGAGTGGATGTAGTCGAGTGGTCTAGGGCGCTGGACGTAAGGCTAAGCGAATGGTGCTGCAGTGTAACAATGGTGTGGGTTCAAATCCCGTCGAGGGAAGAACAAAAATTTGACAGCTCTAAAATCTAATTCTAACACTGTTTGGTTTAATTTTCAGACGTATATATATATATATATATATATATATATGGATGCATCAATTATTATTGCTCTTGTTTCCTTGTATTATTGGGATGTTTAGATGTTCAATGCTTAAATATTGCATTGATCTTAAATACCGAAACCACACTGAATCAAAATGTCCTCATCTTCATTGTGTGCCTTGACATTTAAAAGACATATTGCTGGTGGAATCATTTTGATTTGTTAATATTCCCGATCTCAAAAGTATGCCGTAGTTTCACCATTACTGTATACATGTGTGATTTTACCTTCTTTTCTTTTATATTTTCACCATATTTAACTATACAAACTACTATATAACTACTGATAAAGCTGTCATCTGCTAAGATGTTTGTATATATATATATATATATATATATATATATATATATATATATATGGATGCATCAACTATTATTGTTGTTGTTTCCTTGTATTATTTGGATGTATTGATGTTCAATACTTAAATATTGCCTTGATCTTAAATACCGAAACCACACTGAATCATAATTTTCTCATCTTCATTTTGTGCCTTGACCCTTTAAAGACATATTGTTGGTGCTATCATTTTGATTTGTTAATATTCCGGATCTCAAAAGTATACAGTAGTTTCACCATTACTGTATACATGTGTGATTTTACCTTCTTTTCTTTTGTATTTTTATTTTACCTTTGCGCCATTAAATGCAGATTTTAGAGTTAAATTCAGGGCTACTTACCGGAGGTTGATGCCGCTTCTGAAATTTTAAATAATAAAGCTTAGCATTATAACATTTAGTATATTACATCTTTCACGATATTAATATATCAATTTATAGTCTTATTTTTATTATTGAACATGTTCACGTCCTGAATATTTCTGAAACATTGCTAGATAGACGTAAAACAACAATCTATCAATGAATCAATCTATTGATAGGTTCCGGTTATTGATGTTCTTCATACTCTAATTGTTACTATTCAGGACACAAATGGCGTTGAAAAAATATCAACGTTGATAAATAAGCAGACAGAGTGTTAACAAGGGAATTGAACAATCAAAACTTCTTTATATAGTCCCATCAAACTGCATTGTTCTAGTGAATATTTGAGATGTATATCTGTTCAATACTTAAATGTTGCATTTTATCAAATAACGAAGTCACACATAACATAACAAAAATCATCATCGATTTTTACAAAACATATTGCTGGAGTTGTCAATTTGATTGCCAGATGTTCTCTTTCCCCTTATTGATGTATAAAGTATTCGTGGAACAAATTCTCCCTCGTGAAAAGCAAAAGTGGACCATATTTACGCCATTGTTGTGTAAATGATCCTGTTACTGTTTTCTTGTATTTAATTATTGATGTAAATCCACCTTATATATGAATGATGTCTTCGGATTGGTTGATACAAGGGGCATTGCTTTACCACTTCTTAGTTTGTTTCCCTCTAACACCCCATCGCAGGGGTATTTGTCTTTTGGAATTCCGCATAGCTTCTACGACTCAATTATATCAATTTATTGGACAATGTCGTTCATGTTATACTCTAGGTTTTATTATTGAGGAAACACATGTCGTAGGAACAAGATAAACGGCAATAAAGCCACAACACCGAGTGTTAGGGTTTTTACCTATCATAATTCCTACATGTAGATCCCTACACAGGTGTCTGAATTAATATTTCATATTAAAATGCTATCTTTGTACATACCGGTAATGATTTTCACTTCGTTGTGGAGTGTTACTATTGCGGACATACTTCCCGTAGGACGAGAAACGTAAAATAAAACAAAAAAACTACAGAGCGCTAGATAGGAATATGGTCAGTCTAAAATTGTATATGAGTATTCCTCTATATTTATTGTTCGCGTTCTGTTGTGCATTGTTTGGATGTGCTTGTGTTCAATACATTAATTAATAGAAACAAGTAGGTACTATCTTTACACATCAACTATTATTGTTCGTTTCCTTGTATTATTTGGATGTATAGATGTTCAATACTTAAATATTGCATTGATCTTAAATACCGAAACCACACTGAATCAAAATATCCTCTTCTTCAATTTTGTGACTTGACCTTTTAAAGACATATTGCTGGAGCTATCGATTTGATTTGTTAATATTCATACACCATTACTTGTATACATGTGTGATTTTACCCTCTTTTCTTTTTTATTGTTATTTTACCTTTGCGCCATTAAATGTAGATTTTAGTTATATTCAGAGGTACTTACCGGAGGTTGATGCCGCTTCTGAAATTTGAAATGATAAATCTTAGCACTATAGCATTTAGTATATTACATCTTTCACGGCATTAATATATCAATTTATAGTCTTATTTTTATTATTGGACATGTTCACGTCCTGAATATTTCGGAAACATTGCTAGATAGACGTAAAACAACAATCTATCAATGAATCAATCTATTGATAGGTTCCGGTTATTGATGTTCTTCATACTCTAATTGTTACTATTCAGGACACAAATGGCGTTGAAAAAATATCAACGTTGATAAATAAGCAGACAGAGTGTTAACAAGGGAATTGAACAATCAAAACTTCTTTATATAGTCCCATCAAACTGCATTGTTCTAGTGAATATTTGAGATGTATATCTGTTCAATACTTAAATGTTGCATTTTATCAAATAACGAAGTCACACATAACATAACAAAAATCATCATCGATTTTTACAAAACATATTGCTGGAGTTGTCAATTTGATTGCCAGATGTTCTCTTTCCCCTTATTGATGTATAAAGTATTCGTGGAACAAATTCTCCCTCGTGAAAAGCAAAAGTGGACCATATTTACGCCATTGTTGTGTAAATGATCCTGTTACTGTTTTCTTGTATTTAATTATTGATGTAAATCCACCTTATATATGAATGATGTCTTCGGATTGGTTGATACAAGGGGCATTGCTTTACCACTTCTTAGTTTGTTTCCCTCTAACACCCCATCGCAGGGGTATTTGTCTTTTGGAATTCCGCATAGCTTCTACGACTCAATTATATCAATTTATTGGACAATGTCGTTCATGTTATACTCTAGGTTTTATTATTGAGGAAACACATGTCGTAGGAACAAGATAAACGGCAATAAAGCCACAACACCGAGTGTTAGGGTTTTTACCTATCATAATTCCTACATGTAGATCCCTACACAGGTGTCTGAATTAATATTTCATATTAAAATGCTATCTTTGTACATACCGGTAATGATTTTCACTTCGTTGTGGAGTGTTACTATTGCGGACATACTTCCCGTAGGACGAGAAACGTAAAATAAAACAAAAAAACTACAGAGCGCTAGATAGGAATATGGTCAGTCTAAAATTGTATATGAGTATTCCTCTATATTTATTGTTCGCGTTCTGTTGTGCATTGTTTGGATGTGCTTGTGTTCAATACATTAATTAATAGAAACAAGTAGGTACTATCTTTACACATCAACTATTATTGTTCGTTTCCTTGTATTATTTGGATGTATAGATGTTCAATACTTAAATATTGCATTGATCTTAAATACCGAAACCACACTGAATCAAAATATCCTCTTCTTCAATTTTGTGACTTGACCTTTTAAAGACATATTGCTGGAGCTATCGATTTGATTTGTTAATATTCATACACCATTACTTGTATACATGTGTGATTTTACCCTCTTTTCTTTTTTATTGTTATTTTACCTTTGCGCCATTAAATGTAGATTTTAGTTATATTCAGAGGTACTTACCGGAGGTTGATGCCGCTTCTGAAATTTGAAATGATAAATCTTAGCACTATAGCATTTAGTATATTACATCTTTCACGGCATTAATATATCAATTTATAGTCTTATTTTTATTATTGGACATGTTCACGTCCTGAATATTTCGGAAACATTGCTAGATAGACGTAAAACAACAATCTATCAATGAATCAATCTATTGATAGGTTCCGGTTATTGATGTTCTTCATACTCTAATTGTTACTATTCAGGACACAAATGGCGTTGAAAAAATATCAACGTTGATAAATAAGCAGACAGAGTGTTAACAAGGGAATTGAACAATCAAAACTTCTTTATATAGTCCCATCAAACTGCATTGTTCTAGTGAATATTTGAGATGTATATCTGTTCAATACTTAAATGTTGCATTTTATCAAATAACGAAGTCACACATAACATAACAAAAATCATCATCGATTTTTACAAAACATATTGCTGGAGTTGTCAATTTGATTGCCAGATGTTCTCTTTCCCCTTATTGATGTATAAAGTATTCGTGGAACAAATTCTCCCTCGTGAAAAGCAAAAGTGGACCATATTTACGCCATTGTTGTGTAAATGATCCTGTTACTGTTTTCTTGTATTTAATTATTGATGTAAATCCACCTTATATATGAATGATGTCTTCGGATTGGTTGATACAAGGGGCATTGCTTTACCACTTCTTAGTTTGTTTCCCTCTAACACCCCATCGCAGGGGTATTTGTCTTTTGGAATTCCGCATAGCTTCTACGACTCAATTATATCAATTTATTGGACAATGTCGTTCATGTTATACTCTAGGTTTTATTATTGAGGAAACACATGTCGTAGGAACAAGATAAACGGCAATAAAGCCACAACACCGAGTGTTAGGGTTTTTACCTATCATAATTCCTACATGTAGATCCCTACACAGGTGTCTGAATTAATATTTCATATTAAAATGCTATCTTTGTACATACCGGTAATGATTTTCACTTCGTTGTGGAGTGTTACTATTGCGGACATACTTCCCGTAGGACGAGAAACGTAAAATAAAACAAAAAAACTACAGAGCGCTAGATAGGAATATGGTCAGTCTAAAATTGTATATGAGTATTCCTCTATATTTATTGTTCGCGTTCTGTTGTGCATTGTTTGGATGTGCTTGTGTTCAATACATTAATTAATAGAAACAAGTAGGTACTATCTTTACACATCAACTATTATTGTTCGTTTCCTTGTATTATTTGGATGTATAGATGTTCAATACTTAAATATTGCATTGATCTTAAATACCGAAACCACACTGAATCAAAATATCCTCTTCTTCAATTTTGTGACTTGACCTTTTAAAGACATATTGCTGGAGCTATCGATTTGATTTGTTAATATTCATACACCATTACTTGTATACATGTGTGATTTTACCCTCTTTTCTTTTTTATTGTTATTTTACCTTTGCGCCATTAAATGTAGATTTTAGTTATATTCAGAGGTACTTACCGGAGGTTGATGCCGCTTCTGAAATTTGAAATGATAAATCTTAGCACTATAGCATTTAGTATATTACATCTTTCACGGCATTAATATATCAATTTATAGTCTTATTTTTATTATTGGACATGTTCACGTCCTGAATATTTCTGAAACATTGCTGGATGGACGTAAAACAACAAAAACCAATGAATCAATCTATTGATATGTTCTGGTTATTGATGTTCTTCATACTCTAATTGTTACTATTCAGGACACAAGTGGCGTTGAAGCAATATCAACGCTAAGAAATAACCAGACAGAGTGTTAGCAAGGCAATTGAACTATCAAAACTTCTTTATATAGTCCCATCAAACTGAATTGTTCTAGTGTATATGTGAGATGTATATCTGATCTATACTTAAATGTTGCATTTCATCAAGTAACGAAATCACACCTAACATAAAAAAATCATCATCGATTGTTGAAAGACATATTGCTGGAGTTGTCAATTTGATTGCCAGATCTTCTCTTTCCCCTAATTGATGTATACAGTATTCGTGGAAAAAATTATCCCCCATGAAAAGTCAAACTGTACCATATTTACACCGTTGTTGTGTATATCATCGTCTTACTGTTTTCTTGTACTTAATTATTCATATAAATCCACTTTATATATGAATGATGTTTTCTGATTGGGTGATAAAAGGATTATTGTTTTATCACTTCTTAGTTTTTTTTTCCTTCTAACACCCCATCGCGGGGCATTTGTCCTTTGGAATTCCGTATAGTGTATACGTTTCAATTATATCAATTTATTGGACAATGTCGTTCAAGTCCTACTATTATTGAGGAAATACATGTCGTATTACCAGGATAGACGTTAATTAAAACAAAAGCAGGCAGGGTTAGGGTTTTTACCTATTCTAATTTTTACATGTAGATCTCTCCACAGGTGTTTGAATTAATATTTCATATTAAAATCCTGTCATTGTACATACTGGTAATGATTTTCACTTAATTGTGGAGTGTTACTATTGCGGACATACTTTCCCGTAGGACGAGAAAGATAAAATAAAAAAAGGAAACACAGAACGCTAGATAGGAATATGGTCAGTATAAAATTGTCTATGTTATTCCTCTATATTTATTGTTCGTGTTCTGTTGTGCATTTCTAGGATGTGCTTGTGTTCAATGCATGAATTAATAGAAATAAGTAGATACTATATGCCACATGCATATACGACGGATATCCTGTAAGGACCAGAAGGTACTGACCCTTTAAAGGCAGCTGATCAACCCCTTTATTATTATTTTACACAGTTTGTCAGTTCCCATGTTTTGTAATTTTTGCTTCATGTGATTATTTTTCTGGTGTCATAATTCCTCCTCTAATATACATGTTATCTCTGTGCCATAGTATTCAGATTTAAGAAGTAAATTTAGGGATACATACCGCGATACTCAATCGTATCTTGAACATTACCGGGTGAATGATCTTCTGTAATGTTAGATATAAAATATTAGTGCAAGAAGATTCAGTATATAACATTTTTCATGATTCAACTATATCAATTTATAAGATGATGGTTGACGTCATACTCTAGATGTTACGTGACATAGAAACAACATAAACTATAATAAAAATAATAGCACAAAGAATCACATTGTGTTAATTCAGGATGTATACTATGCAAACCTCTCCATATGGATGATGAAAAAAATATTGTTCGTGTTTTCGTGTGCATTTCTGGGATGTGCTTCTGTTCAATACTGAAATATTACGTTTTCATTTGCAATTTCTATAATATTGTGTCTCGGCTTCTGAAAGATATTTTACTGATGATGTCATAATTTAAACTCCACAATATATCAGTGTACGTTATTGATTAGAAAGAAATTGCTGACAAAACTGATCCACATAAATTATAATTATAAAATCTTTACACCAGTACTGTGTAGATGAACTTTTTACTGTTACGAGATAAATAATTATTCGTAATCTATATATGGTTTTGATATTGTTGTTACCACATATAACTGATGATATATCTTATTTGTTACAATACACACTTTCCTGGACACCAGGTATATTCTCTAAGTTAAATATTAAAGCTATAAATTTACTAATCAGAGTTACTTGAATTGAACAATGAACTAAACTGTTGGCTCATGATCTTGTTTAAATGTTGTAATTATGATTGTGAAACCTTAAAGAAACGTGTTCAGATTTGTAAATGTATACGTATATAATTGTTATCATGGTTACACACATAAAACGTCCTTATACACAATCGGTGTCATGTATGAACCATGTGTTATTGATATATTAGAAGCATCAATTCATGTATTGTCTATTCCTCTTTGTCTTTAAGCTTTACCTGGTATCATATTTCCCCCCTCTAATTGATATTTTAAATTTGTGCCATTAAATTAAGATTGAAGGGGTAAATGTAAGTCTACTTACCGGAAGTCCGTCTCCGTGCTGGAATATTAAATATAACATTTTAATATATTACAGCCTCTACGACTCAATGATATCAATTCATTGGTTAATGTCGTTCACGTCATACTCTAAGTCTTATTATCGAGGAAACACATGGCGTATGAAGACGATAGAAGTTAATAAAGCAAAACACAGAGTGTAAAGGTTTTACCTATCATAATGCATACACGTAGATCCCTCCACAGGTGTTTAAATTAATATTCCATGTTAATATGCTCTCTTTGTGCATACCGGTTATGATTTTCAATAAGTAGTAGAGTGTTACTTTGTGGAAATACTTCCCGTATTACGAGAAATGTTAAATACAAATGAAACACAGGGCATTAGGTAGAAATCTTATCGATCTAAACTGTTCCGTGTGTATGCCTTGATATTTATTGTTCGTGTTTTCTTGTGCATTTGTTGGGATGTGTTTTTGTTCAAAACTGAACTATTACTTTTTCATTTGCAATTGCTATAATTTTATATCGCGTCTTCTGAAATACATTAGCTGATGTTATTAATTACAACCGATCTATCAATACACACATATATATAAATATACATCAGGCATATGGCCATAAATCGGGGTAGACAATTCACCATCAAGAATAAACTTCTGAAATGAACTACTGAACAAAGTGGTGGTTCATGAACCTGCTTAAATTTTTAAGCATGATTGTCAAATCACAAATAAACATGTTTAGTGATGGGAACTGGCATAAAAGTCATCTACATTCTGTAAAGAAATATTAAGGACATACAGTCAAGCCTGGCTATGTCGAACTACAACGAACCAAACATTTCACTGACCCCTGAAACCATCTATATTTATAAATTATGGTCTGTTTTGTAGGAGTTATCGCTGAGTTGCTTGTTGTTTGTTGAATTCCGATCTAGCAGGATATTCAGTGTTCTTTTTGTTAAAACTATTGATAATTAGAAGAATTAAAAATAATCAACCCGATGTTAACCATGTTGAATAAACACCTAATTAATATACAATGCCTATTATTACTTTAGTTTGAATGATCATTCTAAAAATAATGTGTAAATAATTCTAACTATAATGTTCTGTATTGAAATATATATTTCATATGACCAAATAATATTTGGTGTTATTTTTTTTTTTTAATTTGGAACTACATATAAAAAGTCATTTAGCATAAGCGACATAATGTACAAATGAAAACGAAGGTCATTCGTCACGCGAGTGCACCTAAGAAAGGTCATATGCAGTATTATTTCTTGGGAATAATTATCTTTATGGTCCGTCTCCATTAAACAAATGTTACAGATTACCCAAGAGGCAATCAAAAATGGACAGTCCAGAGAAACATATGGTTCACAAGACGAAGAAACACAAACCAAAACCACAACACAATATGCGTTGGACACCACTATGCGCAAGAAAACACAAACAACGTAAATAAGACATGATCCCTCCTACAAACAACTGGAGGTAAAGATGAACCGAACATTGTTTTATGCTGAAATCATATCGGACATCACAACACTAATATCATCCAATCAGGATGTTAAATAGTCCAAATCATTACTTACACAAACATAGTAAATTTCCTATCACTCTGAATGGATGTGTTATCACTGAATAAATTCTACTCCAAAACGAACTAGACCCTGGAAAGAAATAATAAAGATAAGTGAATCCTGGTTGTGTTGTATTCGGGCGGACCAAAATGCATTGTTCGAGTTAAATTAGTATTCGAGTAAACCGAGGAACCAATAGCTTAAGGCTACAACATTTGAGTCTATATTCCAAATGAAATATTGTAAAAAATGGTGTTAAACGTCATAACTTCACCCTATATATATGTACAAAATGTATATATCAAGTCCAGCAATATATATATATATTGTTTAGTTCAGTATTTATTTTTACAAAAAGTGAGCTAATAAAATAAAGAGATCACTGGTTACATTTGCGAACACAACAAAGAATAGCAGAAAAAATTGAAATATTGGTTTGTAGAAATTTAAATAATATTTTTTCTATATTATTATTTAGAAAGATAGATTTTGTAATTAATGCAGTATTTCGGTTTTAGTTCTCATATCAATATTTGCTTCGTTTTTATTGTCATAATTATTATCATTGTACTTGATATCCTTTCTTATTTCCATATTGCCCATTTAACCACAGAAATAAAATATAAAATAGCACAAAGTACTTATTTGATGTTATGAATGTCATACAGATATATCAATAAATCTTCACCACTATTTTTGTCCCACCCCTTAATATTTTGTTATTTTGGGGTTATGGTGTCTAACGCCACTTTCAACAATATTTCTGTTATATCATGGCGGTCAGTTTTATTGGTGGAGGAAACCGGAGTATCCGGAGGAAATCACCAACCTGTCGCAAGTCACAAACAAAACTTTATCACATCCAGTATATCTCGTAATGAACGGGGTTCGAAATCACAACTTACGTTGTGATAGGCACTGATTGGATGGATACTTGTAAATCTAACTATTATGCGATCATGACCACGGCTGCTCCTAATAAGTATCTGAGTAAAATATAACTATATCCTAAAAAACTACTTAATTTAAACAGCTAATGTAAATCCATGTATCCATGGAAACGACTTCCAGATAACGAAATGTTACTGTAATTTCAAAATACATAATATACTTTGTTAATCTGAATGGGTATAATTCTTGATTCTTGTCATGGTTACATACATTCTCCTTCCTTATTCACACGGGATGTCATATATATATATATATACAACGTCTGAAAAACCAGTCAACTATCAATCTAACGGGGTGTTGGATCGTTACGGTATAACGATACAATGCGAGTAAAATAAATTATAAACGTCTAAAATGGTTTGTAAAACAACACCAAGTACACAAAGCAAATTTAAATATAAATTTATATGTGGAATTTGAATTCTTTTATATATGTATTTTCATATGAGTAACATCTGGTACTTTTGTCCCGCACATTGACCGTCAAAAACGTTTTTTGAAATTGTAAAGTCGCCATATTGGTTCGACATTTTATTTAGTTAGACATTGATAAAGTCCCTCAGTGGGACGAACATTTTGTCATTCAACAAAGTGTTTAATTCTTTATCAGTTTGCTGTGTGTACTTGGAGTTGTTTTACAAACCATTTTAGACGTTTACATATATATATACATATAGTCTATTTCTGTGTCTTTACTCCAAAATACTACTATTTGCAGACGAAAACATTGCTTTCATGGCTATGTAATTCTCTATCGATGCTTTGTAACCAGATCTCAACTAAATTGCAATATGGGAAGCAAAATTGAAAATGGCTTTTTAGCCCGATATGACGTCTCTCTGTTACTCGAAATTAAAAATTCCGATCACATTTAACAACACCCTTCATGGTCATCCACTCGAGTCATTAGAACAACACAAATATCTTTGTCATAAATCTTATAAATCTCTCGTTACATCATGACTTGAGTTTGCCTGTTCTACCTGTGATCCCCACAATAAAGGCGAAATCAATGAACTCGAAATGGTCTAACGCAGGGCTTTAATGTTCTTCACCAAAAGGCAGCGAAGCACATCTAGTGTTGGTAACATGATACAGCACTGGAACTGGCGCAGTCTTAAAGGTAGGGGCAAAGATGCTCGACTTGCCCAGATGTATAAAGTAGCAAACGAAAATGTAGTTATTACTAAACACGACAGGCTTAGTCCACCATTGAGAAAATCACGGAACATGCACGGAGTCTGTTGTCACGTTTGTCATAGAGCTTGGTGTCAAGGTATGTGACAATAAATGAAGTAGCTGAATCTGTTTCTGTTATATCATGTTCTTTGGGGGAGAATATCAATGGAACCCTCTTAGCAAGAGTGGATTCTTAGTAGATGAAACATCATCATCATATGTATAAACATTGCCTCTAAGAGTGAAGAAGCAATACATACCAATTAAATAGTCTTTGCTTTGACCCAATCGGGGCTCGAACCCACGATATATCGTACTCGAGGGGAGCGAGCTAACGATTACACCACCGATACAGTATTACGATCTAGTAACAGTCGACAAATTCAAACCAAATGTTGCACTAGATATTTATGAAATTATCGGATTGAAATTCGAAAACCATAATTTTCACAGAGAATTAAAAGGTATTTCTATTTGTTAACACACAAAAAAATAGCTCCTCGATATATTCAAGCCAAATTGATGAACAAGCTATATATCAAGAATATTATAAAGAATAAAAGGTGTGTGTTTTTGTTTTATTATTTTCTTCCTAATGGTAATTTAGCTTTGTCTCATTAAACTCAAACAGTAAAAGTAAATGTAATTTTACTTACGACTATCATCATCTGGTTCTGAAATGGTAAATAGAACATTTTAATGCAAGCAGATTCATTAAATTACATCATCAACGACTCAAATAAAATTATTTATATTTCGAGGCGTCCATAGCATTCTGTAAGTAGTAGGTAGAATGGTTCTACTAAGAAGACACCTGACATAGTAGCAACAGAGAGAAATTGAAATTTGAAGAAAACACCCGCAGCATACTAGACTAGAGCTTAGCATATAAACATTTACCCATACGTACCCATCGAATTTTGTTGTTTCGTGTTTTGATTATGTTCCTCGGTTTCTAAAAGTCATATTGCATGTACAATGTAGATGTAATATCAATATGATTGACTGACATCACCGTTCCCATACTTCACATAGATGCGTTGTCTGACATAATTATTATGATTTAATGATTAGCGACACACACGAAGCATGTAAGGGATCCTATCTAGAACCTTTATTCTAATGTAGGATATTCCTCATCGAAAAGATGTATGTGAACATCCAAAAGAAATGTGTTCAATGATCGAAATGTAACGGACACACAAAAATAGTGCGACAAAAATGTTGCCCATTTAAAATAACATATTAATGACATATAGTTGGTTATTCCGAACTCGAACGATTCAAACATTGTATTTCGATTAAGAGAAGCATTCAAGCAATCCGACGTACCAATAAACTATAGCTACAATATTTGGGAATCAAATAAGGAGAAAAAATATCACTCCATCAAAATAGTTCCACCATCTAAAAGAAAAATCGTTGAAACTGAAACAAAATTGATACCTTTAACACACATGCACATGACCTCTCACTATTCTGGGCTGGTAAAGATAAATTCTTTTAAATCGATTTACTAAAGTACATTACTTTCCAGAGTTCAAAATAACAAGGATTTACGGTATAATTGATCCACTTTATAAATGTATAATGACATAATTACGTCACGGTTTAATATATATTCCGTCCTTACACACGAAGGGTGTCATGAATGGACCAGAGGAACTCGACCTTTAGATATGCATGTTACCGATAAAGAACTCCAACATACTGATTACTTTATGTTCTGTGCTGCACCTTTTCACTTTTGTTTCGTGCTTGAACCAAAACTATAAACTTGTAATATTGCTTACCATTAAATATGGTCATATTTGTCGGAGTTCGTATTTGGTCATATTGAATCGAGATCCAACGAACTCATACATAGCTTATTATTGGCTAGAGCCAACATCGCATACATAAAATTGATCTTATGGCCTAGTGAGTGAGTCAGTGGTTTGTTGTTTAGCGGCAGAAAATTTGCAGCCATATCATGGCGAGAACAAGTTAATTTGCAATGTGATAACGATGATAGATGTCCTCTTTTTACTATACCAATACGCTTATTTAGATTTGCATAGTGCTATCTCACTGTAAGAGCAGCCGAGAGTAAATGACTCCAGCGCGGGGTCCAAATGGCTTAAGTCTGGCCCTGGGAACACCAGTCCGCGAATAGACATTTCGCTACACTCAACCTATTATCCTGATTCCGTGCCAACTAATCTTTGCTCTTTCTCCTTAGCGCTGCTTGCTTAGTGGAGAAGCAATACATACCAATTAAATAGTCTTTACTTTTACCAAATCGGGGCTCGAACCCACGATCTATCGTACTCGAGGGGAGCGCGCTAACGATTACACCACCGATACAGTATTACGATCTAGTAACTGTCGACAAATTCAAACCAAATGTTGCACTAGATATTTATGAAATTATCGGATTGAAATTCGAAAACCATAATTTTCACAGAGAATTAAAAGGTATTTCTATTTGTTAACACACAAAAAAAAAATAGCTCCTCGAAATATTCAAGCCAAATTGATGCACAAGCAATATATCAAGAATATTATAAAGAATAAAAGGTGTGTGTTTTTGTTTTATTATTTTCCTCCTGATGGTAATTAAACTCAAACAGTAGAAGTAAATGTAATTTTACTTACCGCTAACATCGTCTGGTTCTGAAATGGTAAATAGAACATTTTAATGCAAGCAGATTCATTACATTACATCATGAACGACTCAAATAAAATTATTTATATTTCGAGGCCGTCCATGGCATTATGTAAGTAGTAGGTAGAACGGTTCTAATAAGGAGACACCTGACATAGTAGCAACAGAGAGAAATTAAAATTTGAAGAAAACACCCACAACATACTAGACTAGAGCTTAGCATATACATCAAATTTTGTTGTTTCGTGTTTTGATGATGTTCTTCGGTTTCTGAAAGTCATATTGCATGTACAATGTACATGTATTATCAATATGATTCACTGACATCACCGTTCCCATACTTCACATAGATGCGTTGTCTGACATAATTATTAAGATTTAATGATTAGCGACACACACGAAGTATGTAAATGATCCTATCTAGAACCTTTATTCTAATGTAGGATATTCCTCTTCGAAAAGATGTATGTGAACATCCAAAAGAAATGTGTTCAATAATCGAAATGTAACGGACACACAAAAATAGGGCAAGAAAAATTATGCCCATATGAAATAACATATTAATGACATATAGTTGGTTATTCCAAACTCGAACGGTTAAAGCATTGTATTTCGATTAAGAGAAGCATTCGAGCAATCCGAAGTACCAATAACTTATAGCTATAATATTTGGGAATCAAATAAGGAGAAAAAATATCACTCCATCAAAATAGTTCCAGCATCTAAAAGAAAAATCGTTGCAACTGAGACAAAATTGATACCTTTAACACACATGTATATGATCTCTCACTATTCTGGGCTGGTAAAGAGAAATTCTTTTTAATCGATTTACTAAAGTACATTACTTTCCAGAGTTCAAAATAACAAGGATTTACGGTATAATTGATCCACTTTATAAATGTATATTGACATAATTATGTCATGGTTTAATAGATATTCCGTTCTTACACACGAAGGGTGTCATGAATGGACCAGAAGAACTCGACCTTTATATATGCATATGTTATGTCGGAGATCGTGTTGCGCTGTTAATCGATTGTTGAACTCCAGTCGGTATTTATTACATCATGTTAGAGCTCTAGCGATAAGCTCATTGTATTGGTTTATAATTTAGGCAAAAATTATATAAACGTTAGAGAATACCGAAGAGGCAATCACAAAAGGACAATCCAGAGAAACTGACAACAAAGACGAAGATAAACAAAGCAAAAACACAGCACAATATAAATAAAAGTACCGACGCACTCCTACAAACAACTGGGGGTAAAAACTGGCAACATAGGTTACACAGGACGAATAAAAACAAAACACAATATGTGCTGGACACCACTATACGCAAACAAACACAGATAACGTAAAGAGGACATGAGCTCTCCTACAAACAACTGAAGGTCAGGACGAACCGAACGTCGTTTTAAACAGGAAATTGTAGCGGACAGGACAACATGGAATGCAGAATGCAAAGATACTTGATATGACAAAATTTTGGACATCACTGTACGCAAACATATACAAACATCACAATAATATATAATCCCCAAACCCCCAACCCCTCTTTACAAGCAATAATACTATCGGATGAAAGCAATCTGGAATATACATACAGTCCGTTTGTACGTGGAAAAATCTACGGTGTTTAGAACAAACATCATGTCTTTAATTGTTGTATCTGCCCTGTAATTGTACATTTGATTTCACTTCATTACATAGAAAGATAAAGAATAGATGTAATTGCTAGTCCTGCAAAAAGATAAAATACAGCCACAACTTACTGACAATTATACCAGCAATTACCCAAAATATTTCAATTACAATATATTCACTCACCAGGTACATGTGGGGTCTTTCTCTTCATTCTATCACCTCTTGATCTTCAGAACAGTCTGAAATAGAAAGTTTGGGTTCGACTATTATATTATTGTGCTTGTCTGTTTGTGCATGTGTTTTCCTTTTCATGTTTGATACATTAGCATATCACCGTACGTAGCTGTCATTAGTGAGGTAATATGTGAATTGTATGTGTCTGGGCTTGTGTGCTGGATTTAGAGATTTAGAATTACGTTGTGAAGACAAAGACCAGAACTTGAAATATGAACAACAGGAATCCACTGCAAAAAACATATGCTTCAATGGCTAACTACAGTACTTTTAAAACACATATCAGAATCACTTAAAAAAACAGAGTGTTAAAAATAAAACGTTATGTGAGTAACACAGCGAGTGTCTTAAAAAAGGCAGAACCTGCTTTACCCTTCGCGAGCACCTGAGTTCATCCCCGGCTTTTGGTGGGGTCCGGTTCTGTTTTTAGTTTTTTGTGTTGTCCTTTTATGTGTCTTTTAGTTCTGAGTTATGATTTCCGTATAAAACTGATGTCCAGTGCGTATTTACTTCCAGTTGTTTGTAGACGGGCGTATGTACTGTTTACGTTATTTTTATTTGCTTACGAATAGTGTTGTACAACTCATATTGTGTTGTGTTTTGGCTTTGTTTTTCTTCGTCTTGTGTACTCTATGTTGACAGTTTCTCTAGATTGTCCTTTTTTGATTGCCCCTTCGACATTCGTTAACGTTAATTATATACTGCATATGCCACTTTCGCCAGCACCCGTGTTACTTTAACATCGCACATCTTCTGGCTTTCAAATCACGCTACTTTTTTACATAAATCTACATAATTATGTTTTGGAGTATGGTCCTCTCCATCTCAAGTCTCAAAAAGGGTAAATACAGGTTGACGAATACCACAGTACAGAGGGACAAAACGGAAGTTTCTATGCAACTACCTCGGTGGTGGTAATTATAGTCATGAACGAAATTAATGAGAATACTGAATACACGTGATGCAACATTTGTTATTGAAATGTACGGTTGCTACATATTATGATCATCATTATTCGATATTACTTAGGACAATTGTATCACTAACGGATTGAAGGTATAGAACGCGATACGATACAAATATCGTCCAATGTAAATTCAGTAGAAAAAACAACAGCAAATAAACATCAATAATTCAACATATAAAACACATGAAAATGAAAAATAGGTTTATGAAGAGATCTGGTCCATTTTCATCAGTGAACAATACTTTTCAACAACGAAGTGTCTTTGGTGTGACAACATTATTGCTATGGTCAATAGATGGAGGTGAGAGATTATTGTTCCTTGTGTTGGTAATGGTGGATTTGTTGGCCGTCATTGTTGACACTTTCTTTTATAGAGATTATCCAAATGATACAAGTCTGGACAAATGTGTTAAGTTTTAACAAATAACTCATTTTATAATGTGAAATTCGGGAGATGGGGGGGGGGGGGAGGGGGAAAGGAGGGGGGGCAAATAAATAAGAAAATGAATTTAGTTTAAATTTAGATAACAATAATAATGCATCAACAAATCAATACCCAGGATAATAATGCATGCATAAGGTGTTATTATATAGACAATCTTAGTGCAGTGTATTAAGATATAAACTTTATGTATTTGAGGCAACAAAACTGGGATATAGGCGAGGTTCGTCGAGCCTTTCTCCAGTTTTACACAGAATACAAATAAATACAGATCAAGATTAGACATTCCAGTTTTCACAGTCGACAAAAAAAACCCGGTGAAAGTAGATTATGAATACTACATTGAAATTTGTTATTGTCTATTGGATGAATTTAGGACAATTCACCAAAGACACCAACTAATCCAAAACCAAGACTAAATTTCAATCCACATCGATTTAGAACTTTCGGACACAGCAAATGATAAGTCATCTTCGGAGAAAATATCACATTATGTATATTACAAACCTGATAGCAAAACTGACAAAGTACAAACCAGTATTGAAATAGTGGATCTTCAGGGGAACCAGCTGCGAGTATTGTGTAAATAAAATGTCAGTTGGGGACCTCCAATTATACTAATATCGTAGACATGAGATGATTCTTAATTAAGAATCACTTATTCCGTTGTGCTTAGGCGACGAATTCGAGCTAGGAAAGATCCAAATAATCATTTCTATCAGGTGACATGGCAACGAAAAATCCCATAATAATCGGAAGAAATAGGCACAGTTCATGACGTATGCATTTCAAACAGAATTGTCGCTGACAAAAAATGAAAATAAATAACTAAAATAAATAGAAAAAAGCTTTAATGGACATTATGAAATAATCTGATTAACTGTGTGCATTGTTTATTAGTTAGTATATTTAATTTTATGTTTGTAATTTTGACTCTCTATCTATATTTATTTAGAAAATTATATAGTGTAGTGCTTCATTCCCATCCCAGGGGAGTTTGCATTAGAAGTTAATTTCTTCATATTTATTAATTATTACACTCAGAATAAATTCACAGTTATATGTTGCAATTTGTATTTGTTAAAGACTTGACATGACATTGACAAACATCATTTCAGTGCTTTGATTTCAGCTATAGTATTTGATGTTACCTCCTTGGATATCTTATTCTTAATTCTGATTGGCTCTTTGACGAATTCATCTGTTCTTAGACACATCATTCCTTTAATTGTTGATTTTTAATATAATATTTGTAAATTCTTATTTTTCATACTAATGGAATAATTTCTACTTATTCGAAGGTCAGTTGTTTTTCCGTTGGATATTAACATTGACAATATATGTATTCTTGCATAATTTTATTCCACAAAGAAACATTTGAATAGTTTTGGACAATGTGAATAAATGAGACTTTGATGTTCTGAAGGGTAGTATTAGTATTATGAGTTTTGACTTTCCCTTTGTAAGATTGTTCGGAGTTCGGTAATTTTGTTATTACCTTTATTAGGTGAACCCATGTGTTCTGAAGGGTAGTATTAGGTGAACCCATGTGGTCTGAAGGGTAGTATTAGGTGAACCCAGGTGCTCTGAAGGGTAGTATTAGGTGAACCCAGGTGTTCTGACGGGTAGTATTAGGTGAACCCAGGTGTTCTGAAGGGTAGTATTAGGTGAACCCAGGTGTTCTGAAGGGTAGTATTAGGTGAACCCAGATGTTCTGAAGGGTAGTATTAGATGAACCCAGGTGTTCTGAAGGACAGCATTATTTCATATCATTAGATTTATTGAATATGAAAAACTAATGTAGTTGTGATGAAGACATTGATCTGGTTAATTTTGCTATAAAGCAAGTTTATAAAATAATATGATTGATTAAAACCTTGTAAGCATAATATTCAAGCTGTCTTTCTGTTTTCCTTTAGATCTATGATAGCTCAACTTTATTCAGGTCATTTGTGAAATAATTTACACGAATATAAGGAACGCTTAAATGAAACATGTATATGAAACATACGGTAAGCTGAGTATCTGTATTTAAAGTGTATTTTTAGATATGTACTGTCTATATTTAGGAGATTTTGTTATTCGATTATTGTATTGTACATGTATATGATATGCTGTATATATCATTCGTTTATCGGTTGTAATCGATTAGAACGTGATTTGTTGATCTATTAATAATTATTCAGATATATAATGTTCATTTTTTTATTATTTTCCTACGAAAGATGAGTTATCTTTCTTTATGCATATTATAATATTTTATCTGATATCTAATAAAACCAAGATCCATATTTAGTTATTTATTTATTTATTTATTCATAATTGCTACATATTGACTCGCATACATGCGTTTTATCAATATGTCTTTGTCCAAACATGTGCATCCGGGTCCTGATTCAACAAAGCTTCCTTGTTTGTTTTGATTTGTGTTCTTTCAAGAATAAGTAATTTTTTGTATTTAAAATATTCATATTTGAGGAGATAATGTACGTTGTGATAATTGTGTTAAACCCTTGTAATAGTTGTACATGTATTTACAATAAAATTACGAATACCACGTGTAGCACGCACATAAATGAACAACAACAATCTAATTTTGATATTTATAGAGACCCCCCTCCACAAAAAAAAATCAAATATCAAAGTTGAAATTTGACACCCTATTGTGGGCTTGAGGTGCTCAAACCCACCCAGGAACTTCAGTCAGTTAAAGGCCCCGCCAATACCTTTGATTGAAACCCCAAGTGGGCAAGAACTTTGCCGTCCTTAATATATTTTTCATGCGATATTTATAGTGACCTCCACTCCACAAAAAAAAATTCAAATATCAAAGTTGATATTTGACACCCTACTGTCGGCTTGAGGTGCAGAAACCCACAAAGGCACTTCAGTCAGTTAAAGGCCCGGACAATACCTTTTACTTAAATCCCAAGTGGGCAGAACTTTGCCGCCCTTAATATATTTTTCATAGGATATTTATAGAGACCACACCTCCAAAAAAATCAAATATCAAAGTTGATATTTGACACCCTGCTGTTGGCTTGAGGTGCAGAAACCCACCCAGGGACTTCAGTCAGATAAAGGTCCGGACAATACCTTTGATTGAAACCCCCAGTGGACAAGAACTTTGCCGTCCTTAATATATTTGTTATGGGATATTCATAGAGACACCCCTCAACAAAAGAAAATTCAAATATCAAAGTTGATATTTGACACCCTACTGTGGGCTTGAGGTGCAGAAACCCACCCAGGCACTTCAGTCAGCTAAAGGCCCGGACAATACCTTTGATTGAATCCCCACGAGAGCAAGAACTTTGCCGTCTATGATATATTTTTATGGGATATTTATAGAGATCCCCCTCCATAATATGTTTTTCAAATATCAAAGTTGATATTGACACCCTGCTGTGGGTTTGAGGTCCGGAAACCCACCCAGGCACTTTAAAGGTGCGACCAATACCTTTGATTGAAGCCCCAAGTGGGCAAGAACTTTGGTGTTCTTAATATATTTTTCATGGGATATTTATAGAGACCCCCTCCACAAAAGAAAATATAATTGTTTTTTCAAATATCAATGTTGATATTTGACACCCTGCAGTGGGCTTGAGGTGCGGAAACCCACCCATGCACTTAGATCAGTTAAAGACCCGTGCAATATCCTTGATTGAAGCCCCAAGTGGGCAAGAAATTTGCCGTCCTTGATATATTTTTCATAGGATATTAATAGAGACCCCCTCCACAAAAAAAAAATAAAATATCAAAGTTGATATTTGACACCCTACTGTGGGCTTGAGGTGCATTCTCCCACGCAGGCACTTCAGTCAGTTAAAGACCCGGGTTATTCATAGGGTCCCCCAAATCCCAATATCAAAGTAGTATATCGAGACAGCTCAAGGCATATTTCGGGGGAGCAAAGTGGAGCGGGCCATTGCGTATGAGTTACTGGAAGTGACGTAACCGGAAGCGGCCCTGACCGGAAATGACGTCACATGAAGTCACGTGACCGGAAGTGACGTCATAACCGGAGGTATATTCTGCACATGTTTGGAAGTGCATTCCCGCTTCTTTTATATACCATAGTAGTAGTACGAAATGTACCATTGCTCATGGCCGGGATTAGCATGGCTAATGCATGTGACATGACCGGAAGTCACGTGACTGGAAGTGACGGCACAGGAAGTGACGTCATTTGTCCACGCATTTTTCTTACTATAGTATTAGTATCAAATGTATCATTGCGCATGACCAGAAGTAGTATGGTTACCGGATTTGACGTGACCGAAAGTGGCGTCACGGGAAGTGACGTCACAAGAAATGACGTCATTAGACCGAAGGTGGGTGATTCCCCTTGGGGTGTGATGTTATTTGTTCGAGGTGTTGTGTAGTACTCCAAGGGTATTTTCTATCACGTCTGCGTTCTCACTGTGGTATTTCTACTAAATAACATAAGAGTCAAACGAATGAAATGGTACATTTGATCCCCTAAGTCACCCAATAGAAGGTCACCCTTCATTTATCCAGGCGTGTGACTGGCTCTAAATAGATGTTGCATTAGCCTTCTTTTTTATTTTTCTTTTTTTTTTTTTTTCATAACACATGTTTAACAAGTAACAACACACATTTCTATACGATACCCGTCGCTTCAACGGGATTTGCTAAGAGCCTGGTGACGTTTGTCATGATATGTCCTGCACATCGATGAATGAGGTAAAAAATGCAATGAAGTTAGCACACGGTAGATCATTCTTCTTGTACTCGAACGGTATTGTAAGTCCAATGAATTCAATGTTTGTTCATGAAATTGACATAAGCGGATTCGTGCGGTGGACGTCCGGTTGGATCGTAGTATTCCCCTCGTGAGTTGGCGTCGATGTATATAGCGATCCAGTGTTGTCCCATTCGATGGTCTGGATCCGTATTTCCGAAGGTACGTTTAATAATCTGGGTAATCTGTTTCTGGCATAGATCCCCTTAAACACATGTCTGGAGTGGATATGTTTTTCCAATAGAGTGTTAATCTCTAGCGTATTCATTATGCACTGTAGTCAAACACGACTTGTCTGTGTCTACCGATTTCGATCACGTTGTCACATTCTGCATACAGGAGCTTCGGCGAATTGAATCTCCACACGTAAATTGCCCTATCCGAAGTCAGATCGAATCCAAATAAGGTGTTTCCTTTAAGCGTATTCCTCTCTGGAGATGGTATTTCCTTCCTCTTGATACATCTTTCCCGTATTAGTATAGAGTCCCATATAACTGCGAATATAACCTGCGTTTTCAAAGTCGGGTTGTAACGGTTTGACGGGAAACTGTCGTCCGTCCACGTTCAATGCCACACCATTGATCTTGTAGTGTTTAAAATCGAAAGGGATTTTCGTAATAGTCCCATTTAAGGTATCACTGTCCACGCAAACGATCATCAGTCTTTTGAGCAACTGTCCCAAAAACATGTTGTCCTGGACGTAATTCATGTTGCCACGGGGAACCATATCTACTTTGACTTCTACAAGTCGGATGGGGTATTTACCGCTGGTCTTTTCCAAAGCTTTGACGTGACCCTTTGTTACGGCAGGACTTAACTGTACATTTCTAACAAATAGAGCGAGATCCTTGATTATGATCTTATAGTTGTCGGCATCGGCCATTCGAGCGAACACGTCTCGACTTTGTCGTAATTTGATTTTCAGATTGACGTGATTCAGTAAATAGTTCTCTTGACAAAATAAATCCAAGTGTAGTTTTTCCATCATCTGTACAGACTTGCTTTGGGTGGTCAATGCTTTCCGGGACGTGAATCCTTTATTATCTTGATGTCCCGGTGTATCCTTGTACCACGTGACTTCCGTTAATTGATATTATTTGGCAGCTGAGTAATATTTCTATCTAAGCCCTGTAAGGGTACAAGCTGGTCGGTGGTGAATCCTGATTTTCGTTGAGGCTAACAATGACATCACTAAAGAGGGAATGCATCCATAAGTTGACAGATCCAACGTCCGCTCCGCCATCCAATGCAATATCGTCGTCATCTATGATATGTGCTTCCACAAACAGGTAAATATTAGCCGATGTAGTCGTCCCCGCCCCACTAACGGCAAATTCGTAAGGTCCCTAATCCGTCAGAGCAGATGTCAATCCTGTCTGCTCCCAATACCCATAAGCCACACTGATCTGTGTAGGTGGAACTTCAAATAAATCCAGTTCTGATTTCGTGCATTCGCATGAGTTGGGATGTATAAGTGCCATTCTTATCCGAAATGTCATTCGATGTGTTCCGTTGCTTGGTCTGCCAACGTCTGGTCTTTTTTCGCTTGGCAGGTCCCTTTATAACTCGTTTTCCTGGTGGTCCTACCGTGTCCATAGATTTCTGGAGTAACTTTTCTTCTGTTGATATCAATCGTGATTTTGCTGCCTGTTTGATATTTCTTCCTTGTACGACATCTCCGGCAATATTTAATCCCGTTTTTAAAGCCTCGCGTTCTAGGGTCTTTGTTCCCTTTTTTAACAAAGGCATGGCTGCCTTAAAGAGTCCTCCAAAGATACTGCCAAGTCCATGTCCTCTTTGATATCGTCTTCCCGCAAATACAGGATATCTTTTTCCTGCTTGGTGTATGTAATAATCATGGTAAGCTTTCGCATCGTAACGATGAGTTGGTTTCATTCTAGAGATAATTCTTTTCGTTTTCTACAGTGAAGTATCACCACCACTCGTCCTCTTTCGAATGGCACTATAGAGCCCGTGTCGTCCCTAAAATCTATTTCCACGGTCTGCAATCGTTTTTGCAACATGGGACAGAACTGTATCGGATCAAATACTCGGGTGATCATTTCTCCGTTTCTTCCTTCCACCGGTACGATTCTCAATAACGGTACTTGGGCATTTCCCACCATTCTCCATTCCACCAAGGGACAATACACGTATAAAGAATTTAATCCTTTCTTGACGTTCGCTACCCATTCTGAAACATACACCCCCGCCGGGAATATAGCTTGTCTGAATCCTAACACGGATTGCATTAAAGGACTGATGATGACTTGACAATATTTTTTCACTTTCATATCGATTTTATGATTGATTTCGTTGAAACCCATGTTCCTTCATGTGCTTTTTCCTCTCGATGGGAAATCCTTTTGGCCGAGGAATAGTACCCATCCGTAACAAGACCAAAAGCTTTTATAGTTCTGACTCCTTGTAATAGTGAACCATCAACCAGGCGTCGTTATTCTTGACGCTATACCTACTGTGAGGATACTGTATCTCTGCCAATCCGATTTCCCATGCTCCTTCCAGATCCGTTATTTTTGGCAATTGCGTCGTGTAATGAGTCAACGTATTGTTGGGACAGTAATTCATGGAACTGTTACTAGGCAGAGTCAATTAAAACATGCTTCGTCTTGATCGTGGGGTTAGGTAACAAATATCCCAGACAACTGCTCAACAAGGCCGTCCACAAGGTACTGTTCTCCGATTCGAACGTCAAGTTGTAAATGCAGACTATGATAACCAAGTACAGGATGAGTACCTGACACAAAAATACGACCTCCGAACGTGGAGTCTTCTTTCCACAAGTCACCCATGACGATACACTGTCCGAGTCACTCGGTGCCATTCGCAAGACTGATGCTTCAAGTAGGTGGTGTGTGCTTTTATAGGTCCTGCTTAAAGATCCAGCTGTTGAAGGACTCTGGATATCCGAGCCACTTGACTAAATACTGAACTCTTTGTCCCATTTTTCTCTTTTTCAAAATGGGTTCAATCTTGTATACGTCGTCTGTCTCAATGACTTTCTGTAATTCTTCGGCATAGAATATTCCTTCCAGAATTTCACCGTGGTCGTATTTCACTAAGCATACCGGAGGTCTGGTTTCGATACATTTCACTACCGTAAACAATTCTTCAGTCCAGTTGGGTAAATATCCTTTCTTGAACGTACGCTTGCCTTTGCTGAGTCGCACTCTATCTCTGAGAGAACATTTGCACGATTGTTTTGGTCCCTTTCTTCCATATAGCATCTTGGACACCGGTGTTTGGTTAGCCCACATGACTTCTGCAGGTGGTATACCTATGGTTCTGTGAACGGTGTGGCGATAAGATGCGACCATCTCCGATAAAACGTTTACGTAGGTTAGGGTTTCTCTATGTGTGAAATACTTCCACATCTTGGTTTTCAATGTTCTGTTAAAACTTTCAACGATACAGGCTTTGTGATCCTAGTTGTAACTGGTAAAGAAGTGCATGTCGTTTTCTTTGAGAAATTTTGAAATACTCGGTTGATAAATGCAGTTCCTTTGTCTGTCTGTAAACGTATCGGACGCCGCCCCGATTTGAACATGACATGAAGCGCATCTTTTAAAGTCTTCCCCGTCTTGTCTGTCAATGGAACGACCCATGCATATCGGGATAACACATCTATACATGTCAACAAGTACTTGAATCCTTTGTTGTAAGAAGACAATTTTGCCAGATCCACTAAATCCTGCTGCCACTGGTGGTCAATTCCATAGACTACAACGCGTCTCCTGGGAAATCGTCGTCTAGTTGGCTTATGCAAAGTGTACGTGTCCTGAGACTGTAACCATTCTATGACTTGTTTCTTCGCATAACCTTTCGGCTTAAATTTACTCAATCCTCCATAACAGGCGGGAGCTAAAAGGTTGTAATAGGTCGACTACATGTTTACAACTGCCCCTTCGTGGTCTCAACCTCCGTTTTAAAAGTCGACCCAGTTCTTGACTTCTTTCCTTCTGTCTCTTGGTGTTTTTGGGGGAGTACGGTCTAATAGGGGATGGACTCTGTTGTCGGTTGCGAGATCTCTGTGTTCTTTTGGTCTGAGTGATATATCTCCAGCGGTCCTAGTGACCAATCAAATTTTGTGGAACATTTGCTTCTCGTAAGGCTTCTCCAAATGGTTCCCATCCTTGTGGGTCGAAATATTTCTTTTTGCTCAGCACGTCGTTGACTAAATCCATCATGTTGCTTCCTTGAACGGTTTCTCCCTTGTATTTTAGTTCCCATTTCTCGTTCCAGCTAATGTCGGGACTGCTCTACATTTTTTTCAACATGAGTTGTACCTTGGCCTTCACTGTTTTTGGTACGCTTTCCAAAATTTCGTTGTCGATCAGGTCCTGTTTCTCCGGTTCAAGTGCAACTGCCATGGGTTTGGATCTGTAATCGTAGTAGATGTTATGAGTCAGAGTTTCTTCAAACGCTTATAAAATATAAGAAGATTCATGAGGCTAGAGCCTTTAATTTCACATACAGGTATATTGATGACGTTTTATCTATCAATGATTCTAGATTTGCAGAATTTCTTCCATTGATATATCCTCCAGAGCTGGAAGTTTAAGAGACCACCGATACAGCTTCGTCTGCATAATTTTTGGACTTATACCTCGAATTTGACGACAGTGGTCAACTCAGTACTAAAATTTATGATAAGCGAGACGACTTCAATTTTAAAATCGTAAATTTTCCAAACATTGCAGCAATATACCAGCTTCTCCTGCATATGGTGTTTACATCTCGCAATTGATTCGATATGCAAGGGCGAGTAGCAATTATTCTGATTTCCTGAAACGTCATCTTCATCTGAGAAACATGCTACTGGACCAGGGCTATGAAAAGATTCGCCTTATTCGATCTCTTAAAAAGTTTATATTCCTATATCAAGATCTTGTCGAAATATATTCCGTCTCTGCAGAAACGATTATAAGCGATGCATTTTCAAATAGTGAAAATGTATAAAGATAAAGAAGTCAAGAAAAATGTCAAAGATATTTTTTTTTATCAATGTGTGACGTAAAAATGTTCTTGACATTTGCTTCACTTAATATGGTACTGCTTTGACAACTATTTTACCTATTTTGTTCCTGTATTTAAATACTGTTATAGTGACAGCCGGAACCTTTGAACCGTAATGAGAGCGGAGGTTTGGCGCTTTAAATTCTGATTCAACCCACCATTTCTTTAGAAATGCCTGTACCAAGTCAGGATCATTACGGTTTTCACAGTTTTCCGGTTGTTGACTGATTTTGTCTGTTTATATAATTATGAGTTTTGACTTTCCCTTTGTAAGATTGTTCGGAGTTCGGTAATTTTGTTATTACCCTTATTCAATTATCGAGTGAACGATTAGTCGTATAGCTGGAGACGTTCCTCAGCCGACTGGTCTTCTCTTTCTAGTACGGTTTGCATCTTCTTATCCAATGTGTCCATGACTTTCACGCGTTGTTCCACTGGAGGTTTTGGGCGCTCTTAAATCTGGTGGTATCTATTTATTAAGGTTCGTTCCTTCATTTAAATAATGCAGAGAGCAACGGTTCTACTATAGATGCAATCGGTGCTAGTAGGGATCCCAAAAACCCACCTTTTTGTAAGATCGCTTTCTTCTTTTTGAAAGAGACCGACTTTTTCGTCAGTGCTCTCAATCCGGCCTTATTTCTCTTGAGTTTTTCCTTCTGCAGTTTAGTTAACGGGACGTTGCCTCTTAATCTATTATCGGCACACTCACACAGACAGTCGACGAGACTGCGATCGGCTTTGGTTATGAGGTGTTTACGAATACACAGTTTCGTCTTTTGTAAATATATTATATCACTGCCGTGCTTTTTCAAGCCCTGAGAGACCATGTTATTTCCTCTGCGTCTGATGGAAGAATGACAAGAAACGGGATGTAACATCCTTTTTATGACTCGACATACGCTTTCTGTTCTTCACCGGGAAAGATGAAGGTTCTTAATCTCAGGATATCCGTCGTGTTTTGTTTCATATCAATCTCCATGTAGCCATGAGGTCTGTATGTAGCTCGGGCAAAGGCTTCTAGGAAAGAAAAATTGCGTTCTCCTAGGATACATTTGGTGTGCTAGCGCCATGATCTGCGATACCTCTGTCAGGTTTTTGAATAGAACCATGTAATAGGCATTGAAACTTATGGTTCTACGGTGAAACATATTCTGAACGATGGACATGGCGCCTTTGTTTCTGTTGTGACTCTTTTTCGTAAACAGTGAAGCCACCTTTTCATCCATTTCGTCCATGAAATCGTCCAAAATGATCAAAAGTTTTTCTCTTGGATCTAAATTATCCAGATCCGGTAAATCTTGTTCAAATTATATCGCTTCTATGGTTCCATACAACGTCTGATATTCACCATAACACCTTAAGGTCCGATCTGGCTTGGAACTCATGTGTTTGATATTGTGAACGAACCGTCGGACAATCATCCATTGTCCACTGCCTGTAGGCCCGTCAATCACACTGGTAAACGAATGTACCCATGGCATGAAATGATCGGGATCGTATTCGTCTGGAACCATAAACAAAAACGAATTATTGGTTTTCAAAATATAATAGGGTTCTACTTCATTACTCTGTGAGTATTGATGCTGTTGCAGCGACGGCGGCAGATTTAACTCCGTCATCCCAGGCGGCGGCGGTGTATATCCCTCTGTCAGCGGCGGCGGCGTATTGCCCTCGGTCATCGGCTCTTATGTTATTTAGTAGAAATACCACAGTGAGAACGCGGACGTGAAAGAAAACACCCTCGGAGTACCACACAACACCTCGAACTATTAAGATGACACCCCAAGGTCAATCATCCACTTTCGGTCTTAAGACGTCACTTTCCGTGACGTCACTTTCGGTCACGTCACATCCGGTAGCCATGCTACTTCCGGTCATGCGCAATGGTACAATTTGAACTACTACTATGGTAAGAAAAAAAGCGCAGGAATGAGCTTCCGGTCACGTGACTTCATGTGACGTCATTTCCGGTCAGGGCTTCTTCCGGTGACGTCACTTCCAGTAGCCCATGCGTAATGACCTGCTCCCCTTTGCTCCCCCCGAAATATGCCCCGAAATACTATTTTGATATTTGGATTTGGGGGTAACCTATAAATAACCCATGAACAAATATCGAAGGACAGCAAAGTTCTTGTCCACTTGGGGCTTCAATCAAAGGTATTGCCTGGGCCTTTAACTGAGTGAAGTGCCTGGGTGGGTTTGTGCACCTCAAGCCCACAGTAGGGTGTCAAATATCAACTTTGGTATTTGCCCACTTGGGGTTTCAATAAAAGATATTGTCTGGGCCTTTACCTAACTGAAGTGCCTGGGTGGGTATCTGCACCTCATGCCCACAGTAGGGTGTCAAATATCAACTTTGATATTTGAATTTTCTTTTGTGGAGGGGGTCTCTATAAATATCCCATGAAAAATATATTAAGGACGGCAAAGTTCTTACCCACTTGGGAATTCAATCAAAGATATTGTCTGGGCCTTTACCTGACTGAAATGCCTGGGTGGGTATCTGCACCTCATGCCCACAGTAGGGTGTCAAATATCAACTTTGATATTTGAATTTTCTTTTGTGGAGGGGGTCTCTATAAATATCCCATGAAAAATATATTAAGGACAGCAAAGTTCTTACCCACTTAGGGTTTCAATCAAAGGTATTCGCCGGGCATTTAACTGACTGAAGTGCCTGGGTTGGTTTCTGCACCTCAATCCCACAGCAAAGTGTCAAATATCAACTTTGATATTTGATTTTTTTTAGGAGGGGGGTCTCTATGAATATCCTATGCACAAATATATTAAGGACGGCAAAGTTCTTGCCAACTAGGGGTTTCAATCAAAGGTATTGGCCGGGCCTTTAACTGACTGAAGTGCCTGAATGAGTTTCTGTACCTCAAGCCCACAGCAGGGTTTCAAATATCAACTTTGAAATTATATTTTTTTTGGAGGGGGTCTCTGTAAATATCCTATGAACAATATATTAAGGACGGCAAATTTCTTGCCCACTTGGGGTGTCAACCAAAGGTATTGTCCTGACCTTTCACTGACTGAAGTGCCTGGGTTGGCTTCTGCACCTCAAGCCCACAGAAGTGTGTCAAATATCAACTTTGATATTTGAATATTCTTTTCTGGAAGGGGTCTCTATAAATATCCCATGAACAATATATTAATGACAGCAAAGTTCTTGCCCACTTGGGGATTCAATCAAAGGTATTGGCCAGGCCTTTAAATAACTGAAGTACCTGTGTAGGTTGCTGCACCTCAAGCCCACAGCAGCGTGTCAAATATCAACTTTGATATTTGAAATTTTGTTTGTGGATGGGGTCTCTATAAATATCCCATGAAAAATATATTAAGGACGGCAAAGTTCTTGCCCACTTGGGGTTTTCATCAAATGTATTGGCGGGCCTTTAACTGACTGAAGTGCCTGGAAGGGTTTCTGCACCTCAAGCCCACAGCAGGGTGTCAAATATCAACTTTGATATTTGAATTTTTTTTTGGAAGGGGTCTCTATAAATATCCTATGAACAATATATTAAGGACGGCAAAGTTCATGCCCACTTGGGGTGTCAACCAAAGGTATTGTCCGGACCTTTAGCTGACTGAAGTGCCTGGGTTGGTTTCTGCACCTCAAGCCCACAGAAGTGTGTCAAATATCAACTTTGATATTTTAATATTCTTTTCTTGAAGGGGTCTCTATAAATATCCCATGCACAATATATTAAGGACAGCAAAGTTCTTGCCCACTTGGGGATTCAATCAAAGGTATTGGCAGGACCTTTAACTGAATGAAATGCCTTGTTGAGTTTCTGCACCTCAAACCCACAGTAGAGTGTCGAATATCAACTTTGATATTTGATTTTTTATGGAGGGGGGTCTCTATGAATATCCTATGAAAAATATATTAAGGACGGCAAAGGTCTTGCCCAATTGGGGTTTCAATCAAAGATATTGACCGGGTCTTTAACTGACTGAAGTGTCTGGGTGGGTGTCTGCACCTCAAGCCCACAGTAGGGTGTCAAATATCAACTTCGATATTTGAATTTTCTTTTGTAGAGGGGGTTCTCTATTAATATCTCATGACAAATATATATTTTTCTTTTTTATCAATATCACAGATTTTATTTAGTAAATATCTTGTTACATTTTTACTTCAGAGTCCAAGTTCCTCTGAAGTATCCCTGTGAAATTCTGTTTTGAATATCCAGGGAAATACTCCAAACTATAATTACATATAAAACTATTTTATTCTAATATATTCTATTGCATAAGTTATGATCACAGTTTATTTAATATATGATTGAACAATGATTTCATTCCTAGTAATTTATTTTCCTTCATTTTTCTTTGAAATTCATTTTTAAATAACAGATAAACATCAATTGTCTTTGTCTTTTGTTCCGATACATAATAGGATTTGTAAATTGTAAATGCCAATATAGTTAAAAAATAATTTAGGTGAAAATATTCTTTGTCGAAAATTTTGTACCCAAATACTAAATGTTGAAGTTTTATATTGTTTTTAAATTGGACCTTTTTTAACATTTCATTTATTTTATTCCAAAATATGTCTAAATATTTACACGACATGAAAAAGTGATCATAATCTTCTTCTACTTTACAAACATTACATAAACTGTCAGTTGATATTTTCCATTTGAACAGATGTGATTTGGTTGGAATAATAAATTGTAATAGTTTCCATCTAAATATTTTCAATTTGTTTTCTAACAAAATTTTAAAAATAAATTCATATAAGTCTATTATATTTTGAAAATCTTGGATATCCAAGTAAGTTGTCCAAAAATGTATACCTATAGGCTTGATAAAAACTTTGTTTTTGATAATATTGTAAAAATCTTTGTTAACTAATTTATCCATATCAATCACCCTACCAGCAGAAATAATATTTTCTTTTTTTATATTAATAGTAGTTTTCACAGATTTTTCTTCTGATAATTGCACATACCACTCTTTAGTAATTGCCTTTTTTAGTCGACTAAATTCACTAAAAAAATTAATTTTATTTTTCAATTTCTCTATCAAATAGTCTTGTGATATCCTTCCATTTTCGTCAGTTAAGTCGTTCACATACAACAGGTTGCTTTCAATCCAGTTTTTATAAATTAAACTTTTATTATTAAATTTTATATATTTATTTCCCCAAATATTTTGGTTTCTTATCTCTCTAAAATTAGTTGGTGTTTTTGTTTGTCCACCTCCAAATTCTACCCAACAGTTTATTATTTCTTTATAGAACTCTGGGATATCATTAAAATTTTCTATTGATTTACCATTGTCCATATTCATTTTAAAAATTAGCCAGTTTTTTCCAAATTTATCTAAATATTTTCTTGGTATAACTTTCCAATTTGATGTTTTTGAACTAAGCAGTCTTTTGACCCATGACACTTTAAGCGATTTAAAATAACTGTTTATATCAACCATATTCAACCCCCCCTTTTCATAATCCCCTATTAAAGTTAATCTCTTGATTTTATCCGGCTTCCCATTCCAGATAAATCTGTAAAAACAAGATTCAATTTCTTTTATATACATCTTTGGTACTACACATGAACTGGCTAAGAAGGTAAATTTCGGCAGGATGAGTGTTTTTATAATAAGAATTTTCCCCATAATAGTTAGATTTCTTTTTCCCCATGCTGTAAATTGATTTTTCATTTCTTCAATTCTCTTTTCCCAGTTAAGTTTTTGACATTCTTCCTTGTCATGTCAAAAGAATATACCTAATGCTTTAACAGGATTCTGTGTCCATTTAATACCTCTAATTTTGTCTTTGCGATTTTTTAGTTTACCGATCCATATGCCCTCTGTTTTATTTCTATTTAGAATTAACCCTGAAAATGACCCAAATATTTCAATTTCATTCATGGCTAAACTATATCAGTTTTGGAACTCACAAATAACGTTGTGTCGTCTGCTAATTGAGATATTTTAATGATGTGTGCTTTATCATCAATTTTTACTTTTATCCTGTTAATATTTTTATTTTCTCTAAGCTTTAACGCCATAATTTCCACGGAAATAACAAATAAAAGGGCAGATAAAGGACATCTTTGACGGTTTCCTCTAGTGTTTTTAAAAATTTCAGATATCCATCCATTATTTATCACACAGGTTTGTATATTATTATATAATGTTTCCACCCAAGTAACAAAAGAATAATTGAACCCATAATGTTTTAGTGTTGAAAACATAAAATCCCATTCTAAAGAATCAAAAGCTTTTGAAAAATCTAAAAAGATAATTGCCCCTTCTATCTTATAAATGTTTGAATAATCTATAATGTCTTGAATCTGTCTTAAATTAAAACCTATAAATCTATTTTTAATATAACGGTTTGATCTTCGTTGATAAGTTTTGGCAGAATTTTCTTCAAACGTTGAGCTAAAGTGTACGAAAGGAGTTTTAGATCAACATTCAATAGAGATATTGGTCTATAGTTATCTAATTTCAATGGGTCATCATTTTTAAATAAAAGAGTTAGTACACTTGTTCTTTGAGAAAAAGACAGTTGCCTATCTTCGTGACACTTATTTAAAATAAAGACTATCAAATATTTTTTACTTTCCCAAAATGTCCTATAAAATTCTACCGTTAATCCGTCTATGCCGGGAGATTTATTTAATTTCATTTTAAAAATAGCCTCTGTACATTCTTCCACCGATAACTGTCCATCACATACGTTCAAATCTTCTTGATTGACTTTACTTTCTAGTTTTGTTCTATATATATAATCATTTAAGTTCTGTTTATCTGGGTTTGTTGATGTATACAACTTTTTGTAATAATATTTTATTTTATCTAAAATGTCTTTTTGGTTTGTAATTATATTCCCCTCATCATCTAATAATTTTGTGATCGACTTTTTAATTTGTCGTTTCTTTTCTAAACCTAAAAAATAAGCATTGTTTTTTTCACCAAATTCTACCCATTTCTCCCGAGATCTAATCTGCGCGCCTTTTGCCTTTTGTTCGTAAATTTGTTCTAACTCTTTTTCTAACTTGTCTATTTCATTGTTTAGTATTGTATTATCTATATCTGCAGTGTCACTGCATGCTAGTTTAGCTTCTAATGTCTTTTCTAAAGTTCTCGTTAGCTCCCTTGTTTCTTTCGCTTTTATTTTACCAAACGTCATAGTTATCTCTCTTATTTCTACCTTAAGCGCGTCCCATAATAGTCTGCAGTTTTTTAAATCATTATTGATTTTAGCGGAATATTTTAATATTATGTCGTTTATCTTATCTTGATAGTCTTTATCATTTAAAATTGAATTATTTATCTTCCAAAAACCCTTACCTTTTTCTTCCACACTTGATAAGAAATTTAAGAATACACTTTGATGATCTGTATATTTAATAAATACTGGTTTAATTTTACACCAGTTGATTCTAGAAATTTTAATTAGCTAAAATATAACCAATTCTACTAGCTTGTGATTTGTCTTTTCTGCGCCAAGTGAATTGTCGTTTATTACTATTGAGTTCTCGCCAGATATCAATTAAATCATTTGTTTTCAATAACGTTTTAAGACTATTTACCGTCTGATATTTTGTTTTACTACTGTTGCTTCTTCTATCTATTTCCTTTAATGTTTCGTTAAAGTCTCCTGCGATCATAGGTATTCCTATTCCGTGATCTTTTAAAAAGGTATTTACTTTTTTAAAGAAGTTATTTTTTGTTGTTTTACAATTTGGTGCATATATGCAAACTAGGGTAAATATAGTATCTTTTACATTTATATTCAGTAAAATTATTCTTCCTTCAGTATCTATAAATTGACTTATAATTTCGTAATCTAATTGATTTCTTATTAAAATAGCCACTCCCCTACTTCAGTTATTTCCATGACAAATATATTAAGGACGGCAAAGTTCTAGCCCACTTGGGAATTCAATCAAATGTATTGGCGGGCCTTTAACTGACTGAAGTGCCTGTGTGGGTTTCTGCACCTCAAGCCCACAGAAGTGTGTCAAATATCAACTTTGATATTTGAATTTTCCTTTCTAGAAGGGGTCTCTATAAATATCCTATGAAAAATATATTAAGGACGGCAAAGTTCTTATCCACTTGGGGTTTCAATCAAAGATATTGTCTGGGCCTTTACCTGCCTGAAGTGCCTGGATGGGTATCTCCATCTCAAGCCCACAGTAGCGTGTCAAATATCAACTTTGATATTTGAATTTTCTTTTGTGGAGACGGTCTCTATGAATATCCCATGAAAAATATATTAAGGACAGCAAAGTTCTTGCCCACTTGGGGATTCAATCAAAGGTATTGGTAGGACCTATAACTGACTGAAATGCCTTGGTGAGTTTCTGTACCTCAAACCCACAGTAGAGTGTCGAATATCAACTTTGATATTTGATTTATTATGGAGGGGGGTCTCTATGAATATCCTATGAAAAATATATTAAGGACAGCAACGTTTTTGCCCAATTGGGGTTTCAATCAAAGATATTGTCCGGGTCTTTAACTGACTGAAGTGGCTGGGTGTGTGTCTGCACCTCAAGCCCTCAATAGGGTGTCAAATATCAACTTTGATATTTGATTTTTTTAGGAAGGAGGGGATCTCTATGCATATCCTTTGAAAAATATATTAAGGACGGCAAAGTTCTTGCCCACTTTTGGTTTCAATCAAAGGTATAGTCCGAGTCTTTAACTGACTAAAGTGCCTGGGTGAGTTTTTGCAAAAACCTCAAGCCTACAGTATGGTGTCAAATATCAACTTTGATATTTGAATTTTCTCTTGTGGAGGGGGTCCTCTATTAATATCCCATGAACAAATTATTAAGGACGGCAAAGTTCTTACCCACTTGGGGTTTCAATCTAAGTAATTGGCCAGGCCTTTAACTAACTGAAGTATCTGTGTGGGTTTCTGCACCTCAAGCCCACAGTAGGGTGTCAAATATCAAATGTGATATTTGATTTTTTTTTGGACGGGGAGTCTCTTTAAATATCCTATGCAAAATATATTAAGGACGGCAAAGTTCTTGCCCACTTGGGGTGTCAATCAAAGGTATTGTCCTGACCTTTAACTGACTGAGGTGCTTGGGTGGGTTTCTGCACCTCAAGTCCACAGTAGGGTGTCAAATATCAACTTGGATATTTGATTTTAGTTTTGGAGGGGGTTCTCTATAAATATTCTATGAAAAATATATTAAGGACGACAAAGTTCTTGCCCACTTGGGGTGTAGATCAAAGGTATTGCCCTTTTACTGACTGAAGTGCCTGAGTCGGTATCTGCACTTCAAGCCCACAGTAATGAATTTTCTTTTGTGGAGAGGAATCTCTTTAAATATCTCATTAAAAATATATTAAGGACAGCAAAGTCCTTGCCCACTCGGGGTTTCAATCAAAGGTATTGGTCGTGCCTTTATTTGACTGAAGTGCCTGGGTGTGTTTTTGCACCTCAAGCCCACAGCAGGTTGTCAAATATCAACTTTGATATTTGATTTTTTTTGTTTTTGAGGGAGGTTTCTATAAATATTCTATGAAAATTATATTAAGGATGGCAAAGTTCTTGCACAGTTGGTGTTTAGATCAAAGGTATTGTCCGGGCCTTTAACTGACTGAAGTGCCTGAGTGGGTATCTGCACCTCAAGCCCACAGCAGGTTGTCAAATATCAACTTTGATATTTGATTTTTTTTAATTTTGGAGGGGGGTCTCTATAAATATTCAATGAAAAATATATTAAGGACGGCAAAGTTCTTGCACAGTTGGTGTTTAGATCAAAGGTATTGTCCGGGCCTTTAACTGACTGAAGTGCCTGAGTGGGTATCTGCACCTCAAGCCAACAATAGGGTGTCAAATATCAACTTTGATATTTGAACTTTGTTTTCTGGAGGGGGGTCTCTATGAATATCCCTTGAAAAATATATTAAATACGGCAAAGGTCTTGCCCACTTGGGGTTTCAATCAAAGGTATTGTCCGAGCCTTTAACTAACTGAAGTGCCTGGGTGGGTTTCTGCTCCTCTAGCCCACAGCAAGGGGTCAAATATTAACTTTTTGTTTGGAGGGGGGTCTCTAAAAATATCCTATGAAACATATATTAAGGACGGCAAAGTCGTGCCCACTTGGGGTTTAAATCAAAGGTATTGTCCAGGCCTTTAACTGACTGAAGATCTGGGTGGATTCCTGCACTTCAAGCCCACAGCAGGGTATCAAATATCAAATTTGATATTTGATTTGTTTTTTGGAGGGGGTCTCTATAAATATCCTATGAAAAATATATTAAGGACTGCAAAGTTCTTGCCCACTTGGAGCTTAAGTCAAAGGTATTGTTCGGGCATTTAACTGACTGAAGTTCCTGTGTGGGCTTGTGCACCTCAAGCCCACAGCAGGTTGTCAAATATCAGCTTTGATATTTGAACTTTGTTTTCTGGAGGGGGGTCTCTATAAATATCCTATGAAAAATATATTAAGGACGGCAAAGTTCTTGCCCACTTGGGGTTTCAATCAAAGGTATTGTCCGAGCCTTTTAACTAACTGAAGTGTCTGGGTGGGTTTCTGCACCTCTAGCCCACAGCAGGGTGTCAAATATCAACTTTGATATTTGATTTTTTTGTTTGGAGGGGGTTCTCTATAAATATCCTATGACACATATATTAAGGACGGCAAAGTCCTTGCCCACTTGGGGTTTAAATCAAAGGTATTGCCCAGGCCTTTCACTGCCTGAAGAGCTGGGTGGATTTCTGCACCTCAAGCCCAGAGCAGGGTATCCAATATCAACTTTGATATTTGATTTGTTTTTTGGAGGGGGGTCTCTATAACTATCATATGAAAAATATATTAAGGACGGCAAAGTTCTTGCCCACTTGGAGCTTAAATCAAAGGTATTGTCCTGGCATTTAACTGACTGGAGTGCCTGTGTGGATTTCTGCACCTCAAGCCCACAGTAGGGTGTCAAATATCAACTTTGATATTTGAATTTTGTTTTGTGGAAGGGAGTCTCTATAAATATCCCATGACAAATAAATTTAGGACGGCAAAGTTATTACCCACTTGAGGTTTCAATCAAAGGTATTGGTGGGGCCTTTAACTGATTGAAGTGCCTGGGTTGGTTTCTGAACCTCAAGCCCACAGTAGGGTGTCAAATATCAACTTTGATATTTGATTTTTTTTATTTTGGAGATGGGTCTCTAAAAATATTCTATGACAAATATATTAAGGAAGGTAAAGTTCTCGCACAGTTGGGGCTTAGGTCAAAGATGTTGACCGGGTCTTTAACTGACTGAAGTGCCTGAGTGGGTATCTGCACCTCAAGCCCACAGTAGGGTATCAAATATCAACTTTGATATTTGAACTTTGTTTTCCGGAGGGGGGGTCTCTAGAAATATCCCTTGAAAAATATATTAAGGACGGCAAAGTTCTTGCCCACTTGGGGTTTCAATCAAAGGTATTGTGCGAGACTTTAACTAAATGAAGTGCCTGGGTGTGTTTCTGCACCTCTAGCACACAGCAGGGTGTCAAATATCAACTTTGATATTTGATTTTTTTTGTAGGGGTCTCTATAAATATCCTATGAAAAATATATTAAGGACGGCAAAGATCTTGCCCACTTGGGGTTTAATTCAAAGGTATTGTCCTGGCATTTAACTGACTGGAGTGCCTGTGTGGATTTCTGCACCTCAAGCCCACAGTAGGGTGTCAAATATCAACTTTGATATTTGAATTTTCTTTTGTGGAGGGAGGTCTCTATGAATATCCCATGAACAATATATTAAGGACGACACAGTTCTTGCCCACTTGGGGTGTAGATCAAAGGTATTGTCCGGGCCTTTAACTGACTGAAGTGTCTGAGTGCGTATCTGCACCTCAAGCCCACAGTAGGGTGTCAAATATCAACTTTGATATTTGAATTTTGTTTTGTGGAAGGGAGTCTCTATAAATATCCCATGACAAATAAATTTAGGACGGCAAAGTTATTACCCACTTGAGGTTTCAATCAAAGGTATTGGTGGGGCCTTTAACTGATTGAAGTGCCTGGGTTGGTTTCTGAACCTCAAGCCCACAGTAGGGTGTCAAATATCAACTTTGATATTTGATTTTTTTTATTTTGGAGATGGGTCTCTAAAAATATTCTATGACAAATATATTAAGGAAGGCAAAGTTCTCGCACAGTTGGGGCTTAGATCAAAGATGTTGACCGGGTCTTTAACTGACTGAAGTGCCTGAGTGGGTATCTGCACCTCAAGCCCACAGTAGGGTATCAAATATCAACTTTGATATTTGAACTTTGTTTTCCGGAGGGGGAGTCTCTAGAAATATCCCTTGAAAAATATATTAAGGACGGCAAAGTTCTTGCCCACTTGGGGTTTCAATCAAAGGTATTGTGCGAGACTTTAACTAACTGAAGTGCCTGGGTGGGTTTCTGCACCTCTAGCCCACAGCAGGGTGTCAAATATCAACTTTGATATTTGATTTTTTTTGTAGGGGTCTCTATAAATATCCTATGAAAAATATATTAAGGACGGCAAAGATCTTGCCCACTTGGGGTTTAATTCAAAGGTATTTTCCGGGCATTTAACTGACTGAAGTGCCTGTGTGGGTTTCTGCACCTCAAGCCCACAGCAAGGTGTCAAATATTAACTTTGATATGTGAATATTTTTTTTGGAGGGGGTCTCTATAAATATCCTTTGAAAAATATATTAAGGACGCAAAGTTGTTACCCACTTGGGGATTCAATCAAAGGTATTGTATGGGCCTTTAACTGACTTAAGTGCCTGGGTGGGTTTCTTCACCTCAAGCCCACAGCAGGGTGTCAAATATCAACTTTGATATGCAGTGAAGTACCATGCTCTGGGACATTCCCTACTCTACAAATAGCAACGTCATTCCCGGAATATCCGTATTGATGGGTCATTCATGAAGACGTCCATGAAGGATTCCAATACAACTAAATGTAACCAAATTTGGGTTCCAAATAATCCTTATATATTTACCTGCAATTACCATTGTTTATACCTTTCTATTTATTTTTTTTTCTTCGAAATACAAGAAAGCTAAAGGAATTTTTATCTTATAAAAGGACTTCTTTTGTATATGTTCTCAGCTCTGATTGGTGAACTAAATTGGTGATTTGACACCTTTAAATACACAATTTAAAAATAAATACATGTAGATAAAACATGTGACACGCACATGCGGGATTTAGATTTTGTTTATTTTTTTCATAAAACTTACTGTTATATGTTTCTAATGTTCTATAATTACACTATTTTTAGATTGATGAGATGTCTTCATGTGAACCGGAATCTTATGACTTGATATTGCTTGACAAACGCTGTCCAAATTATCTACCGGTTTAAAACATTAAAGTAAATTATTTTTTATTCTGTGTTTATTTAAAGTGGTAAGCTCGCCATCCGAAAAATATCTATGTCTTCGTTATTTTGTATTGTGTGGGCGGGCTCTAGATATATTCACTGTATGCCCCGATGTCGATTTATTGTGTTGGCTATGCATTTACAGTAATATATTTGTTATTGGTCGCTAGAAATCTTTAAAAGTACATTTTACTCTTATTAATTGTTTTGGTTTTGAGACATATCGGCTTATTGCTCGCTAGCTTAATGCTCGCTAGAAATTGCTCGCTAGCTTGAGCCTGGTCTATATGGGGGTGAGGATTTGGACATCATTTTTAATACCGTAATATGTATCTCAAAGTGGAAAATATGGAAAATACGTAATAAGGTGAAATATAACCAATCCCGAATTGGAGATCAAACAATTTTCAACACTTGGAAAAATAATGTTAAGCAACATTTGCAATAGACATTACAAACTTCTCATATAAATGGACAAGTCTTTGAATATGTTGTTTTCAAATATATTTTTAATTTCTTATTGGACAACTCTCTCATCTATAAATATCAGTCCAGATTTATGCGCGGACACTCTACCGTGCACCAACTTATTGAAATTTACCACAATATTTGCTTATCATTAGAAAATCGTGAAGTTATTTGAACTGAATTTTGTGATATATCAAAAGCCTTTGATAACGTTTGGCACCGTGACCTACTTAAGAAAAATAAAAGTTTATGGAATTTCCGGGAATTTGTTGCTTTGATTGAAAATTATTTAAGTGAGAGAAATCAAAAAATTGTTCTACAAAATTGTCTGTCAGAAGTAGGGAACATTAAAGGTGTGGTACCACAATGATCATTGTTAGGGCAGTTATTATTCATATTATATATCAATGATATCACTGACGATATTCAAATTCTTTCACGATTGTGTGCTGATGATACATCACTATCGTATTCATCTTCTAATTAAAAATGAAATTGAACAAAGATTAAATTCAGATATGAAAAAAAATTACAATTTGTCAACAAAATGGTTAGTGGATATTAACCCCCAAAAAACTAAATGTTTGCTATTCTCAACAAATCAAATACTTTCAATGATGAAGATGTTGAATTTGTAGAAAATCAAAAACATTTGGGTGTTACGTTTTCATCGAATTGTTAATGACATTGTCATATTCAAAATATGTTAAAAAGCGCATCTGGTCAACTGTCTATGCTTCGTAAATTCATAATCAAACTTAACAGGGAAAATCTCGAAAAATTTTATTTTACCTATATAAGGCCATTATTAAGGTATGCGTGGGATGGTTGTACTATTTTGGATTTAAATAAAATTGAAAAAATACAATACGAAGCTGCTAGAATTATTACTGGGTTGCCAAAATGTGCAAGCATAAACTCCCTATATTTTGAACCTCTCCATTCTCATAGACATGGTAGAAAATTAAACTTGTTTTGCAAAATACGTAATAATGATAGTCCATTATATTTATATGACTGTTTGCTGCCGTTTATACGAGATGAAAATGAATTAAATTTGCGCAACCAAACAAAATTTAGAAATCCTCTGACAATATTACAATTATTCACAAACTCCCTTTTCCCTTCTATTAAATCATGGAATAAATTGAGTTCACAAATAAGAAATACACCTACTCTAAATATATTTAAACAAGCAACTAAAAATCAAAGAATATAAAACCCCAAATGTTGCAATGCTGGATGTATAATATTAAATATAATTCACAATATACTGAGACATAGATCCAGTAGCTTGAATGCTGATCTGTTTCGTGTGCATTTGGCTAATGATCCAGGCTGTATATGTGGGCGTGCATTTGAAGATGTTATTCATTTTATATTAGAATGCTGTCTTTACAACGAAGCAAGAGAAGAATTGACATTAAGACTAATTTTTCTTCTTTTTGGCGACGACACCTTAACTGAGATGCTAAATCTACAAATTTTCAAATCTGTACAACTGTATATTAAACAAACAAAACGTATTACCCATTTATGATCACAACAGCGCCCCCCAAAAAAATTTATTAATTAATCAATTTCATCTCAGATACATTTCATACTCTTTGTTTTGTATCTATTTTGTGCTTCCCTTTTTCATTTTTCAAAAGAATTTATTTATAATGTTGTATGTTGTATTTTACTATTGCTTACGCATGAACCTATTGTAAGAAGAGTTTGCAGATACCAAAGGGGCAATCAGAAACCGAATATTGAAGAAGAACAGACAACACAATATACAAAAGAAAAAGGACAAAAGGACAAGGATCGATCTTCAAAAGATACACATACAACTAAAGATCGAGTAACACGAACCCCACTATATCTAATCTAGAGGAAAATATTAAATTGTGAAAGGCAAACGGACGACAGATAACGGACGCCAAGTGATGAAAAAAGCTCATATTGCCTTTGGCAAGATGAGCTAAAAACTACTAAAGAACAAACAACGATCTACAAAACATACACATAAAACTAAAGATCGAGTAACGTTGAACAGCAATCAATCTGTTAATGATTCAATGAAATATAAGATCATACAAAATCACTTTTGAATCACTCGATTTGATGCAAGTAAAATTTATATTTTCATAAGAGTTGTCTTTCTTTGGTAGGTATTTTTGTTTTACGTGTTATTATATCTTATTATTATATTTTCTCCCAAAGACTTTTGAGTCAAGAGCTTGTCTATGAGAAAACCATGCAAAATTTAAGATTTCGTCCAGAAGCAAGGTTGGAAAATCAGATTTATATCATATATGTCCTGAAGGGTAACATATAGTGACTCCCATAAATACCATCAAAAGTGCAAATGGGTCGTTCTATTTTTAGAAATAGCCATTTCTATTTTTAGAACAAATTCAAATACCAGAGTAAGTATATTCAAGTGTAACATTGCCCATTTTGAATACCACCGTATTCTAGATTGAAGAGACAAATAATGTAGTTTTTATGTTTTAGAGGCAACTGTGACATCGTAACAACCTTGTAAAGTAAATTTAATCATTAAAGCATACAAGTTGGCATGGTGCCAACTTTCCAAATACGGAGAGGTGAAAAGGGAATGATCTAGCATGGTGTTCTAAAAAGTTAATAACTTGTAAGGTAACGCATAAATTTTTTTCTTTTTGTTATTTTCATAACAGACAGGGATAAAATATTCAGTATATAGAAGGTTCTGCTTTGCAAATGAGTATTATAATACTTTGTGAACAAATTAAAAGTGGTGATTTTAGAGACAAAAGTGGGGAAATTTCTGACTGATAGTAGGATTTTTTCTGAAAATAATCCCCCAATACTGATTGGAACTCACATATTTATATTGAATCAATTACATGAAAATACTTGATACATAATATCTGTGTTGTAGTTTGTGCAAATCTAATAAAAAGGGTGATGAAGTGGCCTTAAAGAACTCCTTTTTCAACTACCAGAGTAAAATATTCCTATAATCATTCTAATATTCTTCATGTTATGCACCCCATATACACTTTCCTCTCTAATTCTGTAAACTGACACTAACACTGTATGTGTTTTAGTCTTAATTAACAAATTATTACAAAATTTAAACAAAAAATCACCAAAATACCCTTCATAGTGCCCCATTTTTTACTTAGTTACCCCCCTGAAATACTCTTCAATGTTTACATTGGAAATGCATACCTGAATTAAAGGCGGTAAATATGTCATTCCTGATGACCAAGGTTGGCTTAAATGTGTTGTTTAAGCATAAATCAGAGTGTGTCCCATCACAACATTATGGTTCTACTGCCATATGTGTCTCAGTTGTCCAATGTAACAAGCCAACTCAAAAACATTTACGGCCTATATGTACAGTACACTCCAAGTGTATCAACGATCAAACTCTCAGGTCCGACATATTCCTCCCAAAATGTCCGACAAATGTCCGACAAATTTGAGAGTCAACACTCTCTAAGTCCGACTATTTGGTCGGACATTTTGGTCGGAAGTGAGAGTGGATATTAAAAGATTTTTTCTTTACATTTCTCGAGGTGAATATGTCAAACATTTTGTGATCGATGCGTATTTGTAAGCGTACTTTCTTTCCGGTGTGTAGAATGTGCGGGTACGTAAATACCCTAGTGTATTTTTACCTTGCACCATATTCGCGCCAGGAAAGGTAGCTCCAATGTCAATATTTGTCACGCTCGGGCACAACAGTCGTTCGATGCATAGGAGCACCTCATAATCAAAGAATTGTACAATAATTTCGAGTTACACCGTTTGTGTTTCTTTAATCTGTTTAATTTTAATAGATCTTTCTAGTACATTTAAATTTTACGATTACAATCGGAATGCTAGAAATATCGTAACTTTTCTGAAATCTAAACTTTAAAATTATATACGCCGAGTCCAGCCCTGGCTTGGATTTCTTGAAAAAAGTTTTCTTAACAAACCAAATTAAATTTGAGTAAAAACTCGACTTAAGTTTGCGTTTTGACTTTGTTTGTTTGGAGAAATCACTGACGATTTAAAAAAAAATAATCTGTTGTCACTTAAAACAGTCAATGAGGCCGGTACGGCTGTGTACATGAATGAATAAGAAATAATTCTTTCGGAGTGTGATAGCCATATAAAGGTGAAATAACGGATGCAAAAATCACCGGCTAAAGTTACACAATATTCCTTTTACAAATATTTCAAGTCCCTATTCTTGTTCATCTGTGACGGCAATATGTGTATTGGACTAGGTATTACAGCCAGCTTGATATGAATTAATTAGCTCAGGTTACAGGTGTCAATAGTGGAAGGAACATCTTGTCGACACAAATTTCCAGGTGCCAGTGGGAGAACAATTATAATTAATTTTATTTAATGTGGTTGTTTTTTATTACTATTTGTTTGTAGGTACATTTGCAATCATTGAAGTAAATTTAATTTGAGAGTCAACACTCTCTAAGTCCGACGTGAGAGTGGATATTTAAAGATTTTGTTTACATTTCTCGAGGTGAACATGTCAAACATTTTGTGATCGATGCATATTTGTAAGCGTACTTTCTTTCCGGTATGTAGAATGTCCGGTTACGTAAATACCCTAGTGTATTTCTACCTTGCACCATATTCGCGCCAGGAAAGGTAGCTCAAAGGTCAATATATAACTGAAATATTGTTGAAAAGTGACGTTTAAACACCCATAGCCTCATATAAATTATTGCAATAAAATATCGATTAAGTAACGAAATTGATATAAATTATTTTCCAGTATATTTAGTTTAAAAAGCTTGTTCTACACGTTCACTGTGAGATGTATTGCAACCGCCATTTTTAACTACAATCACGTGCGCATGCTCGTGTTTGATGGAAAGCTATAGCTATATTTAGATATTTTGTGATAATAATTTTATATTGTAAATCGATCCACCCTGTGATTTTTTTCAACAAGATACATTTTTTATAGTATATATTTTATTATAAAATACAATATTGAACTGATTTTCGATAACACTTCAATCATTGAATATTGATTTTTTCGAATGTTGAATATTTTATCCCCAGAATTGCACCCCCCTGTTAGTATACTTTTATTGCTTTATTTAAAAAAAAAATAACACCAAGAACATCGATGATACGAGTCTTCTTATTCAGAAATAAACCTACAGCAAAATAAAGGTATACATTTTTTGTACTGTGAACAAAATCGTCATTTTTATCTAGATTTATCGTCCGAAAAATACGTTACTCCTCTACTATACTAATTTGGATTAGGTGATTGGAATTAGGTGCCATCATCAAAATAAAGATTAAAAAATGTATTTCATGATAATGATGGCTGATTAAAACTGTTTGTCATGCATTAGCAGTCAGTTGTAATATACAGGATGTAACCAATATACAGGAAGAGCCCCTACTGTGAAGCCATTCAATGAAAATAACAACCTGACCATATTGTTAAATAAAAATAAGAATTAGATAAGAAATTAAAATTTATAGAAGGCAAGGATTTATATAATTAACACATTGAGTCACATTTCATTTATTTAGGTTGGGTCAGTTATCAATTAAAAAGGCAAAAATGGTTTTAAAAAAAATCTGTCTAATAAGTATTTACCTAAATAAAGATATCATGACGAATAATAATTTCTCACCGTAAATGTATTTATTTTATTAAGATATTTATACACATATATAAGAAAAAAGATATAAATTTATTTTTTAAGTACAAATAAATTGGAAGACGGCTTGAAAATCGAAAACGTAGAATAGTTATCTATGTTTATAAGTCTTAGTAAAAAGAGTCTTGAGCAACGTTTTTTTTCACACCTGTGATAGGTGTATTTGTATATCATGAATGCACGATGCGACAACATGCTGAGATGGGTGATGTTTTGACCGGTAAACTGTAAAAAAAACAACGTAGAATACACTAATAAAATATTATTTCACCTACATGTATATCAGGACTCCGCAGACTGCCAATTTTCAAGAAGAAAAAAAACGGGATTTACGAATTTATGACCCATTCGCCATGAACAAAATAAAACTTAAATTTTACTAAATAATTTTAATCCAAATTTGCCTTTAAAGAAATAAATGTATAAATTAGAGTTTTTTACCCGGGTTCGTTCGCCCTACATTTGGCAAACACGTAAAAGAGCAAACGCACCCGATATCGTAAACCGTCAACTGTCTGCAGCAAGTGAAAGGGCCTTGGCATCGATTGTCGCGAGTACATAGGGACATATTAATATTCACTTCTAGTGCACTTAAAACATGGGTACTGCATGTTAATACATTTTATTCATGGATATTATTGTATATATCGCCCGTGACAGCCGTTAACATATCTATGCTTTCCTTACCACTGTATATCACTCATTTACTTCAGCTTTACTACGATACGCATGTTTCCTTATGCACAAATTTATTGGTTAGCAGAATTTGGGGACGTTTCCTGTTTACAGTTTAACTATCTGAGAGTGGAGACTCTCACTCCGACCTGGGAGGATTTGGTCGGATATTTGTCGACAATTTGGTCGGACATTTGTCGGACAATTTGGTCGGACATTTGTCGGACAATTTGGTCGGACATTTGTTGGACATTTGTCGGTGTGAAATCCGACAAAACTCTCTGTCCGACCTGAGTGTTTGATCGTTGATACACTTGGAGGGATCTGTAGGTGTCCAACTTGTGATGTAGTCCGAGATTCCTCTGTCGTTTAACGGCATTTATAAAGTTGCTGTAGCCGTTCAACGTCAGAGGGCAATACATACGGAAAACAGCGGATTTGCTTCTCCAACTCTGGGTCAGCACATTTCCACGTTTCGTGGCTATCGGATTTTATTTTCTATCAGAAACCCTTATATAAATCGCTTCACCAATCATTTTTCTATTCATTCATAACCATCTTACCCTCAGAAAGTGGTGCTACACTCCATTACAGCACGATTTTGCCTTAGGGGGGGATTTAGATAGCTCATATTGCAAATGATATTCAAAAGCAAAGCAACACATTTTATCTGCTATTTATTTAGTCTCAGAATATTGCATAACAACCAAAATAAAACAAATTAAAGTGTTACCTTAGCAGGTATAACCCTCAGAACAGCCTATTTTTGCAAATTAGGTAATATTACAAAAAGGGTGGGGGGGTTTCTGTAGCTCATATTGCAGATGATATTCAAAAGCAAAGCAACACATTTTATCTGCTATATATTTAGGCTTAGAATATTGCTTAACAGCCCAAATAAAACAAATTAAAGTGTTACCTTAGTAGATATAGCCATCAGAACAAAAAGGGGGGATTTTGATAACTCATATTGCAGATGATATTCAAAAGCAAAGCAAAACATATGATCTGCTATTTATTTAGTCTCAGAATATTGTTTAACAACCAAAATAAAACAAATTAAAGTGTTACCTTAGTAGATATAGTCCTCAGAACATAGCCTATTTTTTGCAAATTAGGCAATATTACAAAAAGGGGGGGTTTCGGTAGCTCATATTGCAGATGGTATTCAAAAGCAAAGCAAAACCTTTTATCAGTTATATAATTAATCTAAGAATATTGCTTAAGAACCAAAATAAAACAAATTAAAGCGTTACCTTCAGAGATATAGCCCTCAGAACATAGCCTATTTTTGCAATATTGAAAATTTGGAAATTTGCCAAGTTTTTGGAGTTGTCTGTCCTTGAATGGTAAAGATAGAGGACCATTTAAGTCTTGAACATATAAAGTTCCTTATGCATATATTTCATTACCACTAAGGTTTAATTAATAATATTGTGTTATAAGTAATAAAATAGGTTTCAAAACTGACCTTTTTTGGCTAGTTTCTTGTCATATTAATGGGAAAATTGTAGAAATATAGGTGGTGCCTCCTATGGTCATGATATTCGAAAATTTGAAAAAAGTTGATGCATTTGCAATTGTTGTGTGGTGGTCTACCTACCAACAAATTTTGAAAAGGATTGGCCAACCTTGCTTCCGGACTGTTTTGCATGGTTTTCTCATAGACAAGCTCTTAATTGTCTTTCTAATCTGTTGACTATAGGTGTACATGATGAATGTTATGTCAGAATCCATTCATTCTCATACAATTAGACGAGCTACTACTGGGTGATTTTCAAAAAAATGAAGACTTTGTGTGACATAGAGGGTGAAATTTCAAATTGGACAAATTGATATAATTTTGGTCGTAAAATAATGTCAATATGATATATTTTTCAGATTCAGTTGCTCAGTGCAATATATGAAGACAAAAAAAAAAATTTCAACTTTTATTAGCAACAAATGTTAAAATGATAACAAATACAGACTTACTTCCTCAGAGGTATCATTTTCTTTTGGGTATGGTAAAAGACCTAAATGTATTTCCATTTGATAATGATATGAAAAAGGCACATTTTGGTACCAAACTTTGTATATATCATGAGAAAACAGCTTCAGTATATCAAAGAAACACCATTTTTACTGTATATTTTAAAAATCTGGTAATTAAAGTTTTCATACAAGCATAAAAAATATGATCTAATGAGGCTTAATAGTTGTAAATCAATTATTTATATATGCCTAATAAATGTAACAAAAGTTACATATGTAAGTTAAGTTGATCATTGGTAGTATAAACTAGAGGTAACCAAATGAAAATACTGTCCATTTTTTTATGTTTTGTCACACTCCTGACACATTTTTCTAAAAGATAAATACACCAAATATCAAGCTAAATGCAATCATTGTTGGTCACAATAACTTTTTTAAGTAATAGTACATAATCTATTTTGACTGAAAAAAGGTTTCTCTGGAATATATTTCATTTTTGCATTGTTATGATGTTATTTCAATCATATTTTATCATATTCTAAGTAATACTATCATAATTATAAAAAAATGACAACTCAATTTTCAACCATTTATACATCTTTTCAAGAGTATAGTGCTTATTGAGAATTAAATAATTCCCCGAAACAATTACAAGCAGTTTTATGGAGGCTATATGCTTACAAAATAATCTATTTCTTAAATAAAATTGTCACACTCCTGACTCCATCTCGAAAATAAACCTGTCGAGCTGAAAATAATATAACCAACTTATTCTTTCCAAACTAAAAGTTATATTTCTTCAAAAGCTTATATTTCTTACAGTTAATAGTAAATATTAAAAGAAGATTCAAAATTATGTTTTTTTTTTTTCTAATGATTAGTGTGCTAATTATTTGCCCTTTAGGAATTTATTTCATCAAAAATGGTTAAAATGGATTTGAAATTTATTAAAACTAGTAATAGATCATCTTTTCTTAGTATAAAATTACTTTTTAGTGGTTTTCAAATTAGTTTCCCCATGTTTCTCAATAATTTACTCTGCAAAAACACTTCCTACTGCAATTGCAGTCGACATTTAATGTTTTTATATCAGGAGTGTGACATATTACTGTGGAATGAACAATTATTGATAAATTTTCAAAAATGCTATATCAAAAGAATGAAAATGTTTTATGAAAGGCAGGCTATATTAAAGTAAGTTTTCTGTTCATCTAAAGCAACATACATCAATTTTTCATTTAGAAAAAATTCCATATTTTGACATGTTTTAAGAAAATATAACCCTTTATCATCACTTATTGTGAGAAAGGTGTCATGCAATATACAAAAATTCTGCAATTATTACTTATTGTTTATATGTAATTAAATTGAAAACATTGTGGAAGTTTGTAGAAGCATGGTTTATTTTTTTATTTATTTAAAAGATATGCCTATTAAAAGTGTCACACTTCTGACATTAGTTATTTTGATTTCCTAGCTATGATATGTCATATATCAGAGCTATTTCCAACTTTTTTCTTTGATTGGGTCTGGAGCTTTTGGAAAATAAAGAAAATTGTGAACTATTAAAGCATACAACATAATACTATACAACTAAGATAAAATGTCACACTCCTGACATTTTTTGTGTCTCTCCTTATGCAAGCCCAATTTTACAACTATCATATTCATCCAGTCAAATACTACTAAATTATTATAACTAATGTTTTTTTACAACATATTTTGACTTTTCTGAACTAATTAGTCTCAACAACGAAAAACTATTAAGGTTTAATTTGACATTTGTACAATTTTCCAAGTTAAAATTATTCACGGACACTAATTTAAAAAATAGAATAATTTTTTGTCGCATAATCATAGGGTCACAAAACATCTAGATATTTGAAGTAAAATGGTACGAAATTATAGAATACAATAGAATACAATTTTTCTTTAATATATTTTTTATTTTATTTTTTTTATCATCAAGGTAAGTTAAGGGAATTTAAAGTTTGTCACGCTAAAACGTCACACTCCTGAAAATTTTTACCAGTTTTTAGAGGATAACTTTTTAACCGGAAGAGCAATCTCCATGACACTTTTCATGAAGATAACTGTTACCATTGTGCTTGTTTTAGGATATTTACCTTTCTTTCATATCATTTAATATTCAAATTATTCTCTGAAAATGAAAAGTCTTAATTTTTTTGAAAATCACCCTACTGTATTATACACACACGACATAATCGACAGATGACTAGCTATATATTTAATTGAAATTTAATTATGTATGCACATATATTTCAAGGTTATCTAAGAAAAGGTATTTATTAAAAAGATACTTATTAAATATATCAGCTTGTTATAAACTATTGTCCAGTATATAGGAGTCATTATTTTATTTAACTTACATGAGTGGACAAGTTTGGGTCCTATATTTATTTACTTTCGTTTCTAAAATTGCATGTAACAGACTGAAAAACAGTTTTTTGTCCTGTGATATTTTAGTGTGGCCACATCAAACTAGCTTAACCCCGCCACTTTTTTTTCAAGTGAATATACCAAGCCAGTGAAATGAGCGATCATGTATATGTTTATTAGAAGTATCTATTTTTACCTCTTTCAAATATTTTTTTCGATTGGATTTCTAAACTGTATTTAGACCGCTTTTCATTGTTATGTAAGCTAACAGATGAATACTAGTATATCAGACTTTACAGCACCCACTTTCCTGGACTAACATGTCCACTGTAATATTTAGATAATGTACTTGACGTCTTCAATATATACAATTATCTCTATTATTCTTACCTTAATTTTAAATTGGCTGATGAATGTCAGTCTGAGTCTACAGGTAAATGTAAAAATTAGCAGGTAAATGGCAAATCTTATATATGTGTATTTAAAAACTATATGTTGTACACCATTGAATTAGAATAAAAGGGTATTGAAAGTGAAATTCTATTTGTTCATTTCTTGATTGTCTGCCTGTTAACATAAATCACCTTGACACATGCTTCCTGGTGATTATATATCTTTATTCTCATACAGCTAAATACAATGGTACAAAGAAAAATAACAACATGATAATAACATAACAAGATTATTTACAAAATATACAGAGAGGAGGTTAACTAGGCTAAAGAAGAACAGTGAGTACAAAAGACCTTATTGATATGTTTGATAAATATACATAATTTTCGTAACAGCGATTGTTTTTGGTAGATAGAAGTTCAAAAAATTTGACAACATTATGTCTTTTCATAAAATATTTTAGGAGAAGCTGCTTGCGTTTATCCTAGTGATTGAATTACAATATTGTAGTAACATACAAAGAAATATTTCAGTTACAATTAACGTTATTTCAAATTTTTCAATAAAACTGATTTTGTACCACATTTTTTTTATTCACACTAATATATCACCGATACAACCTGTATACATAAATCATAAAAAAAGATCGAGTGACAATGAAAAAAGAGTTTGTCGGTTATATTGCTTTCTATAATAAGAATGGCTTACATTACAAAGTCAAAGACATATTCTTCGTTATATCACAAATAAAGATAAACTGATTCAATGTGTCTATTTCTGTTTTTTACTTTTTTATATCAAAACAAAAATGAGGCGGATCGGTGAAAGTCAGCTCACTTATTTGGGGTGGAAAGGGGGAGGCGGGTGTCAGATAATAATACATATAGTCTCATTGTGGAACATAGTAGTGGGTAATGTGTATGGTTAGTGGCGTATGTTCTGTATTTTTTAAAACATCTTCTGTAAATTTGCAAAAAGGGAAGGCACATTGTAGCCGATACAAGTCCACATTAATCGCCTAACACAAATCTCCGTACTTTTTTTAGTAGCTATCAAAAATCTTGGACCTGGTTGGCCCACCATCCCCTCTTTTCTCTATTGTTTAATATGTCACTGATTTTGTTCTCGTCCTAAATATCAACTCAATCCTGTATATAAAGGCCCCTCAAATGAATCTTAGAATGTGCCTCTTATGAACAGTTGTCCGTTAGATGGATGTTATATGGAATATTCCTTAATGGGAACAGTGATGCTTCCTATTTACAGAGTGATTTGTTATATAGAGGTACCCTTTTACAGAGTGATTTGTAATATAGAAGTACCCTTTTACAGAGTGATTTGTTATATAGAGGTACCCTTTTACAGAGTGATTTGTTATATAGAGGTACCCTTTTACAGAGTGATTTGTTATATAGAGGTACCCTTTTACAGAGTGATTTGTTTTACAGAGGTACCTTTTACAGAGTGATTTATTATATAGAGGTACTCTTTTACAAAGTGATTTGTTATATACAGGTACCCTTTTACAGAGTGATTTGCTATATAGAGGTACCCTTTTACAGAGTGATTTGCTATATAGAGGTACCCTTTTACAGAGTGATTTGTTATATAGAGGTACCCTTTTACAGAGTGATTTGTTATATAGAGGTACCCTTTTACAGAGTGATTTGTTATATGGAGGTACTCTTTTACAGAGTGATTTGTTATATACAGGTACCCTTTTACAGAGTGATTTGCTATATAGAGGTACCCTTTTACAGAGTGATTTGTTATATAGATGTACCCTTTACAGAGTGATTTGTTATATAGAGGTACCCTTTTAGAGAGTGATTTGTTATATACAGGTACCCTTTTACAGAGTGATATGTTATATAGAGGTACCCTTTTACAGAGTGATTTGTTATATAGAGGTACCCTTTTACAGAGTGATTTGTTATATAGATGTACCCTTTACAGAGTGATTTGCTATATAGAGGTACCCTTTTACAGAGTGATTTGTTATCTAGAGGTACCCTTTTACAGAGTGATTTGTTATATGGAGGTACTCTTTTACAGAGTGATTTGTTATATACAGGTACCCTTTTACAGAGTGATTTGCTATATAGAGGTACCCGTTTAGAGAGTGATTTGTTATATACAGGTACCCTTTTACAGAGTGATTTGTTATATAGATGTACCCTTTTACAGAGTGATTTGTTATATAGATGTACCCTTTTACAGAGTGATTTGTTATATACAGGTACCCTTTTACAGAGTGATTTGTTATATAGAGGTACCCTTTTACAGAGTGATTTGTTATATAGATGTACCCTTTTACAGAGTGATTTGCTATATAGATGTACCCTTTTACAGAGTGATTTGTTATATAGATGTACCCTTTTACAGAGTTATTTGTTATATAGAGGTACCCTTTTACAGAATGATTTGTTATATAGAGATACCCTTTTACAGAGTGATTTGTAATATAGATGTACACTTTTACAGAGTGATTTGATATATAGAGGTACCCTTTTAGAGAGTGATTTGTTATATAGAGGTACCCTTTTACAGAGAGATGTGTTATATAGAGGTACCCTTTTACAGAGTGATTTGTTATATAGATGCACCCTTTTAGAGAGTGATTTGTTATATAGAGGTACCCTTTTACAGAATGATTTGTTATATAGAGGTACCCTTTTAGAGAGTGATTTGTTATATAGAGGTACCCTTTTCCAGAGTGATTTGTTATATAGAGGTACCCTTTTACAGAGTGATTTGTTATACAGATGTACCCTTTTACAGAGTGATTTGTTATATAGAAGTACCCTTTTACAGAGTGATTTGTTATATAGAGGTACCCTTTTACAGAGTGATTTGGTATACAGATGTACCCTTTTACAGAGTGATTTGTTATATAGAGGTACCCTTTTACAGAGTGATTGGTAATATAGATGTACCCTTTTACAGAGTGATTTATTATATAGATGTACTCTTTTACAGAGTGATTTGTTATATAGAGGTACCCTTTTACAGAGTGATTTGTTATATAGATGTACCCTTTTACAAATTGATTTGTTATATAGAGGTACCCTTTTACAGAGTGATTTGTTATATACAGGTACCCTTTTAGAGAGTGATTTGTTATATAGATGTACCCTTTTACAGAGTGATTTGCTATATAGATGTACCCTTTTACAGAGTGATTTGTTATATAGAGGTACCCTTTTACAGAGTGATTTGCTATATAGAGGTACCCTTTTACAGAGTGATTTATTATATAGAGGTACCCTTTTACAGAGTGATTGTTAATATAGATGTACCCTTTTACAGAGTGATTAATTATATAGATGTACTCTTTTACAGAGTGATTTGTTATATAGAGGTACCCTTTTACAGAGTGATTTGCTATATAGAGGTACCCTTTTACAGAGTGATTTATTATATAGAGGTACCCTTTTACAGAGTGATTTGTTATATAGAGGTACCCTTTTACAGAGTGATTTGGTATACAGATGTACCCTTTTACAGAGTGATTTGTTATATAGAGGTACCCTTTTAGAGAGTGATTTGTTATATAGAGGTACCCTTTTACAGAGTGATTTGTTATATACCGGTACCCTTTTACAGAGTGATTTTTTATATAGAGGTACCCTCTTACAGAGTGATTTGTTATATACAGGTACTCTTTTACAGAGTGATTTGTTATATAGAGGTACCCTTTTACAGCGTGATTTGTTATATAGATGTACCCTTTTACAGAGTGATTTATTATATAGAGATACCCTTTTAGAGAGTGATTTGTTATATAGAGGTACCCTTTTACAGAGTGATTTGCTATATAGAGGTACCCTTTTACAGAGTGATTTATTATATAGAGGTACCCTTTTACAGAGTGATTTGCTATATACAGGTACCCTTTTACAGAGTGATTTGTTATATAGAGGTACCCTTTTACAGAGTGATTTGTTATATAGAGGTACCCTTTTACAGAGTGATTTGTTATATACAGGTACCATTTTACAGAGTGATTTGTTATATAGAGGTACCCTCTTACAGAGTGATTTGATATATACAGGTACTCTTTTACAGAGTGATTTGTTATATAGAGGTACCCTTTTACAGAGTGATTTGTTATATAGAGGTTCCCTTTTAGACAGTGATTTGTTATATAGAGGTACTCTTTTACAGAGTGATTTGTTATATAGAGGTACCCTTTTACAGAGTGATTTGTAATATAGAGGTACCCTTTTACAGAGTGATTTGTTATATACATGTACCATTTTACAGAGTGATTTGTTATATAGAGGTACTCTTTTACAGGGTGATTTGTTATATAGAGGTACCCTTTTACAGAGTGATTTGTAATATAGAGGTACCCTTTTACAGAGTGATTTGTTATATACATGTACCATTTTACAGAGTGATTTGTTATATAGAGGTACTCTTTTACAGCGTGATTTGTTATATAGAGGTACCCTTTTAGACAGGTATTTGTTATATACAGGTATCTTTTAGACAGATTTGACTGTATTTGTAATGCTGCTCATTGGACGTTAAGCAGTAATCATGAAATCAATTAATCACTCAAAATAATAATCATTAAAGATTTTACCTTATTTTTTCATTGTCAGTTTCAGGGAATAAACTGAAACACAAAAAATACCGCGTTGTCTTAACAATTCTAAAATCTGACAGGAACACAAGCATACCACACTATCGTAGCAATTCTAAAATCTGACAGAAACACAAAAATCCCACGCTATCGTAGCAATCCTAAAATCTGATATAAGCACAAAAATACCACACTATTGTAGCAATTCCAAAATCTGACAGAAACACAAACATACCACACTATCGTAGCAATTCTAAAATCTGACGGAAACACAAACATACCACGCTATCGTAGCAATTCTAAAATCTGACAGAAACACAAAAATCCCACGCTATCGTAGCAATCCTAAAATCTGATATAAGCACAAAAATACCACACTATTGTAGCAATTCCAAAATCTGACAGAAACACAAACATACCACACTATCGTAGCAATTCTAAAATCTGACGGAAACACAAACATACCACGCTATCGTAGCAATTCTAAAATCTGACAGAAACACAAAAATCCCACGCTATCGTAGCAATTCTAAAATCTGATATAAGCACAAAAATACCACACTATTGTAGCAATTCCAAAATCTGACAGAAACACAAAAATATCACGCTATCGTAGCAATTCAAAATCTAACATCAACACAAAAATACCACGCTATCGTAGCAATTCTAAAATCTGACAGAAACAAAAAAATACCACACTATCGTAGCAATTCTAAAATCTCAAAGAAACAAAAAAATACCACACCATCGTAGAAATTGTAAAATCTGACAGAAACACAAAAATACCACCCTATCGTAGCAATTCTAAAATCTGACAGAAATACAAAAATACCACACTATCGTAGCAATTCTAAAATCTGACAGACACACAAAAATACCACGCTGTCGGATCAGTTCTAAGCATTTAACAGAAAAATGTAGATCAAGGCAAAATCGATATACCTAAAGCACATAACCGCTCACATTCCTGGCTTGGTACAGGCAATTCAAACAAACGTGGCGGGATCAATCTACTTTTTTGGGCCCAAAAGATTTACAAGAAGTCATTAAATGTCTTTGGGAACACGGTTATTAACATGAGGGAGATCAACATTAATTTTCACAAATTACATTAATTAGGAACATTACATTTCAAACATACAAATACAATGTATCTGATTTGTTATATAAATCTAAGAATATGCGTTTTATTGCTTTTACATATTAATACACATATTTGGTATTTCTGATGGACTTGCTGTCAAGTGGAGAGTATTTCATATACAATAAAACATGGCTACGAGGTCACCTCTATTAAGCGGTCATCTGTTTTATGAAAATGTAGTTTGAACAGCAATCGTAAGCAATTTTACTAATGTCAAAAATAAAAAAAAATAAAAAAACTGTTTACTTCAAATCACTGAACTCAAAAAGACTACGCCGTATGACGTTGGAAATACAGGTAGATTAAGGTGGCGGGTTTATACCGCTTAGTGTGAGTATAGCCATCTCCGTCTTATCATTGAAATACAGGTCATAGTAGATTAAGGTGGCGGGTTTATACCGCTTAGTGTGATTATAGCCCTCTCCGTCTTATCATTGAAATACAGGTCATGGTAGATTAAGGTGGCGGGTTTATACCGCTTAGTGTGATTAAAGCCCTCTCCGTCTTATCATTGAAATACAGGTCATAGTAGATTAAGGTGGCGGGTTTATACCGCTTAGTGTGATCATAGCCCTCTCCGTCTTATCATTGAAATACAGGTCATAGTAGATTAAGGTGGCGGGTTTATACCGCTTAGTGTGATTATAGCCCTCTCCGTCTTATCATTGAAATACAGGTCATAGTAGATTAAGGTGGCGGGTTTATACCGCTTAGTGTGATTATAGCCCTCTCCGTCTTATCATTGAAATACAGGTCATAGTAGATTAAGGTGGCGGGTTTATACCGCTTAGTATGATTATAGCCCTCTCCGTCTTATCATTGAAATACAGGTCATAGTAGATTAAGGTGGCGGGTTAATACCGCTTAGTGTGATCATAGCCCTCTCCGTCTTATCTTTGAATGTCCAACAGCAATACAAATATCAAAACGTGCACAGGTTCTCCCCACTAAAACAGACTACGCTTTCACAGTTATGAATGGCAACATTTAATATGACAATGTTATTAGCGTCGGTTTGCTTCATGCTACATATTACGTCGTACACATGCATGCAGTATACTTTCACTGATAATCCACAGATCCTGTTTTGTAGCTTAATGACAACTGAAACTTCAGGAAATCACTATCAGTATTATGATATTTTGATTTGCACAATTACACGAATTGTTTCTTATTTAGGAAAACATTTACTAATTATGATTTAACAAGACATTGCATATCTTTACGATGCACTGCGTGCACAAAGTTTATCCGTCTTGGGAGATAATTCGACCTTATCCTGCAATCAGTACATTTGCTGTACAAATATGCTATACGAATACATTTTTGCTTTATTCGTACTAGACGAATACACTTTTCGTACTATACGAATAAACTTTTCAGCCTAAGAATAAACTTTCCTGGTACCCTGTAGCTATGTACAGCGGAGGGCGCAGACGAGTATGAAACTGGTCCTAATATAACGCGGACCACGAAGAAGACACCCTTGACAACATTTATGAAAGGCGAGGAATGACGCTTGTTTCTATCCTTTTTGTTTAAATCTGACAAGTTTTCCGACTTTTTGTGACATTGCAGGATAAACACAATATACGTACATTGTCATTAAATATAACATTCATTTGTACTCGCTGCGAAACAGGCCTGAAAAGCTCGCCGAAGGCTCGCTATTCTGCCTGTTTCTAAAGCTCGTACAAATAAATTTAGTCGGGAGTCTACGAGCTATTTACTATGGATACTTTATTCATATCGCTTTTATTTCGCATAATGCTACACAACATATAATATAAAGTCTGTAAACCATGGTAACTGTATCTCCAGAAAGTATTGTATGTATGGTGTTCTATGTTCTTCCTCGACATACGGATTCTGATTACCTCTTTGGTATCTTAAAACTCTTCTGTGCAATCGCCCAGTTAAATTTGAAGCTTACAGATCGTTAATCAACCACTAAAAATTGCTTTATATTGCAAGTTGTGTCTGATAGTTTATAACAAGCTGATATATTTAATAAGTATCTTTTTAATAAATACCTTTTCTTAGATAACCTTGAAATATATGTGCATACAAAATTAAATTTCAATTAGATATATAGCTAATCATCTGTCGATTATGTCGTGTGTGTGTAATACAGTAGTAACTCGTCTAATTGTATGAGCATGCATGGATTCTAACATAACATTCATCATGTATACCTATAGTCAATAGATTAGAAAGACAAATAACTCAAAAGTCTTTGGGAAAAAGTATAATAATAAGATATAACACGTAAAACAAAAATACCTACCAAAGAAAGACAACTCTTATGAACATATAAATTTTACTTGCATCAAATCGAGTGATTCAAAAGTGATTTTCCCTACATTAAATTATTTACCGCAACATCATTCTTAGCATATTGAATGTAGTTAATGTTAAATCGTCCCTCCCCCAAAACTAATATTATTATTTTACCTGTGGAAATGCATCCATCTAGATAGTGTAATCACAGGTATATTAATTGTTACCTACATAAACTATTGTTTATAATCCTGGTCTCGTGTTGTATTTATAAATCTAGTCAAATTTGTAATAAGAAGTCACTTTTGGGACAAGGATAGGCGATCTTTTAATAAATATGACATCGTAAAAATATTTCCATTCATAAGGGTAATAAGTAGTAACTGCTTTATGACAAGAAAAGAAACATATGACCTTTTAATACAGGTGACCGCTTAACACCGGTGACTACATGGACAGCTTTGAGTGTATATGAAACACTGTCAACTTGACAACAAGTCCATCAGAATTACCAAACGTGGTTTTTAGTGTGTAAAAAACAAACGTTCAATAAAATGTATATTCTTAAATTTATATTACAAATCAAATACAATTTATAATTATGTTTGAAATATAATGTCCCTAGTATGTACTTAATAACTGCACGCGAGGTCAATAGCGAGATCTATTTTCCCAAGGTGTAGACTATTGACCGGGAGGAATGAACTAGTGACCGACGCGTCAATAGTCTACCCCGAGGGAAAATAGAGCTCGCTATTGATCAAGCGTGCAGTTATTAAGTACTTTATTACACCGACTTAAACAGGGGAGAGGGTAAACCATTACTGTAATTCCAGGACTAGTGTACTGTAAGACATGGATTCATTCAAATGAGTGCATTAGTTTAAAATAAAACTAAATCATGTGGTATCAATTCTAATTTTGCATTGGTTCTTAATATAAGAGTGTGTAATAATAGTTTATGTAATTAGTGAAAACTAATGGCGATCTCCCTCGGACATTGATATCCTTGTTCTGAAAGACTTTTAAATTATTTTGCTTTCCAATCGTTTGATTCTGACCGTATCAGATACGGTTATTTCAGGAACGAGTCGTGTACACTATCTTATATATCTACGTATATATATGTTGTTAAATAACTTAAACTGTAGTGCATTGCTCGTAAAATACATATTTGTTGATTCTTAAATTCGATGATCCCGAATTAAGAAAAAAATAGAATAAGTCATAAATATTAATATTGTGTGATTTCTTTACGTAAATAGACAGAGCACATTATATTGTGTTGAATTGATAACATTGTGGAATGGTTGACCTACGAACATTGGTTCTCTATCAATATACAATTATTTCATATTAGATTAACTTGATATTAATCTGTTTCAGTGCATCAATATACAATGACGGGGCTTCAGGAGTTCCGTGAACATTTGTTCTTTGGAGAGGAAATATCCGATCATGAACGTTCAATTCTTCTCGTAGACAAAATGAATGCATTAGGGTTTTCTAAAAGTGAGCGAGAAATACGCAGATATGGCATACATCTCAATAATACACTTGTGAATATTTTTCGTATCACCGACAAATTTCAGATTACAATAACAGGAAGTACGTCAGAGGGCATCTGTGGTGGTATCTATAGTAATCAAAGGCACCACGATTACGATATGTTACTCACATTAAGAAATATAAAGGTATACACTCCACGTACAAACAATATTAACAACCATTCACTATTACCCCTACATGACAATGAAGATTTTGATGCATGTTGTTTTGTCGATGAAGATGACAACTTTCCAGGATATGTCAAATTATTATTGGCGGAATTGAAAACCAATTGTGCTTACTTGAATCATTGTACAAGAATGAATGTTGGCAAACTGTGCTTATCAAATTCTATGGTGATGGATTAATTATATAAAAAAATATCATTAAGCCAATGAAAGATTATATTATTCCGATTGAGTTGGACCGATCGTTAGATATATGCCAACACATCTATATCAACGGACCTGCTCATACAGTCTACAATACAGACTATAGAGGGCTTACTAAAACGGTGAATACTGGACCTGCTCATACAATCTACAATACTGACTAAAGAGGGCTTACTAAAACGGTGGATACTGGACCTGCTCATACAGTCTACAATACAGACAATAGAGGGCTTACTAAAACGGTGGATAATGTGTATTGCATTCATTACGACGTGTGACTAAATTCGGCAAACTCGTTCATAACCAGACGTAAACCAAAGAATTGGCCTTCTAACAGCATGCTAAACAAATATCCAAAGTCAATGTTGTGACGTAGCACCAGTAGGCCATCATGATGGTAAAAATAATGATATACAATGGCGCATTTCTTTTTCTGGTGAACAGAGTATAATCTTAGATCTAAATGATGTAAAAATATTGTGTTATGCATTAATCAAAATAATACTAAGAGAAACCTTGAATACGTCTGAAAGAGAAGTGGTGTCCTCGTTCCAAATAAAGCATGTAATGTTTTGGTGTGTGGAGCTTTGCTCGTGTCATTGGGTAGACTCAAATTACATTAATTGTTTAAATATATGTCTAACAAAGCTAATACAGATGATAACAGCTAGACATATTCCACATTATATCATAGAAAGTTGAAATCTGTTTAATTCTAAAATGACATAAATAATGTCAACGGTAATTGTTGACATCTAAAGCAAGTATGATACCACACATGTTTTTTTAACATTAGATGCTTTCGTGCGTGTCTTTAAGTTGACATATTATAACAATGTACTGTTAAAAAGTGAAACCTTAAAATCAACAATAATGACTTGCTTCAATTCTTATTTTGGTACTTTCTCTTCATATGTGGTGATTCCGTCTTTACTTTGGGCTTCATGCATACCACACAATGCCACAAAAAGTTTGATGAATTATGTTAACATTCAACAAAATTTTAAAAAAGTGAAAGGAGTGGCCATTTATTACGTTAAGTATCTTGTCAGAAGTATGCTTGGTTTCTTATACTATGTAAAGTTTAAATGATTACTTGCATCAAAGCGACTAATTCAAAAATCGTTGAATCTGGAAAATTTTTATGTAAAATTAAGTGCCGTCACATTTTTCTTAACACACCTGTAGTCAATCAATTGAAATTTGTGACACATTTCTCTCTTTTCTACCAAGACGAAAATCGAATTGTCAATTTATTCATATCATATGGATGAAGGTGCTTGATCAGTTATCCGAAATGAAAACGACTGAAGAAATTGAGAACATTATGACGGAAATCTTGCCATTGTTTTATAGTTCCGTCAAATTGAAATCTTTGCCTGGAAACTTCGAAAGTCTCGTTTGGATATTCGTAATTTCACAAACATATTTTTCCATGATCTATACATATACGTTACCTTTATGACGGCAAAAAAATGGGTGGTTCCTAATCCCATCCAATATGAATTACTTTCACTATCACAAGATGCAGATAACAAAGAAGCGCCATTTTCTGCTATGCTTCTAGATCCAATGTTTGTTTGCATTCAAACTAAATTATTATGACACCATTCGATGGGAAATGTAAATGGTATGGCTGAAATGTTAGCTGTGATGAACAGTTGTATCACAGAAACCACATTCACCACTCAATCAAGTTGTGCATACCTCAACATGCTTGCGTACTGTCAGATAAAAGCCGGATACCACAGACAATCCGTTAAATCTATATTGCAATCTTTACGTATTTTTCCATCGAGGTATAATGCTGCTTCAGGGTACCTGAAAATTGCTCTTCAAATTCTGACTTTTTTTCCATATAGAATTGCTAATTTTCAATGAATACGATATTTAAACTGACATAAATTGTAGAATGTACTTTAGAGGTTGTAGAACTTCTATTAACTACTGACCACCTTCAAGAAGTTAAAAAGTATGCTACATGATAATTGTAAAATATTAAAACTACCTGCCGCTTTCGTAAATTATTTTTTTGTTATGAGAGACAGCAGCCTTAAATATTTCTACCATAACTATGGGCTGTATCTGTGTCAGAAAACAAAATGTTTTAAGATACCAAAGAGGTAATCAGAAGCCACAGATCGAAGAACAAACAATACAATGGCTATGCGGAAAAACAACGATCTATAAAACATTGCGAAGAAAACTGAAGATTGAGCAATATGAAACCCACCAAAAACCGGGGTTGAACTCAACTCAGTTGAAAGCAGGTCCTGTTTCACGTGTGGCATTCGTCGTGTTACCCGTGTTATAAACCCGGTGATGAGTCAGCAATGAGTAGAGAACCGGATTGTGAATACGACAAGTGGAACATATTTGTGGTCATTTATAACTCATATATTCCGTAGCGATGAACCAAGTCATGGTGGTGACAGTAAAACTATCGACGTGATGACTTTAGCTTAACCACTAGGAACCCTTAATTCAGTAGCTTATGTGTTAGCAGCAACCCTCTATTAAGGAAATCCTGATAGGAACCGCAAGCTCTGGAATATCGGATCATCTGAGAGATATATATTTCATATGCAGTTGCTGCTGGATTGTTTCTACATATAGCTGGGAAGTTCACAGTGAGAAAATCAAAATCATCTCTTTTGTCATAACTGATTGTTCTGAACCGGTTGTTTGTGAGTTGTTGGGAGATTGATACGCTCCTTGCACGCTAAAGATATCACTTGGAGTTTTCCTAAAGGAATAAGCTCACTGTGGTCACTTCAAAACACCACTTAAAATAGTCCCTAGTATCAATTATTCATATTTGTCAGTCAAAAGTCATTTCCCAGATTATCCCGCCATCATTTCTGTATAATATTTATATATTGTTAAGGGGAATCGACATGTAATATTTACCGCTGAATGTTAAACAACAAACAATCGATCATTTGTCTGTTTAAGTTACTTACATTTACATGATCCGTTGCAGCTTTTTTAAACATTGTTACTTTAGAAACTCGGTGTGCATTGTTGAGTGGACTTTGTCATACGATGGAACACTTATTTTCCATGTGAATCCATTCATAATATATTTTTCGAGTGTCTGTATATAATAACATTCATGTTATTCCATTCGTCAGTAATTAGTTAATTATATTCTACGTTGTTATTATATATATGGAAAGCACTGACTTGCGGCAGCTCGCTTGTTTTCACTGGGTAATTTGTGAAAACTAATGTCGATCTTCCTCTTGCCTTTATAACCTTTTTCCCAAAGAATTTTAATGACTTCTAGTAACTCTTTAGGGCCCAAAAAGTAGTTTAACCGCCACTTATTTAATTGTCTATTTTGATTCATGAAAGTGATCGGTCATGCATATGAGTAAGTGGGTGATTGATTGTTGTTTAACGCCAGTTCAGCAAGTTTTCAGCTATATCATGGCGAGAACAAGTTAATTTGCAAAGGGATGATGATGAGGTCCGCTTTATTCTAGATCAACACGTTGAGTTGGATTTTTATAGTGTTAGCTCACTGAAACAACAGTCCACGGGTAGACATGTCGCTCCACTCGAACACGTTATTTTGATCCGAGCCAACCAGTCTTTCCTCTTTCTGCACAATGTTGCGTGCTTAGCGGATAAGCATTAAATACCAATCTTATAGTCTTTGGTCTGACCCGACCGAGACTCGATCCCACGATCTATCGCACTCAAGGCGAGCACGCTAACAATTAGGCCACCGATGCGGTTGCCACGCGTATGTGTTTTCTAGTGGTATCAATTTTGTCTCTATCTAAAAACTGTTCGGTTGGAATGGGGTATTTTTGTGTTTCACTTTATTCCCTGAAGCTGATAATTAAAAACAATAAGGTAGCATCTTTGATGAGTAGGTATCGTAGACAAACTGTCGCATAAAAGTCACATAAGACTGACACGTTATGTTATCCTTAATGAAGTACAGCTACCCGAATTCATGCAATTCCTTTAATACTGCACAGAACATGTGCAATCAGTGATTACTACAACTAAAGTGTATCAGTGGATTGGGACAGGTCAGCGGCTTTTTCGAGGTACTCTGGTTTCCGCCACCAGTAGAACTGATTTCCACGATATAGCTGAAATATTGTTTGTGATCTCTATATGACAAAGCATTGTCTATAAAGGGCAGCGAAATGTTTCTTATAGCTTTAACTTGCTCATTACGGACATATTTTTAGGTTTCCCTCAGTGGCATTTATATACAGGATTAACTGTATATTCAGAACGAAAACAAAGTCAACAACATATAAAACTATATATAAAAGATGGAGGGTTGGGCTAACCATTGAGGCAAGCAATGTACACTTTTATACCGACCTCAACGCGCCTAACCGTTTTCGAAATCTGCAGAAAGCGTCTTTAATCTGCACTCCCCATGTTTCCCACTATGGTCCATAGCTATGTGTAATATTATCCTCTCCCCTCCCCTCATCCCAAAGCAATCAAGCTGTCTACTCACAAACGCCACCTGAGCGGCGATGGACATTTGAGCGAAACAAATTAATTTAATTGGCTATTAATTTTTTAATTTCGCTCAAATGGGGGTACCAGTTGTCGCTCTTACGTCCGATTTATTTCGCTCCTTTGTCCTCTCAATTCGCTCAAATATCTTTCGCCGCACCCGATGACGTTTTATTTTGAAAAGAGAAAAATATGCACATGCAATCAGTAAATTTGTATCTGTGATATAAAGAAGAAAATGATTTTCACGTTATAATAAAACGCAGTCTTATTGTAGAAGGTAAAACAACGGACTCACGATATGTTCATGGTCGTTCGATCTCTTTTTTAGAACATATATTTATACAGGTTATATTGTTAATATATTGTTATGAAAAAAAGTGTTTTGTTGTGAAATTTAAAATGATTCAATTGTAAATGAAATTACATGTATATGTTTCATGTTACTTCAGTATTGTAATTCAATCAAGGTGGGAAATGTAAACAATCAGAATAAGACAATAAGAAATATAAAACATGACTATGACTTTAAATGCCTTTTTCTTCTTATTCAATGGCTGGAAAAAATGATAGTTTTTAAATAAATGTTGGCCGATTCGCAGAAAATCATCACATTTACCTGTAGACTGAGACTGATATTAATTAACCATTTAAAATTAAGTACATTATCTAAATATTACAGTGGACATGTTAGACCAGGCAAAATGGTGCTGCAAAGGCTGCTATATTTATCTGTTAGGTCATATCAAGCTAAAAACCAAAAATACCGTATATTTCATAACTTTAATCGAAAAATAGAATAAACAGACGCAAAATCGATACTTCTAATAAACATATACATGACCGCTCATTTCCTGGCTTAGTATATTCTCTACCATAAAACATGGCGGGGTTAAGCTAGTTTGATGTGGCCATACTGTAAACTATCACAGGACAAAAAACTGTTTTTCAATCTGTTATATTGAAATTTTAGACAACGAAAGCACAGGCGCTCGTGGCATTAACTTACCTCCTCCTTTTTTCTAACTTTCTGTTTACAAATTTATTTTCAATAAAATTTCTTTATTTCTTTATTATTTCATCTCTTTTTCCTTATTTTAACTTGTCCGTGTCAATATTCATACAATCTTATGTTAACATCAAATTGCATGTGTCGATAAAGGTAATAACAAAATTACCGAACTCCGAACAATCTTACAAAGGGAAAGTCAAAACTCATAATTATATAAACAGACAAAATCAGTCAACAACCGGAAAACTGTAAAAACCGTAATGACCCTGACTTGGTACAGGCATTTCTAAAGAAATGGTGGGTTGAATCAGATTTTAAGGCGCCAAACCTCCCGCTCTCATTACGGTTCAAAGGTTCCGGCTGTCACTGTAACAGTATTTAAATACAGGAACAAAATAGGTAAAATAGTTGTCAAAGCAGTACCATATTCGGTGACGTAAATGTCAAAAATACTTTTACGTCACACATTGACAAAAAAATTCTTGACATATTTGACTCTTTATCTTTATACATTTTCACTATATGAAAATGCATCGCTTATAATTTTTTCTGCAGAGACGGAATATATTTCGACAAGATATTGGTATCGGAATATAAACTTTTTAAGAGATCGAATAAGGCGAATCTTTTTATAGCCCTGGTCCAGTAGCCTGTTTCTCAGATGAAGATGACGTTTCAGGAAATCAGAATAATTGCTACTGCCCCTTGCATAGCGAATCAATTGCGAGATGTAAACACCATATGCAGGAGAAGCTGGTATATTGCTGCACATATTTGAAAAATTTATGATTTTAAAATTGAAGTCGTCCCGCTTATCATAAATGTTAGTACTGAGTTGACCACTGTCGTCAAATTCGAGGTATAAGTCCAAAAATGATGCGGACGAAGCTGTATCGGTGGTCTCTTTAACTTCCAGCTCTGGAGGATATATCAATGGAAGAAATTCTGCAAATCTAGAATTATTGATAGATAAAACGTCATCAATATACCTGTATGTGAAATTAAAGGCTCTAGCCTCATGAATCTTCTTATCTTTTACAAGCTTTTGAAGAAACTGCGACTCATATGAGTATAAAAATAAATCGGCTAGAAGAGGGGCACGATTCGTACCCATTGGTATGCCGACGACCTGCTGAAACAGTGTCCCTCCAAAGGAGACAAATATGTTATCGATGAGGAACTCCAGCATACTGATCACTTGTTCCTCGGAGTAGCATGTTTTACCTTTATGAATTTTGTTTGAAAAATATGTGGAATTGTAGCCTAACACAACAAATTTTGAGCCATAGTTTCTATGACTAAAAGCTTTATGAATTGTTTCTTTTAAGCGGATTTTTAATTTGTCATGCGGTAGGGTGGTATATAGAGTTGAAAAATCAAAGGTTTTGATGGAGGATACCTGAGAGAAAGATCTTGATTTCAGGTTATCCAAAAGATCTTTAGAGTTTTTCAAAATCCACATGTGATTTATGCCACTACGCGAGTAAACAGTTTCACAATATTTCTGTTGTCCCTCTTTTACTGCAGACAGAATCTTTGTTAGGTGAATAGACAATTCTTTCGTCGAACAAGTAGATGATCCTGCTATGTACCTTTCTTTGTATGGTGTCTTATGGAGTTTAGGTATCCAATATAAATAGGGTAAATCCTCAGACTTTTTACCAGAGGGAATGTTTAAAGAGGTCATGAATGATCTGTGGTTAGCTAGGATTTCATCTTTGTCGAACGAAGTTGGTTTGTATGTGGTATTACTAGAGGTGTTGCTATTTATACCTAATTCCTTGATTAGGCATTCGAAGTAATATGATTTACATACAAACACGATATTGTTGGAAACCTTGTCCGCAGGAACGATAACATATTTGTCATGAAGAGAGGAAAGACACTTAACAGCTTCTTGGTCTTTAAATACAGACTTAAGTCGACTATTAACACAATTTTTGAGTTTGTGAATCCGACCTTGTACTAGAGACCTAATTGTTCTAACCCAGTCTGACAAGGACTCTAACTCAGGATCTTGGTCTACTTCTCTCTTTATCCACCTTCTGGCATAATCTTCAACAGCATCCATAATTATCTTGAAATTATGTTTCCAATTGATGTGTTGAGGTTCTCTGAATTTAGGACCATGAGAAATCACCTTTCGGAGACTCTCATGTTGAATGATATTCAGATCACCAGTGATTACATGTCCAGATGGGTTGTATTGAAAAGGAGAGTGGGAGCAGTCACAAGTCAGAGGGTTCTTAAGGTACTCTTCTATGTTAATATCTTGCAATGCTTCTTTGTAGTTGAAAATGTTACGGCCAATGCTGTTAGTGTAACTATAGGAGACAATGGGAACAGATTGATTTTTGAAATATGGTGAAATTTCTTTTACGACCTCTTTTCTATTAAGAATGTTGCTGATGTTAATAGCATCGATTCCTTTGTTAGCAAACGGAATATGGAGGAATTGTCTGTTGTTATCATGAAGAGGTTCAGATCGAACTGGTTTAAAAAGACGAAAGGACGCCACGTCACATATAATACTAGACAATCTGTACTTAGGAGAAAAAGGATCTACGCCTCCTTTGTCAAGTCCAAAATCCCTAAGATCTTTGAGGTGGTTTACAGGTAGTGAAAATAAGATTGTACGAATATGATGAATTCCAAGAGGTTTCTGTATATTAGAAAGTAAATCATTAAAAGTATCTTGTAACGTTCTTGGTTTAGAGGACTTTTTAACATTAGGATGTTGAATTCTTTTATGACCATGGCTACGTTTAGTTCTTGGAATAGTATTAAAAAGGCTCATCACGTTGATTTCGTTGCATCCAGGACTTGACAAATTTCCCACTCCTTTGATGTTATCATTGCAACCGTAAGGCATTGCAGTGCCTAATTCTTTTATCCAGAACAACTCTCTATCGGTGCGGTAAGGTGTACTAAGAATAGGACTGTTTGTATGATGGTAAATCTTCTCGATGATTCGAACTTTCATCGTCAAACAGCGGTCATGACCCGGTTGATTGAAATGATTATACAAAATCCTGTATTTGGGATCTTTTGCATCATATCGATGTTGGTTCATCCTACTTCGCAATGTTTGACGATCCTATATAGATACTAATAATCCGCAAGGCATGCAACTCGGCAGGTTTAAAAATCGTACCCCTGCTCGCTTCGAGTACATTTATTGCACCTTATTTCCATTATGTCATTAAAACTAGGACATGTATCCATTCCAAAAAGAAGCATCCCTTTGCCCCTGTTTTTGCTTTGTGCATACGATACTCGGTAGCTCAGTTCTCCGGAATTTTAAGATTTTCACACATTTATTGCCACATTTTTCGCAGAGTACCCCTCTGATGACGGAAGTGACGTACCACTGCATTAACTTCAACGATAAGGTCAGAAAGGTTCAAAAAACATTAAATGGTGAGGGCTTTTCAAAATTGTGCAAAATTACTGTACGGCTGTTTTGAAAATACAGTATATTATGACGCATAAGTGTGAAAGTCCAATAACAGCATTAAAAATATTATACACCTTGATCAGAGGCCCCCTAAATTTTGAGGCCATAGCCTTCAGCCTATCGAACCTATATGTAAATCTGGCACTGGTAGAACCCCCCTTTCCAGACATTAATAACCTTAGTTGGGTTTGACTGTATTGTAGGCTTGTTTATTTTGGATTTGAATTTGATCTAATCATCAATATTTGACTCATAGATTTGAGTTTGGAATGTATATAGTGAGCATGCGTTGCTTTTTTGATTGTTAACGCCACATTCAACAATATATAAAGGTTATTTACCGACCAGTGGCAAGTCATTGAACAATTTATCACATTAAGAAATGGAGAAGACATGACAACGACCTCGGTGGTGTAATGATTAGCGTGCTTGACTTGGGTGCGGTAGATTATGGATTCGAGCCCCGATCGCGTTAAATCAAAGACTATAAAATTAGTATGTGTTGCTTCTCCGCTAAGCACGCAACATTAAAGAGAAAGAGTAAATATGTTTGGCTCGGAATCAGCATAATGTTTTCGAGTGGAGCGAGGGCCCGGTGGCTCAATGAGCTAGGTAGTTGGATTACCTAACAACTCATACAAGCCAATCACCAATGCGGCGTGGGTTCGAGCCCGGCTTTTTAAATTACAAAAAGGGTGCACTCGACTCGCAGCCGCAAGCGATAAAGCTTACCAGTTGCTTGCACATGGTCGTTGGTTCTCTCCGGGTACTCCGGCTTCTTCCACCACTAAAATTGGTCGCCATGATATAGCTGAAAGGTGCCGAGGCCCATTGTTTTTAAGGAATGGAGAGATACTCGGACATTCTCATATGCATAAATTCATCATGTACATCTATAGTCAATAGATTAGAAAGACAAATAACTCAAAAGTCTTTGGGAGAAAGTATAATAATAAGATATAATAAGACGTAAAACAAAAATACCTACCAAAGAAAGACAACTCTTATGAAAATATAAATTTTACTTGCATCAAATCTTGATTTTCCTTGCATTAAATTATTTACCGCAACATTCTTCTAAGTTACTATTGAATGTAGTCGTCATTGCTAAATCCACACTCCCCTAAAGCTACAAATGTAATATTATTCCTTTAACAGTGAAAAATGCATCTATCTAGATAGTGTAATCACAGTGTAATCATTTTTACATACCTTATCAAATATGCAAATGCAGGGTCAAATCATCATAAGAGGTCATCATTGATACAAGGATAAAGTAGTCAAATATGGTTCATAATGTATTAAAAGCAAATGTTTAATAATATGTCTAATATTAAATTTATATCACCAAATCATATACATTTTATATTTATGTTTCAAATGTAATTTGTGAAATATGCATGCAATATTTACCGCTGAACATTAAGTAACAAACAATCAATCTTTGGTTTGTTCTTACGTTACCTTCATTTACTTATAACCCGAACACCAGTCCCATCGAACGGGTGAAACACAATACCATATATATATATACCATATCTACTATGGAGCAGATTATACAATGTACTTATCATATATTAAATAAGATGTCATCTGTAGTATCGAGTGACTGTCTATGATTATATATGACTGTTGATTCAACCGTAATATGGAAAGTCGCTATGAAGGTGAAACCATGAAAAAACAGCTACCATCCCCCCTCTCAAAGAGGTTCATATAATGTTTTACCTGTATATATCACGGACAACTGCTCATAAGGGACACGTTTTAAGCTTCCCTAATGTGGTCTCTATATACAGTACTGACTGCATATCAGAACGACAACAAAGTGAACAAAAAATATAACGATAGAACAGATGGAGGGTTGGGTCAACCGGGGCCACGACTTTTGATAGCCATTGGAAACGTTAACCTACAGAACGCATGACACACCCCAAACACGTCATCCACTATGGTCCACGGTAAGGCTATCTCTATTAATTTATGACACCACCCCACCTAAAAGAGACAAATATATAAGGGACCGACCATTTAACTTGAAAGGGGGGGGGTTATGGAAATTTGATTTGTTCAGAATTTTTTTTTCGGACAACACGAGAGTTAGAATATTTATTTTTTTCCAGAATTCAACATTACGTTATATGACAAAAACTCTGAATCAATTTTTTTTTCCTCCACCAAAATCAGAATAATTTTTTCAGCAACATTGGGAATCAGAATATTTTTTTGGAAAAAAAAATATAACCCTTCCCCCCCCCCCCCCCCCTTCAAGTTAAATGGTCGTTCCCATAATGGAAGAACAACAAATTACAAATACAAAAAAAAGTGTACACTGAAAACTGAAGATTGAGCAACACCAACACCACTAAAAGTCCGGACCGACATGAACTCAGAGGCTCCATATGAGTCTGCTGTTCGAACTTCACTAATTTCACCTAAAGGGCGAAGGAGCTGGGGGCAATTGTCCTCCTCAATGCCACTTTGAAAGGTTGAAGGGTGGCAAAATTAATATTGCCCTCCCTTTTTGGCATTAAATTTAAGGGAAAAAAGTTGTTTTTACTTTAGTATGCTAGCAGATATTGCCAGTTAGCAAATGGTTATAACGATAAGGGTAAGGGTATGCTTTGAAATCATAGTGACTGTTTGTTATTGCTGCACAGTTTTGAGAACTTACCAGACAAATAAGGAATACATTTTTGTACATTTTTCATAAAGATGTACACAGAATGTAATGAGCACCCATTTAAATTATCATATTTATTGAGGTAATAACACATGATTGTCTATTTAGGTTTCAAAGTTACATCTTTTTGTTGAAACGTGTGAATAATTGTAGTGATCTTTTCACATTTTAGTTTATTTTTCAAAAAAAACGTATGAGGGTACCACTATTTAAAGCCCCATAATTTTTTCTCTGGAAAATATGCCCCGTTGTTTCATATACGGAATGTTAATATGAATATGATCCGTTTGGTATGTTGTTTTTGAATGTTTAATAAAAAGGATAGATGAAGAAAAAGTTGGGTCCCTTTAATTCATAAAATGAAAATATCTTAATTATTTGACTTATTATTCGGTCTTGTGGTCGATGTTCTATTTATTTCATTATAGCCGGTTAATTTTATTCTATGCACATTTTAGCTTAATAAACAAACATAAGAGAACACCAAAGAGCAAATCAACAATGGACAATCCAGGGAAACTGGCAACATAGGATACACAAGACACAGGACAAGTAAACGTTAGAGAATACCGAAGGGCCAATCAACAATGGACAATCCAAAGAAACTGGCAACATAGGATTCACAAGACGAAGGCAACAAAATAAAGACACAACACAATGTATGTTGGACACCACCATATACAAATAAAAATAAATAACGTAAATAAGACATGAACCCTCATACAACACAAAAGAGCCAATCAATAATGGACAATCCAGATTTTTAATTTATTTCATTATGGACCGGTTAATTTTATTTTATGAACATTTTAGCTTAGTAAATAAACATAAGAGAACACCACAGGGCCAATCAAAATGGACACCACCATATGCAAATAAAAATAAATAACGTAAATAAGACATGAGCCCTCCTACAAACAACTGGAGGTAAAGACGAACAGAACATCGTATTGTATTAAATGTTAATGTACATAAGTCTAATTGAAGGTTAATAAAAGAAAAGAATGACAAGAAACAGCCAAAGGAAGATTGAATATAGGTAATATAATTATACATTAGCCAAACAAACAACCAAACTGCTGCACAGACAATCCTACAAATCAGAAGACCGCACATTTTGACGTCAATTTAGGTAACATCATTGTAGATATCCAATTTAGTGCTCGCGATACGTTTCTGGCATAATCTTCATCAGAGACGCTCAAAGCCAAAAGATTGGGAACCCAATAACATTACGACTCAGTTTCTGGTGTATGAAAGAATTGATAATATATCTTATTGACTTCTATAGCAACGAATATCTTCCATTATTATTACTGCATTTTCAGTTATTGTCGTAGATGAACGTACAGTCAGGTGTTCGTTGTTATTTCAGTCATTCGTCTTTAGGGATGCACCCATTTCGTGGTTAAATGCAGTTTTTAGTGGTGGAAGAAGCCGGAGTATCCGGAGAGAACCATCGACCATGGGCAAGCAACTGGTAGACTTTATCACTTGCAGCTACGAGTCGAGTGCACCCTTTTTGCAATTTACAAAACCCGGCGCGAACCCACGCCGTATTGGTGATATAGGCTTGTATGAGTTGCTAGGTAATCCCACTACCTAACTTATTGAGCCACCCGAGCCCTCATGAGTAAATCACAGAACAGAAATACAATGGCTAAAAGAATAGCTAAAGAACAAGATTGTCCAAAAACACTACATAGAAAATTACGGAATAAGCAACTCGACCCCGGTAAAAACCGGGAATGAAATCCAGAAGGGCAATATTGTTTTTCTTCCACTTATTGAACCAATCGTAACATTAGTCACTGTTATTTATCTGTATTAAAGTTCTGAAGCATTTAAGCGTTAATAAATATAATTTACTGCATGAAGATAAATACAATTTAAGATACATTTTAAGGTTATTTGTCCTTCTTGGATTTGTATGCTTATTAATAAGCACTCATTCTGTTCACGTCTAATAATCACTTGTATTCAATTCATTGAGAGGAAAAATGTAAAAATATTTTTTGTTAATATTTAGAATGATGTAAAATAAATTGAAGCATGAATGCATTCTTTTTATGGTTTACATACCAGAAAGTAAGCAACAGCTAAGAACTGTGATCTGTTGTAAAACAAGGAACCTTAAATTATTTTTTGCTTACCTGGGCGTCTAAGGTGTTTTGTTAACAGTCAAACAATAAACTATTATGTTATTGGAAAAATAATAGTACTGTGAAATAATACACGCAGCTACGAGATATTGCAGACTTTAAATATGTGCTGTAGTTTTATTACTCTCAGAGCCGTGCAATAATCAATGTGATATTGCATGGCTTCATGTCACAACTCCTTTATACCACGGTGTTCAGAGTTAATCGGTGAAATCACGGTATAAATATTACATATCAATTTGGAATAATAATGGTTAAATACAAATCATTTAATTTGATTTTAATACTGCAGTCTGATTGGTTGATCCGCTTGGGGAACATTTTGGTTATACTCGATAACCTGAGTTGGTATTGTGACGTCACCAACGTATTCATTCGTCAACGACAAACTTAAATAGTCACATGAAATAATCGTAATTAAAATCTAGGAATCATTAAATTTTGTTGGAAAAATAAAATTATAAGGAATATTTGAAATTTTTGGTTTGGAACAGTTTACGCTTTTCATAAACGCTTCGCGGTTTATTAAGCGTAAACTGCACCAAACCAGGTTATATCGTATAACCTGTTCAAAAATGTCAAATATTCCTTAAATGTATAAATGCTTAACTAGATGTTGATTGAATTTCATTATATTATTCAGTTATTTAATGGTTGCGGGTGCATTAGACTGGAATATTTGCCCTGAGGTCGTGGGAATTACCAAAGGGCAAATGTTCCTGTCTATTGCACCTGAAACCATTAAATAACAGATTTATTACCTAATACCATACCAAGAAAGTGTTTTTCTTTATGTCAACAAAACATTACCAAGTCCTAATTATTTATATTTATACTGCATACATCTCCTTGGCCTTAAATAAATATAGCATCCCGACACTTTCCCACACAATGAATGATCCATTGATTCAAATGACTTAAGCTAGCACCAACCATATATTCATTATTGTAGAGCTAAACCTGCTGATCATTTCATTAATTGAATGTGGTTTCTCTATCTTCGAAATACGAATTATTTGATTGGCCAATCGGCAAAACTTAAAGCCAATCAGAAATCGTGTTCAAGGGTCAACTCGGGTCAGTGCCTTAGACGCCACGTGCAGAATATTGCACAGTGCGATAGTTCATCGGGAGTGCAATAGATCGACAGGCCCATTTTAATAGCGAAAAATATATAATACTAAAATTTGACTCAATAAAACAGAAAAATACACTTTATTAGGTAATAATTATAAATATACAGTAAAACCTGCTTTAGTGACCACCTCTTTTAAGTAATAATTTGTATTATTACCTAATTGAAATGTTTTTCTTGTTTATTAAGTAACTACATATTTTAAGATATTTTTGCGTTTTTTGCTCCTCTGTGATATATTGACGCGTCAATAGTCTTCAGGAGACTATTGCACGACAGACTATTGAACTGACGACAGACCTTTAAACAATTTCTTCAATGGATAAGAGTATAATTAGATGCATGGTTTGTCAAATCAATTTATGTCACACAACGATGAATATTGACATTAAGTAAAACGCAAAAGTGAATCAGACGCTTTATTTACAGACAACAAAAATGGCCATACGATTTGCATCCGTGGAGGACGAAGAGCTGGATAATATCCTAAATAACAGGGATTCCTCCAACACAAAGAACGTAATTCGCATGGCCACGATTGTTTTAAGGGAATATACATTCACTATCACCATGATCACTGAAATACAGTTTTGTTTTTGAAGTAGTTCAGAAGGACAGGATAAAAAAAGTTAAACGTTTTCAGTATTCCACTTGCTTATTGTTACTAGTATCTAATTCAACAAATAAATCATTTTCATCAGTTTTCTACAATATATGCATGAATATATTTAAGTCATGTCCGATACCTTGCTTGTGTTTAATTATGAAATAAAACAGTTATTTAATGGGTGTGGATGCAATAGACCAAACTAGTTGTCTTTCGGTGCTGGGAATTACCAAGTGTTGTATTGCATTCGGGCGTTGGCCTCATGCAATAGAACACTTGGACATTCCCAGCACCTCAGGACAAATAGTTTGGATTTCTATACCTTATAATTTTGTCTCTATATAAATGTATTAGTAATAAAAATCAACATTTTTACTGTTTTTAAAAAAAATCTCAAAATCCTTAAATTAGCGTCAACAGTTTCCGGTCTGTTTGACCGGGTCCGATCTGTTGACCGCTTGCCCTACTTTTATTGGTTACTTAAAAGAGCTGCACGCTTATGTCACGTGATTCCCTGTCGTCTGTGTAACGTTTACTAAAAACAAAAATGACGATGGTGTATACTGAACATGAAACAAACAGAAAATTTCATAGTTTTAATATAGTTAATAAACTTGTGATGTAGACAAGAAAAAGAACATTAAAACAGATTTATTAATGAATCATATACTCGGACCCAGTCAATAACTGTATGCTATTGGAATGGCAGAAATACAGGATACAAATTCAAAAATAAAGTATAAGCTGGTCGCGATAAGCCAGTAAAACTAAAAAACAGGAGAAGAAATTAAAATAGAAAGCATTAAATATGATAAAGTATAACAAATCAGTTATTAACTGGTTCCTCCAACAACAGATGTTGTCCTCGGACCCAGTCAATAACTGTATACTATTGCATCCACACCCATTAAATAACTGTATATTATGTGACCTTATGTTCCCCTTCACAGTGCATTTCATATTAATTAAACCTGAATTAAACGACCACCTGTCTTATGTGACCACATTTCACTGTTCCCTTGGAAGGTCACATTAGACAGGTTTGACTGTATATATAAAATAATATACACTACTAAAATAGATTACAACCGCATCTACTTTTTTATTGTAGCTTATTAGGGATTGTTCTTATATTATCAAATTCAAGTCTTTACAAACACTTGTACTATTGGTCTGTTGAGATTGAAACTAACAACAATACGATATTTCCTACTAGAATGATTGACCAAGCAAAAAGCACGAAACAAAGCAAAGCAAAATAAAACAAACAAACAAACAAACAAATAAACAAAAATTAAAAGCAAAAAAATAAAAATAAATCAATAAAATAAATGAATAAACGAATAAAAAATCCAAAAAAAAACATACAAGACTTCCAACCAAATTTACATTGAGGACAATCTAAATTAAAATTTGACATCATAATGTCAGCAAAACCGAAAAATAAGAAACCCACAGATTAAAAGAAAAAGCTATCAATTTATTTTAGATTGAAAAAAATATATATATGCACACTTCGACCCCGTAATTGTGATAATAAATTTTGTTGATAAAATTCTTATCTTTACAGTGTTATGTATTGCTTTTAAAAATGTCAAATAAATTTGAGTTTGAATATGAATTTTTGTGCTTAACGCCAATTTCAGCAATATTTCAGCTATATCATGGCGACAGGTTTTAGTGGTGGAGGAAGCCGGAGTACCCGGAGAGAACCACCGACCCAGGGCAAGTAACTGGTAAACTTTATCACTTGTGGCTGTGAGTCGAGTGCATTCTTTATTGTCATTTACAAAGCTGTGCACGAACCCACGCCGCATTGGTGATAGGCTTGTATGAGTTGTTAGATCCAACGACCTAACTCTTTGCGCCACCTTTAAAATGTCAAATAAATTAAAGCACAAAAATAATGTTGTAAATATATTCACGTACATACATTATATTCAAATGTATGTTTTAATACTATTAGGTAGTAAGTAGTATATATCAGTGCTACCGCAAATCACTTTGAAACCAAATCCCGTACATAATATATAAAAAAAATATTCCAATGTATGAAATCTTTGTCAATTTATCAAATTTAAACCGAACACATGTCTATTACGAACACAAAAGATGGCCCTAAAGGCTTTACCGAACATTAATAAAAAGTCTCAATGTTCAAAATATTTCTTAGATTAACCTATCTAAGCCGAAAACCTGTAAATTCCGAACACAAAAGTTGGTCCCAAAGAGGTTCTGTTAAGACAGATTTCACTATGACATTATCATTATTATAACAAAGTCTTAGTTGTACATTTTCTTCCACATGGCGTACATCCACGACACTTCCGGTTGTACTGGCTGGAGGGTCACTTTATAAGTCACATCCGGATAAGATTCTGGACAACAAGCATAAACAATCTCGTTTCTCTCTGCAGTAGCATTAACTAGGTTGTATACAATGTGCTCCTTATACTCTGATAGATTCATCTCCTCCATTCTAAGCTGCAAATCTATTGAATTTCCGGAATAAGTCCATGAGCCGAACTTAAAAGTGCACTCAGTTCCGCCATCGTGTGATGGCTTACAATTGTTCGTCTCTATGCGATTCGCTGGAGCGAGGAAGACACTGCCATCTTTGCTGACTACAGCATTTGGTTCGAAATCATTTTTTGAATGAGGACTGGAATGAGAATTTTCTAAGCATTAGTTAGTATCATGTATGTATTTCATTTCTGATGCTGACATTTTGTTTTGAGGTCTGTTATCAGAAAAAAAACTCTCCTACCCTTCCGATTGTCTCCCTTTTATATTTGTGGCTATTAAAACACCCGTCAATAGACACGTCTCAAGCGACTTTATTTACCTACATGAAACAGTGTTAGCAAATTATTCCTGGTCATCACTTAAATCTTAATAATATTCACTTGACGTTAAATAGCCAATCCATCACGTTTGAAATGACTTTTAATTTCCAATCAAACAATCATTCTTAAAGTGGCGTTAAAAACCAACCAATCAATCATGTTTAAAATTGACGATACATACCTCATGTTAAATATGAGGTTGATCATCAATCATGTAAGTGACGCTAAGCACTAATCAATATTAGTGTGATGTTAAAACGATAAGCGATCAATGATCAGTAATATAGCCCAATGCTTTCGTTTAGCTTTGTATACCTGTTTGCTTACGGAACCGACTGTAATTGTACAATGCAATTCACCTTATACAAGTGACTGTTTCCTACGTGATCTAACAATGATGTTGAAATTGTTCAGAAGATCCTGCTTTCGACCACCGATGCATCGAATTCCTAGAGAGCTAACGTTATAGAAATCTAATTATTCATATTGATCTAGGTTAAAGGCGGCATCACCATTATCATTAGCATCTGATCAAAACGTTCATAAAATAATGCTTTGTTGTTTATTATATGCTTTTTTGGTTTTGTTTGTTTGTTTACATTGCTACTAATGCAGAAAACGCTGTCATTAAATTTTGAACATACAATTATTGTGTACAAAATTAATATTGAAACTTCGTAACCATGGTTGATGACGTCATAGACATACAATCTGGATAAGTTAAGCTCATTAAAATAATACGTATTTGACCTACCTGTTGTAAAGTACAATGTCAGGTGTCCATATTTCAGACATCGGCAGCCTCAGATTTTGAGGTTCGTCATTCCAGGTAAATCTTGGGTCAGTCCACTCCAATTCTTGCCAAACATCCATTACAAGCGTTCTAGTATTCTGTATAACAGAGATAAGGGAATGTTCATACGTTTTATTCGGAAGTAAAAGAAAGGCATTCATCATGTAATTTAAATATGAAAAACGACAGAACGCTTGTGTATTGTTCGGAACTATAAAAATAGAGACCACGCGAGTAGCTCTGGAGAATGGACGCTCATTTCAATTAAGACTACTTGAAGCAAGTGCTAATTAGGGGAGATCACTGATGGCCCGTTGCGAGACAAAGTTTTCCAACCGTAAATATCTCAAATTTGTATGTATGGCAACACAATTAATCCATTCAAATGGTGTTACCAGTCCCACCCGTTTTACCTACATGATGTATTATATGTAATTATATTTTTTTCAAAGGTATAACTGAAAACCTCCTCAAGCCTAACGTGAGGTTCAACAGCAGCTATAAAAATATTAATAATGACATTTTAAATCTCTTATTATATATTTAATAAGCCTAGTTACGACAAAAGAGATTTCTATTCACCTCCTATAATACGCCTAGTTACGACAAAAGAGATTTCTATTCACCTCCTATAATACGCCTAGTTACGAAAAAAGAAATTTCTATTCACCTCCTATAATACGCCTAGTTACGATTAAAGAGATTTCTATTCACCTCCTATAATACGCCTAGTTACGGCAAAAGAGATTTGTATTCTCCTCCTATAATACGCCTAGTTACGACAAAAGAGAGATTTCTATTCACCTCCTATAATACGCCTAGCTACGACAAAAGAGATTTCTATTCACCTCCTATAATACACCTAGTTCCGACAAAAGAGATTTCTATTCACCTCATATAATACGCCTTGTTACGACAACAGAGATTTCTATTCACCTCTTATAATACGCATAGTTACGACAAAAGAGATTTCTAATCATCTCCTATAATACGCCTAAGTTACGACAAAAGAGATTTCTATTCACCTCCTATAATGCGCCTAGTTACGACAAAAGAGATTTCTATTCACCTCCTATAATGCGCCTAGTTACGACAAAAGAGATTTCTATTCACCTCCTATAATACACCTAGTTACGACAAAAGAGATTTCTATTCATATCCTATAATACTCCTAGTTACGACAAAAAGATTTCTATTCACCTCCTATAATAAATTGTCTTTTCTATGAAGGGAATATGCCATTTTTTATCATTCTATGGTACCCTTTCCGTCCCGTTATATTTGACAATAGGCCTATCTAATGCGTGGTGTACATAAGTGGAACTTAGTTTCACAGTTGAGTGGAACAACCGTTCTAAATGAGATGTGCACAAGTTGCGTCCATGAATATATCATACGGCTCGCCTTTAATACGGTACGAAAATAAATGTCTCATATGTGAAGAATACCATGGTCTTAGAACATAAAAAGCATCTTTAATAATCGTAATAATAACTCGGTCCTTATTCATGAATTATCATCGGGTTTGTAGCAAGAGTAACACGATGGGTGCCACATGTGGAGCAGGAACTGCCTACCCTTCCGGGGTACTTCCCCGATTTTCCGTGTGGTTCGTGTTACTCGATCTTTAGTTTTTTGGTTAGTGTTTTGTAGATCAATGTTTGTTCTTTTACTTTCAGTCATTGCATTGACTATCCTTCGAATTACGGCTTCTGATTACCCATTTGATATCTTCAAACTTTTCGTCAATGATATTAATCTTTATATTACTTACAAATTCAACAATTCTCATCAATGTTAGTCCATGTTTGACGGTGACTGTCGGGTTTTCTTTAGTCCCGGGATAGGCAAACTTGTTATATCTCTTCAAGACACTTTTAATGGCGGCATCTTCTAAGACTTTGACCTTTCCCTTCCCTACAAATGTACATCACTATGACGTTATGCATCATATCAATACATCACTATGATACAAGTCACATAAATAGAGATAGAGCCGTCGTGGTCGTATGGATTTATAAATGCCTATATAATCAGTGCCTATCACCATGAACGTTGTGAGTTCCAATCCCGCTGATGGCGAGGAGTACTGGATACAACATTATGTGATCAAGTTTGTCAGTGTCTTGTGGCAGTTCGGTGGTTTTCCACGGTTACTCCGGTTTCCTCCACCAATAAAACTGACAGCCACGATATAGCTTGGTTGGTTGGTTTTATTGTGCTTAACGCCACTTCCACACAACATTATTTCCGTTATATCGTGGCGGTCAGTTTTATTGGTGGAGGAAACGGAGAAAACCACCGACCTACCGCAAGTCACTGCCAATTTTTATCGCATAATGTTGTACACCTTGCCCTGGGCGGGAGTCGAACCCACAACATCAGTGGTGATAGGCACAGATTGGACAGGTAATTGCCAATCCAACTACCACTCGATCACGGCCACGACGGTCCCAAAATATTGTTGAAAGCTGCGTTAAACACCATAACAGTAACGCCCTAATTCAGAAATATAGATTATTTTGCTACCATTGGATTACGATATTTCTCCACTCGAGACCATACAATTTTATAAAGTTCGAGCTTTAGCGAGAGTGGAGAAATATTGCAATTCACTGGTAGCAGAAAAAAGAGTATGTTTCTTCTATGACCATCAACGTCAAAAATATTTCTTAAGTTATTAATTTCCGTCGTTAATGAGGTTGAAAGAAAACTGGCGTGTATTCTCATCGGGAACCACCATGGTGATAAACATATTACGAACATTTTATTAGTTGGTGAAACAGGCTAAGAATATTAGAAATAAATATACTGTTGTGCTTACTGCGAAGAAAATGTATAATCTGTTTATGCACACAATGACATTACTTAATATGATAAAATACAATCATATTGATATGAGTAGTTTTCTAAAATAATGTACTATACCTGCAAGTGCGCAAGATACGAAAAGTAACACCAGACACCTCAGCATCATCACAGCAGATTTACAAATTAATATTTTACAACTGAAGCTGCGCAGTTAGAAATAAATTGCAGTAAATTGATACCTTGTGAGAAATATTCCCATGAATACAACATATGGGGTATGGTAAGGGTTTACAAAACATTTTTTAATATCATCAATGAGATAATTGCGAATATCTTGCTTAATCATTGTTTTATCAACAGTGGTAAATATATTTCATAATTAATATTCTAATAATAATTAAAAGAAATAATAATAATAATAATACGGCTTTACATAATTTATATAACGATACCATTGCATCCTCTCGTACTTAGCTTTGATAAATAGATAATGAGAAATATTGTGGCAATTTAAGTTCACAGGAAATAATTCATTATTACCAACGTGACAAACGTTCCTTTAGCATAATTATATCATCAATCTTAAAAGGTCAACTTTGTTTTCAGTTTATTTTTCCTGTTTATGCTTGGCCCTTTTATTGTTGTATACCAGCCTTCCCGAGGGAAAATCGGAACATATAATTACGTCGTACATTTTGTATTTTCTTCTACGTCCGCTCTTCAACCTCTTCGAAAGGTGAATATGCTCGTGGTTTTAGATGACTCCATTACACATTTCGCCATTGACTGGAAGTAGATTAGTTCCTGGAGTTTCTAGAATGCGACGATTTATGTACGTAAAAAGCCACATGCAGTTGATATAGCAGGGCGTTGTCGTTAAAATCCTGTCGCAAGGCTAACATTTTCAATTATGTTATTATTTTCTTGTGGTAATCTAAACATCCATACATAGGCCATTCCCGGATCCAACTTTTGTCCAATCCCATATGAAATATTAATAAAACAAAGGAAATTCCAAGAACAAATTGTACATGTATGAAAAGTTTGAAGACACCATAGAGATAATCAATATCCTTGAGTAGAAGACGGACAGACAATACAAGAGTTCATCAATATATGTGAGTATAAGACGGACAGACAATACAAGAGTTCATCAATATCCTTGGGTAGAAGACAGACAGACAATACAAGAGTTCATCAATATCCGTGAGTAGAAGACAGACAGACACTACAAGAGTTCATCAATATCAGTGGGTAGAAGACAGACAGACAATACAAGAGTTCATCAATATCCTTGAGTAGAAGACAGACAGACAATGCAAGAGTTCATCAATATCCTTGAGTAGAAGACAGACAGACAATACAAGAGTTCATCAATATTATTGAGTAGAAGACAGACAGACAATACAAGAGTTCATCAATATCTGTGAGTAGAAGACAGACAGACAATACAAGAGTTCATCAATATCTGTGAGTAGAAGACAGACAGACAATACAAGAGTTCATCAATATCCTTGAGTAGAAGACAGACAGACACCAAAGAGTTCATCAATATCCTTGAGTAGAAGACAGACAGACAATACAAGAGTTCATCAATATCCTTGAGTAGAAGACACACAGACAATACAAGAGTTCATCAATATCCTTGAGTAGAAGACAGACAGACAATACAAGAGTTCATCAATATCAGTGAGTAGAAGACGGACAGACAATACAAGAGTTCATCAATATTCTTGAGTAGAAGACAGACAGACAATACAAGAGTTCATCAATATCCTTGAGTAGAAGACAGACAGACAATACAAGAGTTCATCAATATCAGTGAGTAGAAGACGGACAGACAATACAATAGTTCATCAATATCAGTGAGTAGAAGACAGACAGACAATACAAGAGTTCATCAATATCCTTGAGTAGAAGACAGACAGACAATACAAGAGTTCATCAATATCCGTGAGTAGAAGACGGACAGACAATACAAGAGTTCATCAATATCCGTGAGTAGAAGACGGACAGACAATACAAGAGTTCATCAATATCCGTGAGTAGAAGACAGACAGACAATACAAGAGTTCATCAATATCAGTGAGTAGAAGACGGACAGACAATACAAGAGTTCATCAATATCCTTGAGTAGAAGACAGACAGACAATACAAGAGTTCATCAATATCCGTGAGTAGAAGACGGACAGACAATACAAGAGTTCATCAATATCCGTGAGTAGAAGACAGACAGACAATACAAGAGTTCATTAATATCAGTGAGTAGAAGACGGACAGACAATACAAGAGTTCATCAATATCCTTGAGTAGAAGACAGACAGACAATACAAGAGTTCATCAATATCCGTGAGTAGAAGACGGACAGACAATACAAGAGTTCATCAATATCCGTGAGTAGAAGACAGACAGACAATACAAGAGTTCATCAATATCCTTGGGTAGAAGACGGACAGACAATACAAGAGTTCATCAATATCCTTGAGTAGAAGACAGACAGACAATATAAGAGTTCATCAATATCCGTGAGTAGAAGACGGACAGACAATACAAGAGTTCATCAATATCCGTGAGTAGAAGACAGACAGACAATACAAGAGTTCATCAATATCCTTGGGTAGAAGACGGACAGACAATACAAGAGTTCATCAATATCCTTGGGTAGAAGACAGACAGACAATACAAGAGTTCATCAATATCCTTGAGTAGAAGACAGACAGACAATACAAGAGTTCATCAATATCCTTGAGTAGAAGACAGACAGAAAATACAAGAGTTCATCAATATCAGTGAGTAGAAGACGGACAGACAATACAAGAGTTCATCAATATCAGTGAGTAGAAGACAGACAGACAATACATGAGTTCATCAATATCCGTGAGTAGAAGACAGACAGATAATACAACAGTTCATCAATATCCTTGAGTAGAAGACGGACAGACAATACAAGAGTTCATCAATATCCTTGAGTAGAAGACAGACAGACAATACAAGAGTTCATCAATATCCGTGAGTAGAAGACGGACAGACAATACAAGAGTTCATCAATATCCGTGAGTAGAAGACAGACAGACAATACAAGAGTTCATCAATATCAGTGAGTAGAAGACGGACAGACAATACAAGAGTTCATCAATTTCCGCGAGTAGAAGACAGACAGACAATACAAGAGTTCATCAATATCCTTGGGTAGAAGACGGACAGACAATACAAGAGTTCATCAATATCCTTGGGTAGAAGACAGACAGACAATACAAGAGTTCATCAATATCCTTGAGTAGAAGACAGACAGACAATACAAGAGTTCATCAATATCCTTGAGTAGAAGACAGACAGACAATACAAGAGTTCATCAATATCCTTGGCTTGAAGACGGACAGACAATACAAGAGTTCATCAATATCCGTGAGTAGAAGACGGACAGACAATACAAGAGTTCATCAATATCCGTGAGTAGAAGACAGACAGACAATACAAGAGTTCATCAATATCCTTGAGTAGAAGACAGACAGACAATACAAGAGTTCATCAATATCCTTGAGTAGAAGACAGACAGACAATACAAGAGTTCATCAATATCCTTGAGTAGAAGACAGACAGACAATACAAGAGTTCATCAATATCCTTCAGTAGAAGACAGACAGACAATACAAGAGTTCATCAATATCTGTGAGTAGAAGACAGACAGACAATACAAGAGTTCATCAATATCCTTGAGTAGAAGACAGACAGACAATACAAGAGTTCATCAATATCCTTGAGTAGAAGACAGACAGACAATACAAGAGTTCATCAATATCCTTGAGTAGAAGACAGACAGACAATACAAGAGTTCATCAATATCTGTGAGTAGAAGACAGACAGACAATACAATGACCAAAAGAAAGAGAACAAAACCACTAACAATAATCTACTAAACACAACACATAAAACTGAAGAGCAACACCAACCCCACTTAAAATCTGGGGTAAACTTGTTTGCTCTGGAAGGGTAAGTAGTTCCTTTTCCACATGTACCAATCGTCGTGTAATCTTCATCACATATGCTCAAAGTAAAGCAGATAGAAAAACTAAATAATTTTGCAATTTTGGAACAAATAAACAAATGGCTACTGATTACACATTTGACATCTTAAAACTTGTCTTTCTCATCATAGAAACGCGTAGTACCTACTAAGTTAAATATCTGTATGTGGACTATTAGTCTATAAGAGTATCATTACCAGATATATTTATTATTTACATTTACAGCTCCCAAATAATGTAATAATTATCAAAACTTAGGTTCGCAGACACATATTATCTAAGCGATTTTGCTATCTTTTGGGGGCCCTTTGCATACATGCTCCGAAATACTTTAATTCAGTCCCTTTTAACTGGTGTCATTTATTGTTTGTTAACTTGATTACGTCACGAGGCCAAATCGGTGTAATGGATGTGTGCTCGCCTCACACGAATATGGAAACTATATGTGCTGCTTCTCTGCTAAGCACACGGCATTCATGAATAAAGGCTGATTGACTCGTAATCAGGATAATGTGTTCGACTAAAGCGACTTGTCGCTCTGTCGAAATCCAACTTAGTGTGTTGATCCAATATAAACCGAACATTATCATCATCTCGTTGCATTAACTTGTTCTCGGGATGATATTACAGACAAATTGCTCGTTTTGCATTAAATAACAATCACAGACTTGCTGGATATTGCTCAAATGCTACTAATTTGACCTTGACAAATTATCAATCATATGTTCGTGACAAAGCTTAGCGTCTTTGTTTATTTCATTTGTATCTCAAGTATCAAGTATCATTACAAGTATCGTGTCACTATTCTACTTACATAATTTGGAACGTTGCATAGTACGTATTGGAAAGCCCTACGTCCGCCAACACCGCCACTACCCCCTTAACCCATAAGCATAGATATAAGACATAGTCTTTCTTTTGGGATGGACATACCCATTGTGCGCTCGGAAGGTGTCCGAAACAATTCAGATATACAACTCGTTATTAGACCGGACGCAGAATTACTACCTCGTGTTTGAGGGAATGCCACTTTCCTTCAAAGTATGCAACAACCTGCTGCAAATTATATTGAACTACATAAACATTAGAGAGAATCTAAGGTACAACTAAGGATTGCCAATCCAGAGACAAGCAAAACTGAGAGTAAGACACAGAATAAATACCAACAAAACCAAACACATAACAGATAGCAAAAAGAGGAGTAGCATGGACCCACCAAAAACCTGGGATGAATCCAGATGTTCTCGAAGATTCTTTTTTTACGTTGCAGGGTAAAAGCTTCCAACTATACCTATCCATATCGAAAACAAACTATAGTCGTGTAGACTTGAATGATAAATGTATTGAAGCGGATGTGCATTCCTAATTTGATGAACGTATTAGGGTTTGAAAATCGAGAGTGATAACAAATTTAAACTTTAATATAGATTTCACAATATTATCTTATTAAATCGCCCACAGATGTCGGTATTTTGCATCATCGTAATTATCTGTTCCGGTATGCAATCAAATGAAATACAAAATAAAATACCACACTGTACAGTTTCAAACCTTAATCCTAAAATGGTAGTAACAGAGACAAAGTCGATACTCCTAGTAAACATATTCATTGAGCTTACTGTTCTGACTTGTTACAGACACTTCAATATAAATTGACGTGCCCCAAACCTCCCCGTTTAGTGAAATGATAGTCATGTAAGTAATTTCTATATGTGGGTAAAGTGCCAACCTTCACATATAACTGAGTTTTTTATGTAATACACGGGTTTTTCTACACAATTTTAGATATAATGTATATCACTTAATCAGCAAGGGCTCGGGTGGCTCAATGAGTTGTGTAGTTGGATTATTTAACAACTCATACAAGCCTATCACCAATACGGCGTGCGTTTGCACCCGGCTTTGTAAATTACAAAAATGGTACACTTGACTCGCAGCCGCAAGTGATAAAGCTTATCAGTTGCTTGCCCATGGTCGGTGGTTCTCCTCGGGTACTCCGGCTTCTTCCACCACTAAAACTGGTCGCCATGATATAGCTGATGTATTGCTGAAAGTGGCGTTAAGCACCAACGATCATTAAATCTTAATCATCATAGTGTATGTATTACACACGAATGAATAATTTGAGATATTTAATAAGTAAAACCATGACCGGTTGCGCTAGCCTTCAGCAATATGTATTTAGCTAAATATTATTATTATCCCCTCGGTTCAAATATAATTGATTGTTTACTTAAAAGTGTCAAAGAAAAGAAGGGTTAGATCTCTTTACTAATTTGTTTACATAATGTCAACGGATTCATGAACCTGGGCGTTTTGTGTTGTGTGGACTATTAGTCCACGATTGTATCCTCCGCTCAGTATTCAGCTTCAGTACTGATATGGTTATGTTTAGATATACATGTATTTATTGGTGGGGGAAACCGGAAAAAACCACCGACCTGCCGAAAGACACTGACAAACGTTATCACATAATATTATATTGAGTACACCTCGCCATGAGTGGGATTCGAACTCACAATGTTAGAGGTGAAAGGCACTGATTGCATAGGTAGTTGTAAATTCAACTAGCATACGATCATGACGACGACGGGCCCCGACCAATATGAACAAGTTAATATACCCCAAAAAAGTTTATCACGAATTCATGTCTGTTCGTAAAATATACAATTAAAAAAGAATTATCAAAATATTGTTTTGATCAGTTGTTGTTACTTTATGCTTTATAAGTTTACTAGATATATAACAAGTGCCGGGTTATCCAATTTGCTAGTATAGGCTGCATCCCAACGTCCAATCATGCTTCGGGTCCGTAAGCTTGGCCATTCTAGTGTATTTAAAGTATTTGCAATAAGCTTACTTCAAGCTATGTAAATATCGCTAAAATATATCACGGGTAAAACATAATCAAGACGGGTGCGGGTGAGTTAGAGGGTGGTTCCGTTTGAGGGGCCCACAATTTCATTAGCCAAGGGGCCACAAAAGGTCCTAATCCGGCCCTGCATATAACTGCAAGTTTGTACGCACTCTGTTATGCAAATAAGAAAAAAAAACACTACTTTGAATACATATATATGTATATGTGCGTTCGTCCGTTCGTGTGTGTATATTACAATGTACTAACTTGTCATTTTGTTCCAAACTCTGTATAGCCAGGCCAGTTCTGGTTGTACAGGTTGCAGGGTAACTGTGTATGTCACATCAGGGTAAGACTCCGGACAACAAGGATAGGAAACATCATTTCATTGTGCTGTGGCATTTACAAGTTTGTATGCAGCGTCTTCCTGGTAATTTGATAAATCCACCTCCTCGTTCATCAGCTTTAAGTCTATTAAATCAACGGGGTAAGTCCATGAACCGAATTTGAAAGAATACTCAGTTCCACCATCTTGTTTAGCCTTACAGTTGTTCGTTTCAAAGCGATCTACAGTCACTAAATATACAGATCCATTGTTGTCGATCACACCATTTGGTTCGAATGCAGTTTCCGAATTTGGACTAAACAGGATGAAACAAAATGTGTGTCACTATTAGTAAATATTATATAATATAAATATCGTTCAATATTGATTATTCAGCCATTTTGTTTATGTTTGTTTTTTTGTTTGATGGTGTTTTAACGCCACTTTCAACAATATTTCAGTTATATCATGGCGGTCAGCTTTATTGGTGGAAGAAACCGGAGGACCAGGAGAAAACCGCCAACCTCTCGCAATCCATTTTGTATATATTCCAGATCTATCTCGATTACTTCTCGATAGCGAATGTAATTGCACCATGCCATTCAGCTTACTTATTGCTTCCAACGTGATCAAGGTCGATGATGCACGTGTATGCATGCTAGGACAGGTTTCGAAAGATCACGTCAGAATGTATCTATAAGAAGTAATGGAAAAGAGTTATCTTTGCTCTCATATAGTATTAATGAAGCACTATTCTATACAATGTATGTCTACATAAGTTTCACTGAGCTATACTACAGAAATAAAACTAAGGGTGTTTGCATAATAGAAAGGAATCATCATCATCTCCCATGTGCTGGAAGATCATTGATTTTTATTTTTATTTTTGGTGTTTTAACGCCACTTTCAGCAATATTTCAGCTATATCATGGCGACCAGTTGTAGTGGTGGAAGAAGCCGGAGTACCCGGAGAGAACCATCGACCATGGGCAAGCAACTGGTAAACTTTATCACTTGCGGCTGCGAGTCGAGTGCACCCTTTTTGTAATTGACAAAGCCGGGCGCCAACCCACGCCGTATTGGCGATAGGCTTGTATGAGTTGTTCGGTAATACAACTACCTATCTGATTGAACCACCCGGGCCCTAGGAAGATCATTGGTACATACAAACATCTTCCATAATTTATTAAATGATTGTGTTTTTTTCGTTTTTGTACACTATTTATATTTATTTACCTTATTACTGATGAAAACATGATCTCTTTACATTTTCTAAGTAAAATTACAGTCAAACCTGTATATTTATGAGTCACCTCTATTTAGCATTCCTCTGTATTAAAAATGTCACATTTTTCTTTTCCTGACATAGAACATTTCATATGACATAAACCTCTTTTAAGAAGTCACATGTCTCAAAAGACCACTTTTTCTTTGGTCCAAATATGAACACTTAATACAGGTTTGACTATATTGTTTACAATATAAGACCTTCATTACCATAGTTACGTCATAGACATAAGAAATGTTATGTTGTGATCTATTAAGCATTTTATTTGACCTACTTGTTGTACAGGACAATGTCAGGTGTCCATATTACAGACGTTGGTAGCCTCAGAATGTGAGGTTCGCCCTCCCATCTCAACCTTGGGTCATTCCACATTAATTGCTGACAAACATCAATAAGAAGCCTTTTACCATCCTGTATAATATATAGGGTTGGCTTATGGTGCTTAACGTCACTTTCAACAATATTTTAGCTATATTGTGGTGGTCAGTTTTATTGGTGGAGGAAACCGGTGTGCCCGGAAAAAATCATCGACCTGCCGCAAGTCACTGACAAACTTTATCACATAATGTTGTATTGAATACACCTCCCTTGAGCGTGATATGAATTCACAACTTCAGTGGTGATAGACACTGATTGCATATGTAGTTGTAAATCCAACTACCATACGATCATGGCTACGACGACCCCTTGTAGAAGAGAGGGCTTACGATACAGATTTAATTTATATAGCAAACGCAATGAGAGAGTTGTGTATTTTTATTCATATCTTTATTCAATAGAACGATGCTTTTAGGAGTACCTCGAAGCAGCGAAACTAGTTTCTATTTCTAACCCCGGAATTGCACGTGAAAGTTAACTGGAATCATGAATGTATGTTACGGGTCATTGGTTATTCGGTAATGGGCAGCCTTTTCCGATTATATATTTGATCTCCCCCCTCCCTTTTGTGTCAATAGAATTGTGTCCCTGTCATTAGCATAGCTGACGTGAAGCCGCGATCTAATTAATCTAAGATTTGGGTCCCTAACACTAGCTTAACTCCGCCACTTTTTATAGAAGTACCTGTACCAAACCCGGAAATTCAGCAATCATGTAAATGGCATCGATTTTGTCTCTTTCCACGATTTTTCGGTTGGATTTTGGAAGTTCCGACAATGTGGTTATTTTGGTATTTTTTATTTTATTATTCGAGAATTAACTTGAGATTGTTATTTTTTAACTTGAGATTGTTATTTTTTATCTTGAGATTGATATTTTTTTAACTTGGGATTGTTATTTTTTAACTTGAGATTGTTATTTTTTTTTTATCTATGCTAACTTACAAATTCAACAATTCTATTAAGTGTCAGATTATGTTGAACGATGACTGTAGACGTGACGTTTATTCTGGGATGTGCAAGTTTGTTGTACGCCATCAAGACATCCCTAATTGTAGCATCTTCTAAAACTGTAATGAAAACGTAGATATCTAATTTAGTGTGCACGATGCGTTTATGGGATAACCTTCATCAGGTACGCTCAAAATCGAAAGATTGGAAAGCAAAATAATTTTAAGCTTTGTGAGCAATAAATCCAAAGTGCCTAAACAGGATAGCCAAAATCGGCTCAGGTCACCTATGCCTGAGGGAGGAGAACCTTAGTTTTATTAATAATTACATTATTTAAGAACTGTACATTTCAGAAATAAAAAAACGTAGATATCAAATTTAGTGACCTTTCCAAGAAGAAATGTGATAAAAGCCTCAAGAGGGAGCGGGTGAGGTTGGGGGGTATATCACCACAGGGGATATGATGTTATTGGTGTACACAGGGGTGAGAGCGATAGTGAATCCTCTGGTTTTATCATATTATTTATTATATGGTTTTATTTAACAATTACGATCGCATCGGTGGTGTAATTGTTAGTGTACTCGCCTCGATTGTGGTAGATCGTCGGTTCGAGCCTCGATTGTGGTATATCGTCGGTTCGAACCTCGATTGTGGTAGATCGTCGGTTCGAGCCCCGATCTGGTCAACCCAACGGCTATGCAATTAGTATGTGTTGCTTCTCCGCTAAGTACGCAGCATTAAGGAGAGACGACAATAACTGGTTGGCTGGGAATCAAAATAATGTGTCCGGGTGTTCCTCCATGTCTATCCGCGGGCTGTTGCTTCAGTGAGTTAGCAATATAAAACTCCATCCAAGCGTGTTAGTCTAGTGCAAAGTGGGACTCATCATCTCATTGCAAATTTACTTGTTCTCGACATGGTATAGTTGATGTTGTAAAATTCTAGATGGAGTGAGTACAAATAGCAGACTATACCATGTGACATAGGACATTTAAATATTAAAGGACATCAATAACAATTGACTATCACCTTAATGGTCAGTTAATGAGTAGCATTTTAATATTCAAATGCCTATGTCACATGGTACAATGAAATATACATTGAAAGCACATGTCTGTTACTTTGTTTTGATGCGTGGCTCTTACACTATTTGTACTCACTCTCTCCATGCAGATTTTTACACTTCAGAAAAAATAATAAACATAGGGACCTAATGGATAACTTTTTGAATAATGGACAAACATTTTTGAAATTAATTGTCGGAGTTCGTATATATCTTATATTAATACATATCTAGAAAAAAATGTTGGTTTGAAAACTGGATTTTTAAGTATTTTTTATGGAGATTTATAGAAGTGAAACGGACTATATCCACGCGTACGAAAGCCATGAAAATGTGTATTCCATGAACAACAATGAATTCACGGTAAAAAGTTATTACTGCGAAAAAAAAATCATTTCTGGGATATAAATAGAATGGGGGAAAAAATGTACTTTTCGATGAGATGATATCCGCTGTGTACTTTGTATAGTGCTAGTTGACTACGACAACAGTCCGCAGGTCGACATATCACTCGACTCTACACTTTATACTGATCCCGAAACAACCAGTCGTTCTTTGCTTTTACTCCTTAATATTTCTTATTTAGCGGAAAAGCAACAAATACCAATTTTATCCTGTGGTTTGACCAAACCGGGACTCGATCCTACGATCTACCACATTCACAGCAAGCATGCTAACTATTATACCACCGATGCTGTTGTTAAACATTACTTGAACATAAAAAATAATTTTCATTAAGATTATACTGATGTGAATAGTTTTCTAAAATAATGTACTATACCTGCTAGTACACAAGGTAAGAAAAGTACACAAGGTACGAAGACTAGTAACATATACCTCAGCATCATCACTGTAGTTCTCCAAATGAGTGTTTTAAAATTGAACCTGCACAAATAGTTATATTTTGCAGTGAATCTAACAAGTTTAAAAACAAAATATTCCCATAAAATTATTGTTCTAAAATGTAATTAGCGCATTTCGTGATAAAATGCTGTGCACTTAACATGATGTAATATAAATGGTCCCATGCATATAAGAGGTATGTCAAGGGTCTTTAGAATATATTCATGACTGCATCATTTCACTACGAGGAGAATTTGGGCCCATAAAGTTATTTAACCCTGCAATTTTCTTTTCATTGAAGTGTCGGTACCAAGCCAAGAAAGTGGGCGTTCATGTATATGTGTGTTAGGGGTCATGTATATGTATGTTAGGAGTCATGTATATGTGTGTTAGGAGTCATGTTTATGTGTGTTATGAGTCATGTATATGTGTGTTACGAGTCATGTATATGTGTGTTAGGGGTCATGTATATATGTGTTAGGGAGTATCGATCTTGCCTCTGTTTCTAAGATTGTTCTATAGAATTTTGGGATTGTTTCGACAGTGAATGTTTTTTTTTTTTCTTTTTTCAAAATTGATCTCCATATCGGAGATAATTGTGAAAATTTTACTAAAACAATATTTTGTATAAAACAATTTTCACTACATTTCCAGTCATAACCTATGTAAATAAGGAAAAATGCACATCAATTTTAAACCACCAAATCAATGCAGCCCCTTAATGTTACAATACTTGTCTAGATAAATAGATAATAAGTAAATAATGGCCATTTAAGTGTTCAAGATATAATGTGTTTTTGTCAACTTTATATACTCTCGTTTCAGATAATTATAATTTACTAAATTATAAAGGTCAACATTTTTTTTAATTTGTCATGTTTGTACGTTTTGTTATTCACAAATCAATTTGGAACAGGATGAATTGGTGTGAACATTATTTTGTTCAAGGTTTAGGGCTATGGTGTTTAACGCCACTTTCAACAATATTTCAGTTATATCGTTATAGTCAGTTTTATTGGTGGAGGAAACCGGAGAAAACCATTGACCTGCCGCAAGAAATGGTGGGTTGAATCATATTTTAAAGCGCCAAACCTCCTGCTTTCATTACGGCTCAAAGGTTCCGGCTGTCACTATAGCAGTACTTATAACAATACTGGAACAAAATAGGTAAAATAGTTGTCAAAGCAGTACCAAATTCAGTGAAGTAAATGTCAAAAACAATTTTACGTCACACATTGACCTGTCGCAAGTCACTAACAAACTTTGTCACATATTGTCGTATCGAGTACACCTCACAATGAGTGGGATTCTAACTCACAACTTCAGTGGTGATAGGCACTGATTGCATAGGTAGTTATAAATCCAACTACGATACGATCACGACCACGACGGCCCTGTATTTTTTCCAATAATCGCGTGAAGTTCTTGTAGAAAATGTATAGACTAGGATTCGGAAGCGTCTTCATGTTAGAATTTGCTAAATATTTCGTTTTCTATATAGTGGTTTGGCGACCGTTGCTTTTCTTGTTTGTCCTTTTTTTCTTTTTGGTCATTGTATTGTCTTTCTTCGAATTGTGGAGCTTCATTTTGCTATCCATCTTTCCTCCCTATCTATATACCCAGTGCGATTTCGATTCCATCTCAAGACGTTTTGTACTCAATATAGCAATAATTTTGCAGCTCATTTTGATATTTTCCTCTGAAAGTGGAGTCCATTGATAACGCGGGATGAATACATATTACAACTCCCCTGAAGAATGGACGTCAATGGGTGCATTGGGTATTGAGAGTGCCACAAGCATTGCAAGTGCACAAAACAGAAAGAAAAATTGCGAAAAATCCTTTGAAGTGAGTCTTCGTCTACGAATGTTTTTTCTTCTCTCAATCGATACAACAAATTGCATTCTAATATGACGTCCTTCAAACGCTTTGAGTCCAAACCCGTGGTAAAAATAATATTAATCTATGACCGATTAAATTTATGACGTCATCGACAATTTATAACGGTATTTTACCAATTTTTGCATATTAGAATCGAAATAATTCATGGAAGCCATATATATATATTGTTTTTACCACGGGTAGGCCTTTATGTCAGCTTTTTACCTCTCGCTTACGCTCAGGGTAAAACTTCGTGACATAAAGACCTACCCGTGGTAAAAACAATATATACATATGGCTTCCATGAATTATTTCTTAAATAAACAAAATCTAGTAATATAATACGGACGTCACAATACCAAGCCAGGTTATCAAGTATAACCAAATTCTAGGCGGAACAACAACAACAAAGACAAAAAAAGGGCGCTGGACATAATGCTAAGCGATTGGTGATGCGGTGTATCAATGGTGTGAGTTCAAATCCCGTCGAGGGAAGAACAAAAACTTGTCACCTCAAAGATCTAATTCTAACACTGTTGGGTTTCATTTTCAGACGTATAAATAAATATATATTAAAAGTCAATTGAATAAACATTGTACTTGAAGATCTGCAACAACAGTGAAAACGGTAGTACAAGAATGTTGTGAAAAATCCGTCTTATTCTTTTTTTTTACTAATTTCTTTTACCGGATATATATATAATATTATATGTTATTCAGCTATCAGACAGGGTATATAATGTGACATTCCCGGCTTAGGATTTATATACCCTGTCTGATAGCTGAATAACAGATATATTACGAATTTAACCATTGTTTTTTTTTAAATACAACATCCAACTGTCTTTAATAAATTTGCCTTTTTTTTTTTTTCATTTTTCGTATCTCTAGATGTCCGTTTCCGTACCTTTGACGTCATTCTTCAAGGACGTCAAAATATGTGTCGCGTCATATTTCATATATGGAGTGTCTCATGAAGGAAAATAATGTACTAAATTTCTAAATCAATACAGTTTCATATCTAGTAAATTTTATAAACTTTCTAAATATAACATTAATATATCACATAACAAAGCAACGGGTTTGCGAAACAGTTTCAATAATTTAAATGTTAACAACATGTAAATAAAACCTTGGTGTGGCCCCATGACGTCGAAAGTTTTCACGGCTCAACGTTTTGTTTATTTGTTATGGTACAGCCGTGGAACATAGCAGTTTGCTGAATCGATCAGGTATTTGTGACGGAATTAACCGTTGTAATATTTTTCTGTTCATGCAGCCGTTTTGAGTATAAAAACAGCATTTAATTTGGTAAAAATACATTTATTGTTCCCTATTATACCATTGATTCTGTGAAGCGTAATGTTTTGTCGTCCATGTTTAAATCGTTTATGGGGACTGAAATATACGCTGACATTCAGGGTTGAACAACCAATGAAAATATGTGTAACAAACTAAATCCGTAATATATATATATATATTATAGGATTACACGCATTTTTCCGGAGTTTATTGATGCATAACCTGGACCAATTCACTCACAAACAAATAAAAGTCACAAGATGACGACATATTACAAAGGTCAAAGTCGATAGATGGTTGTCTTAAGTATTTTTTCCGGAATTTTTTTGTACAAGCATTTTGTTTCATTGGCATTTATTTTTTAATTTCATATCTAACAATAATTGTCGATTATTAACAATAAACATTGTTTCTTTTATCTTTTTTTATTATCGGGAATCCAAGCCGCCATTTTATTTACATTACGAAAAAAGTAGTCCGGTGAACATCGTCTATCGAAAAATAAACTGACAAAAACCCCGCCCCCATAAGCGCTTATACCCAATCAGAGTATTATGATTTCTAATTATGTAAATCATATAAGAATTATATATATATAAACAAAATCTCTGAAAATTTATCCGGAGCTTTCGACCGTTCAACCCGGCTTTCTTCAGTGGAACTTTTATCCTATTATGGACTTCTCACAAGGGAACCGTCCTCATATAGTGTTGTCTGGGTAGGTATAGTGTCCAAGCCGGTAGGCGAGTGCACTATGCATTCCCAGACAACACTATAGGAGAACGGTTCCCGAGGGAGAAGTACATAATAAATTTAGTACATAACATGTCTAATGCCTAATGGCTAAAAAATTGCAACTAATGAGCTTTTAGAATAATAATCTCCACTTGCTGGTTCTGACATTCGAGTAAAAGTCTTGTAAAATGCCATTGAGTACAACACTATCCATTGTACCTATCTCCCCGTCATAATTGTATTCCAACATGAAGTCCGAGAGAACTTTAACTGCATATTTGGTTGCCGATTTTGTCTTTACATTTTGTTGTTGCAATGTGAATTCGTCGGCATCCGTGCTGCCGAATCTGGCAGCCATGTCGGCAATGTAAACTATAACGTAATCAACTGTTAATCGTAGCGCCTTATCAAGGGAAGTAACTTTTATTGAAAATTCATCACGTCAATTCGCGGGAAATTTGGTATAGTCCCGCGGGAAGAATGATCGTTTTAGTATAGTGCCTGTTGTGAAGTATAGTCTCCCATAGTCAAGAAATGAACTATACTGTTGAAATATAGTGCCTAGGTAACAACCAATGAACATTTACTATTTCTATATGTTATGTACTAAATTATGTTATGGTACATTTGAATTTGTTATAATGGATAACGTCACAAAGTAAATAAAATAAAAATTACGGGAAATAGAACGTTACGTTTTTGTATTTAATCCATGGGGTTTGAATGTTCGCAGTTTATTCATCCAAAGTTGTTCGATTGTCTCTCGGTAAGAATTATCTAAAGCCACAATTTCATAATCATTCACGGAATGTTCAGTGGAATTAAAATGAATTGCTATTGGATCAAGTTTCTGCCTTCTGATTAGTGATACATTTAACAAATGTCTTTGGTACAGGGTGTCCCCGGTTTCTCCGACGTAAATAAATTTGTCACAATGTTTACAAAATAAAGCGTAAACCACATTTGCCGTTGTACAATTAATATAGTTTTCTACGTTAAATGTTTTTCCTTCAAAATTGGTGAATGTATGGGTGTTATGAACATACGGACAAATAGCACAGTTCCTACTGCAAGGTTCACACTTATGTTCCTGTTTAAAAAACATAGAATTATGCTTTTTGTGAACTAAAATATCTTTTAAATTCTTATCTCTTCTGAATGCTAAAATTGGTGGTTTTATGAAGACTTTTTTCATTTTCTCCGACTTGTGCAATACTGTCATTTTCTTTTTTTATCATTTCACGGACGTGGGGTAAAACCTTTCGAATAAATTAACACAAGCGGTACTCGATCATTATCAATCGATCTTTTTGTGTATCCCCGTTTGCAAAGATTCTTCTTCATTTAATTTTTCTGTATCTTGTATGCAGATTCCTCAGAACAGATTCGTTTTATCCGAACTCCTAACCCGTATGGTATTGAACTTTTCATATATTCTGGGTGAGATGACTTTGAGTGTAAGCATATATGTTTTTCCGTCGGTTTTGTGTACAAATCTTTCTTTATTCTGCCGTTTTTGTTAAAGTGTCCAAAAATTATAATTTCTCGGTTGAATATCGTACATCAACTTGAATGCGGGGTTGTATTGAATTTGCCACTTTATGAAAATCTTTAAGTGAATCTAAACCATCACTCCATAAACCCCATACATCTTATACTGTTTTGTCTTTGAATTTTAAAACATTGTTTCTCCCATGATCCTAAATAAACGGAGGCATAGTTCATCCCTAAATGGGAATCAATCGCTGTACCTTCTGTTTGGACATAATGCTTCCCGTTAAAAGAAAAGTTGTTATTTTCTTAAACCATATCCATTATTCTGAGTACTTCATCAGTTGGTATGTCTTTATTTGATCTTTTTTCGAGAGCTTTTTCGGCTGCTCCGCGCGCTTCTTTTCTTGGTACACTTGGATATAAGGCTTTAACATCCATACAAAGCATTAAGCGATTATTTGGTAATGGTTGATTTATAGTTGATAGTTTATTTAAAAAATATGTTGTGTCCTGAATGAATGAAAGTAAGGATCTGACATTTTCCGCTAACTCATGTTCAACAATTTCCGCCATATTTTCCTACATTAACTATAGTTCTAAGAGGAATCCCACTTTTATGCACTTTTGGATTCGCCTGTAATATTACCAATTCTTACATCGGAGTTTACCAAATAATGTTTCATATCTTTTGTAATGGAACCTTGTTTGAACATTTCATTTGCTAATTTCTTAACTTTATTTTCGATTTTTCGCATAAGATCAGTCGGTACCGCTTCATAAGTTAAATTGTCATGAATTTCCTGTATCAAATTTTCTGCGTATGAATTCGCAACTAAGATTACTATAGTAATTTGTAGCACTCCCCTTTGAATAAATGAAATATTTTTATTTACCTCGATATGAGAGACTTTAATTATATATAAGATATATATATATATATATATACGTCTGAAAATTAAACCAAACAGTGTTAGAATTAGATTTTAGAGCTGTCAAATATTCGTTCTTCCCTCGACGGGATTTGAACCCACACCATTGATACACTACAGCACCATTCGCTTAGCCTTACGTCCAGCGCCCTAGACCACTCGACCACATCCACTCCCTTAAAAAGGAGCTTTAATAATCGTAGTGTTACCTTTTCTCGTAAGGCAAATCTAGGGATAGGCGTAAGACATGTGTATAAGCGTGTGTAGATGGTACATATATACTTAATATTATAATTTGACAGCAATCTAACTCAGCAATTTTCAATAAATTGTATAGGATAATGAAGAATTCATTATACAGTCACAGGAAAAAAAGTATATTATACAAACGTCTAGAAGCAAGTGACAACCATACAATATATCTGTCCCACTGGATCTCAAAGTTACTTTAAATGATACGTGGTTAATACATAAAGTCTAAGGTAATCTACTTACCAGAGAACTTAATGAGTAACGGATCGTCGAGACATGACGATGCAGCACAAACAATATATATATATAACTTTGAGATCCAGTGGGACATATATATAATATTTTTATGTCTCTGCGGATTTGTAGTGTCGCCTGAAAGACAGGAACGGATGCTAAATGGAAAAGACAATGTTGTTCTCGGCTTCATTTTTGACTACCTAACTTCATTGGGGTCGTAAGTTGACAAGCTCAAAGACCAATTCCATGAATTTGATAAGACACAGAATCAAATTCGGGATGAACTGGCGGATCTTAAGAAGAATGGAGACCTAAAACAAAACGATATAGATATTCTGAAGAAACAACAAGAAAGTAAGATCGCTATTTAAAATTAAAAGTGTGAAGAAATGGTTCCGATCAGGATTTCCTTGATAGCGGGTTGGTGCAAACAAAGAAGCTACTGAACCAAGGGTTCCTAATGGTTAAGTTGAAGTCATTACTTCGAGTTTTAAGGTCACCACCATGACTTGGGGATCGTCGTGGCCGTGATCGTATGGTAGTTTGATTTAAGCTACCTGTGTAATCAGTGTCTACCACCACTAACGTTGTGAGATCGAATCCCACCCAGGCGAGGTGTACTCGATACAACATTATGTGATATGCGACAGGTCGATGGTTTTTTCCGGGTACTGCGGTTTCTTCCACCAATAAAACGGACAACCACGACATAGCTGATATAACTGAAATATTGTTGAGCGTGATGTTAAGCACCATAAAACGAAACCAAATAATGACTTGGTTATGTTTAACTGTTACTGAATATCTGTGTCACAAATAACCACGGACATGTTCCACTTGTCGTAAACACTTTCCGGTCATTTTCTTATTCATGATATCATTGTTTTGGCTTGTCTTTGTAACTAGAGTAACACGATGTGCGTCACAAGTGGAGCAGGAAATGCATACCCTTCCGGAGTACCTGCCATTATCCCCGGTTTGTAGTGGGGTTCGTGTTGCTCGATTTTTAGTTTTCTATGTAGTGTTTTTTTATCGTTGTTTATCCTTTTGTCCTTTTGTCCTTTTCCTCTTATCCATTGAACTGTCTTTCTTTCTTCGATTTACGGGTTCTGATTACTCCTCTGGTATCTTCAAAATCTTCTTGATGTCTGCTTTTTACAAGACCAACACACTTAGTTGGATGTTAATATAACTAATTCACTGAAAAAGCAATCCAAAGGTTGATTTGTCACTCCACACGGACACATTATTATGATTCTAAGCCAAACAGTCTTCGTTGCTCTTTCTTCTTAATAGCATAATTAGCGGAGAAGCAACACATACCAATTTTATAGTCTTTGGTGTGAACCGAGCGAATCTCAAACGCTCGACGCGAGCACGCTTACAATTACACCACAGATGCGGTGTTCTTGTTAGGAGTAAAGCTTTATCAAGGAAATCATGATAGCAACCACAAGTACTGGAATATCGTATCAATTGAGAGATATAGTCCAGAGGCAGGTGCTGCTGGAAAGCCTCGTTATCAATCGACAATTTTCATGTTGAATAAATGTTAGAGAATACCGAAAGGGCAATGAAAAAAGAACAATTCAGAGAAACTGACAACACAGAGTACACAAGACGAAGAAAAACAAAACAAGTTACACCACAATATGTGTTGAACACCACTATGCGCAAACAAACACAAATAACGTAAATAAGACATGTGCCCTCCTACAAACATCTGGAGGTAAAGACAAACTCAACATCGTTTAATTTCTATGGGGAAATCGTAACGGACATCACAACACGGAACCTAGAACTTGAGGACACAGAATAGGACAACACAAAAACTAAAATAAATAGCAACACGGATCCCACCAAAAAACGGGGGGAGGGGTGTACTCAGGTGCACGCGAAGGGTAAGCAGTTCCTTAAATCATTGGCTCGGAATATAAACAGGTTGAATTTACGAAAATTTCAATCATATTAACTGAATTAGAAGTTCGAATCACATAGTACATTAGATCAATCTGGGTCCAGTTTAGAAAACATATGTTACTGTATTGGTATATTCTCTTACTGCCGTGGCTGATCATATAAAGAAACAGCCAATTGCACGCTATGATGTCAGACGATTTAGTATCAAATATTGGACAGACGGTGGTATTCGATCACGTGATAACTAATATTGGCAAAGCGTACAACCCTCACACCGGACACTTTACGGTACCATATGATGGCTTGTACTTCTTCACAGTGTCATTTTTGAAAAGATATAGCAGTAATTTAACTCTTACTATGCTCATTAATAGTAGAACAATATCGAGAGGGCATGCTACCAATTATACTTCCGGTGCAACAACTGGATCCATGAATGCTGCAGTTTTCTTAAAGAAGGGAGATGTTGTTATAATTATTGTGTCTTCAGTCAATGCAAGAATTCATGACGATTGGACCTACTACGCGGGCCATATCATCACCGACAAAATTATATTTTTTTTAAAATAAATGATAAATTATATTGATATGGATGTTAACATTTCATTCTCGGAAGGTAGGGGGGAGGTATCGGAAACGTTTCAGGGTTGTAGCTAGCAATTGTATAATGTGTAGGTACAAACATGTATGTGGATATGTCCAAAGAGGTGCCATCAATCCTTGATGGTTGGTTCAAGGGGAGACAACCCTATGCTGGTTAAAGTTTGTTTTTATTGCTTAGATGTGCTATGTGACAGTTATTAACCTGGTATGTATCTGGTAATCTATTATTGGTAACATCAAATACCAATTGTATAGCCTTTGGTTTGACCCGACCGGATATATAACCCACGATCTATCGCACTCGAGACAGGCACTCCAACTGTCACACCACCGATGCGGTTTACAATGAGAAGAGTTTGAAGATACCAAAGAGGTAATCATAATCCATAATAATCAGACTTGTTTTGTAGTAGACCAACAGATTTATCTGGACTACACTGTTTTTATTTTTTTTTAGCTACGTCAAAACGTCAATAAACATATTACTTTCTTGAAGCAACGTGTTTATTATGTCAGATGTGTACTAGATCTCAGGTGTAGTTCATTTGAAGTTGGCAGCAATCTTGAAATTATCTTCACTTTGGCATAGTACTGTCGATTGACCTTTAGAGCTATCTCGACGAAACAATGTTTCGCAGATACACTGATATGTCGCTCAGATCGGATAAAATGTTATTCTGATTCCCGAGTCACACGGTCTGACACATTAATGAAGCTTACGGATTTGTAACTAGATTAAGACGATGGGTGCCACTAGTGGAGCAGGAACTGCTTACCCTTCCGGAGCACCTGAGTTCGCCCCCGGTTTTCAGTGGGGTTCGTGTAACTCGATCTTTAGTGTAATGTGTATGCTTTCTAAATAATTGTTTCCTTTTGTCCTTTTTCTTCAGGCCATCGTGTTTTCTGTCCTTTTTCGACTTACGGATTCTGATTATCCCTTTCGTATCTTCAAACTCTTCTTCGGGAAGTATTATATGCATGCATTCAGCATCATAGCATAATGAAATGAAGCACAGCAAAGACCACAGTTAACTTTGATTTATCTTTTATCAATTATATATTTCATTAAAACAGTGTTGTCCCAAAAAAGGACCAAAAACCAATGCATAATAAATATTGATGGAAACAATGTTGTAGAAGAAAATAGTAGTTATACATAGTGGTGTCCAACACATTGCGATGAGTTTTTGTTTTGCTTCTCTTCGTTTTGTGTGACCTGTGTTGCCAGTTTCTCTACATTGTCCATTGCCCCTTCTGCATTTTCTAACGTTTTTTTTTCTAGTGTATTATAAACTCTATAATTGGCCCTGGGGAGGACCGAAGACGCCACGAGGAAAATGGACTCTTGTAAACCGTTGCAAAGGCGTTATGCTCAACATGACCTACATCAATGCTATTGTTAAATTGTTTTCAAAGAATTCTACCACTAGAAATATAGTAAATGAGATATAAGTCGGCTCTGCAACTTAAAAAAAGCGAACTCAGCTGAATAAGCAAACCATGGATAAAATTAACGGTAAAAACAGAAACATCTCAGTAAATAACGGAACTGAAGAACTAGTTGCTGTCCAACGAAAACACAGCAGAAATATACACATAAAATATCATTCGTGCTATCTATGGACCAAGCTTTTAAGGACATCACCAACACTAAACACCAACAAAGGTATAATCTAAAACATTACAACAACGAAGAAGAACTAAAATCACACCACTTAACATCACTGCGCGAAAAAAAACATTGATCATTCTCTATTAGAGAGGGAAAAGGTCATCAGAGGGGGCTCGTTAGGACAAACTGGTGGAAACTTGATTTGTGGTGTCTAACTTCACAGGCCGAACGAGTAGAATCTGAATTGAGAATTCAGATGTCTGTTATGGTTCCGATTGGCTCTAGTTTAAGATCGGAGCTGTAGAACTTTTAAGCTGGGCACCAACGAAGGATTCCAGGATCCAACTGCCAAAATACAGGCTATGAATAGTATTGGCGAGCTAAAAGAGCACATACAGCTGGTGGTTGAAGCCCCTAATAAAGTTTTTAAATTAGACCAATTACAGGGACATTTATAATGGATATTAGATCACATTACGACAAGCACTTCAACCCATGGTCATAAATAGTTGCCGGTCCTTTCAACATTCATGACTTATTACCGGGTTTGTATCTAGACTAACACGACAGGTGCCATTTTAAGGAGCAGCAACTACTTACCCTTTCGGAGCACATAAATCTACCCATGGGTTTAGTGGGATTCATGTAGCTCGATCTTTAATTTTCTGTGTAGTGTTTTCTAGATTGTTGTTTGTCCTTTTGTTCTATTTCTTTTGGCCATTGTGTTGTCTGTCCTTCTTTGATTTACGGATTCAGATTACCCCTTTGGTATCTTCAAACTCTTCTTCATTAGTTTCATAGTAGGTCCACCACTACTCAAAGTTGAAGAACTATTCGATTAAACCATGACATATGTATGTTTTAGCGATTTTTATCTTGGCCGCACAATACACATTATCCAGTTATGTATTTAGCGCTGTATAATCATTGTTGACAATGTGAAACATGTTAACGGAGAAACGGTGTGTTCGTTTAATGCCGCAGTACTGCTGTGTGTGGGAGACTCCATCTTCGTTGTTATTATATAAATTCAGTTATTTTCCTTGATAGAAGTTCATTTGATGGTATGTGTTGCTCTATTTTTCGTCTTTTGGTCCTAGTCTTTTGGCCAGAGGAGTTGTGTGATGGGGATGATTTGGTGTAAACGGTATATATTGAAGAGATTTGACAATTCCTTACTTGAGTTTGAAAATCGCTTATTATTCATAATAAATTGATGGACTGAATCAAACATTATTTAATTATGATTCAGAGAAAAAACATTCCGATCCGTAAGAAGTATGTCAGCTGTCACGATGACCGAAACTTGAATGGACATACTATTTCTCTCTCTTACTGCATCATATCTAGGACATTGCAAAAGTAGTGATTCGATCTGGATTTGGATTTTTGTGTTTAACGCCACTTTCAACAATATTTCAGTTATATCGTGGCGATCAGTTTAATTGATGGAGGAAACCGGAGTATCCGACCTGCCGCAAGTCACTGACAAATTTTATCACATAATGTTTTATCAAGTACACCTCTCATGAGCAGGGTTCGAACTCACTTTAGTGGTGATAGACACTGATTGCATAGGTAATTGTAAATCCAACTATCATACGATCACGACCTGAACGCCCAGTAGTGATTCGTATTTTCAATGAATCCATATGAACAGTTAGGAGAGGGCTTCTTTATAATTTTATTCTAAAAATATAACTTTAAGCTATTTACTGATGACATTCCGTTAATCGTATCGGGCAAGGAATTCCAAATAAGTATTGACTACGACAAAAAATCATTGAAGGAAAGAGCTATCTTGAATGGACCCGCGGGTAATGAGTGGAGAGTACTGGAACGTCATCAGCTATTAACTACCAACGACGAGTAAGCACGAACACAATGCTTTATGCTATAGAACTACAGCTAGGTGTATTCGATGTAGCAACTCCTTTTGATTTTGCCAGTGACTTGCGGCAGATCAGTGATTTTCTTGGGATGCTCTAGTTTCCGCCATCAATGAAACTGACCGCGACAATTTAACTGATACCTAATCACGTAACCCAGTCAAGTGAGTGAGTGATATGTAGTTTAACTCCAACCCAGCAATTGTTCAGCTATATTATCGCGAGAAAAAGTTAATTTTCAATGAGATGATGATGAGGTCCGCTTTGTACTAGATCAACACGCTTAGTTGGAATTGTATAGTGCTTGCTCACTAAAACAAGTTCAGTCCGCGGATAGAAATAGTGACTATTATGTAAAGAATATGTAGAGTGAACGAGTGATTGTCGTTTAAAGCAAACTCGGCATTTATTCAGCTATGTCATGGCAAGAAGAAGTTAATTTTAAATGAAATGTTAATGAGTTCCACTTTGTACTTTTTTATAGGGTTCTCTCACTGAAACAACAGTCGGCGGTTAGACATATCAAACAGAGACTCTAATATTGGTATTTGCTACTTCTCCGCCAAGCACGCAGCATGAAGGAGAAAGAGCAATGACTGGTTCGTTCAGAATATGGCTAATGTGTCAGAGCGGGGACATGTTTATCCGCGGACTGTTGCTTCAGGTAGCTAGCACTATGCTAATCACATTAAACTGTTGGTCTAGTACAATGCGACTCTCATCTTCACATCGTTCATAATCAACTTGTTCTCGCCATGAAATAGCTGAATAAATTCTGAATTGGTGTTAAACAACAATCATTCAAACACTCAAAATTAGTGGGCACAACGCTTTTCTGGAATAATTTTGATCAGGTGTGCTCAATATCTAAAGATTGGAAAGCCAAATAATTTAAAGCTTTGGCAGCAAGTAAACCAAAAGGCCTAAATAAGATACCAAAATTCGGCTAAGGTCACTTATACCTGAGGGATGATATCGAATTACATTACATTGGAATTGTAAATTTGAATAATAGATATATCTAATAAGAAGAGTGAAGATACCAAAGGGGCAACCAGAATCCGTAAATCGAAGAACAGACAACACAATGGCCAAAAGAAAAAGTACAAAAGGACAAGCAACGATCTACAAAACATACATATAAAACTAAAGATCGAGTAACCCGAACCCCACTAAAAGCCGGGGGTGAACTCAGATGCTCCGGAAGGGTAATCAGTTCCTGCTCCGCTGGTTGCACAAATCGTTTTAATCTAGTTGCAAACCCAGTGATAAGTCATGAATGAGGAAAGGACCGGGAAGTGTTTACGACAAGTGGAACATATCCGTGGTCATTTGTGACACATAGATTCCATAACAATCAACAAAGTCATGGTGGCGACCATAAAACTTAATAAATCAGGTCATGTACAACAGTAAAAGAAAACAAAATCCAAATAAACTGAACACTTTAATGTAACAACAAAGTGTATTGATATATATCCAGTATATTTGTGATATTTGCTTTGCCTGTTACGCTTGTTATATCTACTTGGTCTGTTACGCCTGTTATCTCTATTTGGTCTGCTAGGCTTGTCATAACTTTTATATCTGTATACCACTCTTTTTGGTTTACAACAAAGCCCGTCATCGTCACCTTGAGATGGCTCACACCTGGTGCATTGTATCTGTCCATTCATTGTAACGGGACATATGCGAGGTATATTACATCCCAATTCTGTAAAATATCAAAATAAAAATAAAATATACCACATTGTCAGTACAGTTCCAAAATCCAATAAAGGCAAAAATCGATACACCTGATTTGATACAGCCATTTCAATAAGAAGTGGCGGGGTTATACAAGTGTTATTAGCCCAAACCTTCAAAGCACAATTCATTTGAACATTGGTTTTCGGGTTTGTAACTAGATTAACACAACGGTACCACTAGTGGAACAGGAACTTCCTACCCTTCCGGAACACCTGAGTTCACCCCCCGTTTTTAGTGGGGTTTGTGTTACTCGATCTTTAGTTCTATGTGTATGTTTTGTAGATCGTTGCTTGTCCTTTTGTACTTTTTCTTTTGACGATTTGGTCCTAAGATCTACGGCTTCAGATTACCTCTTATCATTGAATATTTCTTGGTCAAGAGATATCCTTCTCTATTGAAGATATAGGACTAAAAAAATTGCTGGACAATCAAATTAATTAATATTACGTCTCCTCACTTTGCCCCCTATATTTCGTTGTCCCTGTGTGGGTGTGACAAAGATACAAAAAAGGGGGAGGGTGTGGAGATCCAATTTTGATTCGACGAATGGTAGTACAATGTAACCAACCAGAACAGATCACAAAATTACGAACAATTTCTCTGCTAAACTACAACCTTCAAACCACATACTATCTCTATGCATGGAATTGGGACGTAAATAGATATGTTAAGTACTGTGGGTAATCTGGAGACTCTAAACCCTGGATAAGTCACATTACTTGATAACTCGAAGTTACAGTTTGGTCTGTTTGTAGTAAGTACAAAACATTTGTGTTCGTGATCCATAATTAAACCCCTCCCACATCAATATCCGGTTACTTTGAAATACGATTCGTGTTCTAACCAACTTTAACACCACGAAATTAGATTATCAATTATGCTTGAATATCACTGTTCGTTTTATGTACCGGTATTTGTTGTTTGTAATTACAATCAAACTTGCCCATGCGGTCACCTATATTAAGCAGTCACCTGTATTAAAAGGTCACCCTTTTCCTATCCTGTCACAGAATATTTCATATGAATTGAACCTCTTTTAAGAGGTCACCTGTCTTACAAGGCCACTTTTTCCTTTGTCCTAAAGGTGACCTCTTAATACACGTTCGACTGTAATAAAGCTTTATAGATATAATAATACTCACCCGGAATTTGTGAGTGAGTGAGTGAGTGAGTGAGTGAGTGAGTGAGTGAGTGAGTGAGTGAGTGTTGTTTAACGGCAAATGAGCAAGTTTTCAACTATATCATGATGAGAAGAAGTTAGATTTTGATGACATGATGATGATGTCCGTTTGTGGTACACCAAGAACACTCTTAGTTGGATTGTTGTAGTGTTAGCACAACTGAAACAGTCCACGGGTACGCATGTTGCTCCATCCGGAAACATTCTGATTCCGAGCCACTCTATCGTTGTTCTTATTCCTTAGTGCTGCGCGCTCAGAGGAGAAGCAACAAATACAATTGTATAGTCTTTGGTGTTTGATCCGACTGGGTCTCGAACACATGATGTACCGCACTCGAGGCAAATACAATGACCCTGACACCACAGATCCGGTAATTGTAAATGATTGTTCGAAATGTATTCCAGAAGGACAATATTAATATATTAATTGGTTCCTTTAAAGAAATACATTCTATGTCATCAGACGGACAACAAGTAAAATTCGCGAGCACTTAGGTTCACCTTAGATTTTAATGAGGTACGTGTTGCTCATCTTTCCAGCTTCGTATGTTGTGTTGTGCTTTGTTTTGTCTGTGTACGTGCCCAATGCTGCGAGCGTCTCTGGATTGTCCATTTTTGCTTGGCCTTTCCTTCGGTTTTCTCCAGCGTTTATTAATTATGGAGGGTATGTAGTGTATTTAACGTTTAAAAATTTTTTTTTTTTAAAATGAGAGAGAACAGAAACTCCAAAGATGGAGTATTTCCCAAAAATATACTTATAATCGAGGGCAATACAAATGGTCCTCATGAGAGTCTGGCATTACCTAGATGAGAAAATTAAGATACATTTAAGACGTAACCTTACCATCAGACGGAATACGATAATCTGAAAAACAAAATATATTATTTAGATAAAAACAAGTGTGGTTAATATTCCAGATACACTGAGTAGATATTATGATGGTTTAATCTTATTATCAATAGTAGTGAACCAATGACTGGCATGTGATATATAGGTAGATATCTGAGGTATACAATGGTTTGTCCAAGCATCTTGTTTTTGGTTAAATATAACTTTTTTGTTTGTTTTGTTTTTTGTTCATTGTTTAATTTCAAAGAAAAGCAGAAGCAGATAGAAAAAAAACCCACATGGTATGCATATACAATTTTACCCCCCTCCTTCCCCCCAAAAGACATTTAATTTATAAAACCAACATTATGCAGCACTCTACTGAAATTTAAACACAAAGGACAGTTTCAAATGGCAACCACTTTTTACATATATATTCTTTTTGTGTAGGTAGCTTTTTCTAACTTATAAAGTCTTCACCCGAATACAATAATTGACAATATATATCAGCATGCTCAAATGAAGTGATATAATATGAATAGAGATAAATAAATACAAAACGATTATATACAAACACATAGGTAGAGACTATATATGAAAGAAAGGTAATTCACATTGACGCAGTACTATTATTGAGTATCTACATGTTTCGTCAAATAGGATGACATCAACACGATAGCTATATTAATGCATTAATTTTACATCTGAATTAATCATTGAGAGTTGTACTCGATACAACATTATGTGATAAATATAGAATATAACATAGCATTTTTCATATCATATCCTTTATCAGCCCGAAGTCATGATATCAACCCGAGAGCCGAAAGGCTCAACGGATGATATATGAACGAGGGCTAATAACGGGTACGATATGAAAAATGGCATTTTATGATATGTTTATCATATACTTCGACTCATTTGTATCAAAATGTTTAGTCATTTTGGCTAGAATTAAATACATGTATATAGCTATAGAACAAGAACATTATTATTTTAATATACAAATCCAATAAATGCACGTTTTGTTAAGCACTTTCACTATCATAAGAGAGAAATTGGTAGTTAATAGTTTTCTGTGCACATATTTTATAAAACAGTTGAATCCGCCCTGTCTGTAAACACAGTTTTCCGGAAATTCACGAAGTGAACTTACAGACATTGACGGAAAGGCATGTAATAACATTCCGGAAGCTGTTAATAAACTTGCTTTATCAGCCCGCTTGGACCATTCTTGTGAAACTGGGTGAAATAGATATCCTAAGCAATACTCAAAGTTTTATTACATGGTACAATTTTAGCTTTATCAACTACAAGTATATGATAAAGTTTGTCAGTGACTTGCAGTTGGTGGTTTTCTCTGAGTACTCCGTTTTCCTCCACCAAACAAAACTGACCGCTACTAAAATATTGCTGAAAATGGCATTGTACACCATAACCACAACCTTCCCCTCTAATATGACTTGGATCAAACTATATATACTTACTACTGACTGCCTCATCTAAAGACGAGAAACATACACAAATTACATTAGGAATACTCTAGATTCTAGGTTGTTCAGTTAAAGCACACATGGATATTAAACATAGATGTCACAATGAGTATGAAATCTGTGAATTATGTATTAGTTGGTTATCAAATCGAATTGTTTAAGATCAAATAATGATAAACTCTGACAATGGAAGGGTCATAATTCAGTACATCGTATTAGTAGAATGACACACCCCTTCCTGGTAAAAGACGAATGAAAGGTTGTCTGACATGACACCAAATGGAAAGTTGTAAAAAGAGGACAGAAGATACAACAAACATCTAATTGTGGTCATGATCGTCTGGTAGTTGGATTTACAACTACATATGCAATCAGTGCCTATTACCACTAACGTTATGAATTTGAATCCCGTTCATGGCGAGCTGTACTTGATGGACAGAGACACTTGCCATGGGACCGCATGACAATGGTTTTACAAATACTTTGTGGACACAGACCATTGTCATGGGACCGTATGACACGGGGTTTACAAACACTTTCTGGACAGAGACTCTTGCCATGGGACCGTATGACAAGGGTTTTACAAACACTTTGTGGACACAGACCATTGCCGTGGGACTGTGTGACAAGGGTTTTGCAAACACTTTGTGGACACAGACCATTGTCATTGGACTGTATGACAAGGGGTTTACAAACACTTTCTGGCCAGAAACTCTTGGCATGGGACCGTATGACAAGGGTTTTACAAATACTTTGTGGACACAGACCATTGTCATGGGACCGTATGACAAGGGGTTTGCAAACACTTTCTGGACAGAGACTATTGTCATGGGACCGTATGGCAAAGGTTTACATACAATGTGAGCGTATGACCCCTTCCTTGTGAATGTGTATGACAATGGAACCACGAACACTATGAAGAGACATAAGGTTTTAATGGAATTAATTTAAGAAATAATTCCCCCCATGTCATGTGTTATGCTCATTTTAACATGCGGAAGCATTATCTTTGGCGATATTTTACACCAAGCGATAGGTATACAATTTAGACAAATATAATGTCTAACAATGTTAAAATGAGCATAAAACATGAGAATTATTTAGATTCTAATACGGAGTGATTTTGTAAATAATTGCGGCCTTATAGATACGCAATAATTTGGCTGTTCCAATTCCCTACCCGAATGACCATTTCGCATTCTATGATGAATTACAGAAACAGTAATGACTAAGTCAGCGAAAATAATGTTTCCTATGTTAAAACGTTATGCAAACTATGGCTTCAATGAATTATTTTGATTCTAGTCGGCACAATCTAACGTATATTCTGAAGTGGAAGTCGGTAATGGAAATGCATGTAATAACAAACTCCACTAAACTTCATGTTTTCAGTAGTTTTCCTACATTGATAACTAGACGGTGGTGCAATTAAGTTACTGGGATTGCAACCAACTTCACTGTTCATTATTTCAAATTATGTCATTATTACATATTCATAACAATATAAACAAATATAGATTTCAAATTTAGTGGTAACGAAGCATTTCTGCAATAACTTTAGTTCCCATTTTTCAATAAAACACCAGATGCTAAAACAACACAAATAACATTTCCACCACTAGTTAATGTGAATTATGAATTGTCAGTAACAAGAACATGTATCTATAAACAGAAATGCATAATGCTTTATTTCAGAATGTTATTATGTGTACTCCAAATCGATTTTTAACAGCAATCCTTTGGTATATTGAGCTAACATTTCACAAACGAATCTCAAACAGGATACTGAAAAAAGAGTCAACAAACCAAAGTAAAACACGGTAAATTGGGTCAATTTTCAGTTACATTAACGTCAGTATCTATTGTAACCACCATGTGCGGCTAGCACTGTTCTCCATCCCTTGGCAAAGATCGAATATTATTTGTATTCGTATCTATGGTATCCTTTGTCATTCATGTTACAACGCTTTTCTGAGCTTGTCCAATCGTTGAGGTTGTGATTGGCGTTGGAGGAGCTTCTATCCAGTCGTCGCAAAGATGTTCTATGGGGTTCAAGTCTGGAGATTTTGAGTGTCATGGCAATACAGTAATTTTCCTCTGAGCTGGAAATCCACGGTTACCCTTGCTGTATGGAGTCAGCCATTGTCTTGCTGAAATATCTACTTCTATCGGAAATTCTCTATATACATGGTAAACCAGTAGCAGTGACTGTAGCAGTGACTGTTCGATTACATAGATGGAATACCCCGATATACCGATCTTGGGTTGGAGTAGCGATGCGTGGCCTACCACTTCTAAAGCGCTCTTGAGCTGATCCAGTTTGATTTAATCTCTGCCAATAACGATAAATTGTTGGGCGACTTCAGTTTGATATTTCCAGCTTAAGGACGGCTTATGACGTTTCTTGTAGCAGGCTCCACTCTTACCATAGCGGTATTTCACAGTAGCAATGATATTTTCCTGTTGTATACCCATGTTTTATACTGCATGAACATAGTTTTCTGCGCGATAACTGGAACATTCATATTTCAGCTCTTCAAAAATATACTTGACGAATTGCCAAATTGCTCGTTCCGACATTTAGTATGTTAAATACACCTTGTATATCTCATTGCGTAAATATTTAATTATTTAATATTCATTTATTTATTTATTGAAAATAAATTCTTTTTAACAGAGTATATTAATGGTAAATATGATGTATAATTATGTTTTTCCTACAGAGAACCGTGATGTTACACTTAGTGATATTGGAAAGATAGAGACAGAGAAGCCTGTAGCCCTTAGGCATCCTGTGCCTCCAGCACCACCTCCTCCTAATCCTCCTATATAAATTATTCACAATTGTATCAAACTCATTATGTGCAAATTCTTTTCTAACACCTCTTCTTAATCCGCAAACAGATGCCCAATCAATATCACCTTCTCAAAATTGTATTATATAGAAATGCCTACTAACCACCCAATTCATAATCAGGAACCCATCCTCCGTAATATATCTTACAATAAATATATCCATAATTTATTTCCTTAGTGATTAATCTTTATTCCATGATCTGAACGTTGTATCTCTCAGTTACTGTCACCTGTGCCAATTATAATATAACAATAGATCTGTAAAAATATATATTAACATTGTTATGAAATGGAATATAAAATGAAGGTGAATTTCCGTTTTATTAAAAAGGTATCCTATTCGTGTTGTCGTCGGAACATTTGTGAAAAGTAACGGATCTGATTATAAACAACAAATTGTATTACTACAGAATATATTCTACGATTCATCAGCAATCCTTATTATAAAACATAATAAAGGGCGGAGCCCTTTTAACGGTAGGCTATACGATTTTTGGTAATAAGTCATACTCCTACAAAATATATTCATATCCAAATATCTGTTCACCGGAAGCATGAAATTATAGAACAAAGTGGTATTTAAAAACAAAATAAAAATTATTTCAATAAGAAATTCACAAATCGGTAGCCATTTCAATTCTTCTCAATTGAAATAAGCTTAAAAGAAAATGATATCAATTGAAATAAACTTAAAAGCAAATTATAATATCAAAATCGCGTGCTACCATGGCTACCAGAAATGATCGTTTACAGTGTACATGGATGATATCATTTTCTAGTGTGCACATATGTATTGCATTTCGTCTGCTTCGGAGAGGAAGAATGAAATTGCATGCACTTCTTGGTAATCCTGTCTCTGAAAACTTTGTGAGCTGGTGTCAAACATTGAAGAACAGCTCTGCATCGTTTTTATTTATACAGTAAACCTATCGATCATCTCCACGATCTCGCAATTTGAAGGTGATTCAAAAATGTGTACATTTCATTTGATTTGAAGTGCATTTGTGTATGATGTCTGGACAACTGATCTCGGATTTTGTCAGGTATGCCTTTTAACACATTTTCCATGGCAAGGTTAAAAACATTGCAATTTCGTCTGACCCCAACTCCCCTTTTCACTGCCAGGCATGAATGTTTTCCCTCTCTTTCACCATTTTTTTTCATGATCTGTGATTGGGGTAGTACGAGTTTCCTCTGCCGTTGCATTTTTTTTATTCTCGTGACCCTCGATTTTGTCTCTTGTTGATTTACCGTGATTTGTGAAATTCTCAAAAATGGCAAATTTTAATTTCCAATCTTCAATCTTTATCGTAATCTCCGTGAATCTTGATTTGGATTTTTTTTTTATTTTCTAAGATTCGTGACCAGAAACACCCCTTTTTTAAGCTTTCGTCTATGGAAAATGTGTTCAAAATGCCTCCCTCTTAATTGCCATTATCATCAAATAGGCTTCGCCCTTAAGCAGGTTGTGCCTGTCTCATATTATGTTATTAAGCTGTAGAAGCAGTTTATGCTGCATTAAATATTTAGAGTCATTGGCGGAAAAACTGAATATCTCCGACATATCAATTTTAGAGTCATTGACGGACAAACTAAAAATCTCCGAACTAACAATATAAAATTGGTTTTGATAGATATTGTTGTTTGTATCATATTATATTAGTTACATAGAAAAACACTGATTTAATTGATATAATAATAAATTTATCTATATATTTTGCATACAATATGTTCATTTGGAGCTAATAATTGGAGCAAAAAATTCATATAATATATTTTGTTATTTGATTTCGTTCAGAATATTTATCCCGTCATAATGTATTATTAAATTGTCAGATTCAAATTAACGATCAATAAAAGTTCTACAAATCATATATTTGTTTTTTTGAAAGGCGTCCAATATGAGCACTATATTTAGAAAGAAATGATATGGATGTAAATGAACATGACGAACTACCGAACATTACACTTGAACAGAAATTAAAGTGAAGGACTAGCTTGTAGTACGAAAGGATATGGATGCAAATGAACATGAGAAACTATCAACATTACACTAGTAAAGGAACAGCTTGTAATAATAAAGGACATGGGTGTGAATGACCATAAGGCACTATCGAACATTACATTTAGAGACAAATTAAAGTAAAGGAACATCGCTTTTGTTGGAATTATGATATGCTATTGTCCCATACCATCTTACAGAATCCTATTAGAGGTCATGTACAGGTGAACTTTCATATATGAATACTTCTTTGTCAACTCAACCAATGATAGAAAACACTTAGACACACATTAAGGTAAAGGAACAGTTTGTAGTAAATAAAGATACGGATATAAATGAACATGAGACACTATGGAACATTACACTTAGAGACAAATTAGAGTAAAGGAACATCCCTTTTGTTGGAATTATAATATGCTATGGTCCCATACCATATTACAGAATCATATTAGAGGTCATGTACAGGTGAACTTTCGTATATGAATACTTCTTTGTCAGCTCAAACAATGAGAGAAAACTGTGATGTGATAATAAAACAAAGAGAAAGGGGCTGGTCATATCTTGCCATTTGCTTTTTCACTGGCTCATCGTGAGTTCATCTGAACATGACTTGTAATTGGAATTGTCAGATGTTACGAGTTTGAGAGGAGGCGTAGCGTATCACAACCGTCTGGTTGAAAGAACTCCACAGATCAGGGGATGAACAGAACAAACAGAAAACATATTACATGGGAAAAAGAACATATCTTGGTTATACATGACACTATAAAAAATATAAAACATGGGATGAAGAAAGCAATCTGAATGGACAAGACAAACTAACACATAAGACACATATGATAAAAGAACAAATCAAAGATGGATATAAGAATGGACAAGACAAAGAGAAACATAAGACGCATAGGATAAAAGAACACATCACATGTGGACATGACGATACAAAGCATATGACACATCGGATGAGGGAACGCAATCCGAATGGACAAGTCAAAATAAAACGAAGGACACATGCAAAAAATACCCCAACAAATCAGCGATGGGCATAACAATGTAAAACATATGACACATCGGATGAGGAAAAGCAACCCGAATGGACAATACAAAATAAAGCATAGAACACATAGGTTAAACATACAAAACATATCCCGGGTGGACATGACAATATAAAGCTTGACATATCCGATGGAAGAGAACAATCCCAAAGGACAATACAAAGTAAAACATAGGACACATAGGATAACAGATTACATTCCTAGTGGACATGGCAATATAAAGAATATGGCACATCCGATGGACGAGAGCAATCCAAAAGGACAAGACAAAGTAAAACATAGGACACATACGATACCAGATCGCATTCCTAGTGAACATGACAATACAAAGCATATGATATATCGGATGGGGGAATTCATTCCGACTGTACAAGACAAAATAACGCCTAGGACACATACGATTACAGAACACTACTCGGATGGACATGACAATCTAAAGCATATCGCACAACGGATTGGTGGACGCATTCCCCAATTGACAAGATAAAATAAAAAATAGGACACATAAGATAAAAGACCACATCCCAGTTGAACATGACAATATAAAGCTTATGACACATCGAATGAAATCAGAATGGACAAGACAAATAAGTTAACTTAGGACACATATGATAAAAGCACATATCGCAGGTGGACATGGAAAAATAATGCATATGACATTACGGATGAAAGAAAGCAATCAAAATAGACAAGACAATATAAAACATAAAGGTGGACATGACAGTATAAAGCATATGACACATCGGATGGTGGTCGCAATCCGAATGAACAGTACATAATAAAACACAGGACATGTAGGATAAAAGAACACATCATGGAAAGACATGACAATATAAGGCATATGACATATCGGATGAAGAAAGTAATCCAAGTGGACAAGACTATTCAAATCGTAAGACACAAAGGATAAATGGACACATTCCGAATGGACATGACAATATAAAGCATATGATACATTGTATGTGTCTTATGATTTGAAAATATATACTGATGGCCTAAGAATCTTTCGTTCACAAGAACTACTTCCTGTATCTTCGGATACACGCGGACAATATGGCGCGGCGTTAACACATCGACCCCGTGAGGATACGCAGTAATCTGGTAGTCGTGGACTAGATTCGGCCCTAACAAAAGTCGTACCCGATATATCATGGCCCAAAAAATGTCGACACTATTTTGATGCAATGGATGAGCGTGAAATTGGCAGGTAATTTTCAGATTCGCGAGCATTCATGGTCGTGCCTGTTTCATATATCTGAGTTAATATTGCTTAAGAAAAATTATTGGACTTCGTGCTAAGTTAGGTAACACCTATTATCATAATTGTATGTGCTATAATCATGAGCCTTGACATTGTAAGACTTTAATAATTGTATGTGTTATAATCAAAATGATTTAAATTTTAGATAATGTGGATTTTGCTTCGCTAGCGCTACAGGTAGCACCTGTCTCATATTATATTATGCTTTATATTGGCATGTCCACTTGTAATGTGTTTTTTCATCATATGTGTCCTAAGTTGTTTTGTTTGTTTTTGTCCAATCTGATTGATTTCTTCATTCCATGTGTCATACGCCTTATATTGTCATGTCCACCGGTAATGTGTTCTTTCATCCGATATGCCCTATATTGTATTTTGCAATTACATTCGGATTGCTTTCTTAATCCGATGTGCCTTACGCTTTATGCTATCATGTCTACTCGGGATGTGTTCTTTTATCCAAGGTGTCCTGTGTTTTATTTTTTCCTATCCATTCGGAATGCTTTCTCCCATCCGATGTATCATATGCTTTACTTTATCAGGACAACCGGTGATGTGTTCTTTTGTCCTATGTGTCTCATGGTTTGCTTTGTCTTGTCCATTGGCATTGCTTTTTCATCCGATTTATTATATATTTTATATTGTCATATCCACTCAGGTAGTATCCTTTTAACCCATGTGTCTTATGTGTTATTTTGTCTTTGGCCATTCGGATACCTTTCTCCATCCGATGTTTCATAGGATTTATATTTTCATGTCAACCAGTGGTGTCTTCTGTTATCTTATGTTTTATTTTGTCTTGTCGTTTAAGATTGCTTTCCCCCATCCGATGTGTCATATTTTTTATATTGTCATATCCACTTGGAATTTGGTCTTGTATCCTATGTGTCCTAAGTTTAATTGTTGTCTTCCCCATTCAGATTACGTTCCTCTACCCGATGTATCGTATGCTTTATATTGCCATGCCCACCCGGTATGTGTTATTTTATTCTATGTGTCTTTTCCAGTTTGACTATTTTCTTCATCCGATGTGTCATAAGCTTTATGTTTTCATTCTATCAAGGATGTGTTCTTTTATCGTATGTTTTATTTTGTCTGGCCCATTCGTAACGCTTTCCCACTTCCTATGTGTCATATACCTGATGATGTCATTTCCACCGGAATGTGTTCCTTTATCCTATGTGTCATATGTTTTACATTGTCTTTTGGATTGCGTTCCTTCATTAGATATGGCATCAGCTTTCTATTGTCATATGCTTTATATTGTCATCTCCACCTGTGATGTGTCCTTTCATGCTATGGTTCTTGGGTTTCATTTTATCTTGTGCAGTTGGATCACGTTCCCCATCCGGTGTGTCATATGTTTTATATTGTCATGTCCACCTTATGTTTTATTTTATCCCACGTGTTCTATGTTTTACTTTACATTGTCTATTCGGATTGCTATCTTCATCCGATGTGTCATTATGTGTCATCATGTCATGTCCATCCGGGATATGTTATTTTATTCCATGTAATATATTTTCAGATTGTTCTGTCCATCCTCTGAACTGTAGAGTTGATTCAACCAGACGGGCAAAATGTACAATCAGAATTTGCACAAAATCAGATGTTGTGATACGCTACGCCCTCCACCAAATCCCCGTAACATCTGACAATTCCAGTTAGGGACCATGACCACATGAACTCACGATAAGGCGATGAAAAAGCAAATGGAAAAATCTCAACAACCCCTTTATCACTGTTTTAATATGTTGCTTAGCGGATTCATATATTAAAGTTCACCTTGCTATGACCTCCAATCAGATTCTGCCGGATGGCGTAGGACCATAGCATATTATAACTGCTAATTTTATTCAGATTGATACATTCATAAACATTTGCAAATGCAACAAAATCGTTGTACGTTTACCTAAACTTGTGTCTAAGTGTAGTGTATTGTCTTCATTTACATCCATATAATGTCTTACTACAAGCTGTTCGTTTACTTAAATTTGTGTCTAAGTATAATGTTCGATAGTGTCTCATGTTCATTTACACCCATATCCTTTCTTACTACAAACTGTTCCTTTACCTAAATTTGTGTCTAAGTGTAATGGTCGATAGTCTTTCATTTTCATTTACACCCATATACTGTCTTACTGCAAGCTGTTCCTTTACCTCAATTTGTGGCGTATTGCAATGTTCGATAGTCCTTTATCTTCATTTACATCCATGTCTGTTCTTACTACAAACTGTTTCTTAGCTTGAATTTGTGTCTTAGTGTAATGTTTGATAGTGTCTTGTGATCACCTACACCCATATCATTTCTTACTACCAGCTGTTCCTTCAGCCTAATTTGTGTCTTAGTAAAATGTTCGATAGTGTCTCATTTTCATTTACAACCACATCATTTCTTACTACAAGCTGCTCCTTTACCTTAATCTATGTCTAAGTGTAATGTTCGATAGCGCCTTGTGTTCATTTACATCCATATCCTTTATTACTACAAGCTGTTCCTTTACTTTAATTTGTTGTCTAAATGTAATGGTAGATAGTATCCTATGTTCATTTACGTCCATATCCTTTCTTAATACAAGTTGTTCCTTTACTAGTGTAATGTTAGATAGTTTCTCATGTTAGATAGTGTCTCATGTTCCTTTACATCCATTCGATAGTGTCTTGTGTTCATTTACATCAATGTCATTTCCTATTACAACTTGTTCCTTTACTTTAATTTCTGTCGAAATGTAATGTTCGATAGTCCTTTGTCCTCATTTACATCCATATCCGTTCTTACTACAAGCTGTTTCTTTACTTGAATGTGTGTCTTCGTGTAATGTTCGATAGTGTCTTGTGTTCATTTACATCTGTTATGTTTCTTACTACAACATGTTCCTTTACCTTCATTTGTGTCTAAGTATAATGTTAGATAACGTCTCATGTTTATATACACCCATATCCTTTCATACTACTAGTTGTTCCTTTACCTTAATTTGTGTCTAAGTGTAATGTTAGATAGTGTCTCATGTTGATTTACATCCATATCCTTTCTTACTATAAGTTGTTCCTTTACCAGTGTAACGTTAGATAGTCCCTCGTGTTTATTTACATCCGTATCCTTTCTTACTACAAGCTGTACCTTTACTTTAATTTGTGTCTAAGTGTAACGTTAGATAATCTCTCATGTTCATTTACATGCATATCATTTATTACTACAAGCTGTTCCTTTACTTTAATTTGTGTCTAGGTGTAATGTTAGATAGTCTCGTATGTGCATTTACATCCGTATCCTTTCTTACTACAAGCTGTTCCTTTACTTTAATTTGTGTCTAGGTGTAATGTTAGATAGTCTCTCATGTTCATTTACATCCGTATCCTTTCTTACTACACGTTGTTCCTTTACAAGTGTATTGTTATTGTATCCCTATTTGTTATATATAGCAAATAAATATATGCTTAAACTAAGCTAAACTAGTGTATTGTTAGATAGTCTCTCATGTTCATTAACATCCATATCCTTTCTTACCACAACCTGGTCCTTTGTTTTAGTTTGCTTATAAATATATTATTTGATAGTGTCTTCTGTTCATTTAAATCAATGTTATTTCCTATTAGAACCTGTTCCTTTACTTTAGTTTGTGTCTAAGTGTAATGTTTGGTAGTCCATCATGTTCATTTACATCAATGTTATTTCCTATTACAACCTGTTCATTTGCTTTAATTTGTGTCTAAGTGTAATGTTTGGTAGTCCCTCATGTTGATTTACATCAATGTTATTTCCTATTACAACCTGTTCCTTTGGTTTAATTTGTGTCTAAGTGTAATGTGCGGTAGTCCATCATTTTCATTTACATCAATGTTATTTCTTATTATAACCTTTTCCTTTGCTTTAATTTGTGTCTAAGTGTAATGTTTGGTAGCCCCTCATGTTCATTTACATCAATGTTGTTTCCTATTACAACCTGTTCCTTTGCTTTAATTTGTGTCTAAGTGTAATGTTTGGTAGTCCCTCATGTTCATTTACATATCACTCCTTACTAAATATAGTGCCCATATTGGGCGTCATTTCAGAAACAAAATATATGATTTGTTGATCTTTTATTGATCGCAAATTTGAATCTGACATTTAATTATACTTTATGACTGTATAACAAATATGAGCGAAGTCAAATGAAAAATATATTTAATGATTTTTTTTACTCCAATTAATAGCTTCAAATGAACATATTATATAAATAATATATAAATAATTTTATTATTATATCAATTAAATTAATGTTTTGCTATGCAACCAATATACCAAAAGACTACAACAATTCCTATCAAAACCAATGTTATTTTGTTAGTTCGGAGATTTTTAGTTTCTCCTTCAATGACACAAAATATTTAATGCAACATAAACTGCTTCTACAGCTTAATAACATATTATTTTTCTTTATAATATATATTTTTATAATAAGGATTGCTGATGAACCATACAATATAATCTGTAGTAAAAACATTTGTTGCTTGCCATCATATCCGTAACGTTTCACAAATGTTCTGACGACAACATGAGCACGATACCTTTTTAATAAAACTGAAATTCACCGTCATTTTAAATTAAATTTCATGACAATATTAATATATGTTTTGCATATCAATTGTTATATTATAATTGGCACAGTTGACAGAAACAGAGAGAAACAACTTTCTTCTTAATTATGTTTTATTGAATCATACTACCATTTAACTTTGGAAAAAAATTATCTGCAGATCGTAGAACAAAGATTACTCATTTAGGAAATAAATTATGGATATATTTATTGTAAGATATATTATGGAATATGGGTTGCTGATTTTGCATTGGATGATTAAAAGGCAATTATATGTAATACAATTGTGAGGAGGTGATATTGATTGGGGTTCTGTTTGCGGTTTAAGAAGATGTGTTAGAGAAGAGTGTGCACTTAATGAGTTTGATACAATCGTGGATAATTTATACAAGAGGATTAGGAGGAGGTGGTGCTGGAGGCGCAGGATGCAAAATAGCTACAGGTTTCTCTGTCTTTATCTTTTCAATGCTATCTGGATTTTTCACTGTAAGAAAAACAAAAATAATGCCATCATGTTTACCATTAATATACATGTAGTCTGCAAAGAATAAAGACACGCATAGATCCGATTCATTTTTTGTATCAAGTTTACAATAAATAAATGAATATTAAATAATTAGATATTTAAGCAATGAGTATATGTGTATTGAAAATACAAAATATCGGTAGGAGCAATCTGACAATTCGTCAATTGTATTTTTGAAGACGTGCAAAATTATGGTTGCAGTCATCACGCAGAAAAATATGTTCATGCAGTACAAACCTTGTGTATGAAAGAGGGAATTATCATTGCTACTGTGAAATACCGCTATGCTAAGATTGGACCCTGCTGCACGAAACGTGATCGGCCTTCATTAGTCTGGACAATATCAAACTCAAGTCGTCCGACAATTGAACGTTCATCAGAGCACAATTTCACGCCTTTGGCGAAGACTAATTCAAACTGGATCAGCTTAAGAGCGCTCTATAAGTGGTAGGTCACACATCACTACTCCAGTCCGAGATCAGTATATCCGTGTATTCCATTTACGTAATCGCTAGTCTCTGCTACAGCCACTGCTGCTGGTATGCCATGTTTACGGATAATTTGCGGAGATGTTTCAGCAGGACAAGGCCCGACCCCATACAGCAAGAGTAACCGTGGATTTCCATCTCAGAACAACATTACTCTATTGCCATGACCCTCCAAGTCGCCAGATTTGAACTCCTTAGAACATCTTTGGGACGAACTTGATAGACACGTCCATTAAAACCAAACACCACCTCAACGATTGGGCAAGCTCAGACAAGCGTTGCAATATGAATGGATAAGGATACCACAGATCCGAACAATATAAAGTCGATCCATTCGATTCATTCAAAGGAAATGCAGGGCGGTGTTAGCCGCGCATGATGGTCACAATAGATACTGACGTCAATGTCACCGAACATTGACTCAATTTATCGTTTTTGACTTTTTGTTTGTTCAATCTTTGTTCAGTATCCTGTTTGAGGTTCGTGTATGACATGTTAGCTCAATATAACAAAGCATTGCTGTAAAAAACAATTTGAAGTATATCGAATATATATTTATTTTTTTTAAAAACCATTATGCGTTTCTTTTTACACATGCATGTTCTTGTTACTAACAATTAATAATTCATAATTTGTATGTATTGCCTATTGGTAAACATTTTATTTCTGTTGTTTTACCATCTGGTGTTATATTGAAAAATGGGAACTAAATCTATTCCATCTCTGTGCTGGAATATTAAATATATTATAGCTTCTATCTCTCAATTATATTAATTTATTGGTGAATGTCGTTCACTTCATACTCTACGTCTTATTATTGAGGAAACACATGTCGTATGACCAAGATGGTCGTTAATAAAAGCATAAACAGACAACGCTAGGGTGTTGACATATCCTAATTGATACATGTAGATCTCTCCACAGGTGTTTGAATTAATATTTGATATTAAAATGCTGCTTTTGTACATTCCGGTAAAGATATGCACTAAGTGTTGGAGTAGTACTAACGTAAAGTTAGGACGAGAGACGCTCAGCACAAATGAAACACAGAGCGTTAGCTGGGAATTTTATCAGTCTAAATTGCTCCATTTATATCTTAATAATACATTTCTCTGACATCACACTATTGTTCACACAGTGGATTATTTCTAAGAATCTACAGTACCTTCTTTGTTCTTGCGTATATCAACTTTAACCTTTTAGGCTTAACAATGCGTTGAATATATTATGGTACTTTCGGATACAAAACCCGTACGGGGCTTTTTAAAATCTACTGTGAATTTCATACCTTCCACCTATTGTTCCCTTCCATCTAAGCCTTTGACTATTATATTGTATAATTAATATATATAACTCTTGATAATAAACTTTTTTTTAAAAAACTACCAACACCTTGTTTATATAAGCAATTGATTACTATATACAAGGCACGATACAAGTATTTCAAATCTGGTATAACTTATGCCCAGAACTAACGACTACGTGAATATATTCTCGCAAAACAAAAAACAACTAACGACCCCACCGGAAGTATTTTCAAATCAGACATAGAATAGGTAACATTTGGGACACTTGAAAGACCTTGAAATGTCTAAGTATAAACAAGAATCAAAAGGAAGTATCTTAGTAAAATTTAATGGTTTTATTTTTGTGAATTGTAGTCTTAATAGGCTTTATAAACATTAAAAGTGTAAAAATATAAAATGTAAGCACTTTGTTCAGATGGAAATGTATTATGTAAGAGAATACACTCAGATGTGTGGATGCTTAGAAATAATCAACTCGACTCTTACGAATCTCCTTGATTATTTTTAAGAATCTACAGTTAGAGTGTATTCTCCATTACGTATTTATTGTTCGTTTTTTCGTGTGCATTTGTGGGATGTGCTTCTGTTAAATACTGAAATGTTAGATTTGTATTTGCAACTTCTATAATATCGTGTCTAGGTTTCTGAAAGACATTTTGCTGATGTTATCAATAAGATTCGCCAATATATCCGTGTGCATTGTTGAATATAAAGAATTTGATGAAAAAACGGATCCCCTATAATAGAACTATGCAATCTCTACACCAATACTGTGTTGATAAACTTTCTCCTGTTACAATATACATAATTATTCATAATCTGTGTATGGTTTTGCTATAGTTGTTACCATATAGAACTGGTGAGATATCTTATATGTTACAATATGCACTCTCCTTAAAATTTGGCAGCTTATATTCTCTATCGTAATTTTTAAAACAGTCAATTTACTAATCGCAGTTACTTGAATTGAACAATGAACTATAATGTTGGTTCATGAACTTGTATCAATTTTGTAGTCATGATTGTGAAATCACAAATAAACGTGTTCCGGGGTTGTAACGGACACCGCTATCTTCAATACTCTGTGATAAATATCACATAAAGTCAAACCTGGCTATGTCGAACTCTAAAGAACCACATATATCACTTCGAGTTAAAGAGTATTCTAGTAATCAGAGTTTCCTCATACATACCTTCTACCTGCTACATTTAGATCTCTATCTTAAATCGATGTATCCATGGACACAAATTACCCGAGTTCAAAATAACGAGGTTTTCTGTATAATTAACATCATTTGTAAATGTATACATATATCATTGTTATCATGGCTACATACATATTCCATCCTTATACACGATGCGTGTCATATATGAACCAGAGGGCATTGACCCCTTAGAATCACTTGGCTACGAAGTATATTTTTCTTTGTCCAAGTTTGTGAGGACCAATAGCTTGTGATATTTGTTTGATTTTATGCTACAACTGTTGTTCTTTTATGTATCTGCATTTCACATTTTAATGAATATTTTTAATTTTCGTCATTACCGTCAAACTGAACAAATATATTTAAGTCTACTTACGGGAACCACCTGAAATGTTAGCAATAAATTCATACTAGAAGAACATTCAATATATTACAGCTTTCACAAATCAAATATATAAAGTATATACTAAGTAGTGGAGTGGTACTATTGTGGAAATACTTTCAATATGACGAGATATATTAAAGACAAAAGAAACACAGGTAGGAAATTGATCAGTCTACATTTTTCTTTGATATTTATTGTTCGCGTTTTCTTGTGAATGTTTGGGATGGGCTTCTGTTCAATACTGTATGAATACTTTTTCGATTGCAATGTCTATAATGTTGTGTCTTGGCTTACAGGTCGGTATTTTCTCCGGGTCCTCCGGTTTCCTCCAACAATAAAACTGACCGCCACGATATAACTGAAATATTGGTGTAAGTGGCGTTAAACACCATCAAAGGAACAAAACAAACAATCTGAAAGACATTTTGCTGATGTTACCAATAAGATTCGACAATATCTCCGTGTTCATTCTTGAATATGAAGAATTTGCTGAAAAATCGGATCCCCTAAAATAGAACTAAACAATATTTACACCAATGCTGTGTAGATAAACTTTTGACTGTTACGAGATAAATAATTATTCATAATCTGTGTATGGTTTTGCTATTGTTGTTACCATATAGAACTGGTGAGATATCTTATATGCTACAATATGCACTCTTCTTAAAATTTGGCAGCTTATATTCTCTAGCGTAATTTTTTAAAACCGTCAATTTACTAATCGGAGTTACTTGAATTGAAAAATGAACTATAATGTTGGTTCATGGACTTGAATCAATTTTGTAGTCATGATTGTGAAATCACAAATAAACGTGTTCAGAGGTTGTAGCGGACACAAATATCAGCTATACTCTGCACAATATCACATAAAGTCAAGCCTGGCTGTGTCGAACTCTAAAGAACCACATATATCACTTCGAGTTAAAGAGCATTCTAGTAATCAGAGTTACCTCATAAGTATCTTATACCTGCTACATTTAGATCACTATCTTAAATCGATATATCCATGGATACGAATTACCCGAGTTCAAAATAACGAGGTTTTCTGTATAATTAACATCATTTGTAAATGTATACTTATAGCATTGTTATCATGGCTACATACATATTCCATCATTATACATTACGGGGGTCATATATGAACCAGAGGTCATTGACCCCTTAAAATCACTTGGTTTCGAAGATTATTCTTCTTTGTCCAAGTTTGTGAGGACCAATAGTTTGTGATATTTGTTTGATTTTAAGCTACAACTGCTGTTCTTTTATGTATCTGCATTTCACATTTTAATGAATAGTTTTACCTTTCTTCATTACCGTCAAAATGAACAATCAATTATATATAAGTCTACTTACCCCGGGGTTCTGAAATGTTAAAAATAAAATCATTTTAGAAGAACATTCAATATATTACAGCTTTCGCAAATCGAATATATAAAGTATATACTAAGTAGTGGAGTGGTACTATTGCGGAAATGCTTCCTATGGGACGAGATACGTTAGAGACAAAAGAAGCACAGAGCATGAGGTAAGAATTTTATCAGTCTAAATTTTTCCTTGATATTTATTGTTCGTGTTTTCTTGTGAATGTTTGTGGTGGGCTTCTGTTCAATTATGTAATAATACTTTTTTATATTGCAATGTCAATAATGTTGTGTCTCGGCTTACATGTCGGTGTTTTTCTTCGGGTCCACCGGTTTCCTCCAACAATAAATCTGTCCGCCACGATATAGCTGAAATATTGATGTAAGTGGCGCTACACACCATCAAAGGAACAAAACAAACAATCTGAAAGACATTTGGCTGATGTTATAAATAAGATTCGACAATATCTCCGTGTTCATTGTTGAATATAAAGAATTTGCTGAAAAAACGAATCCCCTAAAATAAAATAATTCCTGCATGTAGACCCCCACACAGGTGTCTGAATTAATATTTCATATTAAAATGCTGTCTTTGTACATACCGGTAATGATTTTCACTTCGTTGTGGAGTGTTACTATTGCGAACATACTTCCCGTAGGACGAGAAACGTAAAATAAAAAAAGAAACACAGAGCACTAGATAGGAATACGGTCAGTTTAAAGGCACCTGATCTCCCCTTTATCATTCTTTAACACAGTTTTGAACTCCCATGTTTTGTAATTTTTGTTTCATATTAAGATTTTTCTGGTGTCATAATTTCTCCTCTAATAGACATGTTATCTCTGTGCCATTGTATTCAGATTTAAGAAGTAAATTTAAGCCTACATACCGAGATACTCAATCGTATCTTGAACATTACCGGGTGAATGATCTTCTGTAATTTTAGATATAAAATATTAGTGCAAGAAGATTCAGTATATAACATCTTTCATGATTCAACTATATCAATTTATAAGATGATGGTTGACGTCATACTCTAGATGTTACGTGACATAGAAACAACATAAACATTAATAAAAAGAATCACATTGTGTTAATTCAGGATGTATAATACAATGTAAACCTCTGCATATGGATGATGAAAAAAATATTGTTCGTGTTTTCGTGTGCATTTGTGGGATGTGCTTCTGTTCAATACTGAAATATTACGTTTCCATTTGCAATTTCTATAATATTGTGTCTGGGCTTCTGAAAGATATTTTGTTGATGTCATAATTTAAACTCCACAATATATCATTGTACATTATTGATTAGAAAGAAATTGCTGACAAAACTGATCCCAATAAATTATAATTATACAATCTTTACACCAATACTGTGTAGATGAACTTTTGACTGTTACGAGATAAATAATTATTCATAATCTATATATGGTTTTGATATTGTTGTTACCACATATAACTGGTGATATATCTTATTTGTTACAATACACACTTTCCTAGACACCAGGTATATTCTCTAAGTTAAATATTAAAGATATAAATTTACTAATCAGAGTTACTTGAATTAAACAATGAACTAAACTGTTGGCTCATGATCTTGTTTAAATGTTGTAATCACTAGTGTGAAACCGTAAAGAAACGTGTTCAGATTTGTAAATGTATACGTATATAATTGTTATCATGGTTACACACATAAAACGTCTTTATACACTATAGATTTCACGTATGAACCATGGGTTATTGATCTATTAGAAGTATCAATTCATGTACTGTCTATTCCTCTTTTTCCTTACGTTTTATCTGGTATCATATTTCCCGCCTCTAATTGATATTTTAGCTTTGTGCGATTACATTAAGATTGAAGACGTAAATGTAAGTCTACTTACCGAAAATCCGTCTCCGTACTGGAATATTAAATATAACATTGAATATATTACAGTTTCTACGAGTCAATTATTTATTGATCAATGTCGTTCACGTTATACTATAAGTCTTATTATTGACGAGGCATATCGAAGGAACAAGATAGACGTTAATAAATATATAAACACAGAGGATTGTGGTTTCGACCTATCCTAATATATACATATATATCACTACAGATGTGCTTAAATTAATATTTGATGTTAACATGTTGTCTTTGTACATACCGGTAATGATTTTCACTAAGTTGTGAAATGCCACTATTGCAGAAATACTTCCCGTAGGACGAGAGACGTAAAATAAAAGGACAGAAACACAGAGCGCTAGATAGGAATATGGTCAGTCTAAAATTGTCTATGTGTATTCCTCTATATTTATTGTTCGTGTTCTGTTGTGCATTTTTGGAATGTCCTTGTGTTCAATACATGACTTAATAGAAACAAGTAGGTACTATATGTTACATGCATATACGACGGATATCACGGAACGACCAGAAGGTACTGACCCCTTAAAGGCACTTGATCCCCCTTTATTATTCTTTAACACAGTTTTGAATTCCCATGTTTTGTAATTTTTGCGTCATGTTAAGATTGTTCTGGTGTTATAATTCCTCCTCTAATAGACATGTTATGTCTGTGCCATTGTATTCATATTTAAGAAGTAAATTTAAGCATACATACCGCGATACTCAATCGTATCTTGAACATTATCGGGTGAATGATCTTCTGTAATGTTAGATATAAAATATTAGTGCAAGAAGATTCAGTATATAACATCTTTCATGATTCAATTATATCAATTGATAAGATGATGGTTGACCTATCCTAATATATACATATATATCACTACAGATGTGTTTAAATTAATATGTGATGTTAAAATGTTGTCTTTGTACATACCGGTAATGATTTTCATTAAGTTGTGAAATGCCACTATTGCAGAAATACTTCCCGTAGGACGAGAGACGTAAAATAAAAAGAAAGAAACACAGAGCGCTAGATAGGAAAATGGTCGGTCTAATAGTTTCTATGTGTATTCCTCTATATTTATTGTTCGTGTTCTGTTGTGCATTTTTTGGATGTGCTTGTGTTCAATACATGACTTAATAGAAACAAGTAAGTACTATATGCTACATGCATATACGACGGATATCATGGAACGACCAGAAGGTACTGACCATTTAAAGGCACCTGATCCCCCCTTTATTATTCTTTAGCACAGTTTTGAATTCCCATGTTTTGTAATTTTTGTTTCATGTTAAGATTTTTCTGGTGTCATAATTCCTCCTCTAATAGACATGTTATCTCTGTGCGATTGTATTCAGATTTAAGAAGTAAATTTAAGCATACGTACCGTGATCTTGAACATTACCGGGTAAATAATCTTCTGTAATGTTAGATATCAAATATTAGTGCAAGAAGATTCAGTATATAACATCTTTCATGATTCAATTAAACCAATTGATAAGATGATGGTTAACGTCATACTCTAGATGTTACGTGACATAGAAACATAAACATTAATAAAAATAATTACACAAAGAATCACACTGTGTTAATTAAGGATGTATAATATTATGTAAACCTCTCCATATGGATGATGAAAAAAATATCGTTCGTGTTTTCGTGTGCATTTGTGGGATGTGCTTCTGTTCAATACTGAAATATCACGTTTTGATTTGCAATTTCTATAATATTGTGTCTCGGCTTCTGAAAGTTATTTTGCTGATGTCATTATTTAAACTCCACAATATAGCAGTGTATATTATTGATTATAAAGTAATTGCTGACATAACTGATCCCCATAAATTGTAATTATACAATCTTTACACAAATACTGTGTAGATGAACTTTTTACTGTTACGAGATACATAATTATTCATAATCTATATATGGTTTTGATATTGTTGTTACCACATATAACTGGTGATATATCTTATTTGCTACAATACACACTTTTCTGGACACCAGGTATATTCTTTAAGTTAAATAGTAAAGCTATACATTTACTTATCAGAGTTACTTGAATTGTGAAATCACAAAGAAACGTGCTCAGAGGTTGTGACAGACACAGAGAACATCGACACTCTGTGATGAAATATTAAAAACATAAAGTCAAACCTGGCCATGTCGAACTACAACGAACCAAACAATTCACTTCGGGTAATCTGAGTTACCTTATTAATATATTCTGTGGTCCGTGTTGTGATGTCTGTTACGATTTCAACATAAAAATGATGTTCCGTTCGTCTTTTCCTCCAGTTGTTATTAAGAGAGCTTATTTGCGGTATTTGTGTTTGTGTACATATAGTTGTGTCCAGCACATATGTGTTCGTGTTGTTTTTTTCTTTTGTGTACCATATGTTGCCAGTTTCTCTGGGTGGTACATTTTTTCTTGCCCCTTCGGTATTGTTATGCCTGTTACATCTTGATCTGTATCTTAAATCGATGTAACCATGGAAACGACTTGTCCGAGATTAAGATAACGACGTTTTTCTGTACGATTTACATCATTGGTAAATATCTACGTCTATAATTGATATCATCGTTACATACTTATAGCGTCCTTATACACGAAAGGTGTTATGTATGAAGCAGGATTTACAGACCTGTTATATGTATCCCTTCAAGTACTCTCTATTTGTCTTTGTCTGAGTTTGTGATGAACATCAATTTGTGATCTTTCTTTCATTTTAAGTTTTGTCTGGTATCACATTTCCCCTTCTAATTGATATTTTAACTGTATTCATTAAATTAGGATTGAAGAAGTAAATGTAAGTATACTTACTAAGAGGTAAAGACCCATCTGGAAGATTAAATATAGCATCTCAGAACAAGAACATTCAATATATTAAAGCTTCTACGACCCAAGTATATCAATTGATTGGTCAATGTCGTTCACGTCATACTTTAAGTCTTATTATTTGGGAAGCACGTGTCGTAGAGTCGTGGAAGCCAAATATACGTTGAAAAACAAAACCAGACACGGTTAGCGTTTATACCTCTCCTAATTTATACATGTAGACCTCTCCAAATATGTTTTAGTTAATATTTCATATTAAAATGTTGTCTTTGTACATAGCGGTAATGATTTGTACTATATTATTTTCACTCAGTAGTGAAGTTGTATTATTGCAGAAATAATTCCCGTAGGACGAGAGACACAATATACAAACGAAAAAATACACAGCTTTATTGTTCGTGCTTTCTTGTGCATTTCTTAGAACGAGTTATCCAAGTTCTAGATAAGGTGATTTTCTGTATAATATACACCATTTGAAAATATCTACTTAAATAACTGTTTTCATAGTTACATACATATTTCCACCCTTATTTGCGACGGGTGTCATATATGAACCAGAGGGTAATGACTCGTTAGAATGGTCAACCTGAGGAACTCTTTATTCTGCTTTTTCTGAGTTTGTGGGGCCCAATATTTTGTTATTTTGTTTTATTTTAAGAAGCAACTGGTGTTCTTTATCTATCTGCATTTCATCATTTTGTTCCTGCTATAAATACTGTTATAGTGACAGCCGGAACCGTTGAACCGTAATGAGAGCTGGAGGTTTGGCGCTTTAAAATCTGATTCAACCCACCATTTCTTTAGAAATACCTGTACCAAGTCAGGGTCATTACAATTTTCACAGTTTTCCGGTTGCTGACTAATTTTGTCTGTTTATATAATTATGAATTTTGACTTTCCCTTTGTAAGATTGTTCGGACTTCGTTAATTTTGTTATTACCCTTATTAATTAATATGTTTTCCTATTTCACAGTCAGCTTGAACAAAGATGTGTAGGTCTACTTACAGAGATCAACCTCTAATGGATCTGAAATGTTAAATATATAATTTTACAGCAAGAACATTCAATACATTACAGCTTTCGCAAATAAAATATATCAATTCACAGTTCATGGCCATGCGCTTCATAACCTACGTGTCACTGTTGTGGTATACACGGCATAGAAGTAAAAGAAACAATAGATAAATAGGGTATTATTTAAGGAATTTAACAATACAAACTACATGAATACAAAATACTATATAACTACTGACAAAGCTGTCATCTGCTTAGCTGTTAGGGAGTGGATGTAGTCGAGTGGTCTAGGGCGCTGGACGTAAGGCTAAGCGAATGGTGCTGCAGTGTAACAATGGTGTGGGTTCAAATCCCGTCGAGGGAAGAACAAAAATTTGACAGCTCTAAAATCTGATTCTAACACTGTTTGGTTTAATTTTCAGACGTATATATATATATATATATATATATATGGATGCATCAACTATTTTTGTTCTTGTTTCCTTGTATTATTTGGATGCATAGATGTTCAATACTTAAATATTGCCTTGATCTTAAATACCGAAACCACACTGAATCACAATTTCCTCATCTTCATTTTGTGCCTTGACCTTTTAAAGACATATTGCTGGTGCTATCATTTTGATTTGTTAATATTCCCGATCTCAAAAGTATTCAGTAGTTTCAACATTACTGTTTACATGTGTGATTTTACCCTCTTTCCTTTTTTATTGTTATTTTACCTTTCCGCCATTAAATGCAGATTTTAGAGTTAAATTCAGGGCTACTTACCGGAGGTTGATGCCTCTTCTGAAATTTTAAATAATAAAGCTTAGCATTATAACATTTAGTATATTACATCTTTCACGACATTAATATATCAATTTATAGGCTTATTTTTATTATTGAACATGTTCACGTCCTGAATATTTCTGAAACATTGCTAGATGGAAGTAAAACAACAATCTATCAATGAATCAATCTATTGATAGGTTCCGGTTATTGATGTTCTCCACACTCCAAGTGTTACTATTCAGGACACAAATGGCGTTGAACAAATTTCAACGTTAATAAATGACCAGACAGAGTGTTAGCAATGAAATTGAACAATCAAAACTTTTTTATATAGTCCCATCAAACTGTATTGTTCTAGTGTATATTTGAGATGTATATCTGTTCAATACTTAAATGTTGCATTTTATCAAATAACGAAGTCACACATAACATAGCAAAAATCATCATCGATTTTTACAAGACTTATTGCTGCAGTTGTCAATTTGATTCCCAGATGTTCTCTTCCCCTAATTGATGTATACAGTATTCGTTGAACAAATTCTACCTCGTGAAAAGCAAAGGTGGACCATATTTACGCCATTGTTGTGTAAATGATCCTGTTTCTGTTTTCTTGTAATTAATTATTGATGTAAATCCACCTTATATATGATTGATGTCTTCTGATTGGTTGATACAAGGGGCATTGCTTTACCACTTCTTAGTTTGTTTCCCTCTAACACCCCATCGCAGGGGTATTTGTCCTTTATAATTCCGCATAGTGTCTACGACTCAATTATATCAATTTATTGGTCAATGTCGTTCATGTTATACTCTAGGTTTTAGTATTGAGGAAACACAAGTCGTAGGAACAAGATAAACGGGAATAAAGCCATAACACCGAGTGTTAGGGTTTTTTACCTATCATAATTCCTACATGTATATCCCTACACAGGTGTCTGAATTAATATTTCATATTAAAATGCTCTCTTTGTACATACTGGTAATGATTTTCACTTCGTTGTGGAGTGCTACTATTGCGAACATACTTCCCGTAGGACGAGAAACGTAAGAAGAAAAACAAAGCGCGCTAGATAGGAATATGGTCAGTCTAAAATGTTCTATGTGTATTACTCTATATTTATTGTTCGTGTTCTGTTGTGCATTTTTGGGATGTGCTTGTGTTCAATACATGCATTAATAGAAACAAGTAGGTACTATATATTACATGCATATACGACGGATATCATGTAAAGGGTAGAAGGTACTGACCCGTTAAGGGTACCTGATCCCCCTTTATTATTCTTTAACACTGTTTTGAATTTCCATGTTTTGTAATTTTTGTTTCATGTTAAGATTTTTTTGGTGTCATAATACCTCCTCTAATAGACATGTTATCTCTGTGCCATTGTATTCATATTTAAGAAGTAAATTTAAGCATACATACCGCAATACCCAATCGTATCTTGGACATTACCGGGTGAATGATCCTCTGTAATGTTAGATATAAAATATTAGGGCAAGAAGATTCAGTATATAACATCTTTCATGATTCGACTATGTCAATTTATAAGATGAGGGTTGACGTCATACACTAGATGTTACGCGACATAGAAACAACATAAACATTAAAACAAATAATAACACAAAGAATCACATTGTGTTAATTCAGGATGTATACTATCTATGCAAACCTCTCCATATGGATGATGAAAAACATATCGTTCGTGTTTTCGTGTGCATTTGTGGGATATGCTTCTGTTCAATACTGAAATATCACGTTTTCATTTGCAATTTCTATAATATTGTGTCACGGCTTCTGTACCATATTTTGCTGGTGTCATAATTTAAACTCCACAATATATCAGTGTACATTACTGACTATAAAGAAACTGCTGACAAAACTGATCCCCATAAATTATAATTATAAAATCTTTACACCAATACTGTGTAGATAAGCTTTTTACTGTTACGAGATAAATAAGTATTCATAATCTATATATGGCTTTGATATTGCTGTTGCCACATATATCTGGTGATATATCTTATTTGTTGCAATACACACTTTCCTAGATACCAGGTATATTCTCTAAGTTAAATATTAAAGCTATACATTTACTAATCAGAGTTATTTGAATTGAACAATAAACTAAACTGTTGGCTCATGAATTTGTTTAAATGTTGTATTCATGATTGTGAAATCGTAAAGAAGCGTGTTCAGATTTGTACATGTATCCGTATATAATCGTATATCATGGTTACACACATATAGCGTCCTTATACACAACCGGTGTCATGCATGAACCATGTGTTATTGATATATCAGAAGCATCAATTCATGTACTCTCTATTCCTCTTTGTCTTTAAGCTGTATCTGGTATCATATTTCCCACCTCTAATTGATATTTTAACTTTGTACCATTAAATTAAGATTGAAGAGGTAACTGTAAGTCTACTTACCGGAAGTCCATCTCCGTGCTGGAATATTAAATACAACATCTCAATATATCACCGCCTCTACGACTCAATGATGTCAATTCATTGGTCAATGTCGTTCACGTCGTACTCTAAGTCTTATTATTGAGGAAACACATGGCGTATGAAGACGATAGAAGTTAATAAAGCAAAACAAAGAGTGTAAAGGTTTTACCTATCCTAATGCATACACGTAGATCCCTCCACAGGTGCTTAAATTAATATTCCATATTAAAATGCTGTCTTTGTACATACTTTATGATTTTCAATAAGTAGTAGAGTGTTACTTTTGTGGAATTACTTCCCGTATTACGAGAGATGTTAAATACAAATGAAGCACAGGGCATTAGGTAGAAATCTTATCGATCTAAACTGTTCCATGTATATTCCTTGATATCTATTGTTCGTGTTTTCTTGTGCATTTGTTGGGATGTGTTGCAGTTCAGAACTGAACTATTACTTTTTCATTTGCAATTGCTATAATTTTGTATCGCGTCTTCTGAAATACATTAGCTGATGTTATTAATTACAATCGATCTATCAATACACACATATATATAAATATACATCAGGCATATGGCCATAAATCAGGCTAGACAATTCACCCTCAAGAATAAACTTCTGAATTGAACTACTAAACAAAGTGGTGGTTCATGAACCTGCTTAATTTTTTACGCATGATTGTCAAATCACAAATAAACATGTTCAGTGATGGCAACTGGCATACAAGTCATCTACACTATGTAAAGAAATATTAAGGACATACAGTCAAGCCTGGCTATGTCGAAATACAACGAACCAAACATTTTACTGACCGCTAAGATCATCTATATTATGGTCTGTTTTGTAGGAGTTATCGCCGAGTTGCTTTTTGTTTGTTGAATTCCGGTCTAGCAGGATATTCAGTGTTCTTTTTGTTAAAACTATTGATAATTTGAAGAATTAAAAATAACCAACAGATTTTAACCATGTCGAATACACACCTAATTAATATACAATGCCTAGTATTACTTTAGTTTGAATGATGATTCTAAAGATAATGAATAAATAGCTCTAGCTATAATGTTCTGTATTGAAACATATATTTCATATGACCATATAATATTTGGTGTTCTTTCTTTTTTTGATTTGGAACTAAATATAAAAATTCATTTAGCATAAGCGACATAAGCAATGAGTAAAAAACAAGGTCATTTGTCACGCGAGTGCACCTAAGAAAGGTCATATGCGGTATTATTTCTTGGGAATAATTATCTTTATGGTCAGTCTCCATTAAACAAATGATACAGATTACCGAAGGGGCAATCAAAAATGGACAGTCCAGAGAAACATAGGGTTCACAAGACGAAGAAAAACAAACCAAAACCACATCACAATGTGTGTTGAACACCACTATACGCAAGTAACCACAAACAACGTAAATAAGACATGTACCCTCCTACAAACAACTGGAGGTAACGACGAACCGAACATCGTTTTATGCTGAAATCACTAATATCATCCAATCAGGATGTAAAATAGTCCAAATCAGTACTTACACAAACCTAGTAAATTTCCTATCACTCTGAATGGATGTGTTATCACGGAATAAATTATACTCCAAAACCAACTAGACCCTGGAAAGAAATATTAAAGATAAGTGAATCATGGTTGTGTTGTATTTGGGTGGACCAAAATGTATTGTTCGAGTTAAGTTAGTATTCATTCGAGTAAACCGAGGAACCAATAGCTTAAGGCTACAACATTTGAGTCTATATGCCAAATGAAATAGTGTAAAACATGGTGTTTAACAACATAACTCTCACCCTATATATATGTACACAATGTATATATCAAGTCCAACAATATATATATATATATATATATATTGTTTAGTTCAGTATTTATTTTTACAAAAAATTGAGCTAATAAAATAGAGAGATCACTAGTTACATTTGTGAACACAACAAAGAATAGCAGAAACATTTGAAATATTGGTTTGCAGAAATTTAAATAATAAATTTTCTATATTATTATTTAGAATTATAGATTTTGTAATTAATGCAGTATTACGGGTTTAGTTCTCATATCAATATGTGCTTCGTTTGTTTGTGTCATAATTATTATCATTGTACTGGATATCCTTTCTTATTTCCATATTGCCCATTTAACCACAGAAATAAAATATAAAATAGCACAAAGTACTTCTTTTATGTTATGTAGGTCATACAGATATATCAAAAATCTTCACCACTATTTTTGTCCCACTCCTATTATATTTTGTTATTTTGGGGTTATGGTGTCTAATGCCACGTTCAACAATATTGCTATTATATCATGGCGGTCAGTTTTTTTCGGTGGAGGAAACCGGAGTACCCTGAGGAAATCACCAACCTGTCGCAAGTCACTGACAAACTTTATCACATACAGTTGTTTCGAGTACATCTCGTCATGAATGGGGTTCGAAATCACATCTTACGTTATGTTAGGCACTGATTGGATGGGTACTTGTAAATCTAACTAGTATGCGATCATGACCACGGCTCATCCTACTAAGTATTTGAGTAAAATATACCCATAACCTAAAACTACTTTATTTAAACAGCTAATGTAAATACATGTATCCATGGAAACGACTTCCAGATAACGAAATATTACTGTAAATTCAAAATACATAATAACTATGTTAATCTGAATGGGTATAATTCTTGATTCTTGTCATGGTTACATACATTCTCCTATCAAGGAGAATCAATGGACTCGAATTGGTCTAACGCAGGGCTTTAATGTTCATCACCAATAGGCAGCGAAGCATATCTAGTGTTGGTAACATGATACATCACTGGAACTGACGCAGTCTTAAAGGTAGGGGCACAGATGCTCGACTTGTCATGATGTATAAAGTAGCAAATGAAAATGTAGCTATTACTAGGCACAACAGGCTTAATCCACCATTGAGAAAATCACGAACATGCACGGAGTCTGGTGTCACCTTTGTTATAGAGCTTGGTGTCAAGGTATGTGTCAAGAAATGAAGTAGATGAATCTGTTTTTGTAATATCATATTCTTTGGGGGAGAATATCAATGGAACCCTCTTAGCAAGAGTGGATTATTAGTAGATGAAACATCATCATCATATGTGTAAACATTGCTTCCTAAGAGTTAAGGGAAAAGATCGGCCATAAAAGGGGTACAGTTTGTTGCCATAAAAATGGCAAATATTTGTTAAAGTAATGGTATCGCTAAAGAGCTGTAACATACTGATGACTTCATTTTCTGTGCAACACTTTTAACATTTGCTTCGTGCTTGCACAAAAACTATAAACATGTAATATTGCTTACGATTACTAAAGAAGCACCGAGTCATATACTAGTCATAGAGTTCAAACGAACCTGCACATAGCTTATAGTTTGTTGAAATTCGGAGAGCAAACATCGTATACATAAAATTGGGCTTATGACCTAGTGAGTGAGTGATTGTTGATTAGCGCAAACTCAGCAATTTGTCAGTTATATCACGGCGCGAACAAGTTTATTTTCCATGTGCATATAATTATGTAATAGACCAACACGCGTAGCTTGATTTTTTATCAACAGTCGAGAATAGATAACTCCAGAGCGGGTTTTAATGCTGAAGGCCGGCCCTCGACAGAACAGTCCGCGGGTAGACATGTCGCTCCACTTGAACACATTATCCTGATTACGAGTCAATCAATCTTTGCCCTTCTCCTTAACACTGCCTCCTTACCGGAGAAGCAACAGATACCAATTTAATAGTCTTAGATTTGACCAGATAGGACTCGAACACACGATCTACTCTTACACCACGCATAGTATCGAAAAGTTATGCCATTTACTATTTGTTAGGACACTACAAAATAGTTCGTCAATGCATTCAAGCCAAATTGATGCAAAAGTTATATATCAAAAACATATAGTAGTAGACCAACACATTTAGTTGGATTTTCATACCGCTAGTACACTAAGACAAATATTTGCATGTGGACATGTCGCTCCACTCTGACACATTATCCACATTCCAAGCTATCCAGTTTTACTCTGACGTCTTCATATTGCATGCTTAGTGTTAAAGCAGAAAATATCAAATTTATCAATTTAAGTTTGACCCAACAGGGGCGCAAGAAAATTATCTACCACACTCGAGGCGAACACGTTGACTATTACACAAGAGATGCGGTTTTGAAGTTCTAAGCTTGAAGATGAGTAAATAAATGATTTGTTTATGAGGTTAGTGCAGTAAAAACGTAGGTCCTCTACAGATTCAACAATAACTGATGGACAAGTTATATATCAAGACACCAGAGGGATAATCAGAATCCGTAAATCGAAGAAGGAGAGACAACACAATGGCCAAAAGATACAGAACAAAAGTACAAACAACGCTCTACAGAAAATACACATAAAACTAATGATCGAGTCACATGAACCCCACTAAACACCGGGGATGAAGGAGCTACATTTTGCCATTGTTGTAATTATTTTTTCCTGCTTACTGGTATTTGTTTATCTTTCAGTATTGTAATATTTTGTACTTTTCTCCCCAATTGGTAATTTACTATTTGTCCCATTAATCCCAAACTACAGAGTTAAATGTAAGTTTACTTACTGTCAGGAGCACGTGGTTCTGAAATGTTAAATAAAGCAGGTTAATGCACAGTCATTCAGTATATTATATCTTCGATAACCCAAATATTAAGATTATTTTCGAGGTTGTTCATGGTATTCTCTAAGTAGTGAGTGGTTCTACTAAGGAAACACATAACGTCGTAGCAACATATAGACGTTAAGATTTGAAGAAAACACCCCAGCATCAAGAAGCTATTTCTGTTATCTCAAGTTCTGTGAGGAATATATCAATGGAATCCAGTTAGCAAGTGTGGATTATTAGTTGAGGAAACATCATCATTTTGTAAACATTGCCTCCTAAGTGTTAAGAGAAAGACCGGCCATAAAAGGGGTACAGTTTGTTGCAATGGGTATGCGGAAGACTGCTCTTCGAACTCGACAAACATGTTACCGATAAAGAACACCAACATACTGATAACTGCATGTTCTGTGCAGCACCTTTTCACTTTTGTTTCGCGCTTGAACCAAAACTATAAACTTGTAATATTGCTTACAATTAAATATGGTCATATTTGTCGAAGTTCGTATTAGGCCATATTGAATCGAGATCCAACGGACTCCTACATAGCTTATGTTTTGCTAGAGCGAACATCGCATACATAATATTGATTGTATGCCCTAGTAGTGAGTGAGTGAGTGAGTGAGTGAGTGAGTGAGTGGTTTGCTTAGCGGCAGAAAATGTTCAGCTATATCATGGCGAGAACAAGTTAATTTGCAATGTGATAGCGATGATAGATGTCCTCTTTTTACTATACCAACATCGCTTATTTAGATTTGTATAGTGCTATCTCACTGTAAGAGCAGCCGAGAGTAGATGACTCCAGCTCGGGGTCCAAATGGCTTAAGGCTGGCCCTGGAAACACCAGTCCCCGATTAGACATTTCGCTACACTCAACCTATTATCCTGATTCCGTGCCAACTAGTCTTTGCTCTTTCTCCTTAGCGCTGCTTGCTTAGTGGAGAAGCAATACATACCAATTAAATAGTCTTTGCTTTGACCCAATCGGGGCTCGAACCCACGATATATCGTACTCGAGGGGAGCGTGCTAACGAGTACACCACCGATACAGTATTACGATCTAGTAACTTTCGACATAATCAAACCAGAGAATTAAAAGGTATTTCTATTTGTTAACACACTAAAAAAAATAGCTACACGATATATTCAAGCCAAATTGATGCACTCACAAAAGGACAATCCAGAGAAAAGTTTGGGTTCGACTATTATAGTATTGTGCTTGTCTGTTTGTGCATGTGCTTTCCTTTTCATGTTTGATACATTAGCATATCACCGTAGCTGTCATTAATGAGCAAATATGTGAATTGTATGTGTCTGGCCTTGTGTGCTGCATTTAGAGATTTAGAATTACGTTGTGAAAACAAAGACCAAAACTTGTAATATGAAAAACAGGAATCCACTGCAAAAACATATGCTTCAATGGCCAACTACAGTACTTTTAAATCACATATCAGAATCACTTAAAAAAACAGAGTGTTACAAATATCAGTAACACAGCGAGTGTCTTATAAAAGGCAGAACCTCCTTACCCTTCGCGAGCACCTGAATTCACCCCCAGCTTTTGGTGGGGTTCGGTTTTTAGGTTTTTGTGTTGTCCTATTATGTGTCTTTACTTTCTGAGTTCCGTGTTGTGATGTTTGCTACGATTTCCGTATACAACTGATGTTCAGTGCGTATTTACATCCAGTTGTTTGTAGGCGGGCGTATGTAATATTTACGTTATTTGTATTTGTTTACGTGTAGTGTTGTACAACACATGTTGTGTTGTGTTTTGGTTTTTTTTTTTTTTTCTATGTTGACAGTTTCTCTAGATTGTCCTTTTTTGATTGCCCCTTCGATATTCGTTAACGTTAATTATATACTATATATGTCACCTTTGCAAGCACCCGTGTTACTTTAACATCGCACATCACCTCAAATCACTGAACACATAAAAGACCAATAATACGTTTTACAATATGATATATACTTACTTCTGTTTTTTTTATGTTAACCTCTCACCTCAAATCACTGAACACATAAAAGACCAATAATACGTTTTACAGTATGCTATCTACTAGTTAGGATGGTTATTAATAGCTCCCGCTATCAGCAACTGACCGTATTGTTGTGATCACGAGCTTCAGATGCCATGTTAGATGTACATGTATACCTTTGAACTGGTACATTTTGATGACAATGTTAATACGATTGAATGTAAACATTGTTCGATAAAATACAAGATAACAGCATACAGTATAATGTCCTTATTTTAACTATATTTATCACTCAATATTTTGAGTGTACGTGCATTTGATCTTATTGGTTTGATTTAACACAAAGCTCACGTTTGTTTTTTGGGGTTTCATTGCTCGATTCAATTTGTTTTATTACTTCACCTGAAACATAAATTTTAAAGGAATTGTGATTTGGGGAATTGTTTTTCACAAATGATGCTTTTTCCTGACGTCTTTTTGCCCTTGAAAATGTAATTATTGAAAATTTCCTTATTAAAAATGACTGAAATATAATAAATTGATCAGAGCATATTAATTATTCTCAATCTAATTAAAATTAGATGTCAGTTGTATTTTATTTTTCGTCGGCGATAGACAGATGTTTGTGGTAACTTATCACCTTTTTTTCCTTGGCGAACCACTGGTGCATCGTCAAAGGGAAAAGGACACAAGAAACATCTAATGTTAATTTGATTGGTTTATTAATATGTATTTAAACTGATAGATGTAGATATCACAAAAAACTACAATACGAAATGCATGGTACGTCCAGGTTAATATAGATTTCCCCCAAATATGTAGTAAAAAATTAGAGGACAAAAATAAAAGTATTTGTCCGCTAAACGTTGGCACACACAATTTGTTGCAATGAGATAAGTGAATAAATAAGTAGATTATATAATCTAGCTTATCATATGTTATCTTGTTTTATGTATTATAACTACGAAGTTTTCAGTAGTCAACTTTTTCCAAAAGGATTTCTATAAAAGAGAATTATGAAATTTTATCTGAACAGGAAATTAAACTGGACGGCTTTAAAAGTTATGTTTATTTAAAGCGAGAAAATATTTAAAAACAAAATAACGAGTTAATACTGAGATAGAAATACAATTGTATTAATAATATTTGCATGTCATGTAAAAAGGTGAATGGTGTAATGGATACAGTGCAAAAGATTATATATAATATATATATATATATATATATATATATATATATATATATATATATATAAACATCTGAAAAAGTAGCCAACGTATAAATCTACGAGATGTCGGATCGGAAACAAGTGTTAACGATACTGTGCAAACAAACAAAAATGATAAATAAACGTCTAAAATGTTAGCACAACGATATCAAAAAAATATGTTAAAATGTAACAAAAATAACTATAAGTCTACAAAAAGACTATAATTATAATGAAATCGACGGATATTTCGCTTGACCGACAAGCTTCATCAGCGTCTGTAATTTCATTATAATTATAGTCTTTTTGTAGACTTATAGTTATTTTTGTTACATTTTAACATATTTTTTTGATATCGTAATATTGGTAGTTGCTGCTTCTTAACTCGACATCGGTGGTTTTAAAGAGAAAGAGTAAATATTGTTTGCCCCTAGTCCCGGGTGTGTCCGAATGTATCAATATATGTTAATCAGTGTGGACTGTTCTTTCAGTGAGCTAGCTAGCACTACGAAAACAAACACAAATAACAAACAAGATATGATTATAATCTAACGATTATGAAGTCTCAAGTCTCCCAAACAGGCCACTGGCAACAGGTTTAAAAAATAAATCAAAAGCTACCTTTGAAATCGAACTATGTTGAATTTTGGCGGTATTGTGGTGGCCATTTTGCAAATGGCGATCGGTGGAAATTTTTCGATGTCGGGAATCAATTCGGGACATCATTATCTACCCACATATCAAATTTTGATGATATTGGACAATGTTTGAATTTTGCGGCCATTTTAAAAATGGTGACCGCTAGACATTTTTCAATGTCGGGATTAAATTCGGGACATCATAATCTACCCACATATGAAATGTCGATGAAATCGGACAATGTTGAATTTGTGCGGTATTGTGGCGGCCATTTTGAAAATGGCGACCGATAGAAATTTTTCGATAGCGGGAATTTATTTGGGACATCATAATCTACGCAAATAATAAATGTCGTTGAAATCGGACAATGTTGAATTTGTTCGGTAGTGTGGCGGCCATTTTAAAAATGGTGACCGCTAGAAATGTTTATTGTCAGGAATAAATTCGGGACATCATAATCTACCCACAATCAAATTTAGATGATATCGGACAATGTTGAATAATTGCGGTATTGTGGCGGCCATTTTGAAAATGGGGATCGGTAGAAATTTTTCAATGTCGGGAATCAATTCGGGACATCATTATCTACCCATATATCAAATTTTGATGATATCGGACAATGTTGAATTTTTGTCGTCCATTTTATATGCTGTGTTTAGGCAGCCATTTTGAAAATGGCAGAAATCTTGAAAATTTTGAAAAGGCAGAATTGCTCCTCTAATGGTGACCTAACACAATGTCAAATTTTATGTCTCTATCATTATCCATTTAGAAGTTATCAACATTAATGTACGAAATTTCAACATTCCCAAAGGATTCTATAGTTACCCCCACCCCATTTGAGCCCCTCACAATATGACTTTGACCCCCTTTACCACAAAGCTGAATATGTTAGGACCAACTAGAAACATATATCTATAACTCCACCAAGTTTCATGAAATTCTGTCCAGTATTTCCTGAGATCTGCCGTGGACAATTTCACGTGCCAAAGAAAGAAAGGAGAAAGAGAATAATAATAATAACAAGATATGATTATAATCAAACGATAATGAAGTCTGCCAAACCGGCCACTGACAACCGGTTTAAAAAATAAATTAAAAGCTACCTTTGAAATCGAACAATGTTGAATTTGTGCGGTATTGTGGCCGCCATTTTGAAAATGGCGACCGGTAGAAATTTTTCGATGTCAGGAATCATTTCGGGATATCATAATCTACCCACATTTGAAATGTCGTTGACATCGAACAATGTTGAATTTGTGCGGTATTGTGGCGGCCATTTTGAAAATGGTGACCACTAGAAATTTTCCAATGTCGGGAATCAATTCGGGACATCATTATCTACCCACATATCAAATTGTGATGATATCGGACAATGTTGAATTTTTACCCCCCATTTTTATGCCGTGTTTTGGAAGCCATTTTGAAAATGGCAGACATCTTGAAAATTTTGAGAATTGCCCCTCTAATGGTGACCTATCACTATGTCAAATTTTATGTCTCTATCATTATCCAGTTACAAGTTTGTACCCTCAAAAATATGGATTTGACCCCATTTACCACAAATCCGAAAACTTTCGGATCAACTAGAAACATATATCTATAACTCCATTAAGTTTCATGAAATTCTGTCCTGTAGTTCCTGAGATCTGCGTGGACAAGTTCATGCTTCGCGGAAAGAAAGAATGATAATAATAAAAATAAAAATAAAAAAAATAATAATAATAAGAAACGGAGTAAAAACAATAAGTCCCCCAAACTTTGTTTGGGAGACTTAATAAGACATCATACCTACCAAACAACTGGGGGTAAATATGAACCGAACATCGTTTTTATGCGGAAATCGTAATGACATCACAGCACGCAACTAAGAACATACATACATATGATAGGACAACATGTTGGACAAGAAGCTTGGCTGGAATTGTTAATCTAGTTGAAACGATGGTTGGAATTCCTAGTCTACAACGAAACACACATTTCATTGAACGATCAAGTATACACGGTTCTCCCTATTGACATTTCTAGAGTTTATGTTTAATATTATAGAGTTCAATTATATATTATAGAGTTCAATTATATATTATAGAGTTCAATTATATATTATAGAGTTCAATTCGAGCGCATTGTATTTATTATGGAATAAAAATAAGGAGAGACAGGTAAGCACAAGAAATTGAGAGGGAGTAGATGTGGTCGAGTGGTCTAGGGCGCTGGACGTAAGGCTAAGCTAATGGTGCTGCAGTGTATCAATGGTGTGGGTTCAAATCCCTTCGAGGGAAGAACAAAATTTGACAGCTCTAAAATCTAATTCTAACGCTGTTTGGTTTAATTTTCAGACGTATAATTATATAAATATGAACAATATTTTGTTTGAGCCAACATTTTTTTGACTGTTCTTCCAAACGCAGCTTGACGTCAACATTTCTGTGACACGGCACGGTTAAGGCGGGATAACTCTCGCATTCCTAAGATAAACGAATTTATTCTACATAATAAATCGTAATATTGTAAATAAATGTAGATATTATTTACATAATTCATTTAATTGAGATTTGTTCAACCCAGTCCCGGAAGATAACAAGTTACGATTTTATGAAATAATGACCGAAAAATGGAACGTCATCTTACTTTAAAAGTTTGATTTCATAGAAAAACGCATATTTCGTGTTTAGCTGATTTTGTTATGTGTATGCAATTGCGTTTTTGCGTATGGGGAGCTACGGCCCTGTGTATGAATGATTATATCATAAAATAGTTTAAAAAAAAAATCAACAACTCTTTTGAAAATTGAATTAAATAGTAGTAACATGATTTTGAACACTTTGAAATCTTAAGAGTTTCAAAATACCATTAATGATAAAATTATGCTAAATCCTATTGAAATAATTCAATACTGTCTGTAAATCTTAAAAGAAAATTATTATAAAATCAAAGTACAAAATATATATTATATAACAGTCAAATTTGTATGCACTATATCTAATGCGGGAATATAATGTCTACAATTCTAATGCAATGTATAGAAGAACCCCTAAACTAATCATGCAATCTAATTAAACGAGTCATTTAATGTCACCACTGCTATATTCTTAGTCTCATTCTTGATCAACATCGGCTTGTTCCTCTTCTGCATCGGTGTCAGCTAGTTTGTCATCTACATTACTGCTTGAGGGCAATGATTTGTAATAATCGTGGTATTCAGATGAGATGATACCACTTCTGCATAAGAGTAGTGAGGTTTTTTTCTTTTTGGTTGCTGATATATGCTGTCTCGATGTGTATTTCCTTGTCAGTTCTTGGGGTTCGGCAAATCAATCCAAGTAATTTCCTCTTCGAACGACTCTGGCAATTCTTGTGCTGCAAAAAAACCAACATAATTTTCTGCTTTTTCAACTATGTGATCACATAATGATCTTCGTAATTCTTGAACCGTGAGCAAGGAATAAATGTGTGGTAATGCTGACTGGAAGAAACAGTTCCCATCTTCTTTTTCTGTCTTGGAGTAACCTTTAAGGCATTTGGCGACCCATTGGAATCAGTTGATGAAATATCTTCTGTATAGGTACGAACAGCTGAATTGTCCTGAATTAATATTTGGTCTTGTGAGTTCTTATTACCCGGGGTTTCAATCATATTAACCATAAGTGTGTCAATGGTAATCGGTTGATGAGCCATATGTGTGTCATTGGCAACTGCTTCATCATCCGTAGGTGTGTCATTGGTAGCTGGTTATCAGCCGTAGATGCGTCATTGGTACCTGGTTCATCAGTGGTATGTGTGTCATTGGTACCTGGTTCATCAACCATAGGTGTGTTATTGGTACATGGTTCATCAGCGATAGGTGTGAATTTGGTAACTGCTTCATCAGTGGTAAGTGTGTCATTGGTACCAGCTTCATCAGTGGTAGGTGTGTCATTGGTACCTGGTTCACCAACCATAGGTGTGTCATTGGTACCTGGTTCATCAACCGTAGGTGTGTCATTGTTACCTGGTTGATCAGTGGTAGGTGTGTCATTCGTACCTGGTTCACCAGTCATAGGTGTGTCATTGATACCTGGTTCATCAGTGGTAGGTGTGTCATTGATACCTTTTTCATCAACCATAGGTGTGTCAATGGTACCTGGTTCATCAGCCGTAGGTGTGGCATTGGTACCTTGTGTATCATTACTACATACTTGTTGCCTGTTTGTTAATGCGGAACCATCTTCTGTATCCCCTTCGACTGCATTAGAACCATTCTCTTGGGTATCACGTACCATAGCTGCAATTGTCGTCCATTACTCGTCTGAAGACCAATTCCGACATTTTATTACCTGAAACAAATGAATATGAAGCTTGTTATTTTGATTAGCTAAAAGAATTGGCCAAACATAGGATTACCTCTCATATTCTATTGCCAAACAAGTAAACTCACTACAAATTATACCCCTGACAACAAACTTTGACCCCTAAGTTTTATAGCCTCCCCTTTCAGATATTGGACCGCAACCATAGTCCGTCATGCATATTCTAAGGTTGTATATTACATTGCTTTTAACATCTAATTCCTTTGAGGGGTTTAGGAGGAAATCTTCTTATCAAATAATTTGATCATTAAAAAGTGATAATCTTTCTAATCTGGTAAAATAGAGTTCTTGTGATCAAATAAAAACTGATACTTACCAATAGAAAACTGTAATTAATTAGTACTGTAGATGTTTTCATCACATTCACCATAACCAGCCACTACTGAAAATATGGAAATAAATAACAATTAAAAGGCCATGCATTTTAAATAAAATGTAAATAATTTTAGCGAAGGGCATGTACAAACGTCATACTTGAGATAATAATGATTCAAGATTTTTAGCACAAACATGTACAATTCGTCTAAGAAAATTTATGAAGACTTAATACATATATTAAAATAAGTGAATACATAGTAAATTGATGCATAGTATCAAAGTATAGCAAGTGAATATCTAATCCTTACCTTTTAATCCATTGCTGTCTTAACTTTCCATTGCAGATACTACATTTCTTCCTGTTAATACACTTTTTGTGGTGTCAAACCAATAATTCACCAATCAGAGCTTAGAACATATGCAAAAGTAATCCCTTTTATAGAAAATAGTTCCTTTCGCTGTGTTGTATTGTGACAAATACTGAATGGAATGGAATAATTAAAATTGATAATTAAAGTTAAATATATAAGGATTATTTTGAGACCAAATTTGATGCATTTAGTTGTACTTTATTACCACTATGGAGGATTTGATGCATGACCTATACATATTGAATTTCCCAGGTATGACCGAGCTATTTTTAGAGTAGGTGTTTTCCATAGCCTGGCATTTCACTGCAGGACTAAACATCCCCTGATATTTTCACAGAGCGTAGAGGAATCATGTACGTTTCAGAAAATATATGGTCTTAGAAAGGTAAAACTTAAGATAAAATAGCCAGGCAGGCTCGAAAAAACACAAATGTTAAAGAAATTAATCATAGGTTTCACACCTAAATGCAACAACAGCTCTAGAATGCATCAACTTTATTTACTCTCTCCTGCCTCTACAGGATACTGTTTATAAATAACATCTGCAACGCGTTATCTGATATTGAGATAAGATGGCTAAACTTACTAGATAATTAGATTACTTTTCTGCAGTGATAGAATAACTTATCTTTAAATAAGCTGTTTTGGCACTATTTTATAAATAACAAAATATGATATCATAAATGCGAAGTATATTATCTTCACATAAATTTTTACAGCAATGTATCTTGTAATTAAAAAAATATACCTGGCATGCAATTATAGATTATCCAATATTACTGTTGTTTGTCATTTTAAAATTAATGCATTATCCTTTTGCCCTGAAATTTACAGAAATAACTAGATGCTAACGTATCAACATTGTAGTGCAAAAAAATTAAATTAGCAAAATTTTCAGATACGACTTGTTGGCTCTAACCCCTCGATATATTTGCTGCTTATATGATAAGCACACGGTAGTTCGGAATGAAGATAGATGGACTCGGAATAAAAATAATGTGCATGAGTGAAGGAATATTTTAATAGTGTCTTTTTTTATACTTTCATTTGTATCTCAAGTATCGATGCCAGTATCGTTGTGGTCGTGGTCGTATGGTAGTTAGATTTACAACTTCCTGTGCAATCAGTAACTATCACCACTAAGGTTGCGAGTTCGAATCATCCCGCTCATGCCGAGGTGTACTCGATACAACATTATGTGATAAAGATTGTCAATGACTTGCGGCAGGTCGTTCATTTTCTCTGGGTACTAAAGTTTCCTCCATCAATAACACTGACAGCCACGATATAACTGAAATATTGTTGAATGTTAATCTTCTACACATACATATACATCGCTGAGCAATTTGGAACGTTACATTGGTGCAATTATGTAGTACATATTGAATGTTTTAAGTTCGCTACCCATACCGACATGCTGTATTTGAGTAGAAATGAATGATAGGACATAATAGTTAAAAACGGGAATGCATTCCTAAAACGGTGAACATATAAAGGGGTTTGAAAATCGAAAGTGATAACAAATTGATAAAAAGTGCAAAATAGATTTTCACAATATTTATCTGACTAAATCACTCACAAACGTCGCCATATTTCACCCTCCTAATTGTCTGTTCCGGTATGCATTCAAATAAAAGACAAAAAAATACGACCCTGTACAGTTTTAAAATCCAATCCAAAAATTATCGAAGCAGATATATAATCGATATATCTAACGCATCTATACATTGTCGCCCACTCTCCTGGCTTGTTACAGACACTTCAATATAAATTGGCAAGAGCATTGGCGAGAACCAAACCTCCCATCGTAATGAAATGGTGCAGTCATGTAAGTGTTTTCCATATGTGTGGGTAAAGTGTCTACCTTCACATATAACTGAGTTTGTTATGTAATACACGGGTTTTTCTACACAATTTTAGATATAATGTATATCACTTAATCAACAAGTTAGGTAGTTGAATTACCTAGCAACTCATAACACCCTATCACCAATACGGCATGGCTTTTAATTTACAAAAAAGGGTGCACTCGACTCACAGCCGCAAGTGATAAAGTTTACCAGTTACTTGGCCATGGTCGGTGGTTCTCTCCGGGTACTCCGGCTTTCTCCACCACTAAAACTGGACGCCATGATATAGCTGAAATATTGCCGAAAGTGGCGTTAAACAAAATAAATTAAATCAAATTATAAAATAATATAAACTACTAAAATAGCATCGTGCACATTAAATTTGATATCTATGCTTTTATTGCAACTTAATAGGGATTGTTCCTATATTATCAAATTCAAGCCTTTACAATCACTTAATATTTTTTCTGTTGAGATTGAAGCTTAAAACAATACGATAGTTCCTGCAAGAATAATTGACTAAGCAAAAACCACGAAACAAAACAGCAGAATAAAAAAAAAATTAAATTAAAAGCAAAAAATTAAGAATGAAATAATGAAATAAATGAATATACAAAGAAAAAACAACAAAAAATATACAAGATGTTCAGATTTGGAGATTGTAAAAGCACATTTTGCCACCAAAATTACACTGAGGCAATTTAAGTTCAAATTTGACACCATAATGTCAGTTAAACCGAAAAATAAGATGCCCACAGATTAAAAGAAAATGTTATCAATTTATTTTAAAATAGAAAAATATATATGTACACTTCGACCCCGTAATTGTGATAATAGATTTGGTTGATACAATACTCATCTTTAAAATGACATAAAATATAGCATAAACATTATTTTGAAAATATTAGCATACATAAATTATATTCAGATATGTGTTTCAATACTTTTTTCAGTGTTATCACAAAGTACATTGAAACCTGCCTAACCCGAACAATAAATAAAACGTAATCCTGTATAAACCGAACATCAAACAAAGTCCCAATGTAAGAAATATTTATCAATTTAACCTATCTAATCCGAACACAAATGTTGGTCCTAAAGTGGTTCACGGAACTTTAATGAAAGTCTCAATGTTCAAAATATTTCTTAGGTTAACATATCTAAACTGAACACCTGTCTATTACGAACAAAACAGTTGGTCCCAATATGTTTCTGCATAGACATGTTTCGCCTTATCAGTATCATAACAAATTATTCTAATGAAGCACATCTTCGTCAATTTAACCTATCTAAACCGAACATAAAAATGTTGGTCCTAAGGTGGTTCTGCTTAGACAGGTTTCGTCTTATCAGTATTATAAACAAAGGTATTAGTTGTACATTTTGTTCCACATGGCGTACATCCACGACACTTCCGGTTGTACTGGCTGGAGGGTCACTTTATAAGTCACATCCGGATAAGATTCTGGACAACAAGCATAAACAATCTCGTTTCTTTCTGCAGTAGCATTAACTAGGTTGTAGACATCCACGTCACGTCCGGTTGTATAAAAGGTGCTCCTTATACTCTGATAAATTCACCTCCTCCATTCTAAGCTGCAAATCTATTGAAATCTCCGGAATAAGTCAATGAGCCGAACTTAAAAGTGCACTCAGTTCCGCCATCTTGTGATGGCTTACAATTGTTCGTCTCTATGCAATTCACTGGAGCAAGGAAGACACTGCCATCTTTGCTGATTACAGCATTTGGTCCGAAATCATTTTTTGAATGAGGACTGAAATGAGAATTTTCTAACATTAGTTAGTATCATGTATGTATTTCATTTCTTATGCTGACATTTTGTTTTGAGCTCTAAAACTCTCCTACCCTTCCGATTTTCTCCCTGCTAAAACACCCTTCAATAGACACGTCTCAAGCGACTTTTTTTTACCTACATGAAACAGTGTTATCACTTAGATATTAATATTGTTCACTTGACGTTAAATAGCCAATCCATCACGTTTGAAATGACTTTTTAATTTCCAATCAAACAATCATGCTTAAAGTGGCGTTAAAAACCAACCGATCAATCATGTTTAAAATTGACGATAAATACCTCATGTTAAATATGACGTTTATCATCAATCATGTAAGTGACGCTAAGCACTAATTAATATTAGTGTGATGTTAAAACTATAAGCGATTAATGATCAGTAATATAGCCCAATGCTTTCGTTTAGTTTTGTATACCTGGTTGCTTAAGGAACCGACTGTAATTGTACAATGCAATTCACCTGATACAAGTGATTGTTTCCTACGTGATCTAACAATAATGTTGGAATTGTTCAGAAGATCCTGCTTTCGATCACCGATGCATCGAACTCCTAGAGAGCTAACGTAATAGAAATATAATTATTCATATTGATCTAGTTTAAAGGCGGCATCACCATTATCATTAGCATCTGATCAAAACGTTGATAAATTAATGCTTTGTTGTTTATTATATGCTTTTTTTGTTTTGTTTGTTAGTTTGTTTACATTGCAACTAGTGCAGAAAAGGCTGTCATTAAATTTTGAACATAAAATGATTGTGTACATAATTAATATTGAAACTTCGTAACCATGGTTGATGACGTCATAGACGTACAATCTAGATAAGTTAAGCTCATTAAAATAATACGTATTTGACCTACCTGTTGTAAAGTACAATGTCAGGTGTCCATATCTTAGACATCGGTAGCCTCAGATTTTGTAGTTCGTCATCCCAGGTCAATCTTGGGTCAGTCCATTCCAATTCTTGCCGAACATCCATTACAAGCGTTCTAGTATCATATATAACAGAGGTAAGGGAATGTTCATAGGGTTTATTCCGAAGTAAAAGAAAGGCATTCATCATGTAGATTAAATATTAAAAACGACAGAGCGTCCGCGTATTGTTCGGAACTATAAATATAGAGACAACGGGTGTAGCTCTGGAGAATTGACGCTCATTTCAAATAAGACTACTTGAAGCAAGTGTTAATTTAGGGTGATCGCTGTTGGCCCGTTGCGAGACAAAGTTTCCAACCGTAAATATCTCAAATTTGTATGTATGGCAACACAATTAATCCATTCAAAGGGTGTTACCAGTCCCACTCGTTTTACCTACATGATTTATTATAAGTAATTATATTTTTTCCAAAGGTATAACTGAAAACCTCCTCATGCCCAACGTGAGGTTCAACAGCAGCTATAAAAATATTAATAATGACATTTATTTTAAAATCTCTTATTATATATTTATTACGCCTAGTTACGACAAAAGATATTTCTATTCACCTCCTATAATACGCCTAGTTACGACAAAAGAGATGTATATTCACCTCCTATAATACGCCTAGTTACGACAAAAGAGATTTCTATTCACCTCCTATAATACGCCTAGTTACGACAACATAGATTTCTATTTACCTCCTATAATACACCTAGTTACGACAAAAGAGATTTCTATTCACCTCCTACAATACGCCTAGTTACGACAAAAGAGATTTCTATTCACCTCCTATACTAAATTGTCTTTTCTATAAAGTGAATATGTCATTTTTATCATTCGATGGAACCCCTTCCCTCCCGTTATATTTGACAATAGGCATATCTAATACGTAGTGTACATAAGTGGAACTTAGTTTCACAGTTGAGTGGAACAACCGTTCTAAATGAGTTGTACACCAGTTGCGTCCATAAATATACCATACGGCTCGCCCTTGATACGGAACGAAAATAAATGTCTCATATGTGGAGAATACCATGCTTCTAGAACATAAAAAGCATCTTTAATAATCGTAATCATAACCCGGTCCTTATTCATAAATAATCATTGGGTTTGTAGCAAGAGCAACACCATGGGTGCCACATGTGGAGCAGGAACTGCTTACCCTTCCGGAGTACTTAAGCTCATCCCCGATTTTTCGTGTTACTCGAACTTTGTAGATCAATGTTTGTTCTTCTACTTTCAGTCATTGTATTATAATTAGTGCTTTGTAGATCAATGTTTGTTCTTCTACTTTCAGTCATTGTATTATAATTAGTGCTTTGTAGATCAATGTTTGTTCTTCTACTTTCAGTCATTGTATTATAATTAGTTCTTTGTAGATCAATGTTTGTTCTTCTACTTTCAGTCATTGTATTATAATTAGTGCTTTGTAGATCAATATTTGTTCTTCTACTTTCAGTCATTGTATTATAATTAGTGCTTTGTAGATCAATGTTTGTTCTTCTACCTTCAGTCGTTGTATTATAATTAGTGTTTTGTAGATCAATGTTTGTTCTTTTACTTTCAATCATTGCATTGACAGTCCTTATTACGGCTTCTGATTACCTCTTCAAACTTTTCGTCAATGATATTAATCTTGACATTACTTACAAATTCAACAATTCTCATCAATGTTAGTCCATATTTGACGGTGACTGTCGGGTTTTCTTTAGTCCCGGGATAGGCATACTTGTTATATCTCTTCAAGACACTTTTAATGGCAGCATCTTCTAGGACTTTGACCTTTCCCTTCCCTTCAAATTTACATCACTATGACGTTAAGCACCATAACAATACATCACTATGATACAAGTCACATAAATAGAGAGAGCCGTCGTGGTCGTATGGATTTATAAATGCCTATATAATCAGTGCCTATCACCACTAACGTTGTGAGTTCGAATCCCGCTGATGGCGAGGAGTACTGTATTCAACATTATGTGATAAAGTTTGTCAGTGCCTTGTGGCAGGTCGGTGGTTTTCCACGGCTACTCCGGTTTCCTCCACCAATAAAACTGACAGTCACGATATAACTGAGCTATTGTTGGTTTGTTGGTTTTATTGTGCTTAACGCCACTTTCACACAACAATATTTCAGTTATATCGTGGCTGTCAGTTTTATTTGTGGAGGAAACCAGAGAAAACCACCGACCTTCCGCAAGTCACTGCCAATTTTTTCGCATAATGTTGTGCACCTTGCCCTGAACGGGAGTCGAACCCACAACATCAGTGGTGATAGGCACAAATTGAAATTGGTAATTGTCAATCCAACTACCATCCGATCACGGCTACGACGGTCCCAAAATATTGTTGAAAGCTGCGCTAAGCACCATAACAGTAACGCCCTAACTCAGAAATATAGATTCTGCTGCTACCATTGGATTACGATATTTCTCCACTCGAGACAATGACATTTTATAAAGTTCGAGCTTTAGCGAGAGTGGAGAAATATTGCAAACCACTGGTAGCAGAAATAGAGTATGTATCTTCTATGACCAAAACGTCAAAAATATGTGTTATGTTATTAATTTCCGTCGTTAATGGGGTTGAAAGAAAACTACCGGGTATACTCCACTCGTCGCAACTTCCGCTGATTCCGTACCTTCATCAAACCTCGTCGGTATTACGATAGCTCCCATTGGAACTACTTTCGAAAATCTTCAATAAAGGAGATATTAAAATAATTTCACTTTCGAATATTCGTCCAATAATAATATATTTTCATTGTCGCAATGTCGGCTGATTCCGTACCTTCATCAAAGACCAATATGTTTCAAAGCAAACTCTATACACTCATCTATTGTCGCCATTTTAGAACTTATTCGCGGTGCGCAATGTTAGATTGAAGTGATACGGTCTTCCGGCGAAGTAATGTAACGCGTAGACGCATATCAAATACCATATTACAGCCGAGGTATTGAGGAAGCGAAGCGGACTCACCCGAGGTTTGCCGATTGGGGTATTTTCATCCAGAAATTTAACCACCATGGTGATAAAAATATTACGAACATTTTATTAGTTGGTGAAACAGGCAAAGAATATTAGAAATAACTATTTACAGATTTACTATATTATTGTGCTTACTGCGAAGTAAATGTATAATATGTTTATGCACAAAATGACATTACTTAAAATGATCAAATACAATCATATTGGTATGAGGAGTTTTTTAAAATAATGTACTATACCTGCAATTACGCAAGATACGAAAAGTAACAACATACACCTTAGCATCATCACAGCAGATTTACAAATGAATGTTTTAAAACTGAAACTGCGTAGTTAGAAATAAATTGCAGTAAATTGATACCTTGTGAGAAATATTCCCATGAATACAGCATATGGGGTATGGTAAGGGTCTACACAACATTTTTTTAATATCATCAGTGAGACAATTGTGAATATCTTGCTTAATCATTGTTTTATCAACAGTTGTAAATATATTTCATAATTAATATTCTAATAATAATTAAAAGAAATAATAATAATACGGCTTTACATAATTTATATAACGATACCATTGCATCCTCTCGTACTTAGCTTTGATAAATAAATAATGAGAAATGAGAAATATTGTGGCAATTTAAGTTCACAGGAAATAATTCATTATTACCAACGTGACAAACATTCATTTAGCATAATTATTTCATCAATCTTAAAAGGTCAACCTTGTTTTCAGTTTATTTTTCCTGTTTATGCTTGGCCCTTTTATTGTTGTATACCAGCCTTCCCGAGGGAAACTCGGAACATATAATTACGTCGTACATTTTTTTATTTTCTTCTACGTCCGCTCTCCAACCTCTTCGAAAGGTGAATGTGCTCGTGGTTTTAGATGACTCCATTACACATTTCGCCATTGACTGGAAGTAGATTAATTCCTGGAGTTTCTAGAATGCGACGATTTATGTACGTAAAATGCCACACGCAGTTGATACAGCAGGGCGTTGTCGTTAAAATCTTGTCGCAAGGGAAACATTTTCAATTATGTCATTATTTCCTTGTGGTAATCTAAACATCCATTCATAGGCCATTCCCGGATCCACCTTTTGTAAGCCTGTTTACGTTGTCAAGACATAGCGATATCTACTTTATTTATGATTCAAAATTTGAACATTGATATTATATATATATTGAACCAAACTAATGCCTAATCCATTAAATCCTTTTAACGACTATGTCCAATCCCATATGAAATATTAATAAAACAAAGGAAATTCCATCAACAAGTTTGACATGTATGAAAAGTTTGAAGACACCAAAGAGGTAATCAATATCCTTGAGTAGAAGACGGACAGACAATACAAGAGTTCATCAATATGAGTGAGTAGAAGACGGACAGACAATACAAGAGTTCATCAATATCCGTCAGTAGAAGACGGACAGACAATACAAGAGTTCATCAATATCTGTGAGTAGAAGACGGACAGACAATACAAGAGTTCATCAATATCAGTGAGTAGAAGACGGACAGACAATACAAGAGTTCATCAATATCCTTGAGTAGAAGACAGACAGACAATACAAGAGTTCATCAATATCCTTGAGTAGAAGACAGACAGACAATACAAGAGTTCATCAATATCTGTGAGTAGAAGACAGACAGACAATACAAGAGTTCATCAATATCCTTGAGTAGAAGACAGACAGACAATACAAGAGTTCATCAATATCCTTGAGTAGAAGACAGACAGACAATACAAGAGTTCATCAATATCTGTGAGTAGAAGACAGACAGACAATACAAGAGTTCATCAATATCCTTGAGTAGAAGACAGACAGACAATACAAGAGTTCATCAATATCCTTGAGTAGAAGACAGACAGACAATACAAGAGTTCATCAATATCTGTGAGTAGAAGACAGACAGACAATACAAGAGTTCATCAATATCCTTGAGTAGAAGACAGACAGACAATACAAGAGTTCATCAATATCCTTGAGTAGAAGACAGAAAGACAATACAATGACCAAAAGAAAGAGAACAAAACCACTAACAATAATCTACTAAACACAACACATAAAACCGAAGAGCAACACCAACCCCACTTAAAACCGGGGGTAAACTTGTTTGCTCTGGAAAGGTAAGTAGTTCCTGTTCCACATGTACCACCCGTCGTGTAATCTTCATCGCATATGCTCAAAGTAAAGCAGATAGAAAAACTAAATAATTTTGCAATTTAGGAACAAATAAACAAATGGCTACTTATTACACATTTGACATCTTAAAACTGTTCTTTCTCATCCTAGAAACACGTAGTACACACTAAGTTAAATATCTGTATGTGGACTATTAGTCTATAAGAGTATCATTACGAGATATATTTATTATTTACATTTACACCTCCCAAATAATGTAATAATTATCAAAACTTAGGTTCGCAGACACATATTATCTAAGCGATTTTGTTATCTTTTGGGGGCCCTTGGCATACAAGCTCCAAAATACTTTAATTCAGTCCCTTTTAACTGGTGTCATTTATTGTTTGTTAACTTGATTACGTCATGAGGCCAAATCGGTATAATGGATGCGTGCTCGCCTCAAACGAATATGGAAACTATATGTGCTGCTTCTCTGCTAAGCACACGGCATTCAGGAATAACGCTGATTGACTCGTAATCAGGATAATGTGTCAGACTAAAGCGACGTGTCGCTCTGTCGAAATCCAAAATCTGACAAATTGCTCCTTTTGCATTAAATAACAATCACAGACTTGCTGAATATTGCTCTAATGCTACTAATTTGACCATGACAAATTATCAATCATATGTTCGTGACAAAGCTTAGCGTCTTTGTTTATTTCATTTGTATCTCCAGTATCAAGTTTCATTGCAAGTATCGTGTGACAAGCAAAACTGAGAGTAAGACACAGAATAAATACCAACAAAACCAAACGCATAACAGATAGCAAAAAGAGGAGTAGCATGGACCCACCAAAAACCTGGGAAGAATCCATATGTTCTCGAAGATTTTTTTTTACGTTGCAGGGTAAAAGCTTCCAACCATACCTATCCATATCGAACACAAACTATAGTCGTGTAGACTTGAATGATAATTGTATTGAAGCGGATGTACATTCCTAATATGACGAACGTATTAGGGTTTGAAAATCGAGAGTGATACAAATTTAAACTTTAAAATAGATTTCACAATATTATCTTACTAAATCGCCCACAAATGTCGGTATTTTGCATCATCGTAATTATCTGTTCCGGTATGCAATCAAATGAAATACAAAATAAAATACCACACTGTACAGTTTCAAAGCTTAATCCTAAAATGGTAGCAATAGAGACAAAGTCGATACTGCTAACAAACATATTCATTGAGCTTACTGTTCTGACTTGTTACAGACACTTCAATATAAATTGACGTGCCCCAAACCTCCCCGTTTAGTGAAATGATAGTCATGTAAGTAATTTCCACATGTGGGTAAAATGCCAACCTTCACATATAGCTGAGTTTGTTATGTAATACACGGGTTTTTCTACACCATTTTAGATATAGTGTATATCACTTAATCAGAAAGTGCCCGGGTGTCTCAATGAGTTGTGTAGTTGGATTATCTAACAACTCATACAAGCCTATCACCAATACGCGTGGGTTTGCTCCCGGATTTGTAAATTACAAAAAAGTACACTTGACTCGCAGCCGCAAGTGATAAAGCTTATCAGTTGCTTGCCCATGGTCGGTGGTTCTCTCCGGGTACTCCGGCTTCTTCCACCACTAAAACTGGTCGTCATGATATAGCTGATGTATTGCTGAAAGTGGCGTTAAGCACCAACAATCATTAAATCTTAATCATCATAGTGTATGTATTACACACGAATGAACAATTTGAGATATTTAATAAGTCAAACCATGACCGGTTGCGCTAGCCGTCAGCAATATGTATTTAGCTAAATATTATTATCCCCTCGGTTCCTTAAAAGTGTCAAAGCAAAAGAATGGTTAGATCTCTTTACTAGTTTGTTTTACATAATGTCAACGGATTCATGAACTTAGGCGTGTTGTGTTGTGTGGACTATTAGTCCACGATTGTATCATCCGCTCAGTATTCAGCTTCAGCCCTGATATGGTTTTGTCTAGATAAACATTTATTTATACTGAAACACTACTATGCATAAAGAATGTAATTTATTAAAACTACGGTCAATCTGATTTGATGTTTGATATTTGGTGTTTTAGCGCTACTTTCAGCAATATTTCATTTATATCATTGCGACCAGTTTTAATGCACCTCGCCATGAGCGGGATTTCAACTTACAATTTAAGTGGTGATAGGCACTGATTTGCATAGGTAGTTGTAAATACGTAAGTAAAATTATTTCTCACATATTCACCCCGGCGCTACATTTTTCCCGCCATACATTGTATTTCAGTTATGGCGGTCATTTTCATTGGCGCGTTGCCATGCCATTTGAACAGTGTGCATAGTGTTTATGTATGACATTTATTGACATAAAGAAACTTGGAGAATCAGATATTCAGCTAACCTTGTCAATCTGTTTCGTTCCTCTTACAAAAATGACCTCATAAGACACGCAATTTATTTTTGAAACTGATAACTATTTTGAAAAAGAATCATTGCAAAGTTGTTTTTAGTTTAATAATATTTTATTGTACATAAACAATAGGATTGGACAGCAAGCTATACCAACTTATATGAAGTCCTCTCCTTACAAATTATACACATGAATTAATGACAGCAAAACAAAACACAAATAATAGACATTTAAAATGTTGACACTGGAAGAAAGTAAGAAGTACAAGTGAAAAAGTGAAAAATTGCTGACATTAGCCCTCAAATCTTTTTGATTGATTTGTTGTTTTGGTCAGATGCCATTGTTTTATTATTTGTATCTCTACTAGATATACAACTGCACGTTAGTATTGGAGTTAGGGTTAAAGCCTCTTTCAACGATATTTCAGCTATATCGTGGCGGTCAGTTTTATTGGTGGGGGAAACATGAAAAAACCACCGCCCTGCCGAAAGTCACTGACAAATTTTATCACATAATATTATATTGAGTACACCTCGCAATGAGAGGGATTCGAACTCACAATGTTAGAGGTGAAAGGCACTGATTACATAGGTAGTTGTAAATTCAACTAGCATGCGATCACGACGACGACGGGCCCCGACCAATATGAGCAAGTTAATATACCCCAAAAATGTCAAACACCAATTCATGTCTGTCCGTAAACTATACAATTGAAAAAGAATTATCGAAATATTGTTTTGATCAGTTGTCGTTACTTTATGCTTTATAAATCTACTAGATATATAACAAGTGCCGGGTTATATAATAGGCTAGTATATGCTGCAGCCTAACGCCCAATTAAGCTTCGGGTCCACCAGCTTGGCCATTCTAGTGTATTTAAAGAATTTGCAATAAGATTACTTCAAGCTATGTAAATGTCGCTAAAATATATCACGGGTAAAAAATAATCAAGGCGGATGAGTTAGAGGGTGGCTCCGTCTGAGGGGACCCACAATTTCATTAGCCTAGGGACCACCAAAGGTCCTAATCCGGGCCTGCATATAACTGCAAGTTTGTACGCACTCTGTTACGCAAATAAGAAAAAAACACCAATTTGAGTACATATACATGTATTATGTGCGTTCGTCCGTTCGTGTGTGTATATTACAATGTACTAGTTTGTCATTCTGTTCCAAACTCTGTATAGCCAGGCCAGTTCTGGTTGTACAGGTTGCATGGTAACTGTGTATGTCACATCAGGGTAAGACTCCGGACAACAAGGATAGAAAACATCATTTTTTTGTGCTGTGGTATTTACAAGTTTGTATGCAGCGTCTTCCTGGTAATTTGATAAATCCACCTCCTCGTTCATCAGCTTTAAGTCTATTAAATCACCGGGGTAAGTCCATGAACCGAATTTGAAAGAACACTCAGTTCCACCATCTTGTTTAGTCTTACAGTTGTTCGTTTCAAAGCGATTTACAGTCACCAAGTATACATATCCGTCGTTGTTGATCACACCATTTGGTTCGAATGCAGTTTCCGAATTTGGACTAAAAATGATGAAACAAAATGTGTGTCAATATTAGTCAATATTGATTATTCAGCCATTTTGTTTATGTTTGTTTGTTTGTTTGTTTGATGGTGTTTAACGCCATTTTCAACAACATCTCAGTTATATCGTGGCGGTCAGCTTTATTGGTGGAGGAAACCGGAGGACCCGGAGAAAACCACCAACCTCTCGCAATCCATTTTGTTTAGTTTCCAGACCTATCTTGATTACTTTGCGATAGCGAATGTAATTGCACCATGTAATTCATCTTACTTATTGTTCCAACGTGATCAAGGTCGATGATACACGTGTATGCATGCTAGGGTTGGTTTCGAAAGATCATGCTCCTTATCACATAAGAAGGCATCTATAAGGAGTAATGGAAAAGAGCTATCTTTGCTTTCAGAGAATATTAATGGAGCAATATACTATACAATGTATGTCTACATAAGTTTCACTGAGCTAGGAAATAAATCCCCGGATGTTGGTCTAGTACAAAGGCATCACTATCATCTTCCATGTGCTGGAAGATCATTGATTTTTTTTTATTGTTGGTGTTTAACGCCACTTTCATCAATATTTCAACTATATCATGGCGACCAGTCTTAGTGATGGAAGAAGCCGGAGAGAACCACCGACCATGGGCAAGCAACTGGTAAGCTTTATCACTTGCGGCTGAGAGTCAAGTGCTCCCTTTTTGTAATTTATAAAGCCGGCGCGAACCCACGCCGTATTGGTGATAGGCTTGTATGAGTTGTTAGGCAATCCAACTACCTATCTCATTGAGCCACCCCGGGGCCTAGGAAGATCATTGATACATACAAACATCTTCCATAATTTATCAAATGATTGGTGTTTTTTCATTATTGTACACTATTTATATTTATTTACCTTATTACTGAGGAAAAAATGATCTCTTTACATTTCCTAAATAAAATTACAGTCAAACTTGTATGCCCATGCGGTCACCTCTATTAAGCAGTCTCCTGTATTAAAAATGTCACATTTTTCTTGTCCTGACATAGAACATTTCATATGACATGAACCTCTTTTAAGAAGTCACATGTCTCAAAACACCACTTTTTCTTTGGTCCAAATATGAACACTTAATACATGTTTGACTATATTGTTTACAATATAAGACTTTCATTACCATAGTTACGTCATAGACATAAGCAATTTTATGTTGTGATCTATTAAGCATTTTATTTGACCTACTTGTTGTACAGGACAATGTCAGGTGTCCATATTACAGACGTTGGTAGCCTCAGACTGTGAGGTTCGCCCTCCCATCTCAACCTTGGGTCATTCCACATTAATTGTTGCCAAACATCAATAAGAAGTCTTACCATTCTGTATAATATATAGGGTTGGTTTATGGTGCTTAACGTCACTTTCGGCAATATTTCAGTTATATCGTGGTGGTCAGTTTTATTGGTGGAGGAAACCGGTGTGCCCGGAAAAAAACATCGGCCTGCCGCAAGCCACTGACAAACTTTTTCGCATAATGTTGTATCGAATGCACCTTCCCTGGGCGAGATTTGAACTCACAACTTCAGTGGTGATAGATACTGATTTCATAGGTAGTTGTAAATCCAACTACCATACGATTATGGCTACGACGACCCCTTGTAGAAGAGAGGGCTTACGATACAGATTTAATTTATATACCAAGCGCAATGAGAGAGTTGTGTATTTGTATTCATATCTTCATTCAAAAGAACGGTGCTTTTAGGGGTACCTCGAAGCAGCGAAACGAGTTTCTATTTCTAACCACGGAATTGCACGTGAAAGTTAACTGGTATCATGAATGTATGCTACGGGTCATTGGTTATTCGGTAATGGGCAGCCTTTTCCGACTATATATTATATCTTTCCCCTCCCTTTTGTGTCAATAAAAATGGTGTCCCTGTCATTAGCATAGCTGACGTGAAGCCGCGATCAAATTAATCTAAGATTTGGGTCCATAAAACTAGCTTAACTCCGCCACTTTTTATGGAAGTACCTGTACCAAACCCGGAAAGTCAGCGATCATGTATATGGCATCGATTTTGTCTCTTTCCACGACTTTTCGGTTGGAATTTGGAACTGTTCCGACTATCGTTATTTTTGTATTTTATTATTCAAGAATTAATTTGAGATTGTTATTTTTTATCTTGAGATTGTTATTTGTTAACTTGAGATTGTTATTTTTTACCTTGAGATTGATATTTTTAATCTGAGATTGTTATTTTTTAACTTGAGATTGTTATTTTATTTTTTTATCTGTGCTTACTTACAAATTCAACAATTCTATTAAGTGTCAGACTATGTTGAACGATGACTGTAGACGTGACGTTTATTCTGGGATGTGCAAGTTTGTTATACACCATCAAGACATCATGAATTGTAGCATCTTCTAATACTGTAATAAAAACGTAGATATCCAATTTAGTGCGCACGGCGCGTTTCTGGAATAACCATCATCGGGTACGCTCAAAACCGAAAGATTGGAAAGCAAAATAATTGAAAGTTTGTGAGCAATAAATCCAAAGTGCTTAAGCAGAATAGCCAAAATCGTCTCAGGTCACATATGTCTGAGGGAGGAGAACCTTAGTTTTATTAATAATTACATTATTTAGGAACTGTAAATTTCAGAAATAAAAAAAACGTAGATATCAAATTTAGTGACCTTTCCTAGAAGAAATATGATAAAAATCTCAAGAGGACGAGGAAGGGTTTTATCACACAATTTATTATGTGGATTTATTTAACAATTACGACCGCATCGGTGGTGTAATTGTTAGCGTGCTCGCCTCGATTGTGGTGGATCGTCGGTTCGAGCCCCAATCGGGTCAACCCAACCACTATCAAATTGGTATTTGTTGCTTCTCCGCTAAGCACGCAGCATTAAGGAGAGACGACAAAAACTGGTTGGCTCGGAATCAGAATAATGTGTTCGAGTGTTCCTCCATGTCTATCCGCGGGCTGTTGTTTCAGTGAATTAGCAATGTAAAACTCCAACAAAGCGTGTTAGTCTAGTGCAAAGTGGGACTCATCATCTCATAGCAAATTTACTTGTTCTCGACATGGTATAGTTGATGTTGTAAAATTCTAGATGGAGTGAGTACAAATAACAGACTGTACCATGTGACATAGGATATTTAAATATTAAAGGACATCAATAACAATTGACTATCACCTTAATGGTCAGTTAATGAGTAGCATTTTAATATTTAAATGCCTATGTCAAATGATACAATGAAATATACATTGAAAGCACATGTCTGTTACTTTGTTTTGATGCGTGGCTCTTACACTATTTGTACTCACTCCATGCAGATTTTTACACTTCAGAAAAAATAATTAACATAGAGACCTAATGGATAACTTTATAAATAATGGACAAACATTTTTGAAATTAATTGTTGGAGTTCGTATATATCATATATTAATACACATCTAGAAAAAAATGTTGGTTTGAAAACTGGATTTTTAAGTATTTTTTTCTGGAGATTTATAGAAGTGAAACAGACTATATCCACGCGGACGAAAGCCACGAAAATTTGTATTCCATGAACAACAATGAATTCACGGTAAAAAGTTATTACTGCGAAAAAAAAATTCACTTCTGGGAAATAAATAGAATGAGCGAGTATTTAATCCAAATGGGCAATTTTTCAGCCATATCATGGGAAGAAAAATGTACTTTTCGATGAGATGATATCCGCTTTGTACTAGACCAACACGCTTAGTTGGATTTGTATAGTACTAGTTGACTGCGACAACAGTCCGCAGGTCGACATATCATTCGACTCTACACTTTATACTAACCCCGAAGCAACCAGTCGTTCATTGTTTTAACTCCTTAATGTTTCGTATTTAGCGGAAAAGCAACAAATACCAAATTTATACTGTGGTTTGACCAAACCGGGACTCGATCCCACGATCTACCACACTCGCAGCGAGCATGCTAACTATTACACCACCGATGCTGTTGTTAAACATTACTTGAAAATGAAAAATAATTTTCATTAAGATTATACTGATGTAAATAGTTTTCTAAAATAATGTGCTATACCTGCTAGTACACAAGGTACACATGGTACGAAGACTAGTAACATACACCTCAGCATCATCACTGTAGTTCTCCAAATGAGTGTTTTAAAATTGAATCTGCACAAATCGTTATATTTTGCAGTGAATCTAACAAGTTTAAAAAAAAAAAAATATTCCCATACAATTATTGTTCTAAAATGTAATTAGCGCATTTCGTGATGAATTGCTGTGAACTTAATATGATGTAATATAAATGTTCCCATGCATATAAGAGGTATGTCAAGGGTCTTTAGAATATATTCATGACTGCGTCATTTCACTGCGAGGAGAATTTGGGCCCATAAAGTTATTTAACCCTGCAATTTTCTTTTCATTGAAGTGTCGGTACCAAGCCAAGAAAGTGGGCGTTCATGTATGTGTGTTAGGAGTCATGTATATGTGTGTTAGGGTTCATGTATATGTGTGTTAGGAGTCATGTATATGTGTGTTAGGAGTCATGTATATGTGTTAGGAGTCATGTATATGTGTGTTAGGGGTCATGTATATGTGTGTTAGGAGTCATGTATATGTGTGTTAGGGGTCATGTATATGTGTGTTAGGAGTATCGAATTTGCCTCTGTTTCTAAGATTTGTCTATAGGATTTTGGGATTGTTTCGGCAGTGGGTTTTTTTGTTTTTTTTTTTTCAAAATTGATCTCTATATCGGAGATAATTGTGAAAATATTACTTAAACAATATTTGGTATAAAACTATTTTGAATACATTTCCATTCATAATCTATGTAAATAATGAAAAAATCACATCAAATGTAAACCACCAAATCAATGCAGCCCCTCAATGTTACAAAATCAGTCAACAACCGGAAAACTGTGAAAACCGTAATGACCCAGACTTGGCACAGGCATTTCTAAAGAAATGGTGGGTTGAATCATATTTTAAAGCGCCAAACCTCCCGCTTTCGTTACGGCTCAAAGATTCCGACTGTGACTATAACAGTATTTATAACAATACTGGAACAAAATAGGTAAAATAGTTGTCAAAGCAGTACCAAATTCAGTGAAGTAAATGTCAAAAACAATTTTACGTCACACATTGACCTGTCGCAAGTCACTGACAAACTTTATCACATAAATGTCGTATCGAGTACACCTCGCAATGAGTGTGATTCTAACTCACAACTTTAGTGGTGATAGGCACTGATTGCATAGGTAGTTATAAATCCAACTACGATACGATCACGACCACGACGGCCCTGTATTTTATCAAATACCCTTGTGAAGTTCTTGTAGAAAATGTATAGACTAGGATTCGGAAGCGTCTTCATGTTAGATTTGCTAAATATTTCGTTTTCTATATAGTGGTTTGTCGACGTTGCTTTTCTTGTTTGTCCCTTTGTTTTCCTTGGTCATCGTATTGTCCTTCTTCGAATTGTGGAGCTTCATTTTACTATCCATCTTTCCTCCCTATCTATATATCCAGTGCGATTTCGATTCCATCTCAAGACGTTTTGTACTCAATATAGCAATAATTTTGCAGCTCATTTTGAACTTTTCCTCTGAAAGTGGAGTCCACTGATAACGCGGGATGAATACATAGTACAACTCCCCCTGAAGAATGACGTCAATGGGTGCCTCGGGTATGGAGAGTGCCACAAGCAATGCAAGTGTACAACACACAAACACAAATTGCGGAAAAATCATTTGAAGTGCGTCTTCGGCTATGAATGTTTTTTTTCTCTCTCTCGATCGGTACAACAAATTGCAATAAACAAAATCTAGTAATGTAATACGGACTTCACAATACCAAGCCAGGTTATCAATTATAACCAAAGTCCAGGCGGAACAACAACAACAACATAAAAGACCCAAAGAAAAGGGCGCTGGACATAATGCTAAGCGATTTGGTGCTGCGGTGCATCAATGGTGTGAGTTCAAATCCCGTCGAGGGAAGAACAAAAATTTGTCAGCTCAATGATCTAATTCTAACACTGTTGGGTTTCATTTTCAGACATATATATATATACAATGCTGCCTCATAAGTATTCGCGAAAATAAGAAAATGGCTGTGATCGGTTTTGCGAGTTGAAATTGTCACCAATGTTTTTCGTTGCAATAAAAAGAACTACATAGTTGTAAGCTGTCTTGAGTTACCCTTTTGAACTTTCCCCAAATATGTGACGTAATTTTAAGGTCGTCTGCTACGCGTTTACAAATAAACAGACGTGTTTTCAAGATGGGTCGCAAGTCAAAGGAACTGAGTGAGGATCGGAAACAACTAGTTGTGGATTTGAAACGGGAAGGGCATAGAAATTGTGAGATCGTGAAATTGTTGCATATACCTGAATCTACAATTCGTTCAATTTGTCAGAAGAAGTACAACAGCACAGATAATGTTGAAAACATTCCCAGAGTTGGACGACCAAGGAAAGTGACACGACGCGGTGAGGTTAGAATATTGAGGACGGTACAAAACAATCGTGGCAAGGTTTTAAGAAAAATTACCAATGATTTCAATGAAGGAGGGGTTGTTCGTGTCCACCCAAAGACTATACAGCGTTATTTACACAAAAACAAAATATTTAGACGTGTTGTTCGTAAGAATATGGTGGTCAGAGAGGTCAACAAAAAGAAACGACTTTCTTGGTGTCTGGAACGACGGAGATGGACTGTTAATCTACACTGGAATCAAGTAATATTCAGTGATGAATCGCAGATAGTTATTGGACAAAATAACCGTGTGTACGTGTGGAGATCTTCGAATGAGGCTTACCGTTCCGAGTGCACGTGTCCGCCATATCAGAGGAAGGTGTCTGTTATGATCTGAGGGTGCATTACATGGTATGATGTGGGAACTTTATGTAAGGTTGATGGTAATATAAATGCTGTGAAATATCGTGACATCCTTGATAATCATCTTTGGCCCGTCTTAGCCCGTCATTTTGACGACAAACCTTATCGTTTCCAAGATGACAATGCTCCTGTCCATCGGGCCCGCATAATTGAAGAATTCAAACGAGACAATGACATGCATGGCATGACATGGCCAGCTCAGTCTCCGGACTTAAATATTATTGAACATTTGTGGCTTCGCATCAGAGATCGCTACAAAATGCAGCAGGAAACATAAATACTCCTCAAGAACTGTTTACTGCCATTCAGGATATTTGGATGAACTTTACTGTGGATTACATTCAGAACTTATATACCTCTATTCCACGCAGGATTCTGGCAGCTATACGGTCGAATGGTTACCTCACAAAATATTAAGATAAGTTTTTCATTTTTACCTTGTGTATTTTAATGGTGCAAAGAGCAATAACTCAAACTCGTTGACGTCCGCCATCTTGTTTTCGCGAATACTTTTGAGACGGCGCTGTATATATATATTAAAAAGTCAAATGAATAAACATTGTACCTGAAGATCTGCAACAGCAGTGAAAACGTTAGTACAAGAATGTTGTGAAAAATCCGTCTTATTCTTTTTTTTACTCATTTCTTTTATATATATAAACAAAATCTCTGAAAATTTATCCGGAGCTTTCGGCCGTACAACCCGGCCTTCTTCAGCGGAACTTTATTATGTTATGGTACATTTGAATTTGTCATAATGGATAACGTCACAAAGTAAATAAAATAAAAATTACGGGAAATAGAACGTTACGTTTTTGTATATAATCCATGGGGTTTGAATGTTCGCAGTTTATCCATCCACAGTTTTTTCGATTATCTCTCGGTTAAAATTATCGCCGTAAATTTTGTCTAAAGCCACAATTTCATAATCATTCACCTAATGTTCAGTGGAATTAAAATGAATTGCTATTGGATCAGGTTTCTGCCTTCTGATTAGTGATAAATTTAACAAATGTCTTTGGTACAGGGTGTCCCCGGTTTCTCCGACGTAAATAAATGTGTCTCAATGTTTACAAAATAAAGCGTAAACCACATTTGCCGTTGTACAATTAATATATTTTTTTACGTTAAATGTTTTTCCTTCAAAATTGGTGAATGTATGGGTGTTACGAACATACGGACAAATAGCACAGTTCCTACTGCAAGGTTCACACTTATGTTCCTTTTTAAAAAACATAGAATTATGCTTTTTGTGAACTAAAATATTTTTTAAATTCTTATCTCGTCTGAATGCTAAAATTGGTGGTTTTATGAAGACTTTTTTCATTTTCTCCGACTTGTGCAATACTGTCATTTTCTTTTTTTATCATTTCACGGACGTGGGGTAAAACCTTTCGAATAAGTTAACACAAGCGGTACTCGATCATTATCAATCGATCTTTTTGTGTATCCCCGTTTGCAAAGATTCTTCTTCATTTAATTTTTCTGTATCTTGTATGCAGATTCCTCAGAACAGATTCGTTTTATCCGAACTCCTAACCCGTATGGTATTGAACTTTTCATATATTCTGGGTGAGATGACTTTGAGTGTAAGCATAGATGTTTTTCCGTCGGTTTTGTGTACAAATCTGTCTTTATTCTGCCGTTATTGCTAAAGTGTCCAAAAATTATAATTTCTCGGTTGAATATCGTACATCAACTTGAATGCGGGGATGTATTGAATTTGCCACTCTATGAAAATCTTTAAGTGAATCTAAGCCATCACTCCATAAACCCCATACATCTTCTACTGTTTTGTCTTTGAATTTTAAAACAATGTTTCTCCCATGATCCTAAATAAACGGAGGCATAGTTCATCCCTAAATGGGAATCAATCGCTGTTCCCTCTGTTTGGACATAATTTTTCCTGTTAAAAGAAAAGTTGTTATTTTCAAAACCATATCCATTATTCTGAGTACTTCATCAGTTGGTATGTCTTTATTTGATCTTTTTTCGAGAGCTTTTTCGGCTGCTTCGCGCGCTTCTTTTCTTGGTACACTTGGATATAAGGCTTTAACATCCATACAAAGCATTAAGCAATTATTTGGTAATGGTTGATTTATAGTTGATAGTTTATTTAAAAAATCTGTTGTGTCCTGAATGAATGAAGGTAAGGATCTGACATTTTCCGCTAACTCATGTTCAACAATTTCCGCCATATTTTCCTACATTAACTATAGTTCTAAGAGGAATCCCACTTTTATGCACTTTTGGATTCGCCTGTAATTTACCAAACTTTACATCGGAGTTTACCAAATAATGTTTCATATCTTTTGTAATGAACCCGCGTTTGAACTTTTCATTTGCTAATTTCTTAACTTTATTTTCGATTTTTCGCATAAGATCAGTCGGTACCGCTTCATAAGTTAAATTGTCATGAATTTCCTGTATAAAATTTTCTGCGTATGAATTCGCATCTAAGATTACTATAGTAATTTGTAGCACTCCCCTTTGAATAAATGAAATATTTTTATTTACCTCGATATGAGAGACTTTAATTATATATAAGATATACATATATATATATATATACGTCTGAGAATTAAACCAAACAGTGTTAGAATTAGATTTTAGAGCTGTCAAATTTTTGTTCTTCCCTCGACGAGATTTGAACCCACACCATTGATACACTGCAGCACCATTCGCCTAGCCTTACGTCCAGCGCCCTAGACAACTCGACCACACCCACTCCCTTAAAAAGGAGCTTCAATAATCGTAGTGTTACCTTTTCTCGTAAGGCAAATCTAGGGATAGGCGTAAGACATGTGTATAAGCCTGTGTAGATGGTACATATATACTTAATATTATAATTTGACAGCAATCTAACTCAGCAATTTTTAATATATTGTATAGGATAATGAATAATTCATTATACAGTCACAGGAAATAAAGTATATTATACAAACGTCTAGAAGCAAGTGACAACCATACAATATATCTGTCCCACTGGATCTCAAAGTTACTTTACAGGATACTTGGTTAATACATAAAGTCTAAGGTAATCTACCAACCAGAGAACTTAATGAGTAACGGATCGTCGAGACATGACGATACAGCACAAACAAAATATATATATAACTTTGAGATCCAGTGGGACATATATATAATATGTTTATGTCTCTGCGGATTTGTAGTGTAGGCTGAAAGACAGGAACGAATGCTAAATGGAAAAGAAAATGTTGTTCTCGGCTTCATTTTTGACTACCTAACTTCATTGGGGTCGTAAGTTGACAAGCTCAAAGACCAATTCCATGAATTTGATAAGACACAGAATCAAATTCGAGATGAACTGGCGGATCTTAAGAAGAATGGAGACCTAAGACAAAACGATATAGAGATTCTGAAGAAACAACAAGAAAGTAAGATCGCTATTTAAAATTAAAAGTGTGAAGAAATGGTTCCGATCAGGATTTCCTTGATAGCGGGTTGGGGCAAACAAAGAAGCTTCTGAACCAAGGGTTACTAATGGTTAAGTTGAAGTCATTACTTCGAGTTTTAAGGTCGCCACCATTACTTGGGGATCGCTGTGGCCGTGATCGTATGGTAGTTTGATTTAAGCTACCTGTGTAATCAGTGTCTATCACCACTAACGTTGTGAGATCGAATCCCACCCAGGCGAGGTGTACTCGATACAACATTATGTGATATGCGACAAGGACGGTGGTTTTTTCCGGGTACTGCGGTTTCTTCAACCAAAAAAACGGACAACCACGACATAGCTGATATAACTAAAATATTGTTGAACGTGACGTTAAGCACCATAAAACCAAACCAAATAATGACTTGGTTATGTTTAGCTGTTACTGAATATCTGTGTCACAAATAACCACGGACATGTTCCACTTGTCTTTAACACTTTCCGGTCCTTTTCTTATTAATGATATCATTGTCTTGGCTTGTCTTTGTAACTAGAGTAATATGATGTGCGTAATAAGTGGAGCAGGAACTGCATACCCTTCTGGAGTACCTGACATTATCCCCGGTTTGTAGTGGGGTTCGTGTTGCTGGATTTTTAGTTTTCTATGTAGTGTTTTTTTATTGTTGTTTATCCTTTTGTCCTTTTGTCCTTTTCCTCTTATCCATTGAGCTGTCTTTCTTTCTTCTTCGATTTACGGGTTATGATTACCCCTCTGGTATCTTCAAAATCTGCTTGATGTCTGCTGTGTACAAGACCAACACACTTAGTTGGATGTTAATAGAACTAATTCACTGAAAAAAACAGTCCAAAGGTTGATTTGTCACTCCACACGAAACATTATTTTGATTCTAAGCCAAACAGTCTTCGTTGCTCTTTCTTCTTAGCGATGCATAATTAGCGGAGAAGCAACACATACCAATTTTATAGTCTTTGGTGTGAACCGAGCGGATCTCAAACGCTCGACGCGAGCACGCTTACAATTACACCACAGATGCGGTTGTCTTGTTAGGAGTAATGTTTTATCAAGGAAATCAGGATAGGAACCACAAGTACTGGAATATCGTATCAATTGAGAGATATACTCCAGTGGCAGGGGCTGCTGGAAAGCCTCGTTATCAATCGACAATTTTCATGTTGAATAAATGTTAGAGAATACCAAAAAGGCAATGAAAAAAGAACAATTCATATAAACTGGAGACAAAGGGTACAGAAGACGAGGAAAAACATAACAAGTTACAACACAATATGTGTTGACACCACTATGCGCAAACAAACACAAATAACGTAAATAAGATATGTGGCCTGCCACAAACAACTGGAGGTAAAGACTAACTAAACATCGTTTAATTTCTATGCGGACATCGTAACGGACATCACAACACGGAACCTAGAACTTGAGGACACAGAATAGGACAACACAAAAACTAAAATAAATAGCAACACGGACCCCACCAAAAAACGGGGGGAGAGGTGAACTCAGGTGCACACGAAGGGTCAACAGTTCCTTAAATTATTGGCTTGGAATATAAACAGTTTGAATTTACGAAAATTTCAATAATATTAACTGAATTAGAAGTTCGAATAACAGAGTACATCAGATCAATCTGGTTCAGTTTAGAAAAAAATATTTTACTGTATTGGTATATTCTCTTGCTGGTGTGGCTGATCATATAAAGAAACGGGCAATTGCATTCCACGTTATGATGTCAGACGATTTAGTATCAAATATTGGACAGACGGTGGTATTCGATCACGTGATAACTAATATTGGCAAAGCGTACAACCCTCACACCGGACACTTTACGGCACAATATGATGGCTTGTACTTCTTCACAGTGTCATTTTTGAAAAGATATAGCAGTAATTTAACTCTTACTATGCTCATTAATAGTAGAACAATATCGAGAGGGCATGCTACCAATTCTACTTCCGGTGCAACAACTGGATCCATTAATGCTGCAGTTTTCTTAAAGAAGGGAGATGTTGTTAGAATGATTGGGTCTTCAGTCAATGCAAGAATTCATGGCGATTGGACTTACTTCACGGGACATATCACCGACAAAATTTAATGTTTATCAAAATAAATGATAAACTATATTAATATGGTTGATAACATTTCATTCTCGGAAGGTACGGGGCATCGGAAGCACTTCAGGGTTGTAGCTAGCAATTGTATAATGTGTAGGTACAAACATGTATGTGGATATGTCCAACGAAGTGCCATCCATTGATGGTGGGTTCAAGGGGAGACAACCCTATGCTGGTTAAAGGTTGTTTTTATTGCTTAGAGGTGTTATGTGGCAGTTATTAACCTGATATGTATCTGGTAATCTATTATTGGTAACAGTAAATACCAATTTTATAGCCTTTGGTTTGACTCGACCGGATATAGAACCCACGATCTATCGCACTCGAGACAGGCACTCCAACTATCACACCACCGATGTGGTTTGTGATGAGAAGAGTTTGAAGATACCAAAGAGGTAATCATAATCCATAATGATCAGACTTGCTTTGTAGTAGACCAACAGGTTTATCTGGACTAAACTGTTTTTAGTGTTTTTTAGCTACGTCAACACGTCCATAAACATATTACTATTCTTGAAGCAACGGTGTTTATTATGTCAGATGTGTACTAAATCCCAGGTGTAGTTCATTTGAAGTTGGCAGCCATCTTGAAATTATCTTCACTTTGGCATAGTACTGTAGATTGACCTTTAGAGCTATCTCGACGAAACAATGTTTAGCAGATACACTGATATGTCGCTCAGATCGGATCAAATATTATTCTGATTCCCGAGTCACTCGGTCTGACACGTTAATGAATCTTATGGGTTTGTAACTAGATTAAGACGACGGGTGCCACTAGTGGAGCAGGAACTGCTCACCCTTCCGGAGCACCTGAGTTCACCCCCGTTTTAGTGGGGTTCGTGTAACTCGATCTTTAGTGTTTTGTGTATGTTTTCTAAATAATTGTGTGTCCTTTTGTCCTTTTTCTTTTGGCCATCGTGTTGTCTGTACTTTTTCGATTTACGGATTCTGATTATCCCTTTGGTATCTTCAAACCCTTCTTCGGGAAGCATTATATATATGCATTCAGCATCATAGAATAATGAAATGAAGCACAGCAAAGTCCACAGTTAATTTTGATTTATCTCTTATCAATTATATATTTCATTCAAGCAGTATTGTCCCCAAAAAGGCCCAAAAACCAATCAGATTCTGCATAATAAATATTGATGGAAACAATGTTGTAGAAGAAAATAGTAGTTACACATAGTGGTGTCCAACACATATTGTGTTGAGTTTTTAGTTTGCTTCTCGTCGTTTTGTGTGACCTGTGTTGCCAGTTTCTCTAGATTGTCCATTGCCCCTTCTGTATTTTCTAACGTTTATTTTCTAGTGTATTTTAAACTCTATTAATGGCCCTGGGGAGGACCGAAGACGCCACGAGGAAAATGGACTCTGTTAAACCGTTGTAAAGGCGTTGCGCTCAACATGACCTACATCAATGCTTATGTTAAATTGTTTTCAAAGAATTCTACCACTATAAAATATAGTAAATGAGATATAAGCCGGGTCTGCAGCTTAAAAAAACGAACTCAGCTGAATAAGCAAACTATGGATAAAATTAACGGTAAAAACAGAAACATCTCAGTAAATATGGAAACTGAAGCACTAGTTGCTGTCCAACGAAAACACAGCAGAAATATACTCATAAAATATCATTCGAGCTAACTAAGGACCAAGCTTTTAAGGACATCACCAACACTAAGCACCAACAAAGGTATAATCTAAAACATTCCAACAACGAAGAAGATGGAAATTTGGAAGAACGAAAATCACACCACTTAACATCATTGCGCGAAAAAAAAGCATTGTTCATTCTCTATTAGAGAGAAAAAGGTCAGCAGAGGGAGCTCGTTAGGACAAACTGGTGGACATTTGATTTGTGGTGTTTAAATTCACAAGCCGAATGAGTAGAGTCTGAATTGAGAATTCAGATGTGTTTTATGGTTCCGATTGGCTCTAGTTTAAGGTCTGAGCTGTAGAACCTTTCAGCTGGGCACCAACGAAGGATTCCAGGATCCAACTGCCAAAATACAGGCTATGAATATAATTGGCGAGTTAAAAGAGCACATACAGCTGGGGGTTGAAGCCCCTAATAACGTTTTGACATTAGACCAATTACAGGGACATTTTGAGACCATTTAAAATGGATATGAGAGCATATTACGACAAGCACTTCAACCCATGGTCATAAACAGTTCCCTGTCCTTTCTACATTCAAGACTTATTACCGGATTTGTAATTAGAGTAACACGACGGTGCCACTTAAAGGAGCAGGAACTGCTTACCCTTTCGGAGCACATGCATTTACCCACGGGTTTTAGTGGGGTTCGTGTTGCTCGATCTTTAATTTTCTGTGTAGTGTTTTCTAGATTGTTGTTTGTCCTTTTGTTCTTTTTCTTTTGGCCATTGTGTTGTCTGTCCTTCTTTGATTTACGGATTCAGATTACCCCTTTGGTATCTTCAAGCTCTTCTTCATTACTTTCATAGTAGGTCCACCACTACTCACAGTTGAAGAACCTTTTCGATTTAACCATGACATACCGGGTATTTATGTTTAAGCGATTTTTATCATGGTCGCACAATGCACATTATCAAGTTATGTATTTAGCGCTGTATAATAATTGTTGACAATGTGAAACATGTTAACGGAGAAACGGTGTGTTCGCTTAATGTCATAGTACTGCTGTGTGTGGGAGACTCCACCTGCGTTGTTGCTATATAAAATTCAGTTATTTTCCTTGATAGAAGTTCATTTGAGGGTATGTGTTGCTCTATTTTTCGTATGTTGGCCCTAGTCTTTTGGCCAGAGGAGTTGTGTGATGGGGATGATTTGGTGTAAACGATATATATTGAAGAGATCTGACAATTCCATACTTGAGTTTGAAAATCGCTTATTATTCATAGTAAATTGATGGACTGCATCAAACATTATTTGATTATGATTGAGATAAATTTTCCGATCCGTAACAATATTTCAGTTATATCGTGGCTATCAGTTTAATTGATGGAGGAAACCGGAGTATCCGACCTGCCGCCAGTCACTGAAATTTTTTATCATAATGTTTTATCGAGTACACCTCTAATGAGCGGGTTTCGAACTCACGTTAGTGGTGACACTGATTGCATAGATAATTGTAAATCCAACTACCATACGATCACGACCAGAATGGCGCAGTAGTGATTCGTCTTTTCAATGAATCCATATGAACAGTTAGGAGAGGGTATCAAATTATTCCATGCGTTTTTGTCCAATGCGAGATCCAGAATTAAAATATAAGGGCTTCTTTACAATTTTATTCTAAAAATATAACATTAAGCTATTTACTGATGACATTGCGTTAATCGTATCGGGCAAGGAATTCCAAATAAGTATTGACTACGACAAAAAATCATTGAAGGAAAGAGATGTCTTGAATGGACCCGCGGGTAATGTGTGGAGAGTACTGGAACTTCATCAGCCATTAACTACCAACGACGAGTAAGCAACTACAGCTAGGTGTATTCGATGTAACAACTCCTTGTGATTTTGCCAGGGACTTGCGGCAGATCAGTGATTTTCTTGGGATGCTCTAGTTTCTGCCATCAATGAACTGCAAGCGACAATTTAACTGATACCTAATCACGTAACCCAGTCAAGTGAGTGAGTGATATGTAGTTTAACTCCAACACAGCAATTGTTCAGCTATATCATCGCGAGAACATGTTAATTTTCAATGAGATGATGATGAGGTCCGCTTTGTACTAGATCAACACGCTTAGTTGGATTTTTATAGTGCTTGCTCACTAAAACAAGTTCAGTCCGCGGTTAGAAATAGTGTCTATTATGTAAAGAATATGTAGAGTGAGCGAGTGATTGTCGTTTAACGCAAACTCCGCATTTATTCAGCTATGTCATCGGGAGAACAAGTTAATTCTAAATGAAATGATAATGAGTTCCACTTTGTACATTTTTTATAGGGTTCTCTCACTGAAACAGTCCGCGGTTATACATATCAAAACAAAGACTCTAATATTGGTATTTGCTACTTCTCCGCGAAGCACGCAGCACTAATGATAAAGAGCAATGGCTGGTTCGCTCGGAATATGGCTAATGTGTCCGAGTGGGGCGATGCCTATCCTCGAACTGTTGTTTTAGGTAGCTAGTACTATGCTAATCACATTAAACTGTTGGTCTAGTACAATGCGACTCTCATCTTCACAATCAACTTGTTCTCGCCATGAAATAGCTGAACAATTCTGAATTGGTGTTAAACAACAATCATTCAAACACTCAAAATTAGTGGGCACGACGCTTTTCTGGAATAATTTTGATCAGGTATGCTCAAAATCTAAAGATTGGAAAGCCAAATAATTCAAAGCTTTGGCAGCAAGTAAACCAAAAGGCCTAACTAGGATAGCCAAATTCGGCTAAGGTCACATATACCTGAGGGATGATATCGAATTCCATTACATAGGAACTGTACATCTGAATAATAGATATCTCTAATAAGAACAGTTTGAAGATACCAAAGGGGCAATCAGAATTCGTAAATCGAAGAAGAACAGACAACACAATGGCCAAAAAAAAGTACAAAAGGACAAGCGACAATCTACAAAGCATACATATAAAACTAAAGATCGAGTAACCCGAACCCCACTAAAAGCTGGGGGTGAACTCAGGTGCTCCGGAAGGGTTATCAGTTCCTGTTCCGCTAGTTGCACCCATCGTTTTAATCTAATTACAAATCCAGTGATAGGTCATGAATGAGGAAAGGACCGGGAAGTGTTTACGACAAGTGTAACATATCCGTGGTCATTTGTAACACATATATTCCATAACAATCAACAAAATCATGGTGGCGACCGTAAAACTTAATAAATCATGTCATGTCATGTCTGCATTTGACAACGGTTTTACCTGTTTTGTTCAAGTATTGTTATAAATACTGTTATAGTGACAGCCGGAAACTTTGAGCCGTAATGAAAGAGGGAGGTTTGGCGCTTTAAAATCTGATTCAACCCACCATTTCTTTAGAAATGCCTGTACCAAGTCACGGTCATTACGGTTTTTACAATTGTCCGTTGTTGGCTGATTTTGTCTGTTTATATACTTATGAGTTTTGACTTTCCCTTTGTAAGATTGTTCGGAGTTCGGTAATTTTGTTATTACCCTTATGTACAACAGTAAAAGAAAACAAAATCCAAATAAACTGAAAACTTTAATGTAACAACAAAGTGTATTCATATATATCCAGTATGTTTGTTATATCTCTCATATTTGTTTCACTATTCGTGATATTTGCTTTGCCTGTTACGCTTGTAATATCTACTTGGTCTGTTATGCCTGTAATCTCTATTTGGTCTGCTAGGTTTGTCATAACTTTTATATCTGTGCACTACTCTTTTTGGTTTACAACAAAGCCCGTCATCGTCACCTTGAGATGGCTCACACCTGGTGTATTGTATCTGTCCATTCATTGTAACGGGACATATGCGAGGTATATTACATCCCAATTCGGTAAAATATCAAAATAAAAATAAAATATACCACATTGTCAGTACAGTTTCAAAATTCATTAAAGGCAAAAATCGATACACCTGACTTGATACAGTCATTTCAATAAGAAGTGGCGGGGTTATACAAGTGTTATTAGCCCAAACCTTCAAAGCACAATTCATTTGAACATTGGTTTTCAGGTTTGTAACTAGATTAACTCAACGGTACCACAAGTGGAACAGGAACTTCCCACCCTTCCAGAACAACTGAGTTCACCCCTGGTTTTTAGTGGGGTTTGTGTTACTCGATCTTTAGTTTTATGTGTATGTTTTGTAGATCGTTGTTTGCCCTTTTGTACTTTTTCTTTTGACGATTTGGTCCTAAGATCTACGGCTTCAGATTACCTCTTATCATTAAATATTTCTTGGTCAAGAGATATCCTTCTCTATTGAAGATATAACACTAAAACAATTGCTGGACAATCAAATTAATTAAAATTACGTCTCCTCACTTTGCCCCCTATATTTCGTGTCCCTGTGTGGGTGTGACAAAGATACAAAAAAGGGGAGGGTGGGGAGATCCAATTTTGATTCGACGAATGGTTGTACAATGCAACCAACCAGAACAGATCACAAAATTACGAACAATTTCTCTGCTAATCTACAATCTTCAAACCACGTACTATCTCTATGCATGGAATTGGGACGTAAATATATATGTTAAGTACTGTGGGTAATAAGGAGACTCTAAACCCCGGATAAGTCACATTACTTGATAACTCGAAGTTAAAGTTTGGTCTGTTTGTGGTAAGTACAAAACATTTGTGTTCGTGATTCATGATTAAACCCCTCTCACATCAATATCCGGTTACTTTGAAATACGATTCGTGTTCTAACCAACTTTAACACCACGAAATTAGACTATCAATTATATTTAAATATCACTGTTCGTTCTATGTACTAGTAATTATGTAATTACAATCAACCTTTCCCATGCGGTCACCTATATTAAAAGGTCACCTGTATTAAAAGGTCACCCTTTTCCTATCCTGTCATAGAATATTTGATATGAATTGAACCTCTTTTAAGAGGTCACATGTCTTACAAGGCCACTTTTTCCTTTGTCCTAAAGTTGACCTCATAATACACGTTCGACTGTAATAAAGCTTTATAAATATAATTATACTCACCCGGAATTTCATCTGAAAGGAATACAAAATTGATATAATTTTAAATGAGTGAGTGAGTGAGTGAGTGGGTGAGTGGGTGAGTGAGTGAGTGAGTGAGTGAGTGAGTGTAATTTAACGGCAAATGAACAAGTTTTCAACTATATCATGATGAGAAGAAGTTAGATTTTGATGACATGATGATGATGTCCGTTTTGTGATACACCACGAACACTCTTTGTTGGATTTTTGTAGTGCTAGCACAACTGAAACTGTCCAAGGATACACGTGTTGCTCACATGAATATAGCTATAGAACAAGAACATTATTATTTTAATATACAAATCCAATAAATGCACGTTTTTTTAAGCACTTTCAATATCATAAGAGAGAAATTGGTAGTTAATAATTTTCGTGCAAATATTTTATAAAACAGTTGAATCCGCCCTGTCTGTAAGCACAGTTTTCCGGAAATTCACGAAGGTAACTTACGGACATTGACGCAAAGGCATGTAATAACATTCCGGAAGCAGTTAATACACTTGCTTTATCAGCCCGCTTGGACCATTCTTGTGAAACTGGGTGAAATAGATATGACTCCTGTTATTATTCCAAGCAAAACTCAAAGTTTTATTACATGGTAAAATTTTAGCTTGATCAACTACAAGTATATGATAAAGTTTGTCAGTGACTTGCAATTGATGGTTTTCTCTGAGTACTCCGTTTTCCTCCACCAAATAAAACTGACCGCTACTAAAAATATTGCTGAAAATGACATTGCACACCATAACCATAGCAACAACCTTCCTCTCTAATATGACTTGGATCAAACTATATATACTTACTACTGACTGCCTCATCTAAAGAGGAGAAACATACACAAATTACATTAGGAATACTCTAGATTCTAGGTTGTTCAGTTAAAGCATATTAAACATAGATGTCACAATGAGTATGACGTCTGTGAATTATGTATTAGTTGGTTATCAAATCGAATTGTTTAACATCAAATAATGATAAACTCTGACAATGGAAGGGTCATAATTCAGTATATCGTATTAGTAGAATGACACACCCCTTCCTGGTAAAAGAAGAATGAAAGGTTGTCTGACATGACACCAAATGGAAAGTTGTAAAAAGAGGAAAGAGGATAAAACAAACATCTAATTGTGGTCATGATCGTATGGTAGTTGGATATACAACTACATATGCAATCAGTGCCTATTACCACTAACGTTATGAATTTGAATCCCGTTCATGGCGAGCTGTACTTGATACAACTTTATGTCATAAAGTTTGTCAGTGAATTGCGACAGGTTTGTGGATTTCTCTGGGTACTCCGGTTTCCCCCACCAATAAACCTGATATAACTGAAATATTGTTGCAAGTGGCGTTAAACAACATAACCACCCCTGTTATCCATCGGTTGTACTAGACAATACCCTGTTGGGTTCACATTTACCAGTGTAACCCTGCCACATGTGTGTGCCTGTCCGAAGCCAGGACCTGCATTTCTAACGTTATATGTCATGGTATTGTTTGTGTTCAGAGGGTGAATGTGAGCATATATATCGTTGGAGATCCAGTTATCAAAAGAGAAGGATTGGATCACATTAACATGTTTAACCCCGCCACATGTTTGTCTTTCCCAAGCCAGGACCTGGCATTCCAAAGTCATATTTGCGTGGTCGTTTTTGAGTTCAGTGACTAAGGTGAGGGGTGATTAATAGTTTTGTTGATATTGGTGGAATTATTGACCATCAATGATTAAACTTTCTTTTCATAATCATATCCTGTAGGTATATCTTACCTCTGGCAGTTAACACAATGTTATAATCTTTGCCATCACAAACATCACATATTGTTGGGGGAGTTTCAAAATATCCTACAAAAAGCAAAGCACACAAGAGGTGTTATTATAGGGGTAATCTCAAAATATTAGACGAATTCAAGTATGCTGATTATACAAAACCAAGGTCAGTGTTAAAATGGCTGTTACTATGGTTTCCGTAAATAAATCATGCTAAATTGAGATTTATTTTTTTAGGATGGTGAAAGTTATGGATCACATTTCAAAAAACATGCCTTAAGAAAGATAGATATTACTTTCAACAATATAGTATCTATCGTGCAAACAAAATAACAACAGCAGATTTTTTATCATGAGTAGCACAACGGGTTCCAATACTGGAGCAGAAACGTTCGGAGCACTTGATCTCACCTTGCATTTCAGTGGAATTTTTTTTGTGTGTAATATTTTCGTGGACCATTGTTTATGTTGCTTTGAATGCCTTTTCTGTATCGTTTATTGTCCTTCGGTTTCCTCCACCAATAAAACTGACAGCCACGATATAGCTGAAATAATGTTGAAAGCGGCGTTAAATACCATCAAACAAACAAACAAACAATGTGTACTTACTGTATTCATTTGCATATATGACAATGACGTCATCTTCTGGATGGTATAACGCATCTTTGTTACATCTATATAAGTCATGACTTCCGTTGTTGATACTGAAAGAGAAAAGGTACAATAAATTGAAAACAACAACAAAAATACAACACTGTCGTTACCATGGTAAAATCGTATATAAATAATTTGATTCTAATAGGAAAATGTACCAATAAGATCTGAGAATTTTCTTTGCAAATCGACGACGTCATTGATGAATTTGACATTTTTTCACAACACAATTTAGAGTGACGTCATCATTTTGTGCTACTCGTTGTCTACTGAATATTTTAACATGAGCCGTCGTGGTCGTGATCATATGGTAGTTAGATTTACAACAAAGATGTTTAAGATGTTTCTTGTAATAACATATTCTATAATGAAAAGAAAGTCAGAGCACAAATCAGTGGTGGCGTTTGTGCACGTCTTGAATTCCATAGTCTCCTAACCTGAGTTCACCCCCAGTTTTTAACACATGGGTTTCGTGTTGCTAAATCTTTAGCATTCTGCGAAATATATTATAGATCATTGTTTGTGTGTTTGTCCCTTTTCTTTTGGATATTGTATTATCTCCCTTTTCTTTTGGCTATTGTATTATCTGACCCTTTTCTTTTGGCTATTGTATTATTTCCCTTTTCTTTTGGATATTGTATTATCTCCCTTTCTTTTGGTTATTGTATGCTCTCCCTTTTCTTTGGCTATTGTATTATCTGTCCCTTTTCTTTTAGCCATTGTATTATCTGTCCCTTTTCTTTTGGTTATTGCATTATCTGTCCCTTTCCCTTTTGGCTATTGTATTATCTCCCTTTTCTTTTGGCTATTGTATTATCTCCCTTTTCTTTTGGCTATTGTATTATATGTCCCTTTTCTTTTGGCTATTGTATTATCTCCCTTTTCTCTTGGCTATTGTATTATCTGTCCCTTTTCTTTTAGCCATTGTATTATCTGTCCCTTTTCCTTTTGGCTATTGTATTATCTGTCCCTTTTCCTTTTTGCTATTGTATTATCTGTCCCTTTTCTTTTGGGTATTGTATTATTTGTCCCTTTTCTTTTGGCTATTGTATTATCTGTCCCTTTTCCTTTTGGCTATTGTATTATCTGTCCCTTTTCCTTTTGGCTATTGTATTATTTGTCCCTTTTCTTTTGGCTATTGTATTATCTGTCCCTTTTCTTTTGGCTATTGTATTATCTGTCCCTTTTCCTTTTGGCTATTGTATTATCTGTCCCTTTTCTTTTGACTATTGTATTATCTGTCCCTTTTCTTTTGGCTATTGTATTATCTGTCCCTTTTCTTTTGGCTATTGTATTATCTCCCTTTTCTTTTGGCTATTGTATTATTTTTCCCTTTTCTATTTACGGCTTCTGATTAGGGACTGTCGTGATGGTGATAGTATGGTGGTTGGATTTACAGCTACATAAGCAATCTATACCCATCACCACTTACGTTGTTATTTCGAATCCCGCTCAGGCGAGGTGTACTCTATACAACATTATGTGATGAAGTATGTCAGTAACTTGCATGCGGCAGATCGGTGGTTTTCAACTCCGGATACTCCGGTTTTCTCCACCAATAAAATTGACCGCCACGATATAGCTGGAATATTGTTGAAAGTGGCGTTAAGCACCATAAACATAACTTTAGTCCCTAATTACCATTACCTTCAACCTTTTATTATCGAGTAAGCTTGAAAATATATCTTACCGTAAGCTATTAAAAGGCCCTGATCTTTGGATGCATTGTACGTGGGTCAGTACGTAATCAGTCGTCTCAATAAAAGTCAGATCCCCAGGGAGACTAAGCTCTGCGGTGGTTGAAAGACTACCAACAAAGGAATAAGCTCTATGTTGTCTACTGCATGGCCATACACAGAGTCCGTTTACTGGAAAACAATATTATAAATTGACCACTTGCACAAACATTTTCCGACTTGATTCTAAAGACATGCGTATTTAGGCCCTTGGTTTTATTGCCCCAGGAGGCCGTCGTGCTCGCGATCGTACGGTAGTTGGATTTACAGCTACCTGTGCAATCAGTGCCTATCACCACTAAAGTTGTGAGTTCGAATCCCGTTCATGGCGAGGTGTACTCTATAGTTTTATGTGATAAAGTTTGTGTCTGTGAGAGGCAGGTCGGAGGTTTTCTCCACCAATAAAACTGACCGCCACGACATAGTTGAAATATTGTTGAACACAGTAAATTTCTGTAAACGGTAATTTCCTTGATACGGTAAATTGCTGTAAACGGTAATTTACTTGACACAGTAAATTGCTGTAAACGGTAATTTGATTGACACAGTAAATTGCTGTAAACGGTAATTTGCTTGACACGGTAAATTGCTGTAAAGGGTCATTTGCTTGACACAGTAAATTGCTGTAAACTTTCATTTGCTTGACACAGTAAATTGCTGTAAACGATCATTTGTTTGACAAGGTAAATTGCTGTAAACAGTAATTTGCTTGGCACAGTAAATTGGTGTAAACGGTAATTTGTTTGACACAGTAAATTGCTGCATACGGTAATTTGCTTGACACGGTATATTGCTGTAAACGTTAATTTGCTTGACACAGTAAATTGCTGTCCACTGTAATTTACTTGACACAGTAAATTGCTGTAAGCTGTAATTTGCTTGACACAGTAGATTTCTGTAAACGGTAATTTGGTTGACACGCTAAATTGCTGTAAGCGGTCATTTGCTTGACACAGTAAATTGTTGTAAGCGCTAATTTTTTTGACACGGTAAATTGCTGTAAACTGTAATTTGCTTGACACAGTAAATTGCTGTAAACGGTAATTTTCTTTACACGGTAAATTGCTGTCAACGGTAATTTTCTTGACACGGTAAATTGCTGTAAACGGTAATTTGATTGACACGGTAAATTGCTGTAAACAGTAATTTGCTTGACACGGTAAATTGCTGTAAACGGTAATTTGCTTGACACAGTAAATTGCTGTAAAATGTAATTCTCTTGACACGGTAAATTGCTGTAAGCTGTCATTTTCGTGACACGGTAAATTGCTGTAAACTAATTTGCTTGAACCAATGTATTTTAGGCATTTTCTCTCTTATTTTTTCTTTAATAGTGAAAACCATAAGAAATAGCTTTTCAAATCTGTTTGACCGCGACGATATAACTGAAATATTGTTGAAAGTGGCGTTAAACACCATAACCACACTCAAATCCGATTGTTCGATCGAATTTATCTCTGAAGATTGTATGGCCATTGAAAAAATCCACCACAAAAAACTGTATTAAAATTGTATGAAAAATGTAAAATTATACAATTTGATACTTGTCGTCTAAAATATGCATGAACTATTTGGCGCTTGACGCGAAGAAACAATGTTCGAGATTTTCCTAAATATGCATGAACTATTTGACGCTGGACGCGACAAAACAATGTTCGAGATTGTCCTAAATATGCATGAATTATTTGCCACTTGAGGCGAAGAAACAATGATAGAATTGTTCTTAATAAAGGACAAAGTCCTTATACCTGTAAGCTGTCCGATTTTTCCTTCTATACTGATAGCCAAATATCTGTTCACCGGAAGTTTAAAAAATAGATCAATTGATATTTAGAATCGCAAAAGAAATATAAAGGGTTCCATGGCACAAACTCAAAATAAAAATCAAAAGAACCCTACCCATGAAAAACCTGTGCCTGCAACTGTCCTACCCAACAATTTAGACACTGAGACTAAAACCCCTGACTACCCCTAAGGAAATTTATGTTGAATTTATTAAGATGAGCTCTCCTTATCAAAATATAACCCCATACCCATCCAATTTTCAAGGTACACCTGCCATGCCTATGCCTATGGGCTATGAACAATTTCAACCACCATCAAGTAATTTAAATGCCAATAACTCTAAGAAAATAAAGATAGAGAATGACCATTCACAAAATATAACCCCACAACAACCAAATTTACAGCATGTACAGGGTTCACCTATGCCTATGGGCTATGAACAATTTAAACCCCCACAAAATAATTTAAATGGCCCAAACTCTGGAAGAATTAAAATAGAAAGTGAAGATTTTCTTATTTATGAGGTTCCAGGAGATGGCCAGTGCTTCTCGCTCAGAAATTTACAACAACTTTGATTCTTATGAAGACCAGTTAAAACTTAGTCACCATTCCAATATTTCAAGCCATGAATATCGGAATAAAATGGTTCATGGTAACCAATGGGCTACAAACACTGAGATTTCAGTTGCTACTAGAATTGTGCAAGGCAATATAAATATTTGGTTACAGGGAAGAGATGGACATAACAATATCTGTTTCACTATATCAATTCTTCTCTCAGTTGAAATGTGGATTTGCTTCTACACCTGAATCATTTCAAATTGCTTATAAGAAATTATAATGAGCAAAATGGTTTCCAGTTTCATTCGACAAGCATTGCAATACAGCAGAAAAACAATGAAGATTCATTTTCAAAACTGAATAACATATATAAAAACAAAATATCAAAAGGAAAAAAACATGAAAAGAGAAAACAACCACAGGAAAAATCATCCACATCTGGCAAAAAAATTAAACTGACAAAATCTAACACAAATGTAGAACAGAAAAATCCAACACAAAACATATTGCTTAGTTTCTAAATATTAGGAAAGATAACAGACATCTGAATTTGAATCTTATTTTTATTATAGTAAAGTATGTTTCGATCTATATTTAAGATCTTTTAAAAGATCTATATATTTTATAATAAAAATATTTTTTTGCAAATAAACATACCTTCAGTCTTCAGTTACACAGTCAAAGAGAAATAATTACAGCCAAATAATAAATTTAAAAAGTACTTGAAAAAAAAATACAGTCCCTTCTCATGCCTCCCTCTAAACATTATAGGACTCCGTCCTTCAAACAGGTTGTGCCTGTCTCATATTATGCATGAACTATTTGCCACTGGATGCGAAGAAACAATGTTCAATATTGTCCTAAATATGCATGAACTATTTGACGCTGGAGGCGACGAAACAATGTTCGCGATTGTCCTAAATATACATGAATTATTTGTCGCTTGAGGCGAAGAAACAATGTTCGAGATTGTCCTTCATATGCATGAACTATTTGGCGCTTGAGGCGAAGAAACAGTGTTCGAGATTGTCCTTAACATACATGAACTATTTGGCGCTTGACGCGAAGAATGTTTTTGAGATTGTCCTTAGCCCTTTGACTGCGACGTTTCGTGTATAATCGTAACGTCGTGCGCGGTGTTATTCCTGACGTCATGACCCTTTCATCAGGGTGACGTCATTTTAACAGCAATGCGACGTTGCTGACCTTTTCTTTTTTTATTTTAAAGTGGTTCTATATGTGCAATATCTGTATCTGACTTCAAATTGTGTAATCTAATTATAATGTATCTGAGTAACTTATTCTTAAAGAAAATAAAAATAAAAGTAAATTTCTTTCCCAAGGGACATATAATATGTCCCTAGCGCAGTGTACCAACAAGGGACATATATGTCCCTAACGCAGTCAAAGGGTTAATATGCATGAACTGTTTGCTAAGCAACAATTAGTTGGTTTGGTTGGTTTATGGTGCTAAACGCCACTTTCAACAATATTGAGTGTTATCCCCGGTTTAAACATTATAGCAACTTTTGATTGGTTAAAACCCGGGCATAAAAAAAAACATATTTCCGGGTGTTGCTAGGCCATATTACCGGGTGTAACTAGCCATTTAACCAATCAAATGTTGCTATAATTTTCAAAACGGGGATAATATGACGTCAAAGCTCGCGACGTTACACTCCAATATCAAATTTAGTTAATTGTGGCTATATATTGAATATAAAGCCGTTAATTTGATCAACTGTAGGGTTACCAAAGGTAGTACCCTACATCGGGTAAAAAACACTCGAAACTTTCATATTATTTACTTATTCTTTCCAAAAACAAAGAAAACGTCACTTTTACGTGGCCCGCCGGGGTCCAAGATGTCTTATTTTTTACTATAACCGGGGAAAAATTTGTTATTTATGTTCCTATCCGTAGATATGGAGATTTTAGCACCCTTCATTAGCCTGTACACCCTTCGGCTGCGCCTCAGGATGTACTTGGCTACTTCAGGGTGTTAAAATCTCTATATCTACGGATAAGAACGTAAATAACTTATAATATCGTGACAGTCAGTTTTATTGGTGGTGAAAACCGGAGTACCCTGTGAAAATCACCGACCTGCCGTATGTCACTGACAAACTGTTCCACATAATGTTGCATCGAAGCAACAATTAAACAATCAATCAATAAAGTTAATTCAAACAGAAAACTTACCACCAAGATGAGCACCAAACACCATAGTAACCAATACCAAGACAGCACATCTTATCATTGTCTCCATGTTGAGCTGTACCTGTGATATTTCACTGAGGCTACAAGTAGATATTTATATATAAATTAATTTTAGAGTCACATGTCATTGTATACGTGTTTTGATTGGTTTACAAAGTTGAGGTTATTTTCATATGTACTGAATCTGAAAATAGACGTCGTTCTCAAGGTGTTGCGTGCCGTTGTCATCAGGCGATTTTCTTTAAATGAGGCACCTTTGGGGTTATTTAAATTTATTTCCGATTATTTGCCTTATTTTGAAAAAAATATATATTCTTCGATATCATAACAAACAAAGTTTGAATTAATTTATAAGGATTGATCGAAATTATTTGTTCGGTTCATTCGAAATAACCTCAATCAGGTTGTACACATCCTTGCGTAACCCGTTATTTCTTTATGAACCGAACAAAAATTGCGATCAATCCTTAAAATATTCTCGGTAATTTTTGTATTTATGCGCATTAAATTTGATGTCAACCTTTTTTTAATTGATCTATGCTTTTTTTCAATATCTTAATTCGTACTTGAGTTGTTGTTCATATATACATACCCTCGTTTTCACCAAATGTTACAAAGATTAAAAAAACAATATCTATATACAAAACCATTAACTCGGAAAGGTGTGTGGCAAGGAGTACATCTTCACTAAGAATCGTTCTCCCTATACTGTATCACAAGGACTTATTGACACTTTGTAGACCACAAGTTGCAGAACCCCTGTCTTGGGAATGTGCATAGAAATTGGTCCACGGACACAGTGTTTCGGCACTGACATAGTTTATTAGATATATGTATTATTGAAATTTACTGTTCCTTAAAATGTGATTATTTTCAAATCTAAAGTTCTCCTTCTTCATGCATGGTTGACCTTGGTCGATTTTGGCATCCTGTTTAGGTCCTTTGGTTTATTGCTTCCAAATACTTTTAAATTATTTAACTATACAATATTTCGATATCGAGCGTACCTGATGAAGGTTATTTCAGACATGAATCGTTCTCAGTAAGCTTGATATATACGTATTTTTTAAGAAAGGTTCATTGCCTCGAGGTGTGTCAAGGTTTTGCAAACACTTTGTGGACAGAGACACTTGCCATGGGACCGCATGACAATGATCTTACAAACACTTTCTGGACAGAGACTCTTAACATGGGACCGTATGACAATGGTTTTACAAATACTTTGTGGACACAGACCATTGTCATGGGACCGTATGCCAAGGGGTTTAAAACACTTTCTGGACAGAGACTCTTGTCATGGGACCGAATGACAAGGGTTTTACAAACACTTTCTGGACACAGACCATTGTCATGGGACAGTATGACAAGAGTTTTACAAATACTTTGTGGACACAGACCATTGTCATGGGACCGTATGACAAGGGGTTTACAAACACTTTCTGGACGGAGACTGTTGTCATGGGACCGTATGACAGGGGTTTTACCAATACTTTGTAGACACAGACCATTGTCATGGGACCGTATGACAAGGGGTTTACAAACATTTTCTGGACAGAGATTCTTGTCATGGACCGTATGGCAAGGGTTTTACAAATACTTTGTGAGCGTATGACCCCTTCCTTGTGAATGTGTATGACAATGGAACCACGAACACTATGAAGAGACATAAGGTGTGTCAAGGGTCAACTAACACTTTGTATATGTTTGTTTGATGGTGTTCACGCCACTTTCAACAATATTTCAGTTCTATCGGACGGTAAGGTATTATTGGTGGTGGAAACCGGTGGATCTGGAGAAAACCACCGATATGTCGCAAGTCACTGACAAACTTTATCACATAATGTTGTACACCTTGCCCTGATCGAGATTCGAACTGACAACATCAGTGGTGATGGGCAATGATTACATAGGTAGCTGTATTCCAACAACCATGCGATCACAGCCAATACGGTCCCTGTATATATAGGCATGTAGGGACCAACGCCATGATCAGAACATTTCCACTGCTACTGATCTATGTTCAGTTATTCCGGATGTGACAACATTTATTTTCTTGACAGTAGATTCATGATGATGATGATAACTCATTTCGAATTAATAGATTTTATACAATCGTAACTACTCGGCCATTCTCGCTACCCTACAAATAACCTCTTAAATTGTTTGGCGGAAGCTAAGCGAAGCTAAGCCGCACAAAAATATAGTCCACGAAAATCCAATATGGAAGACATACTAAGTAAAATATAATCATGCTAAGCTAATTAAAACTTTAACTTTTATCCATGAAAATAATTGAAATAGAGAAAATTGTTTAAACTATAACTTTATCAAACTTTCAAGTAACTGACATGTGAAAGATAGTGCGATTTATACGCCTAACGCATACGAGGTTATTTGTAGGGTAGCGAGAATGGCCGAGTAACTACGATTGAGATTGTGTATTGTTGTTCGACAATGTTAGACTTTCTATACCCGGTGGGAAGCACAATCAACGCATCAATTTGCATTGCATCTTGGGTATTTTTACTTACAATGCCAAAGACTCTATGAATGTATAACTAGCATTCACTAAACACTTTATCTTAACTAAAACGCTGTGAGTTCGAATCCCGTTCATAGCGAGGTGTATTCGATACAACATTATGTGATAAAGTTTGTCATTGACTTGCCACAGGTCGGTGGTCTTCTACAGGTACTCCTGTTTCCTCCACCAATAAAACTGACAACCATGATAAATACAGCTGAAATATTGTTGAAAATGGCGTTAAACACCATAAATCAAACCTTAACTAAAACTCAATTGTTCAGAGGGGTTGTATTCAATAGTGGAGAAACTAGCCCCAATTTGTTATGCCCCTTGGATCTCTCAGTGATAGAAACAATGACTCCTTGCGTGGGTACACTATGGTTGGCTGAAGTACTCTTATCGTTTGTACATGTCATTATTGAAATCAAAATGTTTTTGTTCTACACAAAAACATTATAAGAAAATAGCTAAGCGAATGGTGTTGCAGTGTATCAATGGTGTGAGTTCAAATCCCGTCGAGGGAAGAACAAATATGTGACAGCTCTACAATCTAATTCTAACACTGTTTGGTTTAATTTTCAGACGTATATATATATATATATACGAGCATATATGTACTAACTTATACATACTTGTTAAACATATCATTTGTCAACAGCCACGTATTTAAATTGAAAAATAACTTCCTTTTTGCCCTCTGTTATTCAGTAAGATGTCAAATTATTTTCTTATATATATTTTTTTTCAATATCTTAATTTGAGCTTGAGTTGTAGTTCATACATACATACACTCGTAATCACCAAATGTTACAAAGATTAAAAAACAATATCTATATACAAAACCATTAACTCGGAAAGGTGTGTGGCACGAGTACATGTTCATTCAGAATCGTTGTCCCTATACTGTATCACAAGGACTTATTGACACTTTGTAGACGCAGAAGTTGCAGAACCCCTGCCTTGGGAATGTGCATAGAAATTGGTCCACGGACACAGTGTTTCGGCACTGACATAGTTTATTAGATATATTTATTATTGAAATTTACTGTTCTTAAAAATGTGATTATTTTCAAATCTAAAGTTCTCCTTCTTCACGCATGGTTGACCTTGGTCAATTGTGGCATCATGTTTAGGCCCTTTGGTTTATTGCTTCCAAATACTTTTAAATTATTTGGCTTTACAATATTTCGATATCGAGCGTACCTGATGAAGGTTATTTCAGACATGAATCGTTCTCAGTAAGTTTGATATCTACGTATTCTTTAAAAAGGTTCATTGCCTCGAGGTGTGTCAAGGTTTTGCAAGCAATTTGTGGACAGAGACACTTGCCATGGGACCGCATGACATTGATTTTACAAACACTTTGTGGACACAGACCATTGTCATTGGACCGTATGACAAGGGGTTTACAAACACTTTCTGAACAGAGACTCTTGTCATGGGACCGTATGACAAGGGTTTTACAAATACTTTGTGGACACAGAACATTGTCATTGGACAGTATGACAAGGGGTTTACAAACACTTTCTGAACAGAAACTCTTGTCATGGGACCGTATGGCAAGGGTTTAAACACTTTGTGAGCGTATGATCCCTTCCTTGTGAATGTGTATGACAATGGAACCACGAACACTATGAAGAGGCATAAGGTGTGTCAAGGGTCCACTAGCACCTTGTATTTGTTTGTTTGATGGTGCTCACGCCACTTTCAACAATATTTCAGTTCTATCGGACGGTCAGGTATTATTGGTGGTGGAAATCGGTGAACCCGGAGAAAACCACCGATCTGTCGCAAGTCACTGACAAACTTTATCACATAATGTTGTACACCTTGCCCTGATCGAGATTCGAACTGACAACATCAGTGGTGATAAGCACTGATTAAATAGGTATCTGTATTCCAACAACCATGCTATCACAGCCAATACGGCCCCTGTATATATAGGCATGTAGGGACCAACGCTATGATCAGAACATTTCCACGACCAACTGCTACTGATCTATGTTCAGAGATTCCGGATGTGACAACATTTATCTTCTTGACAGTAGATTCATGATGATGATGATAACTCATTTCGAATTAATATATTGTGTACAATCGTAGCTACTCGGTCATTCTCGCTACCCTACAAATAACCTCTTACGTAGAGAGTAGAAACTCTTCTTAAATTGATTGCCGGAAACTAAGCGAAGTTAAGCCGCACAAAAATATAGTCCACGAAAATCCAATATGGAAGACATACTAAGTAGAATATAATCATGCTAAACTAATTAAAACTTTAACTTTTATCCATGAACATAATTGAAATAGAGAAAATTGTTTAAACTATAACTTTATCAATCTTTCAAGTAACTGACATGTGAAAAGTAGTGCGATTTATACGCCTAATGCATACGAGGTTATTTGTAGGGTAGCGAGAATGGCCGAGTAGCTACGATTGAGATTTTGCATTGTTGTTCGACAATGTTAGACTTTCTATACCCGGTGGGAAGCACAATCAACGCATCAATTTGCATTGCATCTTGGGTACGTTTTAATCACAATGCCAAAGACTCTATGAATGTATAACTAGCATTTCCTAAACACTTTATCTTAACTAAAACGATGTGAGTTGTAATCCCGTTCATAGCGAGGTGTACTCGATACAACATTATGTGATAAAGCTTGTCATTGACTTGCGACAGGTCGGTGGTCTTCTACAGGTACTCCTGTTTCCTCCACCAATAAAACTGACAACCATGATAAATACAGCTGAAATATTGTTGAAAATGGCGTTAAACACCATAAATCAAACCTTAGCTAAAACGCAATTGTTCAGAGGGGTTGTATTCAATAGCGGAGAAACTAGCTCCAATTTGTTATGCCCCTTGGATCTCTCAGTGATAGAAACAATGACTCCTTGCGTGGGTACACTATGGTCGGCTGAAGTACTCTTATCGTTTGTACATGCCATTATTGAAATCAAATTGTTTTTGTTCTACAAAAAAACATTATATAGGGAGTGGATGTGGTCGGGTGGTCTAAGGCGTTGCACGTAAGGCTAAGCGAATGGTGCTGCAGTGTATCAATGATGTGAGATCAAATCCCGTCGAGGGAAGAACAAAAATTTGACATCTCTAACATCTAATTCTAACACTGTTTGGTTTAATTTTCAGACGTATATATATATATATACGAGTATATATGTACTAACTTATACATACTTGTTAAACATATCATTTGTCAAAAGCCACGTATTTAAATTGAAAAAAACTTCCTTTTTGCCCTCTGTTATTCAGTAAGATGTCAAATTATTTTTTTATATATATTTTTTTTCAATATCTTAATTTGAGCTTGAGTTGTAGTTCATACATACATACACTCGTAATCACCAAATGTTACAAAGATTTAAAAACAATATCTATATACAAAACCATTAACTCGGAAAGGTGTGTGGCACGAGTACATGTTCATTCAGAATCGTTGTCCCTATACTGTATCACAAGGACTTATTGACACTTTGTAGAGGCAGAAGTTGCAGAACCCCTGCCTTGGGAATGTGCATAGAAATTGGTCCACGGACACAGTGTTTCGGCACTGACATAGTTTATTAGATATATTTATTATTGAAATTTACTGTTCTTAAAAATGTGATTATTTTCAAATCTAAAGTTCTCCTTCTTCACGCATGGTTGACCTTGGTCGATTATGGCATCATGTTTAGGCCCTTTGGTTTATTGCTTCCAAATACTTTTAAATTATTTGGCTTTACAATATTTCGATATCGAGCGTACCTGATGAAGGTTATTTCAGACATGAATCGTTCTCAGTAAGTTTGATATCTACGTATTTTTTAGAAAGGTTCATTGCCTCGAGGTGTGTCAAGGTTTTGCAAACACTTTGTGGACAGAGACACTTGCCATGGGACCGCATGACAATGATTTTACAAACACTTTGTGGACACAGACCATTGTCATTGGACCGTATGACAAGGGGTTTACAAACACTTTCTGAACAGAGACTCTTGTCATGGGACCGTATGACAAGGGTTTTACAAATACTTTGTGGACACAGAACACTGTCATTGGACAGTATGACAAGGGGTTTACAAACACTTTCTGAACAGAGACTCTTGTCATGGGACCGTATGGCAAGGGTTTAAACACTTTGTGAGCGTATGATCCCTTCCTTGTGAATGTGTATGACAATGGAACCACGAACACTATGAAGAGACATAAGGTGTGTCAAGGGTCCACTAGCACCTTGTATATGTTTGTTTGATGGTGCTCACGCCACTTTCAACAATATTTCAGTTCTATCGGACGGTCAGGTATTATTGGTGGTGGAAATCGGTGAACCCGGAGAAAACCACCGATCTGTCGCAAGTCACTGACAAACTTTATCACATAATGTTGTACACATTGCCCTGATCGAGATTCGAACTGACAACATCAGTGGTGATAGGCACTGATTAAATAGGTATCTGTATTCCAACAACCATGCTATCACAGCCAATACGACCCCTGTATATATAGGCATGTAGGGACCAACGCTATGATCAGAACATTTCCACGACCAACTGCTACTGATCTATGTTCAGAGATTCCGGATGTGACAACATTTATCTTCTTGACAGTAGATTCATGATGATGATGATAACTCATTTCGAATTAATAGATTGTGTACAATCGTAGCTACTCGGTCATTCTCGCTATCCTACAAATAACCTCTTACGTAGAGAGTAGAAATTCTTCTTAAATTGATAGCCGGAAGCTAAGCGAAGTTAAGCCGCACAAAAATATAGTCCACGAAAATCCAATATGGAAGACATACTAAGTAGAATATAATCATGCTAAACTAATTAAAACTTTAACTTTTATCCATGAAAATAATTGAAATAGAGAAAATTGTTTAAACTATAACTTTATCAATCTTTCAAGTAACTGACATGTGAAAAGTAGTGCGATTTATACGCCTAATGCATACGAGGTTATTTGTAGGGTAGCGAGAATGGCCGAGTAGCTACGATTGAGATTTTGCATTATTGTTCGACAATGTTAGACTTTCTATACCCGGTGGGAAGCACAATCAACGCATCAATTTGCATTGCATCTTGGGTACGTTTTAATCACAATGCCAAAGACTCTATGAATGTATAACTAGCATTTCCTAAACACTTTATCTTAACTAAAACGCTGTGAGTTGTAATCCCGTTCATAGCGAGGTGTACTCGATACAACACTATGTGATAAAGCTTGTCATTGACTTGCGACAGGTCGGTGGTCTTCTACAGGTACTCCTGTTTCCTCCACCAATAAAACTGACAACCATGATAAATACAGCTGAAATATTGTTGAAAATGGCGTTAAACACCATAAATCAAACCTTAGCTAAAACGCAATTGTTCAGAGGGGTTGTATTCAATAGCGGAGAAACTAGCTCCAATTTGTTATGCCCCTTGGATCTCTCAGTGATAGAAACAATGACTCCTTGCGTGGGTACACTATGGTCGGCTGAAGTACTCTTATCGTTTGTACATGCCATTATTGAAATCAAATTGTTTTTGTTCTACAAAAAAACATTATATAGGGAGTGGATGTGGTCGGGTGGTCTAAGGCGTTGCACGTAAGGCTAAGCGAATGGTGCTGCAGTGTATCAATGATGTGAGATCAAATCCCGTCGAGGGAAGAACAAAAATTTGACATCTCTAACATCTAATTCTAACACTGTTTGGTTTAATTTTCAGACGTATATATATATATATACGAGTATATATGTACTAACTTATACATACTTGTTAAACATATCATTTGTCAAAAGCCACGTATTTAAATTGAAAAAAACTTCCTTTTTGCCCTCTGTTATTCAGTAAGATGTCAAATTATTTTTTTATATATATTTTTTTTCAATATCTTAATTTGAGCTTGAGTTGTAGTTCATACATACATACACTCGTAATCACCAAATGTTACAAAGATTTAAAAACAATATCTATATACAAAACCATTAACTCGGAAAGGTGTGTGGCACGAGTACATGTTCATTCAGAATCGTTGTCCCTATACTGTATCACAAGGACTTATTGACACTTTGTAGAGGCAGAAGTTGCAGAACCCCTGCCTTGGGAATGTGCATAGAAATTGGTCCACGGACACAGTGTTTCGGCACTGACATAGTTTATTAGATATATTTATTATTGAAATTTACTGTTCCTAAAAATGTGATTATTTTCAAATCTAAAGTTCTCCTTCTTCATGCATGATTGACCTTGGTCGATTATGACATCATGTTTAGGCCCTTTGGTTTATTGCTTCCAAATACTTTTAAATTATTTGGCTTTACAATATTTCGATATCGAGCGTACCTGATGAAGGTTATTTCAGACATGAATCGTTCTCAGTAAGCTTGATATCTACGTATTTTTTGGAAAGGTTCATTGCCTCGAGGTGTGTCAAGGTTTTGCAAACACTTCGTGGACAGAGACACTTGCCATGGGACCGCATGACAATGATTTTACAAACACTTGGTGGACACAGATCATTGTCATGAGACCGTATGACAAGGGGTTTACAAATACTTTCTGGGCAGAGACTCTTGACATGGGACCGTATGACAATGGTTTTACAAATACATTGTGGACACAGACCATTGTCATGGGACCGTATGACAAGGAGTTTACAAACACTTTCTGGACAGAGACCCTTGTCATGGGACCGAGTGACAGGGTTTTACAAACACTTTCTGGACACAGACCATTGTCATGGGACCGTATGACAAGGGGTTTACAAACACTTTCTGGACAGAGACGCTTGGCATGGAACCGTATGACAAGGGTTTTACAAATACTTTGTGGACACAGACCATTGTCATGGAACCGTATGACAAGGGGTTTACAAACACTTTCTGGACAGAGACTCTTGTCATGGGACCGTATGACAGGGGTTTTACAAATACTTTGTAGACACATACAATTGTCATGGAACCGTATGACAAGGGGTTTACAAACACTTTCTGGACACAGACTCTTGTCATGTGACCGTATGACAGGGGCTTTACAAATTCTTTGTTGACACATACAATTGTCATGGAACCGTGAGACAAGGGTTTACAAACCCTTTGTGAGCGTATGGCCCCTTCCTTGTGAATGTGTATAACAATGGAACCACGAACACTATGAAGAGACATATGGTGTGTCAAGGGTCCACTAACACTTTGTATGTTTGTTTGATGGTGTTCACCCCACTTTCAACAATATTTCAGTTCTATCGGACGGTCAGGTATTATTGGTGGTGGAAACCGGTGGACCCGAAGAAAGCCAGCGATATGTCGCAAGTCACTGACAAACTTTATCACATAATGTTGTACACCTTGCCCTGATCGAGATTCGAACTGACAACATCAGTGGTGATAGGCACTGATTACATAGGTAGCTGTATTCCAAAAACCATGCGATCACAGCCAATACGGCCCCTGTATATATAGGCATGTAGGAACCAACGCCATGATCAGAACATTTTCACGACCAACTGCTACTGATCTATGTTCAGAGATTCCGGATATGACAACATTTATTTTCTTGACAGTAGATTCATGATGATGATGATAACTCATTTCGAATTAATAGATTTTGTGCAATCGTAACTATTCGGCCATTCTCGCTACCCTACAAATAACATCTTACGTAGAGAGTAGAAATTCTTCTTGAATTATTTGCCGGAAGCTAAGCTAACTTAAGCTGCACAAAAATATAGTTCACGAAAATCCAATATGGAAGACATACTAAGTAAAATATAATCATGCTAAACTAATTAAAACTTTAACTTTTATCCATGAAAATAATTGAAATATAGAAAATTGTTTAAACTATAACTTTATCAATCTTTCAAGTAACTGACATGTGAAAAGTAGTGCGATTTATACGCCTAATGCATACGAGGTTATTTGTAGGGTAGCGAGAATGGCCGAGTAGTTACGATTGAGATTTTGTATTGTTGTTCGACAATGTTAGACTTTCTATACCCGGTGGAAAGTACAGTCAACGCATCAATTTGCACTGCATTTTGGGTACTTTTAATTACAATGCCAAAGACTCTATGAATGTATAGCTAGCATTTCCTAAACACTTTATCGTAACTAAAACGCTGTGAGTTCGAATCCCGTTCATAGCGAGGTGTACTCGATACAACATTATGTGATAAAGTTTGTCATTGACATACGACAGGTCGGTGGTCTTCTACAGGTACCCCTGTTTCCACCACCAATAAAACCATGATACTGCTGAAATATTGTTGAAAATGGCGTTAAACACCATAAATCAAACCTTAACTAAAACGCAATTGTTCAGAGGGGTTGTATTCAATAGTGGAGAAGCTAGACCCAATTTTCTATCCCCACTGGATCTCTCAGTGATAGAAACAATGACTCCTTGCGTGGGTACACTATGGTCGGCTGAAGTACTCTTATCGTTTGTACATGTCATTATTGAAATTAAAATGTTTTTTTTTCATTATAAGTAAATATATATATATATATTACGAATTTAGTTTGATACACATATTTTGATTTGTTCTTCAACCCTGAATGTCAGCATATATTCGGAAAACAGACGGGGTATATATTGCAGTCCCCAAAAAAGATTAAAACATGGACGACAAAACATTAGGCTTCACTGAATCAATGGTATAATGCGGAATAATAAATGTATTTTTACCAAATTAAATGCTGTTTTTATGCTCAAAACGGTTGCATGAACAAAAAAAGATTACAACAGTTAATTCCGTCACAAATACCTGATCGATTCAGCAAACTCCTATGTTCCACGGATGTACCATAACAAATAAACAAAACGTTGAGCCTTGAACACTTTCGACGTCATGAGGCCACATCAAGGTTTTATTTACAGGTTGTTAACATTTAAATTATTGAAGCTGTTTCGCAAACCCGTTGTTTTGTTATGTGATATATTAATGTTATATTTATAAAGTTTATAAAATTTAGTACATATGAAACTGTATTGATTTAGAAATTTAATACAGTATTTTCCTTCATGAAACATACATGAAATATGACGTGACACATATTTTGACGTCATTGAAGAATGACGTCAAAGGTAAGGAAACGGACATCTAGAGATACGAAAAATGAAAATAAAAGAGGCAAATTTATTTAATACAGTTGGAAGTTGTATTTAAAAAAAATGGTTAAATCCGTAATATATCTGTTATTCAGCTATCAGACAGGGTATATAATGTGACATTTCCGGCTTATGATTTATATTCCCTTCGGCTGTGCCTCAGGGAATATAGATCCTAATCCGGGAATGTCACATTATATACCCTGTCTGATAGCTGAATAACATATAATATATATACCAATGGAATTAATTTAAGAAATAATTCTCCCATGTCATGTTTTATGCTCATTTTAACATGAGGAAGCATTATATTTGACGATATTTTACACCAAGCGATAGCGAGGTATAAAATTTAGACAAATATAATGCCTAACCAGGTTAAAATGAGCATAAAACATGGCCTTGGATAATTATTTAGATTCTAATAGTTTGTAAATAATTGCGGCCTTATAGATACGCAAGCATTTGGCTGCTCCGATTCCCTGCCCGAATGACCATTTCGCATTCTTTGATGAATTACAGAAACAGTAATGACTAAGTCAGCGAATATAATGTTACCCATGCTAAAACGTTATGCAAACTATGGCTTCAATGAATTATTTTGATTCTAGTCGGAACAATATAACGTATATTCTGAATAAGGGTAATAACAAAATTACCGAACTCCGAACAATCTTACAAAGGGAAAGTCAAAACTAAAAGTATCTAGACAGACAAAATCAGTCAACAACCGGAAAACTGTGAAAACCGTAATGACCCTGACTTGGTACAGGCATGTCTAAAGAAATGGTGGGTTGAATCAGATTTTAAAGCGCCAAACCTTCCGCTTTCATTACGGCATAAAGTTTCCGGCTGTCACTATAACAGTATTTATAACAATACTTGAACAATACAAGTAAAATAGTTGTGGAAGTCGGTAATGAAAATGCATGTAATAACAAACTCCACTAAGCTTCATGTTTTCAGTAGTTTTCCTACATTGATAACTAGACGGTGGTGCAATTAAGTTACTGGGATCGCAACCAACTTCACTGTTCATTATTTCAAACTTATGTCATTATTACATACACATAGCAATATAATAAAAATATAGATTTCAAATTTAGTGATCACGAAGAGTTTCTGCAATAACTTTAGACCCCATTTTTCAATAAAACACCAGATTCTAAAACAACACAAATAACATTTTCACCACTAGTTAATATGAATTATGAATTGTCAGTAACAAGAACATGTATCAATAAACAGAAATGCATAATGCTTTATTTCAAAATGTTATTATGTGTACTCCAAATCGATTTTTAACAGCATTGCTTTGGTATATTGAGCTAACATTTCACAAACGAATCTCAAACAGGATACGGAAAAAAGAGTCAACAAACCAAAGTAAAAAACGGTTAATTGAGTCAATTTTCGGTGACATTAACGTCAGTATCTATTATGACCATCATGTGCGGCTAACACTGTTCTCCATCCCTTGGCAAAGATCGAATATTGTTTTTATTCGGATCTATGGTATCCTTTGTCATTCATGTTACAATGCTTGTCTGAGCTTGCCCAATCGTTGAGGTGGTGATTGGCCTTGGGGGAGCTTCTATCAATTCGTCGCAAAGATGTTCTATGGGGTTCAAGTCTGAAGATTTTGAGGGTCATGGCAATACAGTAATGTTGCTCTGAGCTGGAAATCCACGGTTGCGTTGCTGTATGGGGTTGGCCATTGTCTTGCTGAAATATCTCCCTCTGTCCGAAATTCTCTATATACATGGTATACCAGTAGCGGTGACTGTAGCAGTGACTGTTCGATTACGTAGATGGAATACCCCGATATACCGATCTTGGGTTGGTGTAGCGTTGCGTGGCCTATCACTTCTAGAGCGCTCTTGAGCTGATCCAGTTTGATTTAATCTCTGCCAAAGGGGTGAACATGTGGTCTTGTGAACGATGAATTGTTGGGCGACTTCAGTTTGATATTGTCGAGCCTATGACGGCCTATGACGTTTCGTGTAGCAGGCCCCAATCTTACCATAGTGGTATTTCACAGTAGCAATGATATTTGCCTGTTTCATACCCATGTTTTATACTGCATGAACATAGTTTTCTGCGCGATAACTGGAACCTTCATTTTTCAGCTCTTTAAAAATATACTTGACGAATTGCCAAATTGCTTGTTTCGACATTTTGTATTTTAAATACACCTTGTATATCTCATTGCGTAAATATTTAATTATCTAATATTCATTTATTTATTTATTTATTTGAAATGAATTCTTTTTAATAGAGTATATTAATGGTAAATATGATGTTTAATTTTGCTTTGTGTTCAGAGAGCCGTGATGTTACAATTAGTGATATTGCAAAGATAAGGACAGAGAAACCTGTCGCCATTTGACATCCCGTGCCTCCAGCACCACCTCCCCTAATCCTCCTATATAAATTATCCACAATTGTATCAAACTTATTATGTGCAAACTCTTCTCTAACACTCGTCTTAATCCGCAAACAGAAGCCCCATCAATATCACCTTCTCAAAATTGTATTACATAGAAATGCCTACTAACCACCCAATTCATAATCAGGAACCCATCCTCCGTAATATATCTTACAATACATATATCCATAATTTCTTTCCTTAATGATTAATCTTTATTCCATGGTCTGAAAGTTGTATATCTCAGTTACTGTCACCTGTGCCAATTCTAATATAACAATAGATCTGTAAAAATATATATTAACATTGTTATGAAATTGAATATAACATGATGGTGAATTTCAGTTTTATTAAAAAGGTATCGTGTTCGTGTTGTCGTCGGAACATTTGTGAAAAGGAAAGGATCTGATTATAAACAACAAATTTTATTACTACAGAATATATTCTACGATTCATCAGCAATCCTTATTATAAAACATAATAAAGGGCGGAGCCCGTATAACGGTAGGCTATGCGATCTTTGGTAATAAGTCATACTCCTACAACATATATTCATAGCCAAATATCTGTTCACCGGAAGCATGAAATTATAGAACAAATTGGTATTTAAAAACAAAATAAAAATTATTTCAATAAGAAATGTACAAATCTGTAACCATTTCAATTCTTCTCAATTGAAATAAATTTAAAAGAAAATTATATCAATTGAAATAAACTTAAAAGAAAATTATAATATCAAATACAATGGCTACCAGAAATGATCGTTTAAAGTGTACATGGATGATATCATTTTCTAGTGTGCACATATGTATTGCATTTCGTCTGCTTCGAAGAGGTAAAATGAAATTGCATGCACTTCTTGGTCATCCTGTCTGAAAACTTTGTGAGCTGATGTCAATCGTTGAAGAACAGCTCTGCATCGCGTGCTACCATGGCTACCAGAAATGATCGTTTACAGTGTACATGGATGATGTCATTTTCTAGTGTGCACATATGTATTGCATTTCGTCTGCTTCGGAGAGGAAACATGAAATTACATGCACTTCTTGGTCATCATGTCTCTGAAACCTTTGTGAGCTGGTGTCAAGCATTTAAGAAAGGCTCTGCATCCTTTTTATGTATACATGAAACCTATCGATCATCTCCACAATCTCGCAATTTGAAAGTGATTCAAAATGTTTACATTTCATTTGATTTGAAGTGCATTTGTGTATGATGTCTAGACAACTGATCTCGGATTTTGTCAGGTAAGTCTTTTAACACATTTTCCATGGGAAGGTTAAAAACATTGCAATTTCGTCTGACCCCAACTCTCCTTTTCACTGCCAGGCATGGATTTTTTTTTCTCTCTTTCACCATTTTTTTTCATGATTTGTGATTGGGGTAGTCCGCGTTTCCTCTACCGTCGTATTTTTTTTATTCTCGTGACCCTCGATTTATGTGTCTTATTGATTTACCGTGATTAGTGAAATTCTCAAAAATGGCAAATTTTAATTTCCAATATTCAATCTTTGTCGTAAATTCCGTGAATCTTGATTTGGATTTTTTTTTTATTTTCTGAGATTCGTGACCAGAAACACCCCCCATTTTTTTTCTTAAGTTTTCGTCTATGGAAAACGTGTTCAAAATGCCCCCCTCTTAATTGTCATTATCATCAAATAGACTTCGCCCTTAAACAGGTTGTACCTGTCTCATATTATGTCATTAAGCTGTAGAAGCAGTTTATGCTGCATTAAATATTTAGTCATTGGCGGAAAAACTGAATATCTCCGACATATCAATTTTAGGGTCATTGACGGAGAATCTAAGAATCTCCGAACTAACAATAAAAAAATTGGTTTTGATAGAAATTGTTGTTTGTCTTATGTTATATTAGTTACATAGAAAAATACTGATTTAATTGATATAATGATAAATTTATCAATATATTTTGCATAAAATATGTTCATTTGGAGCTAATAATTGGAGTAAAAAATTCATAAAATATATTTTGTTATTTGATTTCGTTCAGAATATCTATCCCGTCATAATGTATTATTAAATTGTCAGATTCAAATTAACGATCAATAAAAGTTCTACAAATCATTTTTTTTTAAAGGTGTCTAATATGAGCACTATATTTAGAAAGAAATGATATGGATGTAAATGAACATGATGAACTACCGAACATTACACTTGGAAATAAATTACAGAATCCTATTAGAGGTTATGTAAAGGTGAACATTCGTATATGAATACTTCTTTGTCAGCTCAACCAATGAGAGACAACTCTGATGTGATAATAAATAAAGAGAAAGGGGCTGATCATATCCTGCCATTTGCTTTTTCACTGGCTCATCGTGAGTTCATCTGTACAAGACCTCTAATTGGAATTGTCAGATGTTACGGAGTTTGAGGGGAGTCGTAGCGTATCACAACAGGTGATTTTAAACAATTTGTGATTGTACATTTTGTCCGTTTGGTTGAAAGAACTCCAAAGATCAGGGGATGAAAAGAACAAACTGAAAACATATTACATGGAAAAAAGAACATAGCTTGGCTATACATGACACTATAAAGAATATAAAACATGGGATGAAGAAAGCAATTCGAATGGACAAGACAAAATAACACATAAGACACATATGATAAAAGAACAAATCAAAGATGGATATATGAATGGACAAGACAAAGAGAAACATATGACGCATAGGATAAAAGAACACATCACATGTGGACATGACCATATAAAGCATATGACACATCGGATGAGGGAACGCAATCCGAATGGACAAGTCAAAATAAAACGTGGGACACATGCAAAAAATACCTCAACAAATCAGTGATGGGCATAACAATGTAAAACATATGACACATCGGATGGGGAAAAGCAACCCGAATGGACAATACAAAATATAGCATAGAACACATAGGATAAACATAAAAAACATATCCCGGGTGGACATGACAATATAAAGCATATGACATATCCGATGGAAGAGAACAATCCCAAAGGAAAATACAAAGTAAAACATAAGTCACATAGGATAACAGATTACATTCCTAGTGGACACATCATGAAAAGACATGACAATATAAGGCATATGACATATCGGAGGAGGAAAGTAATCCGAGTGGACAAGATTATTCAAATCGCATGACACAAAGGATAAATGGACACATCCTGGATGGACATGACAATACAAAGCATATGATACGTCGTATGTGTCTTATGATTTGAAAATATATACTGATGGCCTAAGCATCTTTCGTTCACAAGAACTACTTCCTGTATCATTGGAGACACGCATACAATATGGCGCGGCGAGAGATATATACTGATGGCCTAAGCATCTTTCGTTCACAAGAACTACTTCCTGTATCCTTTGAGACACGCGTACAATATGGCGGTGGCGAGAGCACGTCAACTCCGTATGGATGCGCAGTAATCTGGTACTCATGGTCAAGATTCGGCCCTAACAAAAGTCGTACCCGATATATCTCGGCCCAAAATATGTCGACACTATTTTGATGCAATGGATGAGCGTGAAATTGGCAGATAATTTTCAGATTTGCGAGCATTCATGGCCATGTCTGTTTCATATATCTGAGTTAATAGTGTTTAAGAAAAATTATTGGACTTCGTCCCAAGTTAGGTAACACCTATTATCATAATTGTATGTGCTATAATCATGAACCTTGACATTGTAAGACTTTAATAATGTTATGTGTTATAATCATAATGATTTAAATTTTAGATAATGTGGACTTTGCTTCGCTGGCATTAAAGGTAGCACCTGTCTCATATTATATTATGCTTTACATTGGCATGTCCACTTGTAATGTGTTCTTTTATCATATGTGTCCTAAGTTGTTTTGTTTGTCTTGTCCATTCTGACTGATTTCTTCATTCCATGTGTCATACGCCTTAAATTGTCATGTCCACCGGTAATGTGTTCTTTCATCCGATATGCCCTATATTGTATTTTGCAATTACATTCGGATTGCTTTCTTAATCCAATGTGCCTTACGCTTTATGATATCATGTCTACTCGGGATGTCTTCTTTTATCCAAGGTGTCCTGTGTTTTATTTTTTCCTATCCATTCGGAATGCTTTCTCCCATCCGATGTATCATATGCTTTACATTATCAGGAGAACCTGTGATGTGTTCTTTTATGGTATGTTTTATATTTGTCTGGTCCATTCGTAATGCTTTCCCTCTTCCGATGTGTCATATACCTTATGATGTCATTTCCACCGGAATGTGTTCCTTTATCCTATGTGTCATATGTTTTACATTGTCTTTTGGATTGCGTTCCTTCATTATATATGGCATCAGCTTTCTATTGTCATGTCCACCCGGGATATGTTTTATTATCCTGTGTGGACTGTTTTATTTAGTCTTTTCGATTCGGAATGCTTTTTACCATCCAATTTGTCATTTGCTTTATATTGTCATCTCCACCTGTGATGTTTCCTTTCATGCTATGGGTCCTGGGTTTTATTTTATCTTGTGCAGTCGGATCGCGTTCCCCATCCGGTGTGTCATATGTTTTATATTGTCATGTACACCATATGTTTTTTTTTATCCCACGTGTTCTATGTTTTACTTCACATTGTCTATTCGGATTGCTATCTTCATCCGATGTGTCATTATGTGTCATCATGTCATGTCCATCCGGGATATGTTATTTTATTCCATGTAATATGTTTTCAGATTGTTCTGTCCATCTTCTGACATGCAGAGTTGATTCAACCAGACGGGCAAAATGTACAATCACAATTTGCACAAAATCAGATGTTGTGATACGCTACTCCCCCACCAAATCCCCGTAACATCTGACAATTCCAGTTAGAGAACATGCCCAGATGAACTCACGATGAAAAAGCAAATGGAAAAATCTCAACAACCCCTTTCCCGCTGTTTTAATATGTTGTTTAACGTATTCATATATTAAAGTTCACCTTGCTATGACCTCCAATCAGATTCTGCCGGATGGCATAGGACCATAGCGTATTATAACTGCTAATTTCAATCAGATTGATACATTCATAAACATTTGCAAATGCAACAAAATCGTTGTACGTTTACCTAAATTTGTGTCTAAGTGTAGTGTATTGTCTTCATTTACATCCATATAATGTCTTACTACAAGCTGTTTGTTTACTTTAATTTCTGTCTAAGTATAAAGTTCTATGGTGTCTCATGTTCATTTACACCCATATCATTTCTTACTACAAACTGTTCCTTTACCTCAATTTGTGGCGTAGTGTAATGTTCGATAGTCCTTTATCGTCATTTACATCCATGTCCGTTATTACTACAAGCTGTTTCTTAGCTTGAATTTGTGTCTTAGTGTAATGTTCGATAGTGTCTTGTGATCATCTACACCCATATCATTTCTTACTACCAGCTGTTCCTTCAGCCTAATTTGTGTCTTAGTATAATGTTCGATAGCGCCTTGTGTTCATTTACATCCATATCCTTTATAACTACAACCTGTTCCTTTACTTTAATTTGTGTCTAAGTGTAATGGTAGATAGTGTCCTATGTTCATTTACATCCATATCCTTTGTTAATACAAGTTGTTCGTTACTAGTGTAATGTTAGATAGTGTCTTATGTTCCTTTACATTCATATCCTTTCTTAATACAAGTTGTTCCTTTACTAGTGTAATGTTAGATAGTGTCTCATGTTCATTTACATCCATATCCTTTCTTAATACAAGTTGTTCCTTTACTAGTGTAATGTTAGATAGTGTCTCATGTTCCTTTACATCCATATCATTTCTTAATACAAGTTGTTCCTTTACTAGTGTAATGTTGGATAGTGTCTCATGTTCCATTACATCCATATCCTTTCTTCCTACAATCTGACCCTTTACCTTAATTTCTTTCTGAGTGTACCATTCACTAGTGTCTTGTGTTCATTTACATCGATGTCATTTCCTTTTACAACTTGTTCCTTTACTTTAATTTCTGTCGAAATGTAATGTTCGATAGTCCTTTGTTCTCATTTACATCCATATCCGTTCTTACTACAAGTTGTTTCTTTACTCGAATTTGTGTCTTCGTGTTATTTTCGATAGTGTCCTGTGTTCATTTACATCGTGTCATTTCTTTCTACAACCTGTTCCTTTACCTTAATTTGTGTCTAAGTGTAATGTTAGATAGTGGCTCATGTTTATATACACCCATATCCTTTCTTACTACTAGTTGTTCCTTTACCTTAATGTGTGTCTAAGTGTAATGTTAGATAGTCTCTTATGTTGATTTACATCCATATCCTTTCTTACTATAAGTTGTTCCTTACATTAGATAGCTGGTCCTTTACTAGTATAACGTTAGATAGTCTCTCATGTTCATTTACCTCAATATCCTGTCTTACTTCAAGCTGGTCCTTTACTAGTATAACGTTAGATAGTCTCTTGTGTTCATTTACATCCATATCCTGTCTTACTACAAGCTGGTCCTTTACTAGTGTAACGTTAGATAATTTCTCGTGTTCATTTACATGCATATTCTTTCTTACTACAAGATGTAACTTTACTTTAATTTGTGTCTAAGTGTAACGTTAGATAGTTTCTCATGTTCATTTAAATCCATATCCTTTATTATTACAAGCTGATCCTTTACTTAAATGTGTGTCTAGGTATAATATTAGATAGTCTCTTATGTGCATTTACATCCGTATCCTTTCTTACTACAAGCTGTTCCTTTACTAGTGTAACGTTATATAGTCTCTCATGTTCATTTGCATGCATATCCTGTATTACTACAAGCTGTTCCTTTCTTTAATTTGTGTCTAGGTTTAATGTTAGATAGTCTCTTATGTTCATTTACATTCGTATCCTTTCTTACTACACGTTGTTCCTTTACTAGTGTATTGCTAATGTATCCCTATTTGTTATATTTAGCAAATAAATATATGCTTAAACTAAGCTAAACTAGTGTATTGTTAGATAGTCTCTCATGTTCATTAACATCCATATGCTTTCTTACTACAACATGGTCCTTTGTTTTAGTTTGTTTCTAAGTGTACTATTTGATAGTGTCTTCTGTACATTTAAATCAATGTTATTTCCTATTACAACCTGTTCGTTTGGTTTAATTTGTGTCTAAGTGTAATGTTTGGTAGTCCCTCATGTTCATTTACATCAATGTTATTTCCTATTACAGCCTGTTCCTTTGCTTTAATTTGTGTCTAAGTGTAATGTTTGGTAGTCCCTCGTGTTCATTTACATATCACTTCTTACTAAATATAGTGCCCATATTGGGCGTCATTTCAGAAACAAAATATATAATTTGTGGATATTTTATTGATCGCGAATTTGAATCTGACAATTTAATTATACTTTATGACTGTATAACAAATCTGAGCGAAGTCAAATGAAAAATATATTTTATGATTTGTTTTACTCCAATTATTAGCTTCAAATGAACATATTATATAAATAATATATAAATAACTTTATTAGTATATCAATTAAATTAATGTTTTGCTATGTAACCAATATACCAAAAGACAACAACAATTTCTATCAAAACCAATGTTATTTTGTTAGTTCGGAGATTTTTAGTTTGACCGTCAATGTCGCAAAATATTTAATTCAACATAAACTGTTTATACAGCTTAATACCATTTTTTTTTTATAATAAGGTTTGCTGATGAACCATAGAATATAATCTGTAGTAATAACATGCGTTGCTTGCCATCATATCCGTTACTTTTCACAATTTTTCCGACGACAACATGAGCACGATACCTTTTTTAATAAAACTGAAATTCCTCCTCATTTTACATTAAATTTCATGACAATGTTAATATATTTTTTGCATATCAATTGTTATATTAGAAATGGTACAGGTGACAGAAACAGAGAGAAACAACTTTTTCCTTAATTATGTTTTATTGAATCATAGTACCATTTAACTTTGGTAGATTATCTGCAGATCGTAGAACAAAGATTACTCATTTAGGAAATAAATTATGGATATATTTATCTTAAGATATATTATGGAATATGGGTTGCTGATTTTGCATTGGATGATTAAAAGGTAATTCTATGTAATACAATTGTGAGGAGGTGATATTGATTGGGGTTCTGTTTGCTGTTTAAGAAGATATGTTAGAGAAGAGTGTGAACTTAGCGAGTTTGATACAATCATGGATAATTTATACAGGAGGATTAGGAGGAGGTGGTGCTGGAGGCACAGGATGCACAATGGCTACAGGTTTCTCTGTCTTTATCTTTTCAATGCTAGGTGCACTTTCCTCTGTAAGAAAAACAAAATTATACCATCATATTTACCATTAATATACATGTAGTCTTCAAAGAATAAAGAAACGCATAGATTCGATTCATTTTTAATATTAAGTTGACTATAAATAAATGAATATTGAATAATTAAATATTTAAGCAATGAGTAAATGTGTATTGAAAAAACAAAATGTCGGTAGGAGCAATCTGGCAATTCGTCAAGTGTATTTTTGAAGACGTGCAAAATTAAGGTTGCAGTTATCACTCAGAAAAAATTGTTCATGCAGTACTTGTGTATGAAAGAGGGAATTATCATTGCTACTGTGAACTACCGCTATGCTAAGATTGGACCCTGCTGCAATAAACGTCATCGGCCTTCATTAGTCTGGACAATATCAAACTCAAGTCGTCCGACAATTGAACGTTCGTCAGAGCACAATTTCACGCCTTCGACGGAGATTACATCGGACTGGATCAACTCAAGAGCGCTCTATAAGTAGTAGACCACAAATCACTACTCCAGTCTAAGATCAGTATATCCGGGTATTCCATTTACGTAATCGCTACAGTCACTGCTACAGCCACTGCTGCTGGCATGCCATGATCACGGATAATTTGCGGAGATGTTTCAGCAGGACAAGGCCCGACCTCATACAGCAAGGGTAACCGTGGATTTCCATCTCAGAACAACATTACTGTATTGCCATGACCTTCAAGGTCGCCAGATTTGAACTCCTTAGAACATCTATGGGACGAACTTGATAGACACGTCCGCTAAAACCAAACACCACCTCAACGATTGGGCGTGTTCAGACAAGCGTTGCAATATGAATGGTTAAGGATACCACAGATCCGAACAAAAGAAAATCGATCCATTCGATCCATTCAAAGGAAATGCAGAGCAGTGTTAGCCGCACATGGTGGTCACAATAGATACTGATGTTAATGTCACCGAAAATTGACACAATTTATCGTTTTTGATCATTTGTTTGTTCAATCTTTGTTCAGTATCCTGTTTGAGGTTCGTGTATGACATGTTAGCTCAATGTAACAAAGCATTGATGTAAAAAAACAATTTGAAGTAAACAGAATATTTTTTTCTTTTAGAAAACAACATTATGCGTTTCTTTTTACACATACATGTTCTTGTTACTGACAATTAATAATTCATAATTTGTATATATTGCCTATTGGTGGACATTTTATTTCTGTTTTACCATCTGGTGCTTTATTGAAAAATGGGAACTAAAGTTATTCGATCTCCGTGCTGAAATATTGAATATATTATAGCTTCTACCTCTCAATTATAACAATTTATTGTTGAATGTCGTTCACGTCATACTCTAAGTCTTATTATTGAGGATGCACAGGTCGTATGACCAAGATAGTCGTTAATAAAACCCAAAAAAGAGACACTATTAGGGTTTTGACCTATCCTAATTGATTACTATATACAAGGCGCGATACAAGTATTTCACATCCGGTATAACTTATGCCCAGAACTAACGACTACGTGAATATATTCTCGCAAAACAAATAACAAATAACGACCCCACCGGAAGTAATTTCATATCAGACAGACAGAGAATAGGTAACATTTGGGACACTTGAAAGACCTTGAAATGTCTAAGTATCAACTAGAATCAGCAGGACGTATTGTAGTAAAATTTAATGGTTCTATATTTGTGAATTTTCTTTTTTTTTATATCTTTATTATATATACACATTCTAATTATATACATGTATCACAGATATATTATAATGCACATCATAGGAAAATAATTCCCTTAATTAATGTCAATTTCTCTTCTAAATGTTCATTTCGAAAATTATCAAGATTTATTAGATTCGTAATAATACGATTAAAAACTATTATACATATATTCGTCCGTTTTTATAATAGTCAAATTAATAAACAAAAAATAATATTTCTAATTTGCGTGGATTAAATTGAAATATAATGTAACGGTTGGATACCATACCAGAGTATTTATATTATTGTCTAATTCACGTTTGTTGTAAATTATTATCTATGATTTTTAAACTATTAAAAATAAATTACGCTTCTCAAGTCAAGATTGAAAACACCTCGGACACAATTTGTACTGTTCGGCATATCTGTCCATTCTCAGTATTTGTTTCGCGTACATTCTTATTTCTTCATCTTCTGTTTTTCTCACATCCCAAAGCTTCTGCTGGTAAAACATATAAGATTCATATTCGGTTTTATTGTCCTCCATTGCTATATGTCGTATGCCGGCATTTGAACGATCTAATTTGTTAATTACTAAAATGTTTTTCATTTTTACTTTTCCGATCACATAATCTGCCTCACTTGTCCTACTAAATACAACTTTCTCATAATGAGAATCTGTACATGGGCTTTTCCCTGTTACTATATATAGAGATGCTACTGTCGTTATTTGTTTACATTTTATATCGGCCGTCTTTGGTAAATTATCCTCACTAATCTTCTGTTCTACTCTATTCGTTGTAATTGTATTACGTTTAATTTGTCTACTATTAATTGATACCCTAACACGTGGTACATCAACAGGTTGAGTGCTTACCTGTACTGGGGTTACACTTGGGTAGATTACTTCTGTATTTTCTATATGTTCATCTTCCGATTCTGTTTCCATTTCTGAACTTTGACTATGCTCAGATTCGTCAATTTCTCCTTCGAATTCAATCTTGTTAGACTTCTGTTTTGCATGCCATGTATCCGAACGTCTATTGTCTCTCTCTATTTTTGATGGTGATTTGTGTTTCTTTCCATTGTTTCTATTTATCAGTTCGCCTCTTGTCCAAACTAATGAAATTCTCATTTTATCACCCAAGTATGTCGAATTCCATGTAAAATGTTGCTATTCTTCAATAATAGAACCTATTAATACTATTGATGGTTTCGGTAAACTTTCCATTATCATATAATCCCTTAGTTAACCTCTTTGTTTACATTCACATTCAGTAGATAGAGTTCCACAATTTTCAGTGAATAAACGTCTATTTATGAATTTTTTTCCACAAATGTCAATAAAACAACTTACATTTCTGTTGTATAATGAAATTTAGCGATTTATGATTGGTTAAATCCAAATCCGAATGCATAATTCCACATTAACAGGGAGCGATCAAAATTACGTGTACTCACATAAAGGTGCACTCGACTTCCATTTTTGTGAATCTTAATCTTATTAAAAGTGTAAAAATATAAAATGTAAACACTTTTGGAAATGTATTATTTAAGAGAATATACTCAAATGTGTGGATGCTTAGAAATATTCAACTCGACTCTTACGAATCTCCTTGATTACTTTCTAAGAATCTACAGTTAGAGTGTATTCTCCATTACGTATTTATTGTTCGTGTTTTCGTATGCATTTGTGGGATGTGCTTCTGTTAAATACTGAAATGTTAGTTTTTTATTTGCAACTTCTATAATATTGTTTCTAGGTTTCTGAAAGACATTTTCCTGATGTTATCAATAAGATTCGACAATATCTCCGTGTTCATGGTTGAATATAAAGAATTTGCTGAAAAAATGGATCCCCTATAATAGAATTATACAATCTTTACACCAATACTGTGTTGATAAACTTTTTACTGTTACGAGATACATAATTATTTATAATCTGTGTATGGTTTTGCTATCGTTGTTACCATATAGAACTGGTGAGATATCTTATATGTTACAATATGCACTCTTCTTAAAATTTGTCAGCTTATGTATGAGGTATTAAGGAAAGGCAGAATACATAATTTATCAATTAAATACCTGTTAGATTTGCTTGACAAAATTGTAAAACCTATTTTATTGTATGGGTGTGAAATTTGGGGGTTTGGTAAAAACGATATTATCGAGAGGGTCCATTTAAAATTTTGTAAACTTGTATTACATCTAAAAGTATCCACACCTAATTTTATGGTATATGGAGAATTGGGTAGATATCCACTAGAAATTGATATTAAAGTAAGAATGATTTCATATTGGTGTAAACTTATATGAGGGAAACAGTCAAAATTATCTACAATAGCATACAAACTGCTATGTTAAAATGTTAAAAATTGTAAAATTTCTGCTTGGATAAATCACATTCATAAAATCTTAAATGACAGTGAAATGTCGTATATATGGACTTTGCAAAATTGAATATCTGAAAAATGATTAAAATTAGTAATTAAAAACAATTTAATTGATCAGCTTAAGCAAATATGGAACTCATCCATCGAAACATCTTCAAAGGGGGGTAATTATAAACTGTTTAAAAGGGAATTAAAATTCGAGAATTATTTAGACATTTTAGAAGATAAGGACAAATTTACATTGTGTAGATTTAGAACTACAAACCACAGACTACCGGTAGAAGTGGGGAGATGGAAAACACTTATTAGAGAAAACAGGTTCTGTCATTCGTGTTCAAGAAGAGAATTAGGAGACGAGTATCACTATATTTTTGAATGTACTGAATGTATTAATGAAAGAAAACTTTATTTTGATTTTATCCATTTAAATAGACATAATATCATTAAATATAAAAACCTGATGTCTTCTAAGTCTATATATACTTTAAGTAAACTCTGTAAATTTATCAGAATAGAAAACAAGAGGATATGTCCTCTAGGTTGATCCACTTCTGTTCACAATTCAATATTTGTTTAATTATGTATTACATGTGTTCATTTCTTATGTATATTGTGTTAATTGTGCATGTCATCTCTGTACCTCTGTAAATTGGTTATGAGAAATAAAGATATATATATATATATATATATATATTCTCTAGCGTAATTTTTAAAGCTGTCAATTTATTAATCGGAGTTACTTGAATTGAACAATGAACTATAATGTTGGTTCATGAACTTGTATTCATTTTGTAGTCATGATTGTGAAAACACAAATAAACGTGTGCAGAGATTGTAGCGAACACAAATATCATCTATACTCTGTGGACAATATTACATACAGTCAAGCATGGCTATGTCGACCTCTAAAGAACCACACATATCACTTCGAGTTAAAGAGTATTCTAGTAATCAGAGTTACCTCATGCATTTCTTATACCTGCTACATTTAGATATTTATCTTAAGTCGATATATACATGGATACGAATTACCCGAGTTCAAAATAACGAGGTTTTCTGTATAATTAACATCATTTGTAAATGTATACGTATATCATTGTTATCATGGCTACATGCATATTCCATCCTTATACACGACGGTGTCATATATGAACCAGAGGGCATTGATCCCCTTAGAATCACTAGGTTGCGAAGTTTATTCTTCTTTGTCCAAGTTTGTGAGGACCAATGGTTTGTGATATTTGTTTGATTTTAAGCTACAACTGCTCTTCTTTTATGTATCTGCATTTCACATTTTAATGAATATTTTTACCTTTCGTCATTACCGTCAAAATGAACAATTATATTTAAGTCTACTTACTGAAAGACTCTGAAATGTTAAAAATAAAATCATACTAGAAGAACATTCAATATATTACAGCTTTCGCAAATAAAATATATCAAGTATCTACTAAGTAGTGGAGTGGTACTATTGTAGAAATACTTCCAATAGGACGAGATACGTTAAAGACAAAAGAAGCGCAGAGCATGAGGTAGGAATTTTATCAGTCTAAATTGTTCCTTGATATTTATTGTTCGTATTTTCTTGTGAATGTTTGGGGTGGGCTTCTGTTCAATACTGTAATAATACTTTTTCGATTGTAATGTCTATAATGTTGTGTCTCGGCTTACCGGTCGGTGTTTTTTTCCGGGTTCTCCGTTTCCTCCAACAATTAAACTAACCGCCACGATATAACTGAAATATTGGTGTAAGTGGCGTTAAACACCACCAAAGGAACAAAACAAACAATCTGAAAAACATTTTGCTGATGTTATCAATAATATTCGACAATATCTTCGTGTTCGTTGTTGAATATACAGAATTTGCTGACATTTTAGATAATAAAGCTTAGCATTATAACATTTAGTATATTAAATCTTTCACGAAATTAATATATCAATTTATAGTCTTATTTTTATTATTGAACATGTTCACGTCCTGAAACTAGTGTTCTTTTATCTATCTGCATTTCATCATTTAATTAATATGTTTTCCTATTTTACAGTCAGATGGAACAAAGATATGTAGATCTACTTACCGAGATCATCCTCTAATGGCTCTGAAATGTTAAATATAAAGTTGTACTGCAAGAACATTCAATACGTTACAGCTTTCGCAAATCAAATATATCAACTCACAGTTCATAGCCATGCGATTCATAATCTACGTGTCACTGTTGTGGTACACACGGCATAGAAGTAAAAGAAACAAAAGATAGATAGGGTATTATTTAAGGAATTTAACTATACAAACAATGCAAACTACTGTATAACTACTGACAAAGCTGTCATCTGCTTAGATGTTTGTATATATATATATATGGATGCATCAACTATTTTTGTTCTTGTTTCCTTGTATTATTTGGATGTATAGATGTTCAATACTTAAATATTGGCTTGATCTTAAATACCGCAACCACACTGAATCAAAATGTTCTCATCTTCATTTTGTGCCTTGACCTTTCAAAGACATATTGCTGGTGCTATCATTTTGATTTGTTAATATTCCCGATCTCAAAAGTATACCGTAGTTTCACCATTACTGTATACATGTGTGATTTTATCCTCTTTTCTTTTTTATTGTTATTTACTTACCGGAAGTTGATGCCGCTTCTGAAATTTTAAATAATAAAGCTTATCATTATATCAATTAGTATGTTACATCTTTCACGACATTAATATATCAATTTATAGTCTTATTTTTGTTATTGAGCATGCTTACGTCCTGTATATTTCTGAAACATTGCTAGATGGAGGTAAAACCACAATCTATCAATGAATCAATCTATTGATAGGTTGCGGTTATTGATGTTTTTCATACTCTAATTGTTACTATTCAGGACACAAGTGGCGTTCAAGCAATATCAACGTTAATAAATAACCAGACAGAGCGTTAGCAAGGGAATTGAACAATCACAACTTCTTTATATAGTCCCATTAAACTGTATTGTTCTAGTGTATATTTGAGATGTATATCTGTTCAATGATTAAATGTTGCATTTTATCAAATAACGAAGTCACACATAACATAGCAACAATCATCATCGATTTTTACAAAACATATTGCTGGAGTTGTCAATTTTATTGCCAGATGTTATCTTTCCTCTAATTGATGTATAAAGTATTCGGGGAACAAATTCTCCCTCGTGAAAAGCAAAAGTGTACCATATTTACGTCATTGTTGTGTAAATGATCCTGTTACTGTTTTTTTGTATTTAATTATTGATGTAAATCCACCTTATATATGAATGATGTCTTCTGATTGGTCGATACAAGGGGCATTGCTTTACCACTTCTTAGTTTGATTCCCTCTAGCACCCCATCGCAGGGGTATTTGTCCTTTGGAATTCCGCATAGTGTCTACGACTCAATTATATCAATGTATTTGTCAATGTCGTTCATGTTATACTCTAGGTTTTAGTATTGAGGAAACACATGTCGTAGGAACAAGATAGACGGCAATAAAGCCACAACACCGAGTGTTAGGGTTTATACTTATCATAATTCCTACATGTAGATCTCTACACAGGTGTCTGAATTAATATTTCATATTAAAATGCTGTCTTTGTACATACCGGTAATGATTTTCACTTCGTTGTGGAATGTTACTATTGCGAACATACTTCCCGTAGGACGAGAAATGTAAAATAAATAAAACCACAGAGGGCTAGATAGGAATATGGTCAGTCTAAAATTTTCTATATGTATTCCTCTATATTTATTGTTCGCGTTCTTTTGTGCATTTTAGGTATGCGCTTGTGTTCAATACATGAATTAATAGAAACAAGTAGGTACTATATGCTACATGCATATGCGAATGATATCATGTAAGGGCCTGCAGGTACTGACCCATTAAAGGCACCTGATCCCCCTTTATTATTCTTTAACACAGTTTTGAATTCCCATGCTTTGTCATTTTTGTTTCATGTTAAGATTTTTCTGGTGTCATAATTCCTCCTCTAATAGACATGTTATCTCTGTGTCATTGTATTCAGACTTTAGAAGTACATTTAAGCATACATACCGCGATACTCAATCGTATCTTGAACATTACCGGGTGAATGATCTTCTGTAATGTTAGATATAAGATATTAGTGCAAGAAGATTCAGTATATGACATCTTTCATGATTCAACTATTTCAATTTATAAGATGATGGTTGACGTCATACTCTAGATGTTACGTGACATAGAAACAACATAAACTTTAATAAAAATAATAACGCTGACAAAACTGATCCCCATACATTATAATTATACAATCTTTACATCAATACTGTGTAGATGAACTTTTTACTGTTACGAGATAAATAATTATTCATAATCTATATATGGTTTTGATATTGTTGCTACCACATATAACTGGTGATTTATCTTATTTGCTATAATACACACTTTCCTGGACACCATGTATATTCTTTATGTTAAATATTAAGCTATAAATGTACTAATCAGAGTTACTTAAATTGTGAAATCACAAAGAAACGTGTTCAGAGATTGTGACAGACACAGAGAACATCGACACTCTGTGATGAAATATTAAAAACATAAAGTCAAACCTGGCCATGTCGAACTACAACGAACCAAACATTTCACTTGGGGTAATCTGAGTTACCTTATTAATATATTCTGTGTTCCGTGTTGTGATGTCTGTTACGATTTCAGCATACAAATGATGTTCCGTTCGTCTTTTCCTCCCGTTGTTAGTAAGAGGGCTTATTTGCGGTATTTGTGTTTGTGTGCATATAGTTGTATCCAGCACATATGTGTTCGTGTTGTTTTTTCTTTTGTGTACCATATGTTGCCAGTTTCTCTGAATGGTACATTTTGTCTTGCCCCTTTTGGTATGGTTATGCATGTTACATCTCGATCTGTATCTTAAATTGATGTAACCATGGAAACGACTTGTCCGTGATTAAGATAACGAGGTTTTTCTGTACGATTTACACCATTGGTAAATATCTACGTCTATAATTGATATCATCGTTACATACTTATAGCGTCCTTATACACGAAGGGTGTTATGCATGAAGCATGGTTTACAGACCTGTTATATGTATCACTTCGAGTACTCTCTATTGTTCTTTGACTGAGTTTGTGATGAACATCAATTTGTGATCTTTCTTTCATTTTAAGTTTTGTCTGTTATCACATTTCCCCTTCTAGTTGATATTTTAACTTTATTCATTAAATTAAGATTGAAGAAGTAAATGTAATCATGATTGTGAAACAGCAAAGAAACGTGTTCGGATTTGTAAATGTATACGTATATAATTGTTATCATGGTTACACACATATAACCTCCTTATACACAACCGGTGTCATGTATGAATCATGTGTTATTGATATATCAGAAGTATCCATTCATGTACTCTCTATTCCTCTTTGTCTTTAGGCTTTTTCTGGTATCATATTTCCCACCTCTGATTGATATTTTAACTTTGTGCCATTAAATTAAGATTGAAGAGGTAAATGTAAGTCTACTTACTGGAAGTCCGTCTCCGTCCTGGAATATTAAATATAGCATTTCGATATATTATAATCTCTAAGACTCATTTATATCAATTCATTGGTCAATGTCGTTCACGTCATACTCTATGACTTATTATTGAGGAAGCACAGTCATGGCGTATGACGATAGAAGTTAATAAAGCAAAACAGAGTGTAAAGGTTCTTATCTATCCTAATGTATAGACGTACATCACTCCACAGGTGTTTAAATTAATATTGTGGCGTTGAAGCAATATCGACGTTAATAAATAACCAGACAGAGTGTTAGCAAGGGAATTGAACAATCAAAACTTCTTTATATAGTCCTATCAAACTGTATTGTTCTAGTGTATATTTGAGATTTATATCAGTTCAATACTTAAATGTTGCATTTTATCAAATCAAATATATAAAGTATATACTAAGTACTGGAGTGGTACTATTGTAGAAATACTTCCTATAAGACGAGATACGTTAAAGACAAAAGAAGCACAGAGTATGAGGTAAGAATTTTATCAGTCTAAATTTTTCCTTAATATTTATTGTTCGTGTTTTCTTGTGAATGTTTGGGGTGGGCTTCTGTTCAATACTGTAACAATACTTTTTCGATTGCAATGTCTATGATGTTGTGTCTCGGTTTACAGGTAGGTGTTTTTCTCCGGATCCTCCGGTTTCCTCCAACAATAAAACTGATCTCCACGAAATAGCTGAAATATTGGTGTAAGTGGCGTTAAACACCACCAAAGGAACAAAACAAACAACCTGAAAGACATTTTGCTGATGTTATCAATAAGATTCGACAATATCTCCGTGTTCATTGTTGAATATAAAGAATTTGCTGAAAAAACCGATCCCCTAAAATAGAATTATACAATCTTTACACCAATGCTGTGTAGATAAACGTTTTACTGTTAGTGTTACGAGATAACTAATTATTCATAATCTGTGTATGGTTTTGTTATTGCTGTTACCATATAGAACTGGTGAGATATTTTTTGTTACAATATGCACTCTTCTTAAAATTTGGCAGCTTATATTCTCTAGCGTAATTTTTAAAGCTGTCAATTTACTAATCGGAGTGACTTGAATTGAACTATGAACTATAATGTTGGTTCATGAACTTGTATCAATTTTGTAGTCATGATTGTGAAATCACAAATAAACGTTTTCAGAGGTAGTAACGGACACAAATATCATCTATACTCTGTGCAAAATATTACATAAAGTCAATTTTGGCTATGTCGAAATCTAAAGAACCACACATATCACTTCGAGTTAAAGAGTATTCTAGTAATCAGTGCTACCTCATAAATATCTTATACCTGCTACATTTGGATCTTTATCTTAAATCGATGTATCCATGGATACGAATTACCCGAGTTCAAAATAACGAGGTTTTCTGTATAATTAACATCATTTGTAAATGTATACGTATATCATTGTTTTCATGGCTACATACATATTCCATCCTTATTCACGACGGGTGTCATATATGAACCAGGGGGCATTGACCCCTTATAATCAATTGGTTACGAAGTTTATTCTTCTTTGTCCAAGTTTGTGAGGCCCAATAGTTTGTGATATTTGTTTGATTTTAAGCTACAACTGCTGTTCTTTTATGTGTCTGCATTTCACATTTGAATGAATATTCTTACCTTTCGTCATTACCGTCAAAATGAACAATTATATTTAAGTCTACTTACTGAAATGCCCTGAAATGTTGAAAATAAAATCATACTAGAAGAACATTCAATATATTACAGCTTTCGCAAATCAAATATATAAAGTATATACTAAGTAGTGCAGTGGTGCTATTGTGGAAATACTTCCAATAGGACGAGATACGTTAAAGACAAAAGAAGCACAGAGCATGAGGTAGGAATTTTATCAGTCTACATTGTTCCTTGATATTAATTGTTCGTGTTTTCTTGTGAATGTTTGGGGTGGGTCTCTGTAAGTGGCGTTAAACACCATCAAAGGAACAAAACAAACAATCTGAAAAACATTTTGCCGATGTTATCAATAAGATTTGACAATATCTCCGTGTTCGTTGTAGAATTTAAAGAATTTGGTGAAATTTTATATAATAAAGCTTAGCATTATGACATTTAGTATATTACTTCTTTCACATCCAGAATATTTCTGAAACATTGCTAAATGGACATAAAACAATAATCTATCAATGAATCAATCTATTGATAGGTTCCGGTTATTGATGTTCTTCATACTCAAATTGTTACTATTCATAACACAAGTGACGTTCAAGCAATATCAACCAGAGTGTTAGTATCAGCAAGGGAATTGAACTTTCAAAACTTCTTTATATAGTCCCATAAAACTGTATTGTTCTAGTGTATATTTGAGATGTATATCTGTTCAATACTTAAATGTTGCATTTTATCAAGGAACGAAATCACACATAACATAAACAAATCATCATCGAGTGTTGAAAGACACATTGCTGGAGTTGTCAATGAACAATGAACAATGAACTACATTGTTGTTTCATGAACTTGCTTGAATGTTGTAATCATGATTGTGAAACCGCAAAGAAACGTGTTCAGATTTGTAAATGTATACGTATATAATTGTTATCATGGTTACACACATATAACCTCCTTATACACAACCGGTGTCATGTATGAATCATGTGTTATTGATATATCAGAAGTATCCATTCATGTACTTTCTATTCCTCTTTTTCTTTAAGCTTTATCTGGTATCATATTTCCCACCTCTAATTGATATGTTAACTTTGTGCCATTAAATTAAGATTGAAGAGGTAAATATAAGTCTACTAACTGGAATTCCATCTCCGTCCTGGAATATTAAATATAGCATTTCGATATATTACAACCTCTAAGACTCATTTATATCAATTCATTGGTCAATGTCGTTCACGTCATACTCTATGACTTATTATTGAGGAAGCACAGTCATGGCGTATGACGATAGAAGTTAATAAAGCAAAACAGAGTGTAAAGGTTTTTAACTATCCTAATGTATAGACGTACATCACTCCACAGGTGTTTAAATTAATATTGTGGCGTTGAAGCAATATCGACGTTAATAAATAACCAGACAGAGTGTTAGCAAGGGAATTGAACAATCAAAACTTCTTTAAATAGTCCTATCAAACTGTATTGTTCTAGTGTATATTTGAGATGCATATCAGTTCAATACTTAAATGTTGCATTTTGTCAAATAACGAAGTCACACATAACATAACAACAATCATCATCGATTTTAACAAAATATATTGCTGGAGTTGTCAATTTGATTGCCAGATGTTCTCTTCCCCCTAATTGATGTATAAAGTATTCGTGGAACAAATTCTCCCTCGTGAAAAGCAAAAGTGTACCATATTTACGCCAATGTTGTGTATATCATCCTGTTACCTCTCCTAATGTATACATGTAGACCTCTCCAAAGGTGTTTTAGTTAATATTTCATATTAAATTGTTGTCTTTGTACATAGCGGTAATGATTTGTACTATATTATTTTCACTCATTAGTGAAGTTGTATTATTGCAGAAATACTTCCCGTAGGACGAGAGACGCAAAATACAAACGAAAAAACACACAGCTTTATTGTTCGTGTTTTCTTGTGCATTTTTCTTAGAACGAATTATCCAAGTTCTAGATAAGGAGATTTTTCTGTATGATATACACCATTTGAAAATGTCTACTTAAATAACTATTTTCATGGTTACATACATATTTCCACCCTTATATTTGACGGGTGTCATATATGAACCAGAGGGTAATGACTCGTTAGAATTGTCAACTTACGTACTCTTTATTCTGCTTTTTCTGAGTTTGTGGGGCCCAATATTTTGTTATCTTTGTTTTATTTTAAGAAGCAACTGGTGTTCTTTTATCTATCTGCATTTCATCATTTAATTAATATGTTTTCCTATTTTAGTCAGATTGAACAAAGATATGTAGGTTTACTTACCGAAATCAACCTCTAATGGCTCTGAAATGTTAGATATAGAATTTTACTGCAAGAACATTCAATACATTACAGCTTTCGTAAATCAAATATATCAATTCACAGTTCATGGCCATACGCTTCATAACCTACGTGTCACTGTTGTGGTACACAAGGCATAGAAGTAAAAGAAACAAAAGATAGATAGGGTATTATTTAAGGAATTTAACTATACAAACTATACAAACTACTATATAACTACTGACAAAGCTGTCATCTGCTTAGATGTTTGTATATATATATATGGATGCATCAACTATTCTTTTCTTGATTTTTTGTATTGCTTGGATGTATAGATGTTCAATACTTAAATATTGCCTTGATCTTAAATACCGAAGCCACACTGAATCAAAATTTTCTCATCTTCATTTTGTGCCTTGACCTTTTAAAGACATATTGCTGGTGCTATCATTTTGATTTGTTAATATTCCCGATCTCAAAAGTATACAGTAGTTTCACCATTACTGTAAACATGTGTGCTTTTACCCTCTTTTTTTATTGTTATTTTACCTTTGCGCCATTAAATGCAGATTTTAGAGTTAAATTCAGAGCTACTTACCGGAGGTTGATGCCGCTTCTGAAATTTTAAATAATAAAGCTTAGCATTATAACATTTAGTATATTACATCTTTCACGACATTAATATATCAATTCATAGTCTTATTTTTATTATTGAACATGTTCACGTCCTGTATATTTCTGAAACATTGTTAGATGGACGTAAAACCACAATCTATCAATGAATCAATCTATTGATAGGTTCCGGTTATTGATGTTTTTCATACTCTAATTGTTACTATTCAGGACACAAGTGGCGTTCAAGCAATATCAACGTTAATAAATAACCAAACAGAGTGTTAGCAAGGGAATTGAACAATCAAAACTTCTTTATATAGTCCCATCAAACTGTATTGTTCTAGTGTATATTTGAGATGTATATCTGTTCAATACTTAAATGTTGCGTTTTATCAAATAACGAAGCCACACATAACATAGCAAAAATCATCATCGATGTTTACAAAACATATTGCTGCAGTTGTCAATTTGATTGCCATATGTTCTCTTTCCTCTAATTGATGTATAAAGTATTCGTGGAACAAATTCTCCCTCGTGAAAAGCAAAAGTGGACCATATTTACGCCATTGTTGTGTAAATGATCCTGTTACTGTTTTTTTGTATTTAATTATTGATGTAAATCCACCTTATATATGAATGATGTCTTCTGATTGGTTGATGCAAGGGGCAATGCTTTAGCATTTCTTAGTTTGTTTTCCTCTAACACCCCATCGCAGGGGTATTTGTCCGCATAGTGTCTACGACTCAATTATATCAATTTATTTGTCAACGTCGTTCATGTTATACTCTAGGTTTTAGCATTGAGGAAACACATGTCGTAGGAACAAGATAGACGGCAATAAAGCCACAACACCGAGTGTTAGGGTTTATACTTATCATAATTCCTACATGTAGATCTCTACACAGGTGTCTGAATTAATATTCAAATTAAAATGCTATCTTTGTACATACGGTAATGATTTTCACTTCGTTGTGGAATGTTACTATTGCGAACATACTTCCCGTAGGACGAGAAATGTAAAATAAATAAAACCACAGAGGGCTAGATAGGAATATGGTCAGTCTAACATTTTCTATATGTATTCCTCTATATTTATTGTTCGCGTTCTTTTGTGCATTTTAGGTATGTGCTTGTGTTCAATACATGAATTAATAGAAACAAGTAGGTACTATATGCTACATGCATATACGAATGATATCATGTAAGGGCCAGTAGGTACTGACCCATTAAAGGCACCTGATCCCCCTTTATTATTCTTTTACACAGTTTTGAATTCCCATGTTTTGTCATTTTTGTTTCATGTTAAGATTTTTCTGGTGTCATAATTCCTCCTCTAATAGACATGTAATCTCTGTGTCATTGTATTCAGACTTAAGAAGTAAATTTAAGCATACATACCCCGATACTCAATCGTATCTTGAACATTACCGGGTGAATGATCTTCTGTAATGTTAGATATAAGATATTAGTGCAAGAAGATTCAGTATAGAACATCTCTCATGATTCAACTATTTCAATTTATAAGATGATGGTTGACGTCATACTCTAGATGTTACGTGACATAGAAACAACATAAACTTTAATAAAAATAATAACGCTGACAAAACTGATCCCCATACATTATAATTATACAATCTTTACATCAATACTGTGTAGATGAACTTTTTACTGTTACGAGATAAATAATTATTCATAATCTATATATGGTTTTGATATTGTTGTTACCACATATAACTGGTGATATATCTTATTTGCTATAATACACACTTTCCTGGACACCATGTATATTCTTTATGTTAAATATTAAGCTATAAATTTACTAATCAGAATTACATAAATTGTGAAATCACAAAGAAACGTGTTCAGAGATTGTGACAGACACAGAGAACATCGACACTCTGTGATGAAATATTAAAAACATAAAGTCAAACCTGGAAATGTCGAACTACAACGAACCAAACATTTCACTTGGAGTAATCTGAGTTACCTTATTAATATATTCTGTGTTCCGTGTTGTGATGTCTGTTACGATTTCAGCATAAAAATGATGTTCCGTTCGTCTTTTCCTCCAGTTGTTAATACGAGGGCCTATTTGCGGTATTTGTGTTTGTGTGCATATAGTTGTGTCCAGCACATATATGTTCGTGTTGTTTTTTCTTTTGTGTACCATATGTTGCCAGTTTCTCTAAATGGTACATTTTGTCTTGCCCCTTTTGGTATTGTTATGCATGTTACATCTCGATCTGTATCTTAAATTGATGTAACCATGGAATAGACTTGTCCGTGATTAAGATAACGAGGTTTTTCTGTACGATTTACACCATTGGTAAATATCTACGTCTATAATTGATATCATCGTTACATACTTATAGCGTCCTTATACACGAAGGGTGTAATGTATGAAGCATGGTTTACAGACCTGTTATATGTATCACTTCGAGTACTCTCTATTGTTCTTTGTCTGAGTTTGTGATGAACATCAATTGGTGATCTTTCTTTCATTTTAAGTGTTGTCTGTTATCACATTTCCCCTTCTAATTGATATTTTAACTGTATTCATTAAATTAAGATTGAAGAAGTAAATGTAAGTATACTTACTAGGAGGTAAAGACCCATCTGGAAGATTAAATATAACATCTCAGAACAAGAACATTCAATATATTACAGCTTCTATGACCCAAATATATCAATTGATTGGTCAATGTCGTTCACGTCATACTCTAAGTCTTATTATTTGGGAAGCACGTGTCGTAGAGATCAATAGACGTTCAAAAACAAAAACAGACACGGTTAGCGTTTATACCTCTCCTAATGTATACATGTAGACCTCTCCAAAGGTGTTTTAGTTAATATTTCATATTAAAATGTTGTCTTTGTACATAGCGGTAATGATTTGTACTATTTTATTTTCACTCAGTAGTGAAGTTGTATTATTGCAGAAATACTTCCCGTAGGACCAGAGACACAAAATACAAACGAAAAAACACACACCTTTATTGTTCGTGTTTTCTTGTGCATTTTTATAGAACGAATTATCCAAGTTCTAGATAAGGAGATTTTCTGTATAATAAACACCATTTGAAAATGTCTACTTAAATAACTATTTTCATGGTTACATACATGTACATATTTCCACCCTTATTTGCGACAGGTGTCATATATGAACCAGAGGGTAATGACTCGTTAGAATTGTCAACTTACGTACTCTTTATTCTGCTTTTTCTGAGTTTGTGGGGCCCAATATTTTGTTATCTTTGTTTTATTTTAAGAAGCAACTGGTGTTCTTTTATCTATCTGCATTTCATCATTTAATTAATGTGTTTTCCTAATTTACAGTCAGATTGAACACAGATATGTAGGTCTACTTACCGAGATCAACCTCTAATGGCTCTGAAATGTTAAATATAGAATTTTACAGCAAGAACATTCAATACATTACAGCTTTCGCAAATCAAATATATCAATCCACAGTTCATGGCCATGCGCTTCACTACCTACGTGTCACTGTTGTGGTACACAAGGCATAGAAGTAAAAGAAACAAAAGATAGATAGGGTATTATTTAAGGAATTTAACTATGCAAACTATTCAAACTACTATATAACTACTGACAAAGCTGTCATCTGCTTAAATGTTTTTATATATATATGGATGCATCAACTATTATTTTCTTGATTCCTTGTATTGTTTGGATGTATAGATGTTCAATACTTAAATATTGGCTTGATCTTAAATACCGCAACCACACTGAATCAAAATGTTCTCATCTTCATTTTGTGCCTTGACCTTTTAAAGACATATTGCTGGTGCTATCATTTTGATTTGTTAATAATCCCGATCTCAAAAGTATACAGTAGTTTCACCATTACTGTATACATGTGTGATTTTACCCTCTTTTCTTTTTTATTGTTATTTTACCTTTGCGCCATTAAATGCAGATTTTAGAGTTAAATTCAGAGCTACTTACCGGAAGTTGATGCCGCTTCTGAAATTTTAATTAATAAAGCTTAGCATTATAACATTTAGTATATTACATCTTTCACGACATTAATATATCAATTTATAGTCTTATTTTTGTTATTGAACATGCTTATGTCCTGTATATTTCTGAAACATTGTTAGATGGACGTAAAACCACAATCTATCAATGAATTAATCTATTGATAGGTTGCAGTTATTGATGTTTTTCATACTCTAATTGTTACTATTCAGGACACAAGTGGCGTTCAAGCAATATCAACGTTAATAAATAACCAGACAGAGTGTTAGCAAGGGAATTGAACAATCAAAACTTCTTTATATAGTTCCATCAAACTGTATTGTGCTAGTGTATATTTGAGATGTATATCAGTTCAATACTTAAATGTTGATTTTATCAAATAACGAAGTCACACATAACATAACAACAATCATCATCGATTTTAACAAAATATATTACTGGAGTTGTCAATTTGATTGCCAGATGTTCTCTTCCCCCTAATTGATGTATACAGTATTCGTGGAACAAATTCTCCCTCGTGAAAAGCAAAAGTGTATCATATTTACGCCAATGTTGTGTATATCATCCTGTTACCTCTCCTAATGTATACATGTAGACCTCTCCAAAGGTGTTTTAGTTAATATTTCATATTAAAATGTTGTCTTTGTATATAGCGGTAATGATTTGTACTATATTATTTTCACTCATTAGTGAAGTTGTATTATTGCAGAAATACTTCCCGTAGGACTAGAGACGCAAAATACAAACGAAAAAACACACAGCTTTATTGTTCGTGTTTTCTTGTGCATTTTTTTAGAACGAATTATCCAAGTTCTAGATAAGAAGATTTTTCTGTATAATATACACCATTTGAAAATGTCTACTTACATAACTATTTTCATGGTTACATACATATTTCCACCCTTATATTTGACGGGTGTCATATATGAACCAGAGGGTAATGACTCGTTAGGATTGTCAACTTACGTACTCTTTATTCTGCTTTTTCTGAGTTTGTCAGGCCCAATATTTTGTTATCTTTGTTTTATTTTAAGAAGCAACTGGTGTTCTTTTATCTATCTGCATTTCATCATTTAATTAATATGTTTTCCTATTTTACAGTCAGATTGAACAAAGATATGCAGGTTTACTTACCGAAATCAACCTCTAATGGCTCTGAAATGTTAGATATAGAATTTTACTGCAAGAACATTCAATACATTACAGCTTCCATAAATCAAATTTATCAATTCACAGTTCATGGCCATACGCTTCATAACCTACGTGTCACTGTTGTGGTACACAAGGCATAGAAGTAAAAGAAACAAAAGATAGATAGGGTATTATTTAAGGAATTTAACTATACAAACTATACAAACTACTATATAACTACTGACAAAGCTGTCATCTGCTTAGATGTTTGTATATATATATATATGGATGCATCAACTATTATTGTTCTTGTTTCCTTGTATTGTTTGGATGTATAGATGTTCAATACTTAAATATTGCCTTGATCTTAAATACCGAAACCACACTAAATCAAAATTTCCTCATCTTCATTTTGTGCCTTGACCTTTTAAAGACATATTGCTGGTGCTATCATTTTGATTTGTTAATATTCCCGATCTCAAAAGTATACCGTAGATTCACCATTGCTGTATACATGCGTGATGTTACCCTCTTTTCTTTTTTATTGTTATTTTACCTTTGCGCCATTAAATGCAGATGTTAGAGTTAATTTCAGGGCTACTTACCGGAGGTTGATGCCGCTTCTGAAATTTCAAATAATACAGCTTAGCATTATAACATTTAGTGTATTACATCTTTCACGACATTAATATATCAATTTATAGTCCTATTTTTATTATTGAACATGTTCACGTCCTGAATATTTCTGAAACATTGCTAGATTGACGTAAAACAACAATCTATCAATGAATCAATCTATTGATAGGTTCCTGTTTTTCATGTTCTTCATACTCTAATTATTACTATTCAGGAAACAAGTGGCGTTGAAGCAATATCAACGCAAAAAATAACCAGACAGAGTGTTAGCAAGGGAATTGAACAATCTAAACTTCTTTATATAGTCCCATCAAACTGAATCGTTCTAGTGTATATTTGAGATGTATATCTATTCAATACTTAAATGTTGCATTTCATCAAGTAACGAAATCACACCGAACATAAAAAAAATCATCATCGATTGTTGACAGACATATTGCTGGAGTTGTCAATTTGATTGCCAGATTTTCTCTTTCCCTTAATTGATGTATACAGTATTCGTGGAACAAATTATCTCCCATGAAAAGCAAAACTGTACCATAAATCCACTTTATATATGAATGATGTTTTCTGATTGGGTGATAAAAGGGGCATTGTGTTATCTCACTTCTTAGTTTTTTTTCCTCTAACACCCCATCGCAGGGGAATTTGTCCTTTGGAATTCAGTATAGTGTCTAAGTCTGAAATATATCAATTTATTGGACAATGTCGTTCACGTCCTACTATTACTGAGGAAATACATGTCGTATGACCAGGATTTGTACATGTAGATCTCTCCACAGGTGTTTGAATTAATATTTCATATTAAAATGCTGTCATTGTACATACTGGTAATGATTTTCACTTAGATGTGGAGTGTTGCTATTGCGGACATACTTTCCCGTAGGACGAGAAAGGTAAAATAAAAAAAAAGAAACACAGAGCGCTAGATAGGAATATGGTCAGTCTAAAATTGTCTATGTTTATTCCTCTATATTTCTTTTTCGTGTTCTGTTGTGCATTTTTGGGATGTGCTTGCGTTCATTGCATGAAATAATAGACAAAAGTAAGTACTATATGTCACATGCATATACGACGGATATCATGTAAGGACCAGAAGGTACTGACCCTTTAGGGGCAGCTGATCAACCCCTTTATTATTCTTTTACACGTTTGTGAGTTCCCATGTTTTGTAATTTTTGTTTCATGTTATTATTTTTCTGGTGTCATAATTCCTCCTCTAGTAGACATGTTATCTCTGTGCCATTGCATTCAGATTTAAGAAGTAAATTTAAGCATACATACCGCGATACTCAATCGTCTCTTGAACATTACCGAGTGAATGATCTTCTGTAATGTTAGATATAAAATATTAGTGCAAGAAAATTCAGTATATAACATCTTTCTTGATTCAACTATATCAATCGATAAGATGATGGTTGACGTCATACTCTAGATGCTACGTGACATAGCAACAACATAAACTTTAATAAAAATAATAACACAAATAATCACATTGTGTTAATTCAGGATGTATACTGTGCAAACCTCTCCATACGGATGATGAAAAAAATATTGTTCGCGTTTTCGTGTGCATTTGTGGGATATGCTTCTGTTGAATACTGAAATATGACGTTTTCATTTGCAATTTCTATAATATTGTGTCTCGGCTTCTGAAAGATATTTTGCAGATGTCATAATTTAAACTCAACAATATATCAGTGTACATTATTGATTAGAAAGAAATTGTTGACAAAACTGATCCCCATAAATTATAATTATACAATCTTTACACCAATACTGTGTAGATGAACTTCTTACTGTTACGAGATGAATAATTATTCATAATCTATATATGGTTTTGATATTGTTGTTACCACATATAACTGGTGATATATTTTATTTGCTACAATATACACTTTCCTAGACACCAGATATATTCTCTAAGTTAAATCTTAAAGCTATAAATTTACTAATCAGAGTTACTTGAATTGAACAATGAACTACACTGTTGGTTCATGAACTTGTTTAAATGTTGTAATCATGATTGTGAAACCGCAAAGAAACGTATTCAGATTTGTAAATGTATACGTATATAATTGTTATCATGGTTACACACATATAACGTCCTTATACACAACCGGTGTCATGTATGAACCATGTGTTATTGATATATCAGAAGTATCAATTCATGTACTGTCTATTCCTCTTTGTCTTTAAGCTTTATCTGGTATCATATTTCCCACCTCTAATTGATATTTAAACTGTGTGCCATTAAATTAAGATTGAAGAGGTAAATGTAAGTCTACTTACCGGAAGTCCATCTCCGTGCTGGAATATTAAATATAACATCTCAATACATTACAGCCTCTACGACTAAATGATATCAATTCATTGGTCAATGTCGTTCACGTCATAATCTAAGTCTTATTATTGAGGAAGCATATCGTAGGAACAAGATAGACGTTAATAAATATATAAAGACAGAGGGTAATGGTTTTGACCTATCCTAATATATACATGTAGATCCCTACAGATGTGCTTAAATCAATATTTGATGTTAAAATGTTGTCTTTGTACATACCGGTAATGATTTTCACTAAGTTGTGGAATGCCACTATTGCAGAAATACTTCCCGTAGGACAAGAGACGTTAAATACAAATAAAACGCAGAGCGTTAGGTAGGAATGTTATCAGTCTCAATTTTCCTATGCATATCCCTTGATATTTATTGTTCGTATTTTCTTGTGCAATTGTTGAGCTGTGCTTCTGTTCAATTCAGAAATATTACTTTTTTATTTGCAATTTAAATAATTTGTGTCTCGGTGTCTGTAAGACATTTTGATGATGAAATAAATTAAACTCCACAATATCCCCGTGTGCAATGTTGAATACAAAGAATTTACTCGACAGACCGATCCCCTAAAATAGAATTATACCATCTTTACACCACTACTGTGTACATGAACTTTTTACTGTTGAGAGATAATTAATTATTCATAATCTGTGTATTGTTTTGATATTTGTGTTACCATGTAGAACTGGTGAACTATCTTAATTTTTGGAATACACACTTTGGTTGAAATTTGGTTACTTAAGTTTGCAAATTTAAATACTGAAACTAGAAATTTACTAAATTGCTTAAATTGAACAATGAACTAACCTGTTGGTTCATGCACTTATTTAAATTTTGCAGTCATGAATGTGAAATCACAACGAAACGTGTTCAGACGTTGTGACAGACACAGAAAACATCGACACTGTGATGAAATATTAAAAACATAAAGTCAAAGTTGGCCATGTCGAACTACAACGAACCAAGCTTTTCACTTCGAATAATCTGAGTTACCTTATTAATATATTCTGTGTTCCGTGTTGTGATGTCTGTTAAGATTGCAGTATAAAAACGATGTTCCGTTCGTCTTTTCCTCCAGTTGTTAGTAAGAGGGCTTATTTGCGGTATTTGTGTTTGTGTGCATATAGTTGTGTCCAGCACATATGTATTCGTGTTGTTTTTCCTTTTGTGCACCATATGTTGCCATTTTCTCTGGATGATATATTTTTTCTTACCCCTTCGTTATTGTTAGGCCTGTTCCATCTCGGTCTGTATCTTAAATCGATGTAACCATGGAAAGGACTTGTCCGAGATTAACATAACGAGGTTTTTCTGTACGATTTACACCATTGGTAAATGTCGACGTCTATAATTGATATCATCGTTACATACGTATAACGTCCTTATACACGAAAGATATTATGTATGAAGCATGGCTTACAGACCTGTTATATGAATCACTTCAAGTACTCTCTATTGTTCTTTGTCTGAGTTTGTGATGAACATCAATTTGTGATCTTTCTTTCATTTTAAGTTTTGTCTGGTATCACATTTCCCCTTCTAATTGTTATTTTAGCTTTATTCATTAAATTAAGATTGAAGAAGTAAATGTAAGTATACTTACTAAGAGGGAAAGACCCATCTGGAAGATTAAATATAACATCTCAGAACAAGAACATTCAATATATTAAAGCCTCTACGACTCAAGTATATCAATTGATTTGTCAATGTCGTTCACCTCATACTCCAAGTCTTATTATTTGGGAAGCACGTGTCGTAGAGTCGTTGAAGCCAAACAGACGTTAAAAAACAAAAACAGACACGGTTAGCGTTTATACCTCTCCTAATTTATACATGTAGACCTCTCCAAAGGTGTTTTAGTTAATATTTCATATTAAAATGTTGTCTTTGTACATAGCGGTAATGATTTGTACTATATTATTTTCACTCAGTAGTGAAGTTATATTATTGCAGAAATACTTCCCGTAGGACGAGAGACGCAAAATACAAACGAAAAAACACACAGCTTTATTGTTCGTGTTTTCTTGTGCATTTTTTAGAACGAATTATCCAAGTTCTAGATAAGGAGATTTTTCTGTATAATATACACCATTTGAAAATGTCTACTTAAATAACTATTTTCATGGTTTCATACATATTTCCAGCCTTATCTTTGACGGGTGTCATATATGAACCAGAGGGTAATGACTCGTTAGAATTGTCAACTTACGTACTCTTTATTCTGCTTTTTCTGAGTTTGTGAGGCCCAATATTTTGTTATCTTTGTTTTATTTTAAGAAGCAACTGGTGTTCTTTTATCTATCTGCATTTAATCATTTAATTAATATGTTTTCCTATTTTACAGTCAGATTGAACAAAGATATGTAGGTTTACTTACAGAGATCAACCTCTAATGGCTCTGAAATGTTAAATATACAATTTTACTGCAAGAACATTAAATACATTACAGCTTTCGCAAATCAAATATATCAATTCACAGTTCATGGCCATGCGCTTTATAACCTACGTGTCACTGTTGTGGTACACAAGGCATATAAGTAAAAGAAACAAAAGATAAATATGGTATAATTTAAGGAATTTAACCATACAAACTACTATATAACTACTGATAAAGCTGTCATTAAATATATACATATATGGATGCATCAATTATTATTGCTCTTGTTTCCTTGTATTATTGGGATGTTTAGATGTTCAATACTTCAATATTGCATTGATCTTAAATACCGAAACCACACTAAATCAAAATTTCCTCACCTTCATTTTGTGCCTTGACCTTTTAAAAACATATTGCCGGTGCTATCATTTTGATTTGTTAATATTCCCGATCTCAAAAGTATACAGTAGATTCACCATTGTTGTATAGATGTGTGATGTTACCCTCTTTTCTTTTTTTATTGTTATTTTACCTTTGCACCATTAAATGCAGATTTTAGAGCTAAATTCAGAGCTACTTACCAGAGGTTGATGCCGCTTCTGAAATTTCAAATAATAAAGCTTAGCATTATAACATTTAGTATATTACATCTTTCACGACATTAATATATCAATTTATAGTCCTATTTTTATTATTGAGCATGTTCACGTCCTGAATATTTCTGACACATTGCTAGATTGACGTAAGACAACAATCTATCAATGAATAAATATATTGATAGGTTCCTGTTTTTGATGTTCTTCATACTCTAATTGTTACTATTCAGGACACAAGTGGCGTTGAAGCAATATCAACGCTAAGAAATGACCAGACAGAGTGTTAGCAAGGGAATTGAACTATCAAAACTTCTTTATATAGTCCCATCAAACTGAATTGTTCTAGTGTATATTTGAGATGTATATCTATTCAATACTTAAATGTTGCATTTCATCAAGTAACGAAATCACACCGAACATAAAAAGTCATCATCGATTGTTGAAAGACATATTGCTGGAGTTGTCAATTTGATTGCCAGATCTTCTCTTTCCCCTTATTGATGTATACATTATACGTGGAACAAATTATCTCCCATGAAAAGCCAAACTGTACCATATGTACACCGTTGTTGTGTATATCATCGTCTTACTGTTTTCTTGTACTTAATTATTCATATAAATCCACTTTATATATGAATGATGTTTTCTGATTGGGTGATAAAAGGGGCATTGTTTATCTCACTTCTTAGTTTTTTTTTCCTATAACATCCCATCACAGGGGAATTTGTCGCTTGGAATTCCGTATAGTGTCTAAGTCTGATATATATCAATTTATTGGACAATGTCGTTCACGTCCTACTATTAATGAGCACATACATGTCGTATGACCAGGATAGACGTTAATAAAAACAAAAACAGGCAGGGTTAGGGTTTTTACCTATTCTATTTTTTACATGTAGATCTCTCCACAGGTGTTTGAATTAATATTTCATATTAAAATGCTGTCATTGTACATACTGGTAATGATTTTCACTTAGATGTGGAATGTTACTATTGCGGATATACTTTCCCGTAGGACGAGAAAGGTAAAATAAAAAAAAAGAAACACAGAGCGCTAGATAGGAATATGGTCAGTCTAAAATTGTCTATGTTTATTCCTCTATATTTCTTTTTCGTGTTCTGTTGTGCATTTTTTGGATGTGCTTGTGTTCAGTACATGAATTAATAGACAAAAGTAAGTACTATATGTCACATGTATATACGACGGATATTATGTAAGGACCAGAAAGAACTGACCCTTTAGAGGCAGCTGATCAACCCCTTTATTATTCCTTTGCACGGTTTGTGAGTTCCCATGTTTTGTAATTTTTGTTTCATATTATTATTTGGTGTCATAATTCCTCCTCTAATAGACATGTTATCTCTGTGCCATTGTATTCAGATTTAAGAAGCAAATTTAAGCATACATACCGCGATACTCAATCGTATCTTGAACACTACCGGGTGAATGATCTTCTGTAATGTTAGATATAAAATATTAGTGCAAGAAAATTCAGTATATAACATCTTTCATGATTCAACTATATCAATCGATAAGATGATGGTTGACGTCATACTCTAGATGCTACGTGACATAGCAACAACATAAACTTTAATAAAATTAATAATACAAATAATCACATTGTGTTAATTCAGGATGTATACTATGCAAACCTCTCCATACGGATGATGAGCAAAATATTGCTCGCGCTTTCGTGTGCATTTGTGGAATATGCTTCTGTTGAATACTGAAATATTACGTTTTCATTTGCAATTTCTATAATATTGTGTCTTGGCTTCTGAAAGATATTTTGCTGATGTCATAGTTTAAACTCCACAATATATCAATGTACATTATTGATTAGAAAGAAATTGCTGATAAAACTGATCCCCATAAATTATAATTATACAATCTTTACACCAATACTGCGTAGATGAACTTCTTACTGTTATGAGATGAATAATTATTCATAATCTATATATAGTTTTGATATTGTTGTTACCACATATAACTGGTGATATATCTTATTTGTTACAATATACACTTTCCTTGACACCAGGTATATTCTCTAAGTTAAATATTAAAGCTATAAATTTACTAATCAGAGTTACTTAAATTGTGAAATCACAAAGGAACGTGTTCAGAGATTGTGACAGACACAGAGAACATCGACACTCTGTGATGAAATATTAAAAACATAAAGTCAAACCTGGCCATGTCGAACTACAACGAACCAAACATTTCACTTGGAGTAATCTGAATTACCTTATTAATATATTCTGTGTTCCGTGTTGTGATGTCTGTTACGATTTCAGCATAAAAATGATGTTCCGTTCGTCTTTTCCTCCAATTGTTAGTAAGATGGCTTATTTGCGGTATTTGTGTTTGTGTGCATATAGTTGTATCCAGCACATATGTGTTCGTGTTGTTTTTTCTTTTGTGTACCATATGTTGCCAGTTTCTCTGAATGGTACATTTTGTCTTGCCCCTTTTGGTATTGTTATGCCTGTTATATCTCGATCTGTATCCTAAATTGATGTAACCATGGAAACGACTTATCCGTGATTAAGATAACAGGTTTTTCTGTACGATTTACACCATTGGTAAATATCTACGTCTATACTTGATATCATCGTTACATACTTATAGCGTCCTTATACACAAAGGGTGTTATGTATGAAGCATGGTTTACAGACCTGTTATATGTATCACTTCGAATACTCTCTATTGTTCTTTGTCTGAGTTTGTGATGAACATCAATTTGTGATCTTTCTTTGATTTCAAGCTTTGTCTGTTATCACATTTGCCCTTCTAATTGATATTTCAGCCTTATTCATTAAATTAAGATTGAAGAAGTAAATGTAATCATGATTGTGAAACCGCAAAGAAACGTGTTCAGATTTGTAAATGTATACGTATATAATTGTTATCATGGTTACACACATATAGCGTCCTAATACACAACCGGTGTCATGCATGAATCATGTGTTATTGATATATCAGAAGTATCCATTCATGTACTCTCTATTCCTCTTTGTCTTTAAGCTTTATCTGGTATCATATTTCCCACCTCTAATTGATATTTTAACTTTGTGCCATTAAATTAAGATTGAAGAGGTAAATGTAAGTCTACTTACTGGAAGTCCGTCTTCGTCCTGGAATATTAAATATAACATTTCGATATATTACAACCTTTAAGACTCATTTATATCAATTCATTGGTCAATGTCGTTCACGTCATACTCTATGACTTATTATTGAGGAAGCACAGTCATGGCGTATGACGATAGAAGTTAAGAAAGCAAAACAGAGTGTAACGGTTTTTATCTATCCTAATGTATAGACGTACATCACTCCACAGGTGTTTAAATTAATATTGTGGCGTTGAAGCAATATCGACGTTAATAAATAACCAGACAGAGTGTTAGCAAGGGAATTGAACAATCAAAACTTCTTTATATAGTCCTATCAAACTGTATTGTTCTAGCGTATATTTGAGATGTATATCAGTTCAATACTTAAATGTTGCATTTTATCAAATACCGAAGTCACACATAACATAACAACAATCATCATCGATCTTAACAAAATATATTGCTGGAGTTGTCAATTTGATTGCCAGATGTTCTCTTCCCCTTAATTGATGTATAAAGTATTCGTGGAACAAATTCTCCCTCGTGAAAAGCAAAAGTGTACCATATTTACGCCAATGTTGTGTATATCATCCTGTTACCTCTCCTAATGTATACATGTAGACCTCTCCAAAGGTGTTTTAGTTAATATTTCATATTAAAATGTTGTCTTTGTACATAGCGGTAATGATTTGTACTATATTATTTTCACTCATTAGTGAAGTTGTATTATTGCAGAAATACTTCCCGTAGGACGAGAGACGCAAAATACAAACGAAAAAACACACAGCTTTATTGTTCGTGTTTTCTTGTGCATTTTTTTAGAACGAATTATCCAAGTTCTAGATAAGGAGATTTTTCTGTATAATATACACCATTTGAAAATGTCTACTTAAATAACTATTTTCATGGTTACATACATATTTCCACCCTTATATTTGACGGGTGTCATATATGAACCAGAGGGTAATGACTCGTTAGAATTGTCAACTTACGTACTCTTTATTCTGCTTTTTCTGAGTTTGTGAGGCCCAATATTTTGTTATCTTTGCTTTATTTTAAGAAGCAACTGGTGTTCTTTTATCTATCTGCATTTCATCATTTAATTAATATGTTTTCCTATTTTACAGTCAGATTGAACAAAGATATGTAGGTTTACTTACCGAAATCAACCTCTAATGGCTCTGAAATGTTAGATATATAATTTTACTGCAAGAACATTCAATACATTACAGCTTTCGTAAATCAAATATATCAATTCACAGTTCTTGGCCATACTCTTCATAACCTACGTGTCACTGTTGTGGTACACAAGGCATAGAAGTAAAAGAAACAAAAGATAGATAGGGTATTATTTAATGAATTTAACTATACAAACTATACAAACTACTATATAACTACTGACAAAGCTGTCATCTGCGTAGATGTTTGTATATATATATATATGGATGCATCAACTATTATTTTCTTGATTCCTTGTATTGTTTGGATGTATAGATGTTCAATACTTAAATATTTCCTTGATCTTAAATACCGAAACCACACTGAATCAAAATTTTCTCATCTTCATTTTGTGCCTTGACCTTTTAAAGACATATTGCTGGTGCTATCATTTTGATTTGTTAATATTCCCGATCTCAAAAGTACACAGTAGTTTCACCATTACTGTAAACATGTGTGCTTTTACCCTCTTTTTTTTATTGTTATGTTACCTTTGCCCCATTAAATGCAGATTTTAGAGTTAAATTCAGAGCTACTTACCGGAGGTTGATGCCGCTTCTGAAATTTTAAATAATAAAGCTTAGCATTATAACATTTAGTATATTACATCTTTCACGACATTAATATATCAATTTATAGTCTTATTTTTATTATTGAACATGCTCACGTCCTGTATATTTCTGAAACATTGTTAGATGGACGTAAAACCACAATCTATCAATGAATCAATCTATTGATAGGTTCCGGTTATTGATGTTTTTCATACTCTACTTGTTACTATTCAGGACACAAGTGGCGTTCAAGCAATATCAACGTTAATAAATAACCAAGCAGAATGTTAGCAAGGGAATTGAACAATCAAAACTTCTTTATATAGTCCCATCAAACTGTATTGTTCTAGTGTATATTTGAGATGTATATCTGTTCAATACTTAAATGTTGCATTTTATCAAATAACGAAGTCACACATAACATAGCAAAAATCACCATCGATGTTTACAAAACATATTGCTGCAGTTGTCAATTTAATTGCCAGATGTTCTCTTACCCCTAATTGATGTATAAAGTATTCGTGGAACAAATTCTCCCTCGTGAAAAGCAAAAGTGGACCATATTTACGCCATTGTTGTGTAAATGATCCTGTTACTGTTTTCTTGTATTTAATTATTGATGTAAATCCACCTTATATATGAATGATGTCTTCTGATTGGTTGATGCAAGGTGCATTGCTTTAGCACTTCTTAGTTTGTTTCCCTCTAACACCCCATCGCAGGGGTATTTGTCCTTTCGAATTACGCATAGTGTCTACGACTCAATTATATCAATTTATTTGTCAATGTCGTTCATGTTATACTTTAGGTTTTAGTATTGAGGTAACACATGTCGTAGGAACAAGATAGACGGCAATAAAGCCACAACACCGAGTGTTAGGGTTTATACTTATCATAATTCCTACATGTAGATCTCTACACAGGTGTCTGAATTAATATTTCATATTAAAATGCTGTCTTTGTACATACCGGTAATGATTTTCACTTCGTTGTGGAATGCTACTATTGCGAACATACTTCCCGTAGGACGAGAAATGTAAAATAAATAAAACCACAGAGGGCTAGATAGGAATATGGTCAGTCTAAAATTTTCTATATGTATTCCTCTATATTTCTTGTTCGCGTTCTTTTGTGCATTTTAGGTATGTGCTTGTGTTCAATACATGAATTAATAGAAACAAGTAGGTACTATATGGTACATGCATATACGAATGATATCATGTAAGGGCCAGCAGATACTGACCCATTAAAGGCACCTGATCCCCCTTTATTATTCTTTAACACAGTTTTGAATTCCCATGTTTTGTCATTTTTGCTTCATGTTAAGATTTTTCTGGTGTCATAATTCCTCCTCTAATAGACATGTTATCTCTGTGTCATTGTATTCAGACTTAAGAAGTAAATTTAAGAATACATACCGCGATACTCAATCGTATCTTGAACTTTACCGGGTGAATGATCTTCTGTAATGTTAGATATAAGATATTAGTGCAAGAAGATTCAGTATATAACATCTTTCATGATTCAACTATATCAATTTATAGGATGATGGTTGACGTCATACTCTAGATGTTACGTGACATAGAAACAACATAAACTTTAATAAAAATAATAACGCTGACAAAACTGATCCCCATACATTATAATTATACAATCTTTACATCAATACTGTGTAGATGAACTTTTAACTGTTACGAGATAAATAATTATTCATAATCTATATATAGTTTTGATATTGTTGTTACCACATATAACTGGTGATACATCTTATTTGTTACAATACACACTTTCCTAGACACCAGGTATATTCTCTAAGTTAAATATTAAGCTATAAATTTACTAATCAGAGTTACTTAAATTGTGAAATCACAACGAAACGTGTTCAGAGATTGTGACAGACACAGAGAACATCGACACTCTGTGATGAAATATTAAAAACATAAAGTCAAACCTGGCCATGTCGAGCTACAACGAACCAAACATTTCACTTGGAGTAATCTGAGTTACCTTATTAATATATTCTGTGTTCCGTGTTGTGATGTCTGTTACGATTTCAGCATAAAAATGATGTTCCGTTCGTCTTTTCCTCCAATTGTTAGTAACATGGCTTATTTGCGGTATTTGTGTTTGTGTGCATATAGTTGTATCCAGCACATATGTGTTCGTGTTGTTTTTTCTTTTGTGTACCATATGTTGCCAGTTTCTCTGAATGGTACATTTTGTCTTGCCCCTTTTGGTATTGTTATGCCTGTTACATCTCGATCTTTATCCTAAATTGATGTAACCATGGAAACGACTTATCCGTGATTAAGATAACGAGGTTTTTCTGTACGATTTACACCATTGGTAAAAATCTACGTCTATAATTGATATCATCGTTACATACTTATAGCGTCCTTATACACGAAGGGTGTTATGTATGAAGCATGGTTTACAGACCTGTTATATGTATCACTTCGAATACTCTCTATTGTTCTTTGTCTGAGTTTGTGATGAACATCAATTTGTGATCTTTCTTTCATTTTAAGTTTTGTCTGTTATCACATTTGCCCTTCTAATTGATATTTTAGCTTTATTCATTAAATTAAGATTGAAGAAGTAAATGTAATCATGATTGTGAAACCGCAAAGAAACGTGTTCAGATTTGTAAATGTATACGTATATAATTGTTATCATGGTTACACACATATAGCGTCCTAATACACAACCGGTGTCATGCATGAATCATGTGTTATTGATATATCAGAAGTATCCATTCATGTACTCTCTATTCCTCTTTGTCTTTAAGCTTTATCTGGTATCATATTTCCCACCTCTAATTGATATTTTAACTTTGTGCCATTAAATTAAGATTGAAGAGGTAAATGTAAGTCTACTTACTGGAAGTCCGTCTCCGTCCTGGAATATTAAATATAACATTTCGATATATTACAGCCTCTAAGACTCATTTATATCAATTCATTGGTCAATGTCGTTCACGTCATACTCTATGACTTATTATTGAGGAAGCACAGTCATGGCGTATGACGATAGAAGTTAATAAAGCAAAACAGAGTGTAAAGGTTTTTATCTATCCTAATGTATAGACGTGCATCACTCCACAGGTGTTTAAATTAATATTGTGGCGTTGAAGCAATATCGACGTTAATAAATAACCAGACAGAGTGTTAGCAAGGGAATTGAACAATCAAAACTTCTTTATATAGTCCTATCAAACTGTATTGTTCTAGTGTATATTTGAGATGCATATCAGTTCAATACTTAAATGTTGCATTTTATCAAATAACGAAGTCACACATAACATAACAACATTCATCATCGATTTTAACAAAATATATTGCTGGGGTTGTCAATTTGATTGCCAGATGTTCTCTTCCCCTTAATTGATGTATAAAGTATTCGTGGAACAAATTCTCCCTCGTGAAGAGCAAAAGTGTACCATATTTACGCCAATGTTGTGTATATCATCCTGTTACCTCTCCTAATGTATACATGTAGACCTCTCCAAAGGTGTTTTAGTTAATATTTCATATTAAAATGTTGTCTTTGTACATAGCGGTAATGATTTGTACTATATTATTTTCACTCATTAGTGAAGTTGTATTATTGCAGAAATACTTCCCGTAGGACGAGAGACGCAAAATACAAACGAAAAAACACACAGCTTTATTGTTCGTGTTTTCTTGTGCATTTTTTTAGAACGAATTATCCAAGTTCTAGATAAGGAGATTTTTCTGTATAATATACACCATTTGAAAATGTCTACTTAAATAACTATTTTCATGGTTACATACATATTTCCACCCTTATATTTGACGGGTGTCATATATGAACCAGAGGGTAATGACTCGTTAGAATTGTCAACTTACGTACTCTTTATTCTGCTTTTTCTGAGTTTGTGAGGCCCAATATTTTGTTATCTTTGTTTTATTTTAAGAAGCAACTGGTGTTCTTTTATCTATCTGCATTTCATCATTTAATTAATATGTTTTCCTATTTTACAGTCAGATTGAACAAAGATATGTAGGTTTACTTACCAAAATCAACCTCTAATGGCTCTGAAATGTTAGATATAGAATTTTACTGCAAGAACATTCAATACATTACAGCTTTCGTAAATCAAATATATCAATTCACAGTTCATGGCCATACGCTTCATAACCTACGTGTCACTGTTGTGGTACACAAGGCATAGAAGTAAAAGAAACAAAAGATAGATAGGGTATTATTTAATGAATTTAACTATACAAACTATACAAACTACTATATAACTACTGACAAAGCTGTCATCTGCGTAGATGTTTGTATATATATATATGGATGCATCAACTATTATTGTCTTGATTCCTTGTATTGTTTGGATGTATTGATGTTCAATACTTAAATATTGCCTTGATCTTAAATACCGAAACCACACTGAATCAAAATTTTCTCATCTTCATTTTGTGCCTTGACCTTTTAAAGACATATTGCTGGTGCTATCATTTAGATTTGTTAATATTCCAGATCTCAAAAGTACACAGTAGTTTCACCATTACTGTAAACATGTGTGCTTTTACCCTCTTTTTTTATTGTTATTTTACCTTTGCGCCATTAAATGCAGATTCTAGAGTTAAATTCAGAGCTACTTACCGGAGGTTGATGCCGCTTCTGAAATTTTAAATAATAAAGCTTAGCATTATAACATTTAGTATATTACATCTTTCACGACATTAATATATCAATTTATAGTCTTATTTTTATTATTGAACATGTTCACGTCCTGTATATTTCTGAAACATTGTTAGATGGACGAAAAACCACAATCTATCAATGAATCAATTTATTGATAGATTCCGGTTATTGATGTTTTTCATACTCTAATTGTTACTATTCAGGACACAAGAGGCGTTCAAGCAATATCAACGTTAATATATAACCAGACAGAGTGTTAGCAAGGGAATTGAACAATCAAATCTTCTTTATATAGTCCCATCAAACTGTATTGTTCTAGTGTATATTTGAGATCTATATCTGTTCAATACTTAAATGTTGCATTTTATCAAATATCGAAGTCACACATAACATAGGAAAAATCATCATCGATTTTTACAAAACATATTGCTGCAGTTGTCAATTTGATTGCCAGATGTTCTCTGTCCCCTAATTGATGTATAAAGTATTCGTGGAACAAATTCTCCCTCGTGAAAAGCAAAAGTGGACCATATTTACGCCATTGTTGTGTAAATGATCCTGTTACTGTTTTCTTGTATTTAATTATTGATGTAAATCCACCTTATATATGAATGATGTCTTCTGATTGGTTGATGCAAGGGGCATTGCTTTAGCACTTCTTAGTTTGTTTCCCTCTAATACCCCATCGCAGGGGTATTTGTCCTTTGGAATTCCGCATAGTGTCTACGACTCAATTATATCAATTTATTTGTCAATGTCGTTCATGTTATACTCTAGGTTTTAGTATTGAGGAAACACATGTCGTAGGAACAAGATAGACGGCAATAAAGCCACAACACCGAGTGTTAGGGTTTATACTTATCATAATTCCTACATGTAGATCTCTACACAGGTGTCTGAATTAATATTTCATATTAAAATGCTGTCTTTGTACATACCGGTAATGATTTTCACTTCGTTGTGGAATGATACTATTGCGAACATACTTCCCGTAGGACGAGAAATGTAAAATAAATAAAACCACAGAGGGCTAGATAGGAATATGGTCAGTCTAAAATTTTCTATATGTATTCCTCTATATTTATTGTTCGCGTTCTTTTGTGCATTTTAGGTATGCGCTTGTGTTCAATACATGAATTAATAGAAACAAGTAGGTACTATATGCTACATGCATATGCGAATGATATCATGTAAGGGCCAGCAGGTACTGACCCATTAAAGGCACCTGATCCCCCTTTATTATTCTTTAACACAGTTTTGAATTCCCATGTTTTGTCATTTTTGTTTCATGTTAAGATTTTTCTGGTGTCATAATTCCTCCTCTAATAGACATGTTATCTCTGTGTCATTGTGTTCAGACTTAAGAAGTAAATTTAAGCATACATACCGCGATACTCAATCGTATCTTGAACATTACCGGGTGAATGATCTTCTGTAATGTTAGATATAAGATATTAGTGCAAGAAGATTCAGTATATAACATCTTTCATGATTCAACATATCAATTTATAAGATGATGGTTGACGTCATACTCTAGATGTTACGTGACATAGAAACAACATAAACTTTAATAAAAATAATAACGCTGACAAAACTGATCCCCATACATTATAATTATACAATCGTTACATCAATACTGTGTAGATGAACTTTTGACTGTTACGAGATAAATAATTATTCATAATCTGTATATAGTTTTGATATTGTTGTTACCACATATAACTGGTGATATATCTTATTTGTTATAATACACACTTTCCTAGACACCAGGTATATTCTCTAAGCTAAATATTAAAGCTATAAATTTACTAATCAGAGTTACTTGCATTGAACAATGAACTAAACTGTTGGCTCATGAACTTGTTTGAATGTTGTAATCATCATTGTGAAACCGTAAAGAAACGTGTTCAGATTTGTATATGTATACGTATATAATTGTTATCATGGTTACACACATAAAACGTCCTTATACACAACCGGTGTCATGTATGCACCATGTGTTATTGATATATCAGAAGTATCAATTCATGTACTCTCTATTCCTCTTTGTCTTTAAGCTTTATTTGGTATCATATTTCCCACCTCTAATTGATATTTTAACTTTGTGCCATTAAATCAAGATTGAAGAGGTAAATGCAAGTCTACTTACCGAAAGTCCGTCTCCGTGCTGGAATATTAAAAATAACATCTCAATATATTACAGCCTCTACGACTCAATCATATCAGTTTATTTGTCAATGTCGTTCACGTCATACTCTAAGTCTTATTATTGAGGAAACGCATGGCGTATGAAGACGACATAAGTTAATAAAGCAAAACACAGAGTGTAAAGGTTTTACCTATCCTAATGTATACACGTAGATCCCTCCACATGTGTTTAAATAAATATTCCATATTAATATGTTCTCTTTGTACATACCGGTTATGATTTTCAATAAGTAGTAGAGTGTTACTTTTGTGGAAATACTTCCCGTATTACGAGAGATGTTAAATACTAATGAAACACAGGGCATTAGGTATAAATGTTATCGATCTAAACTGTTCCATGTATATGCCTTGATATTTATGTTCGTGTTTTCTTGTGCATTTGTTGGGATGTGCTTCTGTTCAAAACTGAACTATTACTTTTTTATTTGCAATTGCTATAATTTTGCATAGCGGCTTCTGAAATACATTAGCTGATGTTATTAATTACAATCGATCTATCAATACACACATATATAAAAATATACATCAGGCATATGGCCATAAATCAGGGTAGACAATTCACCTTCAAGAATAAACTTCTGAATTGAACTACTAAACAAAGTGGTGGTTCATGAACCTGCTTAAATTTTTAAGCATGATTGTCAAATCACAAATAAACATGTTCAGTGATGGCAACTGGCATAAAAGTCATCTACACTCTGTAGAGAAATATTAAGGACATACAGTCAAGCCTGGCTATGTCGAACTACAACGAACCAAACATTTCACTGACACCTAAAATCATCTATATTTATAGCTTATGGTCTGTTTTGCAGGAGTTATCGCCGAGTTGCTTTTTGTTTGTTGAATTCCGGTCTAGCAGGATAGTCAGTGTTCTTTTTGTTAAAACTATTGATAATTTGAAGAATTAAAAATAACCAACTCTATTTTAACCATGTCGAATAAACACCTAATTAATATACAATGTCTATTATTACTTTAGTTTGAATGATGATTCTAAAGATAATGTCTAAATAAGTCTAGCTATAATGTTCTGTATTGAAATATATATTTCATATGATCAAATACTATTTGGTGTTATTTCTTTTTTTAAATTGGAACTAAATATAAAAATTCATTTAGCATAAGCGACATAAGCTATGAATAAAAACCAAGGTCATTTGTCACGCGAATGCACCTAAGAAATGTCATATGCAGTATTATTTCATGGGAATAATTATCTTTATGATCAGTCTCCATTAAACAAATGTTACAGATTACCGAAGGGGCAATCAAAAATGGACAGTCTAGAGAAACAAAGGGTTCACAAGACGAAGAAAAACAAACCAAAACCACAACACAATATGTGTTGGACACCACTATGCGCAAGTAAACACAAACAACGTAAATTAGACATGAACCCTCCTACAAACAACTGGAGGTAACGACGAACCGAACATCGTTTTATGCTGAAATCATAACGGACATCACAACACTAATATCATCCAATCAGGATGTAAAATAGTCCAAATCAGTACTTACACAAACCTAGTGAATTTCCTATCACTCTCAATGGATATGTTATCACTGAATAAATTATACTCCAAAACCAACTAGACTCTGAAAAGAAATATTAAAGATAAGTGAATCTTAGTTGTGTTGTATTCGGGAGGATCAAAATGCATTGTTCGAGTTAAGTTAGTATTCATTCGAGTAAACCGAGGAACCAATAGCTTAAGGCTACAACATTTGAGTCTATGTTCCAAATGAAATATTGTAAAAAATGGTGTTAAACATCATAACTCTCACCCTATATATATGTACAAAATGTATATATCAAGTCGAGCAATATATATAGGGAGTGGATGTAGTCGAGTGGTCTAGGGCGCTGGACGTAAGGCTAAGCGAATGGTGCTGCAGTGTAACAATGGTGTGGGTTCAAATCCCGTCGAGGGAAGAACAAAAATTTGACAGCTATAAAATCTAATTCTAACACTGTTTGGTTTAATTTTCAGACGTATATATATATATATATATATATATATATATATTGTTTAGTTCAGTATTTATTTTTACAAAAAAGTGAGCTAATAAAATAAAGAGATCACTGGTTACATTTGTGAGCACAACAAAGAATAGCAGTAAAAATTTGAAATATTGGTTTGTAGAAATTTAAATAATAAATTTTCTATATTATTATTTAGAAAGATAGATTTTGTAATTAATGCAGTATTACGGTTTGAGTTCTCATATCAATATTTGCTTCGTATGTATTGTATCATAATTATTTTCATTGTACTTGATATCCTTTCTTATTTCCATATTGCCCATTTAACCACAGAAATAAAATATAAAATAGCACAAAGTACTTCTTTTATGTTATGTATGTCATACAGATATATCAATAAATCTTCACCACTATTTTTGTCCCACACCATAATATTTTGTTATGTTGGTGCTATGGTGTTTAACGACACTTTCAACAATATTGCTATTATATCATGGCGGTCAGTTTTATTGGTGGAGGAAACCGGAGTACCCGGAGGAAATCACTAACCTGTCGCAAGTCACTGACAAATTTTATCACATACCGTTGTATCGAGTACATCTCGTCATGAGCGAGGTTCGAAATCACAACTTACGTTATGTTAGGCACTGATTGGATGGGTACTTGTAAATCTAACTAGTATGCGATCATGACCACGGATGTTCCTACTAAGTATTTGAGTAAAATATACCCATAACCTAAAACTACTTAATTTAAAGAGCTAATGTAAATCCATGTATCCATGGAAACGACTTCCAGATAACGAAATTTTACTGTAAATTCAAAATACATAATATACTTTGTTAATCTGAATGGGTATAATTCTTGATTCTTGTCATGGTTATATACATTCCCCTTCCTTATACACACGGGATGTCATATATATATATATATAGAATAATTCTTCATTATCCTATCCAATATATTAAAAATTGCTGAGTTAGATTGCTGTCAAATTATAATATTAAGTATATATGTACCATCTACACACGCTTATACACATGTCTTACGCCTATCCCTAGATTTGCCATACGAGACAAGGTAACACTACGACTATTGAAGCTCCTTTTTTAGGGAGTGGATGTAGTCGAGTGGTCTAGGGCGCTGGACGTAAGGCTAAGCGAATGGTGCTGCAGTGTAACAATGGTGTGGGTTCAAATCCCGTCGAGGGAAGAACAAAATTTGACAGCTCTAAAATCTAATTCTAACACTGTTTGGTTTAATTTTCAGACGTATATAATATTTAGTATTAACCTAGTATCCTTTAAAGTAACTTTGAGATCCAGTGGGACAGATATATTGTATGGTTGTCACTTGCTTCTAGACGTTTGTATAATATACTTTATTTCCTGTGACTGTATAATGAATAATTCTTCATTATCCTATCCAATATATTAAAAATTGCTGAGTTAGATTGCTGTCAAATTATAATATTAAGTATATATGTACCATCTACACACGCTTATACACATGTCTTACGCCTATCCCTAGATTTGCCATACGAGACAAGGTAACACTACGACTATTGAAGCTCCTTTTTTAGGGAGTGGATGTAGTCGAGTGGTCTAGGGCGCTGGACGTAAGGCTAAGCGAATGGTGCTGCAGTGTAACAATGGTGTGGGTTCAAATCCCGTCGAGGGAAGAACAAAATTTGACAGTTCTAAAATCTAATTCTAACACTGTTTGGTTTAATTTTCAGACGTATATATATATATATATATATATATACAACGTCTGAAAAACCAGTCAACGATCAATCTTATGGGGTGTTGGATCGTTACGGTATAACGATACTATACAAGTAAAATAAATCATAAACATCTAAAATGGTTTGTAAAACAACACCAAGTACACAAAACAAATTTAAATATAAATTTATATGTGGGATTTGAATTCTTTTATGTATGTTTTGATATATGAGTAACATCTGGTACTTTTGTCCCGCACATTGACCGTCAAAAACGTTTTTTGAAATTGTAAAGTCGCCATATTGGTTCGACATTTTATTTAGTTAGACATTCATTAAGTTCCTCAGTGTGACGAACATTTTGTCATTCAGAAAAGTGCTTAATTCTTTATCAGTTTGTTGTGTTTACTTGGAGTTCTTTTACAAACCATTTTAGACGTTTATATATATATATACATATAGTCTATTTCTGTGTCTTAACTCCAACATACTACTATTTGCAGACGAAACCATTGCTTGCATGGCTATGCAATTCTCTACCGATGCTTTGTAACCAGATCTCAACTAAATTGCAATATGGGAAGCAAAATTGAAAATTGCTTTTTAGCCGAATATGACGTCTGTCTGTTACTCGAAATTAAAAATTTCGATCACATTTAACAACACCGTTCATGGTCATCAACTCGAGTCATTAGAACAGCACAACTATCTGTGTCATGAATCTTATGAATCTCTCGTTACATCATGACCTGAGTGCCTGTTCTGCCTTTGATCCCCACAATAAAGGCGAAATCAATAAACTCGAAATGGTCTAACGCAGGGCTTTAATGTTCTTCACCAATAGGCGGCGAAGCTTATCTAGTTTTGGTAACATGATACAGCACTGGAACTGGCGCAGTCTTAAAGGTAGGGGCAAAGATGCTCGACTTGTCATGATGTATAAAGTAGCAAACGAACATGTAGCTATTACTAAACACAACAGGCTTAATCCACCATTGAGAAAATCACGGAACATTCATGGAGTCTGTTGTCACGTTTGTCATAGAGCTTGGTGTCAAGAAATGACGTAGATGAATCTGTTTCTGTTATATCATGTTCTTTGGGGGAGAATAGCAATGGAACCCTCTTAAAAAGAGTGGATTATTGGTAGATGAAACCTCATCATCATATGTGTAAGCATTGCCTCCTAAGAGCTAAGGGAAAAGATCGACCATAAAAGGAGTACAGTTTGCTGCCATAAAAATGGCTTCGTGCTTGCACAAATACTATAAACCTGTAATATTGCTTACGATTACTAAAGAAGGACCTAGTCATATACCTAGTCACATACCTAGTCATATAGTTCAAACGAACCTGCACATAGCTTATAGTTTGTTGAAATTCGGAGAGCAAACATCGTATACATAACATTGAGCTTATGACCTAGTGAGTGAGTGATTGTTGATTAGGGCAAACTCAGCAATTTGTCAGCTATATTACGGTGCGAACAAGTTTATTTTCCATGTGATTATAATTGCGTAATAGACCAACACGCGTAGCTTGATTTTTTATCAACAGTCGAGAACAGATAACTCCAGAGCGGGGCTTAATGCGGAAGGACGGTCCTGGACAGAACAGTTCGCTGGTGGACACTTGAACACATTATCCTGATAACGAGTCAACCAATCTTTGCCCTTTCTCCTTAATACTGCCTCCTTACCGGAGAAGCAACAAATACCAATTTAATAGTCTTATATTTGACCAGATAGGACTCGAACCCACGATCTACTTTTACACCACGTATAGTATCGAAAAGTTATGCCATTTACTATTTGTTAGGACACTACAAAAATAGTTCGTCAATGCATTCAAGCCAAATTGATGCAAAAGCTATATATCAAGAACACATAGTAGTAGACCAACACATTTAGTTGGATTTTCATATCGCTAGTACACTAAGACAACTATTAGCAGGTGGACATGTCGCTCCACTCTGACACATTATCCACATTCCAAGCTTTCCAGTTTTACTCTGACGTCTTAATATTGCATGCTTAGTGTTAAAGCAAAAAATATCAAATTTATCAATTTAAGTTTGACCCGACAGGGACGCAAGCAAATTATCTACCACACTCGAGGCGAACACGTTAACTATTACACCAGAGATGCGATTTTGAAGTTTGAAGATGCGTAAATAAGTGATTTGTTTATGAGGTTAGTGAAGTAAAAACGAAGGTCCTCTACATATTCAACAATATTTGATGGACAAGTTATATATCAAGACACCAGCGGGATAATCAGAATCCGTAAATCGAAGGACAGATAACACAATGGCCAAAAGATACAGGACAAAAGGACAAACAACGCTCTACATGAAATACACATAAAACTAAAGATCGAGTAACGTAACATGAACCCCACTAAACACCGGGGATGAAGGAGCTGCATTTTGTCATTGTTGTAATAATGTGTTCCTGCTTACTGGTATTTGTTTATCTTTCAGTATTGTAATATTTTGTATTTTTCTCCCTAATTGGTAATTTACCATTTGTCCCATTAATCACAAATCACAGAGTTAAATGTAAGTATACTTACTGTCAGGTGCACGTGGTTCTGAAATGTTAAAGAGAGCATGTTAATGCACGGTCATTCAGTATATAATATTTTCCATAACTCAAATATTAATATTTTTTTCGAGGTCGTTCATGGCATTCTCTAAGTAGTAAGTGGTTCTACTAAGGAAACACGTGACGTCGTAGCAACAGATAGACGTTAAAATTTGAAGAAAAAAACTCAGCATCTGGAAGCTATTTCTGTTATCTCAAGTTCTTTGAGGAATATATCAATGGAATCCAGTTAGCAAGTGTGGATTATTAGTTGAGGAAACATCATCATTGTGTAAACACTGCCTCCTAAGTTTTAAGGGAAAGACCGGCCATTAAAGGGGTACAGTTTGTTGCAATGGGGATGCCGAAGACTTGTTAAACTAATGTGCTCTGCGAACTCGACAAACATGTTACCGATAAAGAACTCCAACATACTGATGACTTCATGTTCTGTGCAGCACCTTTTCACTTTTGTTTCGTGCTTGAACCAAAACTATCAACTTGTAATATTGCTTACAATTATATATGGTCATATTTGTCGGAGTTCGTATTAGACCATATTGAATCGAGATCCAACGGACTCGTACATATCTTATGCTTTGCTAGAGAGAACATCGCATACATAAAATTGATCTGATGGCCTAGTGAGTGAGTGATTGGGTTTTTGCTTAGCGGCAGAAAATTTTCAGATATATCATGGCGAGAACAAGTTAATTTGCAATGTGATAACGATGATAGATGTCCCCTTTTCACTATGCCAACACGTTTATTTAGATTTGTATAGTGCTATCCCACTGTAAGAACAGCCAAGAGTAGATGACTCCAGCGCGGGGTCGAATTGGCTTAAGGATGGCCCTGGAAACACCAGTCCGCGAATAGACATTTCGCTACACTCAACCTATTATCCTGATTCCGTGCCAACTAGTCTTTGCTCTTTCTCCTTTGCGCTGCTTGCTTAGTGGAGAAGCAATACATACCAATTAAATTAATAGTCTTGCTTTGACCCAATCGGGGCTCGAACCCACGATCTATTGTACTCGAGGTGAGCGCACTAACGATTACACCACCTATACAGTATTACGATCTAGTAACTTTCAACAAATTCAAACCAAATGTTGCACTAGCTATTTATGAAATTATCGGATTGAAATTCGAAAACCATAATTTTCACAGAGAATTAAAAAGTATTTCTATTTGTTAACACACTAAAAAAAATAGCTCCACGATATATTCAAGCCAAATTGATGCACAATCTATATATCAAGATTATTATAAAGAATAAAAGGTGTGTGTTTTTGTTTTATTATTTTCCTCCTGATGGTAATTTACCTTTGTCCCATTAAACTCAAAGGGTAGAAGTAAATGTAATTTTACTTACGGCTATCATCATCTGGTTCTGAAATGGTAAATAGAACATTTTAATGCAAGCAGATTCATTACATTACATCATGAACGACTCAAATAAAATTATTTATATTTCGAGGCCATCCATGGCATTCTGTAAGTAGTAGGTAGAATGGTTTTACTAAGGAGACACCTGACATAGTAGCAACAGAGAGAAATTAAAATTTGAAGAAAACACCCCGCAGCATACTAGACTAGTGCTTAGCATATACATCAAATGTTTTTGTTTCGTGTTTTGATTATGTTCTTCGGTTTCTGAAAGTCATATTGCTTCTACAATGTACATGTATTATTAATATGATTGACTGACATCACCGTTCCCATACTTCACATAGATGCGTTGTCTGACATAATTATTAAGATTTAATGATTAGCGACACGCACGAAGTATGTAAAGGATCATATCTAGAACCTTTATTCTAATGTAGGATATTCCTCATCGAAAAGATGTATGTGAAAATCCAAAAGAAATGTGTTCAATAATCGAAATGTAACAGACACACACGAATAGTGCAAGAAAAATTATGCCCATATAAAATAACATATTAATGACATATAGTTGGTTATTCCGAACTCGAACGGTTCAAATATTGTATTTCGATTAAGAGAAGCATTCGAGCAATCCGACATACCAATAACTTATAGCTACAATATTTGGGAATCAAATAAGGAGAAAACATTTCACTCCATCAAAATAGTTCCAGCTTCTAAAATAAAAATCGTTGAAACTGAGACACAATTGATACCTTTAACACACATGCATATGATCTCTCACTATTCTGGGCTGGTAAAGAGAAACTCTTTTAAATCGATAAACTAAAGTACATTACTTTCCAAAGTTTAAAATAACAAGGATTTACGGTATAATTGATCCACTTTATAAATGTATATTGACATAATTATGTGATGGTTTAATATATATTTCGTTCTTACGCACGAAGGGTATCATGAATGGACAAGAAGAACTCGACCTTTAGATATGCATATGTTATGTTGGAAATCGTGCTGTGCTGCTAATCTATTGTTGAACTCCAGTCGGTATTTATCACATCATGTTAGAGCTCTAGCGATAAACTCATTGATTTGGCTGATAATTTAGGCAAAAATTATATAAACGTTAGAGAATACCGAAGAGGCAATCACAAAAGGACAATCCAGAGAAACTGGCAACAAAGATGAAGAAAAACAAAGCAAAAACACAACACAATATACATACAAATACCGGCGCTCTCCTACAAATAACTGAGGGTAAAAACTGTCAACATAGGTTACAAAGGACGAATAAAAACAAAACACGATATGTGTTGGACACCACTATTCATAAAACAAACACAGATAACGTAAATAAGACATGCGCTCTCCTACAAACAACTGAAGGTCTAGACGAACCGAACGTCGTTTTATAGCGGAAATCGTAACGGACATGACAACATGGAATGCAGAACGAAAAGATACTTGATATGACAACATTTTGGACATCACTTTTCGCAAACATATACAAAAATCACAATTAGATATAAGCCCCCCACCCCCTCTTTACAAGCAATAATACTATCGGATGAAAGACAAAACAGGTTTAGGAAAGCAATCTGGAATATACATACAGTCCGTTTGTACGTGGAAAAATCTACAGTTTTTAAAACAAAAATCATGTCTTTAATTGTTGTATCTGCCATGTAATTGCACATTTGATTTCACTTCATTACATACAAAGGTAAATAATAAATGTAATTGCTAGCCCTGAAAAAAGATAAAATACAACGACAACTTACTGACAATTATACCAGCAATTACACAAAATATTTTAATTACAATATTTTCACTCACCAGGTACATGTGGGGTCTTTCTCTTCATTCTATCACCTCTTGATCTTCAGAACAGTCTGAAATAGAAAGTTTGGGTTCGACTATTATAGTATTGTGCTTGTCTGTTTGTGCATTTGCTTTCCTTTTCATGTTTGATACATAAGCATATCACCGTAGCTGTCATTAATGAGCAAATATGTGGATTGTATGTGTCTGGCCTTGTGTGCTGCATTTAGAGATTTAGAATTACGTTGTGAAAACAAAGACCAGAACTTGAAATATGAACAACAGGAATCCACTGCAAAAACATATGCTTCAATGGCTAACTACAGTACTGTTAAAACACATATCAGAATCACTTAAAAAAACAGAGTGTTAGAAATAAAACTTTATATGAGTAACACAGCGAGTGTCTTTTAAAAGGCAGAACCTCCTTACCCTTCGCGAGCACCTGAATTCACCCCCAGCTTTTGGTGAGGTCCGGTTTTTAGGTTTTTGTGTTGTCCTATTATGTGTCTTTACTTTCTGAGTTCCGTGTTGTGATGTTTGCTACGATTTCCGTATAAAACTGATGTTCAGTGCGTATTTACCTCCAGTTGTTTGTAGGCGGGCGTATGTAATATTTACGTTATTTGTATTTGCTTACGTGTAGTGTGGTACAACACATGTTGTGTTGTGTTTTGGTTTTGTTTTTTTTTTCTATGTTTACAGTTTCTCTAGATTGTCCTTTTTTGATTTCCCCTTCGATATTCGTTAACGTTAATTATATACTATATATGTCACCTTTGCAAGCACCCGTGTTACTTTAACATCGCACATCACCTCAAATCACTGAACACATAAAAGACCAATAATACGTTTTACAATATGATATATACTTACTTCTGTTTTTTGGATGTTCACCTCTCACCTCAAATCACTGAACACATAAAAGACCAATAATACGTTTTACAATATGATATCTACTTACTTCTGTTCTTAGGATGTTCGCCTCTCACCTCAAGTCACTGAACACATACACGATCAATAATACGTTTTACAGTATGATATCTACTAGTTATGATGGTTATTAATAGCTCCCGCTATCAGCAACTGACCGTATTGTTGTGATCACGAACTTCAGATACCATGTTAGATGTACATGTATACCTTTGAACTGGTACATTTTGATGACAATGTTAAAACGATTGAATGTAAACATTGTTCGATAAAATACGAGATAACAGCATACAGTATAATGTCCCTATTTTAACTATATTTATCACTCAATATTTGGAGTGTACGTGCATTTGATCTTATTGGTTTGATTTAACACAAAGCTCACGTTTGTTTTTTGGGGTTTCATTGCTCGATTCAATTTGTTTTATTACTTCACCTGAAACATAAATTTTAAAGGAATTGTGATTTGGGGAATTGTTTTTCACAAATGATGCTTTTTCCTGACGTCTTTTTGCCCTTGAAAATGTAATTATTGAAAATTTCCTTATTAAAAATGACTGAAATATAATAAATTGATCAGAGCATATTAATTATTCTCAATCTAATTAAAATTAGATGTCAGTTGTATTTTTTTTTTCGTCGGCGATAGACAGATGTTTGTGGTAACTTATCACCTTTTGTTCCTTGGCGAACCACTGGTGCATCGTAAAATGGAAAAGGACACAAGAAACATCTAATGTTAATTTGATTGGTTTATTTATATGTATTTAAACTGATAGATGTAGATATCACAAAAAACTACAATACGAAATGCATGGTACGTCCAGGTTAATATAGATTTCCCCCAAATATTTAGTAAGAAATTAGAGGACAAAAATAAAAGTATTTGTCCGCTAAACGTTGGCACACACAATTTGTTGCAATGAGATAAGTGAATAAATAAGTAGATTATATAATCTAGCTTATCATATGTTATCTTGTTTTATGTATTATAACTACGAAGTTTTCAGTTGTCAACTTTTTCCAAAAGGATTTCTATAAAAGAGAATTATGAAATTTTATCTCAACAGGAAATTAAACTGGACGGTTTAAAAGTTATGTTTATTTAAAGCGAGAAAATATTTAAGAACAAAATAACGAGTTAATACTGAGATAGAAATACAATTTTATTAATAATATTTGTATGTCATGTAAAAAAGTGAATGGTGTAATGGTTACAGTGCAAAAGATTATATATAATATATTTATATATATATATATGTAAGACAAATATTGGTAGTTGCTGCTTCTCAACTCGACATCGGTGGTTTTAAAGAGAAAGAGTCAATATTGTTTGCCCCTAGTCCGGGTGTGTCCGAATGTATCAATATATGTTAATCAGTGTGGACTGTTCTTTCAGTGCGCTAGCTAGCACTACGAAAACAAATACAAATAATAAACAAGATATGATTATAATCTAACGATTATGAAGTCTCAAGTCTCCCAAACAGGCCACTGGCAACAGGTTTAAAAAATAAATCAAAAGCTACCTTTGAAATCGAACTATGTTGAATTTTTGTGGTATTGTGGCGGCCATTTTGAAAATGGCGATCGGTAGAAATTTTTCAATGTCGGGAATCAATTCGGGACATCATTATCTACCCACATATCAATTTTTGATGATATCGGACAATGTTTGAATTTTGCGGCCATTTTAAAAATGGTGACCGCTAAACATTTTTCAAAGTCGGGATTAAATTCGGGACATCATAATCTACCCACATATGAAATGTCGAAGAAATCGGCCAATGTTGAATTTGTGCGGTATTGTGGCGGCCATTTTGAAAATGGCGACAGATAGAAATTTTTCGATATCGGGAATTTATTCGGGACATCATAATCTACCCAAATAATAAATATCGTTGAAATCGCACAATGTTGAATTTGTTCGGTAGTGTGGCGGCCATTTTAAAAATGGTGACCGCTAGAAATTTTCATTGTCAGGAATAAATTCGGGACATCATAATCTACCCATAAATCAAATTTTGATGATATCGGACAATGTTGAATTTTTGTCGTCCATTTTTTATGCTGTGTTTAGGCAGCCATTTTGAAAATGGCAGAAATCTTGAAAATTTTGAAAAGGCAGAATTGCTCCTCTAATGGTGACCTAACACTATGTCAAATGTTATGTCTATATCATTATCCATTTAGAAGTTATCAACATTAATGTACGAAATTTCAACATTCCCATAGGATTCTATAGTAACCCCCACCCCATTTGAACCCCTCACAATATGACTTTGACCCCCTTTACCACAAAGCTGAATATGTTAGGACCAACTAGAAACATATATCTATAACTCCACCAAGTTTCATGAAATTCTGTCCAGTATTTCCTGAGATCTGCCGTTGACAATTGCACGTGCCAAAGAAAGAAAGGAGAAAGAGAATAATAATAATAACAAGATATGATTATAATCTAACGATTATGAAGTCTGCCAAACCGGCCACTGACAACCGGTTTAAAAAATAAATTAAAAGCTACCTTTGAAATCGAACAATGTTGAATTTGTGCGGTATTGTGGCCGCCATTTTGAAAATAGCGACCGGTAGAAATTTTTCGATGTCAGGAATCATTTCGGGACATCATAATCTACCCACATTTGAAATGTCGTTGACATCGAACAATGTTGAATTTGTGCGGTATTGTAGCGGCCATTTTGAAAATGGTGACCGCTAGAAATTTTCCAATGTCGGGAATCAAATCGGGACATCATAATCTACCCACAATCAAATTTAGATGATATCGGACAATGTTGAATTATTGCGTATTGTGGCGGCCATTTTGAAAATGGCGATCGGTAGAAATTTGTCAATGTCGGGAATCAATTCGGGACATCATTATCTACCCATATATCAAATTTTGATGATATCGGACAATGTTGAATTTTTGTCGTCCATTTTTTATGCTGTGTTTAGGCAGCCATTTTGAAAATGGCAGAAATCTTGAAAATTTTGAAAAGGCAGAATTGCTCCTCTAATGGTGACCTAACACTATGTCAAATGTTATGTCTATATCATTATCCATTTAGAAGTTATCAACATTAATGTACGAAATTTCAACATTCCCATAGGATTCTATAGTAACCCCCACCCCATTTGAACCCCTCACAATATGACTTTGACCCCCTTTACCACAAAGCTGAATATGTTAGGACCAACTAGAAACATATATCTATAACTCCACCAAGTTTCATGAAATTCTGTCCAGTATTTCCTGAGATCTGCCGTTGACAATTGCACGTGCCAAAGAAAGAAAGGAGAAAGAGAATAATAATAATAACAAGATATGATTATAATCTAACGATTATGAAGTCTGCCAAACCGGCCACTGACAACCGGTTTAAAAAATAAATTAAAAGCTACCTTTGAAATCGAACAATGTTGAATTTGTGCGGTATTGTGGCCGCCATTTTGAAAATGGCGACCGGTAGAAATTTTTCGATGTCAGGAATCATTTCGGGACATCATAATCTACCCACATTTGAAATGTCGTTGACATCGAACAATGTTGAATTTGTGCGGTATTGTGGCGGCCATTTTGAAAATGGTGACCGCTAGAAATTTTCCAATGTCGGGAATTAATTCGGGACATCATTATCTACCCACATATCAAATTGTGATGATATCGGACAATGTTGAATTTTTACCCCTCACTTTTATGCCGTGTTTTGGAAGCCATTTTGAAAATGGCAGACATCTTGAAAATTTTGAGAATTGCCCCTCTAATGGTGACCTATCACTATGTCAAATGTTATGTCTCTATCATTATCCAGTTACATGTTTGTACCCTCAAAAATATGGATTTGACCCCATTTACCACAAATCCGAAAACTTTAGGATCAACTAGAAACATATATCTATAACTCCATTAAGTTTCATGAAATTCTGTCCTGTAGTTCCTGAGATCTGTCGTGGACAAGTTCATGCTTCGCGGAAAGAAAGAATGATAATAATAAAAATAAAAATAAAAATAATAATAATAATAAGAAACGGAGCAAAAACAATAAGTCCCCCAAACTTTGTTTGGGAGACTTAATAATAAGAAACGGAGCAAAAGCAATAAGTCTCCCAAACATTATTTGGGAGACTTAATACGAAATATGAAATACTTTATTAAAGAAAGCTCAATAATTGAACTTTAAGGTTGACAAAGATTATGAGATAGTACATGAAAGAATGACATAATAAAATAACAAATAAAATTATATATTATAGTTTGCATTTGGGAGGCAATGAAAGAGAGATAACCGTATTTGGAAAAGATAAAATATAATACATGCATGCAGAGAACTATGGTGCCATTTGAAAACACGAGTGGATACATTTTGCGAGTTCTCTGACGCAAGATGGATCTTCGTTGCTCAATATCCAAACAAATTTATCCTCTGCACTTAATATAGCAGCATTATAATTAAGAACATTTGAAAAGAGTTCTCTTCTGAGGTTTTCAAACTTAGGACAATACATTAGAAAATGCATTTCATCTTCTACACTTTTAGAGTTACAATTGGAACATATACGGTTCTCAACAGGAGTAATTGGACGGGTATATCGACCAGTTTCAATATGGAGCTTGTGGTTACTAGTACGAAAACGTGTAAGAATGTTTCTATGGCTACTATTTCTAATATCAGAAATATAAGTTTCGTATCCAAATATAAACTTAAATTTTCTATATGTCCTAAGTTTCGCACATTTGTTTAAGTTAATTTTCCACAATGTCTCATAATTATTCTGTAATTTTTTCTTTATACTATATATGTGTCTAGATTTGAAATTTTCAGGATGAGTCAACATATGATCCATATTTAGATGTTTCAATAAAATATGTATACATCTTAACCAACATGGTTCATTGTTACCGTACATTAAAAGATTCTCTTCATATGCCTCCCGCAGCAAGGGATCATGGTGAGTGTTTTTGCACAGCCGGACCCAGTATTTGATCATGGAAATAATAGTGTCAATATATAGAGGGTATCTTCCCAGTTCACCATAAATGGCTAAGTTAGTTGTTCTTTTATTAACTCCAAGAACATATTTACCCATGGAAATATTTAGTTTTTCTAAAGGATTCCGGCTGTACAAATTACTAATAAAATGTGAATCATTGTTACTATTAACGCCAACATTTTTATTATTGTTAAACAAACCAACAATTTCAGAAGCATATAAGAGTACAGGTTTAACTGTGTGGTCAAATATATGCATAAAATTTGGGGCTGAACAAGGTATATTATTAAATATATTTTTCAATTTGAAAAAGGCTTTTTGACCTCTCCTTGTAAGGTCGAGTAGAGCTTGAGTAAAGCTTCCGTTTAAACTTAGCATTATTCCAAGATATTTGTAGTGACGAACTATCTCAAGCTCAGTCTCATCAATTTAACATTACTTAGTCTTGAGCCTTTATTGAAAATCATAACTTTAGACTTTGTGTAGTTAATTTCAAGACCCCAACTTTTACAATATTCCCAAGTCTTATTTAAACAGTTCTGTAGACCCTCTTGACTTTCAGATAATAGAACTAAATCATCGGCATAGAGGAGACAACTTATATGCTTCTGTCCTAATAGTACAGGTGAACATGAATGATCAACATCATCAATTAACCCATTGATATAGAGATTAAATAAATTTGGACTAAGGTTATCACCTTGAAAAACACCAACATTTGAAGGAAAGGCATTGCTAAGGCTATGAGAGTTAACAATAACTCTGAGACTTATATTTGAATAAAGGGATTTTAATAAAGCCAAAAATTTACCCCCGATTTTAGCACGAAGGAGTTTTAAAAACAGGGCAGAATGAATGACTGAATCGAACGCCTTGCGAGGTCTATAAAACAGGCATACACTTTTTTAGATTTATTTAAATATTTATCAATAATAGTTTTCAGCTTAAATATGTGGTCGGATGTTCGGCATCCTGCTTTGAAGCCAATTTGTTCATTACGTATAAGTTCATTTTTGAGAATATATTTTTCAAGTCTGGCATTCAAAATACTGTTGAATAGTTTTGATAAACAGCTGGTAATCGCTATACCTCTGTAATTAGATGGGTTCAGAGGGTCACCAGTTTTGTAAATAGGAAATATGAGTCCCTAGACCCATTCCGTTGGGTAAATACCTGATGACAGGATAATGTTAAATAATTTTACCAAACACGGCTGTAATACAAAATTGCCATACTTGAGCATCTCATTTAAAATGCTATCAGAGCCACTGCTCTTGCCTTTTTTTAACTTTTTTGTAGCCTCCGTGACTTCCTTTGCGGAAATGGGAAAATCCAACTCATTCATAAGATCTTTAGACCTGTCAATCTCAAAAAGGCTTTCAAATTTTTCATTAAGCACTGCTTTTTCTGTAGATAGAGTATTCAATTTTTTGAAATAATTTTCCCATGTGGGGGCATCTAAATTAGTACCTTTATCAGACTTGTTTTCATACTTTAACTCATTTACTAGATCCCAAAAAGCTTTGGGATTTGTATCTGATAAACTATTAAGTTTAAACATCATGTCACTATAATAAGCACGCCGCTTTGCCTTTCTTAATTTATTATACTTCTTACTCATAGTAAAATAATGCTGCCTTAATTCCTTATCAAATGGATTGAAAGCCAGTTTGATACTGAGAGTGTCCAAAGTGTTTTTCATATCCAATAATGATTGGTCATACCACTTTTTACACTTATTGTTATGATTTTTCCTTCTTTGAGAGGTTCTAGCTTTCAGGGAGGTATTGGCAGCAGATAGAATAATATCACTAAAATCACTAACTGCTTGATTGATCTTACATGAAGTATTCCCATAATCATTATCACTATCAACTAAACTACAATTATATTTGCAAGAATAATCAACATCTAAATAGTTGGTAACCTTTTGTGTTACAGAGGGGAGGCTTAAGGCTTCCTGAAAAGATTGAATGGATTTGTCATTCCAAATATATTTCAACGGTTTGGGGATATAATTTTTATTCTCATGACAGTGAGTTTCTGTGAAGTTTACAGATAAAACACAAGAAATCAGACAGTGATCAGATAAGGATTTCATAAAGTTATGAACTTTCATAAATAGTAATTTACCTAATATCGCCTCACTGATAACAAGTAGTCAATTACACTACTGCCAAGAGTAGAATGTGAAGTAAATTCACCAGTTAAATCCCCAAAACTACGCCCGTTAGCTATTCTCAATTGACTTTGGGAACATATTTCTAATAAGCGTTTCCCTCTGTTACATGTAGTTACTTCTGTACTAATTCTACAAAAATTGACTAGATCATATATATAATTAGAGTCATTTTGCATAAATTTATCATTGTTACTGTATGAAATCAGGGTCAGATGCTGTTCTGGCGTTAAAGTCTTCGCATAACATAAGGTCCCCAGAAGAAGAGTATTTACAAATATCATTGATTAGAGTATCAAAATCATCCCCATTTTTCACAGTATAGGAGGAGTTTTCTGGGGGTATATGTAAAAAACACATAAAAATGTCTTTGGATGTATTAAAAAATGTACTTTTAAGCTTAAACCAAACAATACTTGAGTTTGTTACTGGGAGGTGTTCAACACCATCTGACAGTGATTTCCTGATAAAGACACTAATACCACCAAACTTGCGCTTGGCTCTATTATTTTGGACTCTATGTGTATGAAATATTTTATAATCATCTAAAGGTGATATGAAAGAACTAGTAGTATGTGTTTCAACTAAACCAACTATGTCTAAGTTCTTAATACAGTTCAAAAATGAAACATCATTAAGCTTATCAAAATCTTTTGAAACTAAACCATTAACATTCCATACTCCTATTGAGAGACTGAGTCTCTTCGTTGTCTTGGTTCGTTTGGTCGGCGCCATGGTCTTCTAGGACGAGGATCTTTTCTCATAGGGTTTTGAGCGATATCGAGCACTTTATCGATAGACCTTCTTAGATTGGACGCGAGCATTTTCACACCTTCATCTGATAAGTGGTAACCATCGGTAGTAATGAACCTATTTCGGATTTCAGAGTTAGCAGTAGACAGATTGTTATTCTCGCATAGAACAAACATATAATAAGACATCATACCTACCAAACAACTGGGGGTAAATATGAACCGAACATCGTTTTTATGCGGAAATCGTAATGACATCACAGCACGCAACTAAGAACATACATACATATGATAGGACAAAAGTTGGACAAAAAACTTGGCTGGAATTGTTAATCTAGTTGAAACAATGGTTGGAATTCCTAGTCTACAACGAAACACACATTTCATTGAACGATCAAGTATACACGGTTCTCCCTATTGACATTTCTAGAGTTTATGTTTAATATTATAGAGTTCAATTATATATTATAGAGTTCAATTATATATTATAGAGTTCAATTCGAGCGCATTGTATTTATTATGGAATAAAAATAAGGAGAGAAAGGTAAGCACAAGAAATTGAGAGGGAGTAGGTGTGGTCGAGTGGTCTAGGGCGCTGGACGTAAGGCTAAGTTAATGGTGCTGCAGTGTATCAATGGTGTGGGTTCAAATCCCTTCGAGGGAAGAACAAAATTTGACAGCTCTAAAATCTAATTCTAACACTGTTTGGTTTAATTTTCAGACGTATAATTATATAAATATGAACAATATTTTGTTTGAGCCAACATTTTTTGACTGTTCTTCCAAACGCAGCTTGACATCAACATTTCTGTGACACGACATAGCAAATATGTAATATTCGGTTAAGGCGGGATAACTCTCGCATTCCTAAGATAAACGAATTTATTCTACATAATAAATCGTAATATTGTAAATAAATGTAAATATTATTCATATAATTCATTTAATTGAGATTTGTTCAACCCAGTCCCGAAAGATAACAAGTTACGATTTGATGAAATAATGACCGAAAAATGGAATGTCATCTTACTTTAAAAGTTTGATTTCATAGAAAAACGCATATTTCGTTTTTAGCTGATTTTGTTATGTGTACGCAATTGCGTTTTTGCCTATGGTGAGCTACGCCCCTGTGTATGAATGATTATATCATAAAATAGTTTAAAAAAAAAATCAACAACTCTTTTGAAAATTGAATTAAATAGTAGAAACATGATTTTGAACACTTTGAAATCTTAAGAGTTTCAAAATACCATTAATGATAAAATTATGCTAAATCCTATTGAAATAATTCAATACTGTCTGTAAATCTCAAAAGAAAATTATTATAAAATCAAAGTACAAAATATATATTATATAACAGTCAAATTTGTATGCACTATATCTAATGCGGGAATATAATGTCTACAGTTCTAATGCAATGTATAGAAGAACCCCTAAACTAATCATGCAATCTAATTAAACGAGTCATTTAATGTCACCTCTGCTATATTCTTAGTCTCATTCCTGATCAAAATCGGCTTGTTCCTCTTCAGCATCGGTGTCAGCTAGTTTTTCATCTACATTTCTGCTTGAGGGCAATGATTTGTAATAATCGTGGTATTCAGATGAGATGATACCACTTCTGCATAAGAGTAGTAAGGTTTTTTTCCTTTTTGGTTGCTGATATCTGCTGTCTCGATGTGTATTTCCTTGTCAGTTCTTGGGGTTCGGCAAATCAATCCAAGTAATGTCCTCTTCGAACGACTCTGACAATTCGTGTGCTGCAAAAAAACCAACATAATGTTCTGCTTTTTCAACTATGTGATCACATAATGATCTTCGTAATTCTTGAACCGTGAGCAGGGAATGAATGTGTGGTAATGCTGACTGGAAGAAACAGTTCCCATCTTCTTTTTCTGTCTTGGAGTAACCTTTAAGGCATTTGGCGACCCATTGGAATCAGTTGATGAAATATCTTCTTTATAGGTACGAACAGCTGAATTGTCCTGAGTTAATATTTGGTCTTGCGAGTTCTTATTACCCGGGGTTTCAATCATATCAACCATAAGTGTGTCATTGGTAATCGATTGATGAGCCATAGATGCGTCATTGGTACCTGGTTCATCAGTGGTTTGTGTGTCATTGGTACCTGGTTCATCAACCATAGGTGTGTTATTGGTACGTGGTTCATCAGCGATAGGTGTGCATTTGGTAACTGCTTCATCAGTGGTAGGTCTGTCATTGGTACCTGCTTCATCAGTGGTAGGTGTGTCATTGGTACCTGGTTCACCAACCATAGGTGTGTCATTGGTACCTGGTTCATCAACCGTAGGTGTGTCATTGTTACCTGGTTGATCAGTGGTAGGTGTGTCATTCGTACCTGGTTCACCAGTGGTAGGTGTGTCATTGATACCTGGTTCATCAGTGGTAGGTGTGTCATTGATACCTTTTTCATCAACCATAGGTGTGCCAATGGTACCTGGCTCATCAGCCGTAGGTGTGGCATTGGTACCTTGTGTATCATTACTACCTGCTTGTTGCCTGTTTGTTAATGCGGAACCATCTTCTGTATCCCCTTCGACTGCATTAGAACCATTCTCTTGGGTATCACGTAAAATAGCTGCAATTGTCGTCCATTACTCGTCTGAAGACCAATTCCAACATTTTATTACCTGAAGCAAATGAATATGAAGCTTATTATTTTGATTAGCTAAATGAATTGGCCAAATATAGGATTACCTCTCATATTCTATTTCCAAACAAGTAAACTCACTACAAATTATACCCCTGACAACAAATGTATCTTGTAATTAAAAAAATATACCTGGCATGCAATTATAGATTATCCAATATTACTGTTGCTTGTCATTTTAAAATTAATGCATTAGCCTTTTGCCCTGAAATTTACAGACATAACTAGATGCTAACTTATCAACATTGTAGTGCAAAAAAATGAAATTAGCAAATTTTCAGATACGACTTGTTGGCTCTAACCCCTCGATACATTTGCTGCTTCTATAAGCACACGGTATTTCGGAATGAAGACAGATGGACTCGGAATAAAAATAATGTGCATGAGTGAAGGAATTTTTTATAGTGAATAGTGTCTATTTTTATAATTTCATTTGCATCTCAAGTATCGATGCCAGTATCGTTGTGGTCGTGGTCGTATGGTAGTTAGGTACTGAATGCACAAGCAGTTGTAAATCTATCACCACTAAGGTTGCGAGTTCGAATCATCCCGCTCCTGCCGAGGTGTACTCGATACAACATTATGTGATAAAGTTTGTCAATGACTTGCGGCAGGTCGTTGATTTTCTCTGGGTACTCACGTTTCCTCCATCAATAACACTGACAGCCAAGATATAACTGAAATATTGTTGAATGTAAATCTTCTACACATACATATACATCGCTGAGCAATTTGGAACGTTACAATGGTGCAATTATGTAGTACATATTTAATGTTTTAAGTTCGCTACCCATACCGACATGCTGTATTTGAGTAGAAATGAATGATAAGAAATAATAGTTAAAAACGGGTGTCATTCCTAAAACGGTGAACATATAAAGGGGTTTGAAAATCGAAAGTGATAACAAATTGATAAAAAGTGCAAAATAGATTTTCCCAATATTTATCTGACTAAATCACTCACAAACGTCGGCATATTTCATCCTCCTAATTGTCTGTTCCGGTATGCAAACAAATAAAAGACAGAAAATATACCACCCTGTACAGTTTTAAAATCCAATCCAAAAATGATCGAAGCAGATATATAATTGATACATCTAGCGCAGCTATACGTTGTCGCCCACTCTCATGGCTTGTTACAGACACTTCAATATAAATTGGCGAGAGCCTTGGCGAGACCCAAGCCTCCCATTGTAATGAAATGATGCAGTCATGTATGTCTTGTCCATATGTGTGGGTAAAGTGTCTCCCTTCATATATAACTGAGTTTGTTATGTAATACAAGGGTTTTTCTACACAATTTTAGATATAGTGTATATCACTTCATCAGCAAGTTAGAGTTGAATTTCCTAACAACTCATAACATCCTATCACCAATACGGCGTGGTTTCGCACCCGGCTTTGTAATTTACAAAAAAGGGTACACTCGACTAGCAGCCGCAAGTGATAAAAGTTTACCAGTTACTTGCCCATGGTCGGTGGTTCTCTCCGGGTACTCCGGCTTCCTCCACCACTAAAACTGGTTGCCATGATATAGCTGAAATATTGCTGAAAGTGACTTTAAACACAATAAATCAAATCAAATTATAAAATAATATAAACTACTAAAATAGCATCGTGCACACTAGACTTGATATCTTTTATTGCAACTTAATAGGGATTGTTCTTATATTATCAAATTCAAGCCTTTACAATCACTTTTAATATTTTTCTGTTGAGGTTGAAACTTAAAGCAATACGATTGTTCCTGCAAGAATAATTGACTAAACAAAAACCACGAAACAAAACAAAGAAATATAAAACAAACAAACAAACAAAAATTAAAAGCAAAAAATTAAGAATAAAATAAATGAATACACAAACAAAAAACAACAAAAATATACAAGATGTTCAGATTTGGAGATTTTAAAGCACATTTTCCAACCAAAATTACACTGAGGACAATTTAAATTCAAATTTGACACCATAATGTCAGTTAAACTGAAAAATAAGAGACCCACATATTAAAAGAAAATGCTATCAATTTATTTTAATTTCAAAAATTATATATGTACACTTCCACCCAGTAATTGTGATAAAAAATGTGGTTGATACAATACTCAGCTTTAATGTTTGATGCATTTCTTTGAAAATGACAGATAAAATATAGCATAAAAATAATTTTGAAAATATTAGCATACATAAATTATATTCAGTTATCACATATTTTATTGAAATAATGCCGAATTTGCATGTGTAATAAAAGCATAATTTCCGGCGTGTTATTTGGCTCCGGGGCAATAACATTTTACGAGGGCAATAACACGTGTTATGCCCTCTTCTAAAGGGCAATAACATGTTATCTGCCCTGGTAAAATGTGATAAATAGATTAATACATGGCCTTTTTTACATTGCCCTTGTCATTAGCCCTCGGGGCCGATAGCAAGGTCTCGTGCGGATTACAGGGGCAATATGAAAAAGGCCATGTATTAATCAATAAATATTTGTTTCAATACTTTGTTCAGTGTTATCACAAAGTACATTGAAACCTGCCTAAACCGAACAATAAATAAAACGTAATCCTGTATAAACTGAACATTAAACAAAGTCCCAATGTAAGAAATATTTGTCAATTTAACCTATCTAATCCGAACACAAATGTTGGTCCTAAAGTGGTTCACCGAACTTTAATGAAAGTCTCAATGTTCAAAATATTTCTTAGGTTAACATATCTAAACTGAACACCTGTCTATTACGAACAAACAGTTGGTCCCAATATGTTTCTGCATAGAAATGTGTCGCCTTATCAGTATCATAGCAAATTATTCTAATGAGGGACATCTTTGTCAATTTAACCTATCTAAACTGAACACAAAGGTTGGTCCTAAGGTGGTTCTGGTTAGACAAATTTTGCCTTATCAGTATTATAAACAAAGGTATTAGTTGTACATTCTGTTCCACATGGTGTACATCCACGACACTTCCGGTTGTACTGGCTGGAGGTTAATTTTGTAGGTAACGTTCGGATAAGATTCCGGACAGCAAGAATAAAAAATCTCGTTTCTTTCTGCAGTAGCATTAACTAGGTTGTACACAACGTGCTCCTTATACTCTGATAAATTCATCTCCTCCATTCTAAGCTGCAAATCTATTGAATCTTCGGAATAAGTCCAGGAGCCGAACTTAAAAGTGCACTCAGTTCCTCCATCGTGTGATGGCATACAATTGTTCGTCTCTATGCGAATCGCTGGAGCAAGCAAGACACTGCCATCTTTGCTGATTACAGCATTTGGTCCGAAATCATTTTTTGAATGAGGACTGGAATGAGAATTTTCTAATATTAGTTAGTATCCTGTATGTATTTCATTTCTTATGCTGACATTTTGTTTTGAGCTCTAAAACTCTACTACCCTTCCGATTTTCTCCCTGCTAAAACACCCTTCAATAGACACGTCTCAAGCGACTTACATGAAACAGTGTTATTACTTAAATATTAATAATGTTCACTTGACGTTAAATAGCCAATCCATCACGTTTGAAATGACTTTTTAATTTCCAATCAAACAATCATGCTTAAAGTGGCGTTAAAAACCAACCGATCATTCATCTTTAAAATTGACGACAAATACCAATCAGTCATGTTACATATGACGTTTATCATCAATCATGTAAGTGACACTAAGCACTAATCAATATTAGTGTTATGCTAAAGCGATTAATGATCAGTAATATAACCCAATGTTTTCGTTTAGTTTTGTATACCTGGTTGCTTACGAACCGACTGTAATTGTAAAATGCAATTCAATTTATACAAGTGACTGTTTCCTACGTGATCTAACAATGATGTTGAAATTGTTCAGAAGATCCTGCTTTCGATCACCGATGCATCGAACTCCTAGAGAGCTAACGTTATAGAAATATAATTATTCATATTGATTTAGTTTAAAGGCGGCATCACCATTATCATTAACATCTGATCAAAAGGTTCATAAAATAATGCTTTGTTGTTTATTATATGCTTTTTGGGTTTTGTTTGTTTGTTTGTTTACATTGCTACTAATGCAGAAAAGGCTGTCATTAAATTTTGAACCTAAAATTAGTGTGTATAAAATTAATATTGAAACTTCGTAACCAGGGTTGATGACGTCATAGACATACAATCTGGATAAGTTAAGCTCATTAAAATAATACGTATTTGACCTACCTGTTGTAGAGGACAAAGTCAGGTGTCCATATTTCAGACATCGGTAGCCTCAGATTTTGAGGTTCGTCGTCTCAGGTTAATCTTGGGTCAGTCCACTCCAATTCTTGCCAAACATCCATTACAAGCGTTGTAGTATCCTGTATAACAGAGGTAAGGGAGTGTTCGTGATACGTTTTATTCCGAAATAGAAGAAAGGCATTCATCATGTAAATTAAATAGGAAAACGACAGAGCGTCCGCGTATTGTTCGGAACTATAACAATAGAGACCACGCGAGTAGCTCTGGAGAATGGACGCTCACTTCAAGTAAGGGTGATCGCTGACGGCCCGTTGCGAGACAAAGTTTTCCAACCGTAAATATCTCAAATTTGTATGTATGGCAACACAATCCATTCAAATGGTGTTACCAGTCCCACCCGTTTTACCTACATGATTTATTATATGTAATTATATTTTTTCCAAAGGTATAACGGAAAACCTCCTCGAGCATAACGTGAGGTTCAACAGCAGCTATCAAAATATTAATAATCACATTTTTTTTTAAATCTCTTATTATATATTTAATACGCCTAGTTACGACAAAAGAGATTTCTATTCACCTCCTATAATAAATTATCTTTTCTATGAAGGGAATATGCCATTTTTATCATTCTATGGAATTCCTTCCATCCCGTTATATTTGACAATAGGCCTATCTAAGACGTGGTGTACATAAGTGGAACTTAGTTTCACAGTTGAATGGAACAACCGTTCTAAATTAGATGTGAACCAGCTGCGTCGATAAATATACCTTAAAACGTGAAGAATACCATGCTCCTAGAACATAAAAAGCATCTTTAATAATCGTAATCATAACCCGGTCCTTATTCATGGATTATCATCGGGTTTGTAGCAAGAGTAACACGATGGGTGCCACATGTGGAGCAGGAACTGCTTACCCTTCTGGGGTACTTAAGCTCATCCCCGATTTTTCGTGTTGCTCGATCTTTAGTTTTATACTTTGTGTTTTGTAGATCAATGTTTGTTCTTTTACTTTTAGTCATTTCATTGACTGTCCTTCGAATTCCGGCTTCTGATTACCTCTTTGATATCTTCAAACTTTTCGTCAATGATATTAATCTTGACATTACTTGCAAATTCAACAATTCTCATCAATGTTAGTCCATGTTTGACGGTGACTGTTGTGTTTTCTTTAGTCCCGGGATAGGCATACTTGCTATATCTCTTCAAGACACCTTTAATGGCGGCATCTTCTAGGACTTTGACCTTTCCCTTCCCTACAAATTTACATCACTATGACGTTAAGCACCATAACAATGCATCATTATGATGCAAGTCACATAAATAGAGAGAGCCGTCGTGGTCGTATGTATTTATAACTGCCAATACAATCAGTGCCTATCACCACGAACGTTGTGAGTTCCAATCCCGCTGATGGCGAGGAGTACTGAATTTAACATTATGAGATAAAGTTTGTCAGTGTCTTGTGGCAGTTCGGTGGTTTTCCACGGCTACTCCGGTTTCCTCCACCAATAAAACTGACACTACGATATAACTGAGATATTGTTGGTTTATTGGTTTTATTGTGCTTAACGCCACTTTCACAAAACACTATTTCAGTTATATCGTGGCGGTCAGTTTTATTAGTGGAGGAAACAGGAGAAAAGCACCGACCTACCACAAGTCACTGCCAATTTTTATCGCATAATGTTGTACACCTTGCCCTGGGCGGGAGTCGAACCCACAACATCAGTGGTGATAGGCACCGATTGAATAGGTAATTGTCAATCCAACTACCACCCGATCACGGCCACGACGGCCCCACATTATTGTGGAAAGCTGCGTTAAACACCATAACAGGAACGCCCTAATTCAGAAATATATATTATTTTGCTACCATTGGATTACGATATTTCTCCACTCGAGACAATGACATTTTATAAAGTTCGAGCTTTAGCGAGAGTGGAGAAATATTGCAATCCACTGGTAGCAGAAATATAGAGTATGTTTATTTTATGACCAAAACGTCAAAAATATTTGTTAAGTTATTAATTTCCGTCGTTAATGAGGTTGAAAGAAAACTACCGGGTATTCTCCACTCGTCGCAACTTCGGCTGATTCCGTACCTTCCTCAAACCTTGTCGGTATTACGATAGCTCCCATTGAAACCACTTTCGGAAATCTTCAATAAAGGAGATATTAAAATAATTTCACTTTCGAATATTCGTCCAATAATAATATATTTTCATTCTTTGCAATGTCGGCTGATTCCGTACCTTCATCAAAGACCAATATTTTTCAAAGCAAACTCTATACACTCATCTATTGTCGCCATTTTAGAACTTATTCGTGGTGCGCAATGCTAGATTGAAGTGGTACGGTCTTCCGGCGAAGTAATGTAACGCGTAGACGCATATCAAATACCGTATTTCAGCCGAGATATTGAGGAAGCGAAGCGGACTCACCCGAGGTTTGCCGATTGGGGTATTTTCATCCAGAAATTTAACCACCATGGTGATAAAAATATTACGAACATTTTATTAGTTGATGAAACAGGCTAAGAATATTAAAAATAACTATATTACTGTGCTTACTGCGAAGAAAATGTATAATATGTTTATGCACAAAATGACATTACTTAAAATGATCAAATACAATCATATTGGTATGAGTAGTTTTCTAAAATAATGTACTATACCTGCAAGTACGCAAGATACGAAAAGTAACAACATACACCTCAGCATCATCACATCAGATTTACAAATGAATGTTCTAAAACTGAAACTGCGCAGTTAGAAATAAATTGCAGTAATTTGATACATTGTGAGAAATATTCCCATGAATACAGCATATGGGGTATGGTAAGGGTCTACACAACATTTTTTTTAATATCATCAGTGAGACAATTGTGAATATCTTGCTTAATCATTGTTTTATCAACAGTTGTAAATATATTTCATAATTAATATTCTAATAATAATTAAAAGAAATAATAATAATACGGCTATACATAATTTATATAACGATACCATTGCATCCTCTCGTATTTAGCTTTGATAAATAGATAATGAGAAATAATTCATTATTACCAACGTGACAAACGTTCATTTAGCATAATTATATCATAAATCTTGAAAGGTCAACCTTGTTTTCAGTTTATTTTTCCTGTTTATGCTTGGCCCTTTTATCGTTGTATACCAGCCTTCTCGAGGGAAACCCGGAACATATAATTACGTCGTACATTTTGTATTTCTTCTACGTGCGCTCTACAACCTCTTCGAAAGGTGGATGTGCTCGTGGTGTTGGATGACTCCATTACACATTTCGCCATTGACCGGAAGTTTATTAGTTCCTGGAGTTTCTAGAATGCTACGATTTATGTACGTATAAAGCCACATCCAGTTGATCTAGCAGGACGTTGTTGTTAAAGTCATGTCGCAAGGCAAACATTTTCAATTCTGTCCTTATTTCCTTGTGGTAATTTAATCATCCATACATAGGCCATTCCCGGATCCAGCTTTTGTAAACTTGTTTACGTTGTCAAGCCATAACGATATCTACTTTGTTTATGATTCCAAATTTTGAATATTGATATATATATATATTGAACCAAACTAATGGCTAATCCATTAAATCTTTTTAACGATTATGTCCAATCCCATGTCAAATATTAATAAAACAAAGGAAATTCCAAGAACAAATTTGACATGTATAAAAAGTTTGAAGACACCAAAGAGATAATAAATATCCTTGAGTAGAAGACAGACAGACAATACAAGAGTTCATCAATATCCGTGAGTAGAAGACGGACAGACAATACAAGAGTTCATCAATATCCGTGAGTAGAAGACGGACAGACACTACAAGAGTTCATCAATATATGTGAGTAGAAGACGGACAGACAATACAATAGTTCATCAATATCCGTGAGTAGAAGACGGACAGACAATACAATGGCCAAAGGAAAGAGGACAGAACCACTAACAATAATCTACTAAACACAACACATAAAACTGAAGAGCAACACCAACCCCACTTAAAACCGGGGGTAAACTTGTTTCCTCTGGAAGGGTAAGTAGTTCCTGTTCCACATGTACCACCCGTCGTGTAATCTTCATCGCATATGCTCAAAGTAAAGCAGATAGAAAAAATAAATAATTTTGCAATTTTGGAACAAATAAACAAATGGCTAGTGATTACACATTTGGCATCTTAAAACTTTTCTTTCTCATCATAGAAACGTGTAGTACATACTAAGTTAAATATCTGTATGTAGACTATTAGTCTATAAGAGTATCATTACCAGATATATTTATTATTCCCTTTTACAGCTCCCAAATAATGTAATAATTATCAAAACTTAGGTTCGCAGACACATAATATCTAAGCGATTTTGCTATCTTTTGGGGGCTCTTTGCATACATGCTCCGAAATACTTTAATTCAGTCCCTTTTAACTGGTGTCATTTATTGTTTGTTAACTTGATTACGTCACGAGGCCAAATCGGTGTAATGGATGTGTGCTCGCCTCAAACGAATATGGAAACTATATGTGCTGCTTCTCTGCTAAGCACACGGCATTCAGGAATAAAGGTTGATTGACTCGTAATCAGGATAACGTGTCCGACTAAATCGACTTGTCGCTCTGTCGAAATCCAACTTAGTGTGTTGATCCAATACAAACCGAACAGTATCATCATCTCGTTACATTAACTTGTTCTCGGGATGATATTACAGACAAATTGCTCGTTGTGCATTAAATAACAATCACATGACAAATTATCAATCATATGTTCGTGAGAAAGCTTGGCGTCTTTGTTTATTTCATTTGTATCTCAAGTATCAAGTATCATTGCAAGTATCGTGTCACTATTCTACTTACATAATTTGGAACGTTGTATAGTACGTATTGGAATGCCCTACGTCCGCCAACACCGCCACCACCCACTGAACCCATTGGCATAGATATAAGACATAGTCCTCCTTTTGGAATGGACATACCCATTGTGAGCTCGGAAGGTGTCCGAAACAATTTAGATATACAACTCATTATTAGACCGGACGCAGAATTAATACCTCGTGTTTGAGGAATGCCACTTTCCTTCAAAGTATGCAACAGCCTGCAGCAAATTATATTGAACTACATAAACAATAGAGAGAATCTAAGGTACGACTAAGAATTTCCAATCCAGAGAAAAGCAAAACTGAGAACAAGACACAGAATAAATACCAACAAAACCAAACACACAACAGATAGCAAAAAGAGGAGCAACATGGACCAACCAAAAACCTGGGATGGATCTATATGTACTCGAAGATTTTTTTTTACAAATGGGGGTACGTTGCAGGGTAAAAGCTTCCAACCATACCTATCCATACCGAAAAGAAAAAAACTATAGTCGTGTAGACTTGATTGATAAATGTGTTGAAGCGGATGTACATTCCAAATAAGGTTAATAACAAAATTACCGAACTCCGAACAATCTTACAAAGGGAAAGTCTTACAAAGGGAAAACTCATAATGATGAACGTATTAGGGGTTGAAAATCGAGTGATAACAAATTTAAACTTTAAAATAGATTTCACAATATTATCTTACTAAATCGTTCATAAATGTCGGTATTTTTCATCATCGTAATTATCTGTTCCGGTATGCAATCAAATGAAATACAAAATAAAATACCACACTGTACAGTTTCAAAACCCAATCCAAAAATGGTAGCAACAGAGACAGAGTCAATACTCCTAGCAAACATATTCATTGAGCTCACTCTTCTGGCTTGTTACAGACACTTCAATATAAATCGACGTGCCCCAAATCTCCCCGTTTAGTGAAATGATACAGTCACGTAAGTGATTTCCATATGTGGGTAAAGTGCCAACCTTCACATATAACTGAGTTTGCTATGTAATATACGGGTTTTTCTACACAATTTTAGATATATGTATATCACTTAATCAGCAAGGTCCCGGGTGGCTCAATGAGTTAGGTAGTTGGATTATCTAACAACTCATACAAGCCTATCACCAATACGGCGTGGGTTTGCTCCCGGCTTTGTAAATTAAAAAAAGGGTACACTTGACTCACAGCCGCAAGTGATAAAGCTTACCAGTTCCTTGCCCATCGTCGGTAGTTCTCTCCGGGTACTCCGGCTTCTTCCACCACTAAAACTGGTCGCCATGATATAGCTGATATATTGCTGAAAGTGGCGTTAAGCACCACAAATCATTAAATCTTAATCAGCATAGTGTATGTATTACACACGAATGAACAATTTGGGATATTTAATAAGTCAAACCATGACCGGTTGCGCTAGCCTTCAGCAATATGTATTTAGCTAAATATTATTATTATCCCCTCGGTTCCTTAAAAGTGTCAAAGCAAAAGAATGGTTAGATCTCTTTATTAGTTTTTTTTTACATAATGTCAACGGATTCATGAACCTAGGCGTGTTGTGTTGTGTGGACTATTAGTCCACGATTGTATTCAGCTTCAGCCCTGATATGGTTTTGTCTAGATAAACATGTATTTATACTGAAACACTACTATGCATAAAGAATGTTATTTATTAAAACTAAGGTCAATCTGATTTCATATTTGATATTTGGTGTTTTAGCGCTACTTTCAGCAATATTTCATTTATATCATTGCGACCAGTTTTAGTGCACCTCGTCATGAGCGGGATTTCAACTTACAATTTAAGTGGTGATAGGCACTGATTTGCATAGGTAGTTGTAAATACGTAAGTAAAATTATGGATGGTATATAAGCACACAGGACCCTGAATATGATAATAGTCACATATTCACCTCGGCGCTACATTTTCCCCGCCATACATTGTATTTCAGTTATGGCGGTCATTTTCATTGGCGCGTTGCCATGACATTTGAACAGTGTGCATAGTGTTTATGTATGACATTTATTGACATAAAGAAACTTGGAGAATCAGATATTCAGCTAACCTTGTCAATCTGTTTCGTTCCTCTTACAAAAAGGACTTCATAAGACACGCAATTTATTTTTGAAACTGATAACTATTTTGAAAAAGAATCATTGCAAAGTTGTTTTTAGTTTAATAATATTTTATTGTACATAAACAATAGGATTGGACAGCAAGCTATACCAACTTATATGAAGTCCTCTCCGTACAAATTATACACATGAATTAATGACAGCAAAACAATAGACATTTAAAATGTTGACACTGGAAGAAAGTAAGAAGTACAAGTGAAAAAGGGAAAAATTGCTGACATTAGCCCTCAAATCTTTTTGATTGATTTGTTGTTTTGGTCAGATGCCATTGTTTTATTATTTGTATCTCTACTAGATATACAACTGCACGTTAGTATTGGAGTTAGGGTTAATGCCTCTTTCAACGATATTTCAGCTATATCGTGGCGGTCAGTTTTATTGGTTGGGGAAACCGGAAAAAACCACCGACCTGCCGAAAGTCACTGACAAATTTTATCACATAATATTATATTGAGTACACCTCGCCATGAGAGGGATTCGAACTCACAATGTTAGAGGTGAAAGACACTGATTGCATAGGTAGTTGTAAATTCAACTAGCATACGATCACGACGACGACGGGCCCCGAACAATATGAGCAAGTTAATATACCCCAAAAATGTCAAACACGAATTCATGTCTGTCCGTAAACTATACAATTGAAAAAGAATTATCGAAATATTGTTTTGATCAGTTGTCGTTGCTTTATGCTTTATAAATCTACTAGATATATAACAAGTGCCGGGTTATCCAATAGGCTAGTATATGCTGCAGCCTAACGCCCAATCAAGCTTCGGGTCCACAAGCTTGGCCATTCTAGTGTATTTAAAGAATTTGCAATAAGTTTACTTCAAGCTATGTAAATGTCGCTAAAATGTATCACGTGTAAAAAATAATCAAGGCGGATGAGTTAGAGGGTGGCTCCGTCTGAGGGGGCCCACAATTTCATTAGCCTAGGGGCCATACAAGGTCCTAATCCGGCCTTGCATATAACTGCAAGTTTCTACGCACTCTGATATGCAAATAAGAAAAAAACACTAATTTGAGTACATATACATGTATATGTGCGTTCGTCCTTTCGTGTGTGTATATTACAATGTACTAGTTTGTCATTCTGTTCCAATCTCTGTATAACCAGGCCAGTTCTGGTTGTACAGGTTGCATGGTATCTGTGTATGTCACATCAGGGTAAGACTCCGGACAACAAGGATAGATAACATCATTTCTTTGTGCTGTGGTATTTACAAGTTTGTATGCAGCGTCTTCCTGGTAATTTGATAAATCCACCTCCTCGTTCATCAGCTTTAAGTCTATTAAATCACCGGGTAAGTCCATGAACCGAATTTGAAAGAACACTCAGTTCCACCATCTTGTTTAGTCTTACAGTTGTTCGTTTCAAAGCGATTTACAGTCACCAAGTATACAGATCCGTCGTTCTTGATCACACCATTTGGTTCGAATGCAGTTTCCGAATTTGGACTAAAAATGATGAAACAAAATGTGTGTCAATATTAGTCAATATTATATAATATAAATATCGTTCAATATCGTTCAATATTGATTATTCAACCATTTTGTTTATGTTTGTTTGTTTATTTGTTTGATGGTGTTTAACGCCATTTTCAACATCTCAGTTATATCGTGGCGGTCAGCTTTATTGGTGGAGGAAACTGGAGGACCCGAAGAAAACCACCAACCTCTCGCAATCCATTTAGTTTCCAGACCTATCTTGATTACTTTGCGATAGCGAATGTAATTGCACCATGTAATTCATCTTACTTATTGCTTCCAACGTGATCAAGGTCGAAGATACACGTGTATGCATGCTAGGGTTGGTTTCGAAAGATCATGCTCCTTATCACTTACGAAGGCATCTATAAGGAGTAATGGAAAAGAGCTATCTTTGCTTTCAGAGAATATTAATGGAGCAATATACTATACAATGTATGTCTACATAAGTTTCACTGAGCTAATACTAAGGAAATAAATCCCCGGATGTTGGTCTAGTACAAAGGCATCACTATCATCTTCCATGTGCTGGAAGATCATTGATTTTTTTTTTAATTTTTGGTGTTTAACGCCACTTTCATCAATATTTCAACTATATCATGGCGACCAGTTTTAGTGATGGAAGAAGCCGGAGAGAACCACCGACCATGGGCAAGCAACTGGTAAGCTTTATCACTTGCGGCTGAGAGTCGAGTGCTCCCTTTTTTGTAATTTACAAAGCCGGCGCGAACCCACGCGTATTGGTGATAGGCTTGTATGAGCTGTTAGGCAATCCAACTACCTATCTCATTGAGCCACCCGGGCCCTAGGAAGATCATTGATACATACAAACATCTTCCATAATTTATCAAATGATTGGTGTTTTTTCATTATTGTACACTATTTATATTTATTTACCTTATTACTGATCAAAAAATGATCTCTTTACATTTCCTAAATAAAATTACAGTCAAACCTGTATGTCCATGCGGTCACCTCTATTAAGCAGTCTCCTGTATTAAAAATGTCACATTTTTCTTATCCTGACATAGAACATTTCATATGACATGAACCTCTTTTAAGAAGTCACATGTCTCAAAAGACCACTTTTTCTTTGGTCCAAATATGAACACTTAATACAGGTTTGACTATATTGTTTACAATATAAGACCTTCATTATCATAGTTACGTCATAGACATAAGCAATTTTATGTTGTGATCTATTAAGCATTTTATTTGACCTACTTGTTGTACAGGACAATGTCAGGTGTCCATATTACAGACGTTGGTAGCCTCAGACTGTGAGGTTCGCCCTCCCATCTCAACCTTGGGTCATTCCACATCAAGTGTTGCCAAACATCAATAAGAAGTCTTTTACCATCCTGTATAATATATAGGGTTGGTTTATGGTGCTTAACGTCACTTTCGGCAATATTTCAGTTATATCGTGGTGGTCAGTTTTATTGGTGGAGGAAACCGGTGTGCCCGGAAAAAACCACGACCTGCCGCAAGCCACTGACAAACTTTATCACATAATGTTGTATCAAATACACCTCCCCTGGGCGAGGTTTGAACTCACAACTTCAGTGGTGATAGATACTGATTGCATAGGTAGTTGTAAATCCAACTACCATACGATCATGGCTACGACGACCCCTTGTAGAAGAGAGGGCCTACGATACAGATTTAATTTATATACCAAGCGCAATGAGAGAGTTGTGTATTTTATTCATATCTTCATTCAAAAGAACGGTGCTTATAGGGGTACCTCAAAACAGCGAAACTGGTTTCTATTTCTTACCCCGGAATTGCACGTGAAAGTTAACTGGTATCATGAATGTATGCTACGGGTCATTGGTTATTCGGTAATGGGCAGCCTTTTCCCATTATATATTATATCTCCCCCCTCCCTTTTGTGTCAATAAAAATGATGACCCTGTCATTAGTATTGCTGACGTGAAGCCGCGATCAAATTAATCTAAGATTTGAGTCCATAAAACTAGCTTAACTCCGCCACTTTTTATGGAAGTACCTGTACCAAACCCGGAAAGTCAGCGATCATGTATATGGCATCGATTTTGTCTCTTTCCACGATTTTTCGGTTGGAATTTGGAACTGTTCCGACTGTGGTTATTTTTGTATTTTTGTATTTTATTATTCAAGAATTAACTTGAGATTGTTATTTTTTATCTTGAGATTGTTATTTTTTACCTTGAGATTGATATTTTTTAATCTGAGATTGTTATTTTTTAACTTGAGATTGTTATTTTATTTGTTTATCTGTGCTTACTTACAAATTCAACAATTCTATTAAGTGTCAGACTATGTTGAACGAATTGTAGACGTGACGTTTATTCTGGGATGTGCAAGTTTGTTGTACACCATCAAGACATCATGAATTGTAGCATCTTCTAATACTGTAATAAAAACGTAGATATCCAATTTAGTGCGCACGACGCGTTTCTGGAATAACCTTCATCGGGTATGCTCAAAACCGAAAGATTGGAAAGCAAAATAATTTAAAGTTTTGTGAGCAATAAATCCAAAGTGCCTAAACAGGATAGCCAAAATCGGCTCAGGTCACCTATGTCTGAGGGAGGAGAACCTTAGTTTTATTAATAATTACATTATTTAGGAACTGTAAATTTCAGAAATAAAAAAAACGTAGATATCAAATTTAGTGACCTTTCCTAGAAGAAATATGATAAAAAATCTCAAGAGGACGAGGAAGGGTTTTATCACCACAGGGGGTATGATTTTATTGGTGTACATTGGGGTGAGGGTGATAAGAAATCCTTGGGTTTTATCATACAATTTATTATGTGGATTTATTTAACAATTACGACAGCATCGGTGGTGTAATTGTTAGCGTGCTCGCCTCGATTGTGGTGGATCGTCGGTTCGAGCCCCAATCGGGTCAACCCAACGACTATCAAATTGGTATTTGTTGCTTCTCCGCTAAGCACGCAGCATTAAGGAGAGACGACAAAAACTGGTTGGCTCGGAATCAGAATAATGTGTTCGAGTGTTCCTCCATGTCTATCCGCGGGCTGTTGTTTCAGTGAGTTAGCAATGTAAAACTCCAACAAAGCGTGTTAGTCTAGTGCAAAGTGGGACTCATCATCTCATAGCAAATTTACTTGTTCTCGACATGGTATAGTTGATGTTGTAAAATTCTAGATGGAGTGAGTACAAATAACAGACTGTACCATGTGACATAGGATATTTAAATATTAAAGGACAGCAATAACAATTGACTATCACCTTAATGGTCAGTTAATGAGTAGCATTTTAATATTTAAATGCCTATGTCAAATGGTACAATGAAATATACATTTAAAGCACATGTCTGTTACTTTGTTTTGATGCGTGGTTCTTACACTATTACACTATTTGTACTCACTCCATGCAGATTTTTACACTTCAGAAAAAATAATTAACATAGAGACCTAATGGATAACTTTTTAAATAATGGAAAAACATTTTTGAAATTAATTGTTGGAGTTCGTATATATCATATATTAATACACATCTAGAAAAAAATGTTGGTTTGAAAACTGGATTTTTAAATATTTTTTTCTGGAGATTTATAGAAGTGAAACAGACTATATCCACGCGGACGAAAGCCACGAAAATTTGTATTCCATGAACAACAATGAATTCACGGTAAAAAGTTATTACTGCGAAAAAAATATTATTTTCTGGGATATAAATAGAATGAGCGAGTATTTAATCCAAATGGGCAATTTTTCAGCCATATCATGGGAAGAAAAATGTACTTTTCGATGAGATGATATCCGCTTTGTACTAGACCAACACGCTTAGTTGGATTTGTATACTGCTAGTTGACTGCGACAAGTCCGCAGGTCGACATATCACTCAACTCTACACTTTATACTGATCTCGAAGCAACCAGTCGTTCTTTGTTTTAACTCCTTAATGTTTCGTATTTAGCGGAAAAGCAACAAAAACATTTGTGTACCAATTTTATTCTGTGGTTTGACCAAACCGGGACTCGATCCTACGATCTACCACACTCGAGGGGAGCACGCTAACTAGTGCATCACATATGCTGTTGTTAAACATTACTTGAAAATAAAAATAATTTTCATTAAGATTAAACTGATGTGAGTAGTTTTCTAAAATAATGTACTATACCTGCTAGTACACAAGGTACAAAAAGTACACATGGTACGAAGACTAGTAACATACACCTCAGCATCATCACTGTAGTTCTCCAAATGAGTGTTTTAAAATTGAATCTGCACAAATCGCTATATTTTGCAGTGAATCTAACAAGTTTAAAAAAAAAATATTCCCATACAATTATTGTTCTAAAATGTAATTAGCGCATTTCGTGATGAATTGCTGTGAACTTAACATGATGTAATATAAATGTTCCCATGCATATAAGAGGTATGTCAAGGGTTTTTAGAATATATTCATGACTGCATCATTTCATTGCGAGGAGAATTTGGGCCCATAAAGTTATTTAACCCTGCAATTTTCTTTTCATTGAAGTGTCGGTACCAAGCCAAGAAAGTGGGCGTTCATGTATATGTGTGTTAGGAGTCATGTATATGTGTGCTAGGAGTCATGTATATGTGTGTTAGGAGTCATGTATATGTGTGCTAGGAGTCATGTATATGTGTGTTAGGGGTCATGTATATGTGTGTTAGGAGTCATGTATATGTGTGTTAGGAGTCATGTATATGTGTGTTAGGGGTCATGTATATGTGTGCTAGGAGTCATGTATGTGTGTGTTAGGGGTCATGTATATGTGTGTTAGGAGTCATGTATATGTGTGTTAGGAGTCATGTATATGTGTGTTAGGGGTCATGTATATGTGTGTTAGGAGTCATGTATATGTGTGTTAGGGGTCATGTATATGTGTGTTAGGAGTATCGAATTTGCCTCTGTTTCTAAGATTTTTCTATAGGGTTTTGGGATTGTTTCGGCAGTGTGTTTTTTTTTTTTTTTTTTTTCAAAATTGATCTCCATATCGGAGATAATTGTGAAAATATTACTTAAACAATATTTTGTATAAAACTATTTTGAATACATTTCCATTCATAGTCTATGTAAATAATGAAAAAATCACATCAAATGTAAACCACCAAATCAATGCAGCCCCTCAATGTTACAATACTTGTCTAGAGATAAATAGATAATAAGTAAATAATGGCCATTTAAGTGTTCAAGATATAATGTGTTTTTGTCAACTTTATATACTCTCGCTTCAGATAATTATAACTTATTAAATTATAAAGGTCAACATATTTTTTTAATTTGTCATGTTTGTACGTTTGATTACCGGTATTCGCAAATCAATTTGGTGCAGGATGAATTGGTGTGAATATTATTTTATTCAAGGTTTAGGGCTATGGTGTTTAACGTCACTTTCAACAATATTTCAGTTATATCGTGATAGTCAGTTTTATTGGTGGAGGAAACCGGAGAAAATAAGGGTAATAACAAAATTACCGAACTCCGAACAATCTTACAAAGGGAAAGTCAAAACTCATAAGTATATAAACAGACAAAATCAGTCAACAACCGGAAAACTGTGAAAACCGTAATGACCCTGACTTGGCACAGGTATTTCTAAAGAAATGGTGGGTTGAATCAGATTTTAAAGCCCCAAACCTCCCGCTTTCATTACGGCTCAAAGATTCCGGCTGTCACTATAACAGTATTTATAACAATACTGGAACAAAATAGGTAAAATAGTTGTCAAAGCAGTACCAAATTCAGTGAAGTAAATGTCAAAAACAATTTTACGTCACACATTGACCTGTCGCAAGTCACTGACAAACTTTATCACATAAATGTCGTATCGAGTACACCTCGCAATGAGTGTGATTCTAACTCACAACTTTAGTGGTGATAGGCGCTGATTGCATAGGTAGTTATAAATCCAACTACGATATGATCACGACCACGACGGCCCTGTATTTTATCAAATACCCTTGTGAAGTTCTTGTAGAAAATGTATAGACTAGGATTCGGAAGCGTCTCCATGTTAGATTTGCTAAATATTTCGTTTTCTATATAGTGGTTTGTCGACGTTGCTTTTCTTGTTAGTCCCTTTTTTTTTCTTGGTCATCGTATTGTCCTTCTTCGAATTGTGGAGTTTCATTTAACTATCCATCTTTCCTCCCTATCTATATACCCAGTGCGATTTCGATTCCATCTCAAGACGTTTTGTACTCAATATAGCAATAATTTTGCAGCTCAATTTGATTTTTTCCTCTGAATGTGGAGTCCACTGATAACGCGGGTTGAATACATAGTACAACTCCCCCTGAAGAATGACGTCAATGGGTGCCTCGGGTATGGAGAGTGCCACAAGCAATGCAAGTGTACAACACACAAACACAAATTGCGGAAAAATCCTTTGAAGTGTGTCTTCGGCTATGAATGTTTTTTTTCTCTCTCTCGATCGGTACAACAAATTGCAATAAACAAAATCTAGTAATATAATACGGACTTCACAATACCAAGCCAGGTTATCAAGTATAATCAAATTCCAGGCGGAACAACAACAACAAAAATGACCCCAAAAAAGGGCCCTGGACATAATGCTAAGCGATTGGTGCTGCGATGCATCAATGGTGTGAGTTCAAATCCCGTCGAGGGAAGAAAAAAAATTGGTCAGCTCAAAGATCTAATTCTAACACTGTTGGGTTTCATTTTCAGACATATATATATACAATGCTGCCTCATAAGTATTCGCGAAAATAAGAAAATGACTGCGATCGGTTTTGCGAGTTGAAATTGTCACCAATGTTTTTCGTTGTAATAAAAAGAACTACATAGTTTTAAGCTGTCTTGAGTTACCCTTTTGAACTTTCCCCAAGTATGTGACGTAATTTTAAGGTCGTCTGCTACGCGTTTACAAATAAACAGACATGTTTTCAAGATGGGTCGCAAGTCAAAGAAACTGAGTGAGGATCGGAAACAACTGGCTGTGGATTTGAAACGGGAAGGGCATAGAAATTGTGAGATCGTGAAATTATTGCATATACCTGAATCTATAATTCGTTCAATTTGGAAGAAGTACAACAGCACAGGTAATGTTGAAAACATTCCCATAGTTGGACGACCAAGGAAAGTGACACGACGCGGTGAGGTTAGAATATTGAGGACGGTACAAAACAATCGTGGCAAGGTTTTAAAAATTACCAATGATTTCAATGAAGGAGGGGTTGTTCGTGTCCACCCAAAGACTATACAGCGTTATTTACACAAAAACAAAATATTTAGACGTGTTGTTCTTACGAAAATGGTGGTCAGAGAGGTCAACAAAAAGAAACGACTTTCTTGGTGTCTGGAACGACGGCGATGGACTGTTAATCTACACTGGAATCAAATAATATTCAGTGATGAATCGCAGATAGTTATTGGACAAAATAACCGTGTGTACGTGTGGAGATCTTCGAATGAGGCTTACCGCCCCGAGTGCATGTGTCCGCCATATCAGAGGAAGGTGTCTGTTACGATCTGGGGGTGTATTACATGGTATGGTGTGGGAACTTTATGTAAGGTTGATGATAATATAATGCTGTGAAATATCGTGACATCCTTGATAATCACCTTTGGCCCGTTTTAACCCGTCATTTTGCCGACAAACCTTATCGTTTCCAAGATGACAATGCCCCTGTTCATCGGGCCCGCATAATTGAAGAATTCAAACGAGACAATGACATTCATGGCATGACATGGCCAGCTCAGTCTCCGGACTTAAATATTATTGAAAATTTGTGGCTTCGCATCAAGAGATCGCTACAAAATGCAGCGGGAAACATAAATACTCCTCAAGAACTGTTTACTGCCATTCAGGATATTTGGATAAACTTTACCGTGGATTACATTCAGAACTTATATACCTCTATTCCACGCAGGATTCTGGCAGTTATACGGTCGAATGGTTACCTCACAAAATATTAAGGTAAGTTTTTCATTTTTACCTTGTGTATTTTAATGGTGCAAAGAGCAATAACTCAAACTCGTTGACGTCCGCCATCTTGTTTTCGCGAATACTTTTGAGACGGCGCTGTATATATATATTAAAAAGTCAAATGAATAAACATTGTACCTGAAGATCTGCAACAGCAGTGAAAACGTTAGTACAAGAATGTTGTGAAAAATCCATCTTATTCTTTTTTTTACTCATTTCTTTTATATATATAAACAAAATCTCTGAAAATTTATCCGGAGCTTTCGGCCGTACAACCCGGCCTTCTTCAGCGGAACTTTATTATGTTATGGTACATTTGAATTTGTCATCATGGATAACGTCACAAAGTAAATAAAATAAAAATTACGGGAAATAGAACGTTACGTTTTTGTATTTAATCCATGGGGTTTGAATGTTCGCAGTTTATTCATTCACAGATTTTCGATTGTCTCTCGGTAAAAATTATCGCCGTAATTTTTTTCTAAAGCCACAATTTCATAATCATTCACGGAATGTTCAGTGGAATTAAAATGAATTGCTATTGGATCAGGTTTCTGCCTTCTGATTAGTGATAAATTTAACAAATGTCTTTGGTACAGGGTGTCCCCGGTTTCTCCGACGTAAATAAATTTGTCACAATGTTTACCAAATAAAGCGTAAACCACATTTGCCGTTGTACAATTAATATAGTTTTTTACGTTAAATGTTTTTCCTTCAAAATTGGTGAATGTATGGGTGTTACGAACATATGGACAAATAGCACAGTTCCTACTGCAAGGTTCACACTTATGTTCCTGTTTAAAAAACATAGAATTATGCTTTTTGTGAACTAAAATATCTTATAAATTCTTATCTCGTCTGAATGCGAAAATTGGTGGTTTTATGAAGACTTTTTTTCATTTTCTCCGACTTGTGCAATACTGTCATATTCTTTTTTTATGATTTCACGGACGTGGGGTAAGAACTTTCGAATAAGTTAACACAAGCGGTACTCGATCTGTTTTAGATTTATCAGTTCTGTACTGAAGTCAATTATTTCTGTCAAGTTTGTCAACCTTCTTTAATTCATTATCGATCGATCTTTTTGTGTATCCCCGTTTGCAAAGATTCTTCTTCATTTCATTTTTCTGTATCTTGTATGCAGATTCCTCAGAACAGATTCGTTTTATCCGAACTGCTAACCCGTATGGTATTGAACTTTTCATATATTCTGGATGAGAAGACTTTGTAAATAAATTTGTCACAATGTTTACAAAATAAAGCGTAAACCACATTTGCCGTTGTACAATTAATATAATTGTTTACGTTAAATGTGTTTCCTTCAAAATTGGTGAATGTAGGGGTGTTACGTATCTTATATGCAGATTCCACAGAGCAAATTCGTTTTATCCGAACTCCTAACCCGTATGGTATTGAACTTTTCATATATTCTGGATGAGATGACTTTGAGTGTAAGTATAGATGTTTTTCCGTCGGTTTTGTGTACAAATCTGTCTTTATTCTGCCGTGTTCAATTATTGATAAAGTGTCCAAATATTCTAATTTCTCGGTTGAATATCGTAAATCAACTTGAATGCGGGGATGTATTGCATTTGCCACTCTATGAAAATCTTTAAGTGAATCGAAACCATCACTCCATAAACCCCATACATCTTCTACTGTTTTGTCTTTGAATTTTAAAACAATGTTTTTCCCATGATCCTAAATAAACAGAGGCATAGTTCATCCCTAAATGGGAATCAATCGCTGTTCCCTCTGTTTGGACATAATGCTTCCCGTTAAAAGAAAAGCTGTTATTTTCTAAAACCATATCCATTATTCTGAGTACTTCATCAGTTGGTATGTCTTTATTTGATCTTTTTTCGAGAGTTTTTTCGCTGCTTCGCGCGCTTCTTTTCTTGGTACACTTGGATATAAGGCTATAACATCCATACAAAACATTAAGCAATTATTTGGTAATGGTTGATTTATAGTTGATAGTTTATTTAAAAAATCGGTTGTGTCGTGAATGAATGAAGGTAAGGATCTGACATTTTCCGCTAACTAATGTTCAACAATTTCCGCCATATTTTCCTACATTAACTATAGTTCTAAGAGGAATCCCACTTTTATGCACTTTTGGATTCGCCTGTAATTTACCAAATTTTACATCGGAGTTTACCAAATAATGTTTCATATCTTTTGTAATGGACCCGCGTTTGAACATTTCATTTGCTAATTTCTTAACTTTATTTTCGATTTTTCGCATAAGATCAGTCGGTACCTCTTCATAAGTTGAATTGTCATGAATTTCTGCGTATGAATTCGCATCTAAGATTACCATAGTAATTTGTAACACTCCCCTTTGAATAAATGAAATATTTTTATTTACCTCGATATGAGAGACTTTAATTATATATAAGATATACATATATATATATATACGTCTGAGAATTAAACCAAACAGTGTTAGAATTAGATTTTAGAGCTGTCAAATTTTTGTTCTTCCCTCGACGGGATTTGAACCCACACCATTGATACACTGCAGCACCATTCGCTTAGCCTTACGTCCAGCGCCCTAGACCACTCGACCACACCCACTCCCTTAAAAAGGAGCTTCAATAATCGTAGTGTTACCTTTTCTCGTAAGGCAAATCTAGGGATAGGCGTAAGACATGTGTATAAGCGTGTGTAGATGGTACATATATACTTAATATTATAATTTGACAGCAATCTAACTCAGCAATTTTTAATATATTGTATAGGATAATGAAGAATTCATTATACAGTCACAGGAAATAAAGTATATTATACAAACGTCTAGAAGCAAGTGACAACCATACAATATATCTGTCCCACTGGATCTCAAAGTTACTTTACAGGATACTTGGTTAATACATAAAGTCTAAGGTAATCTACCAACCAGAGAACTTAATGAGTAACGGATCGTCGAGACATGACGATGCAGCACAAACAAAATATATATATAACTTTGAGATCCAGTGGGACATATATATAATAGTTTTATGTCTCTGCGGATTTGTAGTGTAGGCTGAAAGACAGGAACGAATGCTAAATGGAAAAGAAAATGTTGTTCTCGGCTTCATTTTTGACTACCTAACTTCATTGGGGTCGTAAGTTGACAAGCTCAAAGACCAATTCCATGAATTTGATAAGACACAGAATCAAATTCGGGATGAACTGGCGGATCTTAAGAAGAATGGAGACCTAAGACAAAACGATATAGATATTCTGAAGAAACAACAAGAAAGTAAGATCGCTATTTAAAATTAAAAGTGTGAAGAAATGGTTCCGATCAGGATTTCCTTGATAGCGGGTTGGTGCAAACAAAGAAGCTACTGAACCAAGGGTTACTAATGATTAAGTTGAAGTCATTACTTCGAGTTTTAAGGTCGCCACCATGACTTGGGGATCGCCGTGGCCGTGATCGTATGGTAGTTTGATTTAAGCTACCTGTGTAATCAGTTGTGAGATCGAATCCCACCCAGGCGAGGTGTACTCGATACAACATTATGTGATATGCGACAAGGTCGATGGTTTTTTCCGGGTACTGCGGTTTCTTCCACCAATAAAACGGACAACCACGACATAGCTGATATAACTGAAATATTGTTGAACGTGACGTTAAGCACCATAAAACCAAACCAAATAATGACTTGGTTATGTTTAGCTGTTACTGAATATCTGTGTCACAAATAACCACGGACATGTTCCACTTGTCTTTAACACTTTCCGGTCCTTTTCTTATTCATGATATCATTGTCTTGGCTTGTCTTTGTAACTAGAGTAACATGATGTGCGTAACAAGTGGAGCAGGAACTGCATACCCTTCTGGAGTACCTGACATTATCCCCGGTTTGTAGTGGGGTTCGTGTTGCTCGATTTTTAGTTTTCTATGTAGTGTTTTTTTATTGTTGTTTATCCTTTTGTCCTTTTGTCCTTTTCCTCTTATCCATTGAGCTGTCTTTCTTTCTTCGATTTACGGGTTATGATTACCCCTCTGGTATCTTCAAAATCTGCTTGATGTCTGCTGTGTACAAGACCAACACACTTAGTTGGATGTTAATAGAACTAATTCACTGAAAAAAACAGTCCAAAGGTTGATTTGTCACTCCACACGGACACATTATTATGATTCTAAGCCAAACAGTCTTCGTTGCTCTTTCTTCTTAGCGATGCATAATTAGCGGAGAAGCAACACATACCAATTTTATAGTCTTTGGTGTGAACCGAGCGGATCTCAAACGCTCGACGCGAGCACGCTTACAATTACACCACAGATGCGGTTGTCTTGTTAGGAGTAATGTTTTATCAAGGAAATCATGATAGGAACCACAAGTACTGGAATATCGTATCAATTGAGAGATATACTCCAGTGGCAGGGGCTGCTGGAAAGCCTCGTTATCAATCGACAATTTTCATGTTGAATAAATGTTAGAGAATACCAAAAAGGCAATGAAAAAAGAACAATTCATATAAACTGGAGACACAGCGTACAGAAGACGAAGAAAAACATAGCAAGTTACAACACAATATGTGTTGACACCACTATGCGCAAACAAACACAAATAACGTAAATAAGACATGTGGCCTGCCACAAACAACTGGAGGTAAAGACTAACTAAAGATCGTTTAATTTCTATGCGGACATCGTAACGAACATCACAACACGGAACCTAGAACTTGAGGACACAGAATAGGACAACACAAAAACTAAAATAAAAAGCAACACGGACCCCACCAAAAAACGGGGGGAGAGGTGAACTCAGGTGCACACGAAGGGTCAACAGTTCCTTAAATCATTGGCTTGGAATATAAACAGTTTGAATTTACGAAAATTTCAATAATATTAACTGAATTAGAAGTTCGAATAACAGAGTACATCAGATCAATCTGGTTCAGTTTAGAAAAAAATATTTTACTGTATTGGTATATTCTCTTGCTGGTGTGGCTGATCATATAAAGAAACGGGCAATTACATTCCACGTTATGATGTCAGACGATTTAGTATCAAATATTGGACAGACGGTGGTATTCGATCACGTGATAACTAATATTGGCAAAGCGTACAACCCTCACACCGGACACTTTACGGCACAATATGATGGCTTGTACTTCTTCACAGTGTCATTTTTGAAAAGATATAGCAGTACTTTAACTCTTACTATGCTCATTAATAATAGAACAATATCGAGAGGGCATGCTACCAATTCTACTTCCGGTGCAACAACTGGATCCATTAATGCTGCAGTTTTCTTAAAGAAGGGAGATGTTGCTAGAATTATTGGGTCTTCAGTCAATGCAAGAATTCATGGCGATTGGACTTACTTCACGGGACATATCACCGACAAAATTTAATGTTTATCAAAATAAATGATAAACTATATTAATATGGTTGATAACATTTCATTCTCGGAAGGTACGGGGCATCGGAAGCACTTCAGGGTTGTAGCTAGCAATTGTATAATGTGTAGGTACAAACATGTATGTGGATATGTCCAACGAAGTGCCATCCATTGATGGTGGGTCCAAGGGGAGACAACCCTATGCTGGTTAAAGGTTGTTTTTATTGCTTAGAGGTGTTATGTGGCAGTTATTAACCTGATATGTATCTGGTAATCTATTATTGGTAACAGTAAATACCAATTTTATAGCCTTTGGTTTGACTCGACCGGATATAGAACCCACGATCTATCGCACTCGAGACAGGCACTCCAACTATCACACCACCGATGTGGTTTGTGATGAGAAGAGTTTGAAGATACCAAAGAGGTAATCATAATCCATAATGATCAGACTTGCTTTGTAGTAGACCAACAGGTTTATCTGGACTAAACTGTTTTTAGTGTTTTTTAGCTACGTCAACACGTTCATAAACATATTACTATTCTTGAAGCAACGGTGTTTATTATGTCAGATGTGTACTAGATCCCAGGTGTAGCTCATTTGAAGTTGGCAGCCATCTTGAAATTATCTTCACTTTGGCATAGTACTGTAGATTGACCTTTAGAGCTATCTCGACGAAACAATGTTTCGCAGATACACTGATATGTCGCTCAGATCGGATCAAATATTATTCTGATTCCCGAGTCACTCGGTCTGACATGTTAATGAATCTTACGGGTTTGTAACTAGATTAAGACGACGGGTGCCACTAGTGGAGCAGGAACTGCTCACCCTTCCGGATCACCTGAGTTCACCCCCGTTTTAGTGGGGTTCGTGTAACTCGATCTTTAGTGTTTTGTGTATGTTTTCTAAATAATTGTGTGTCCTTTTGTCCTTTTTTTTTTGGCCATCGTGTTGTCTGTACTTTTCGATTTACGGATTCTGATTATCCCTTTGGTATCTTCAAACCCTTCTTCGGGAAGCATTATATATATGCATTCAGCATCATAGAATAATGAAATGAAGCACAGCAAAGTCCACAGTTAATTTTGATTTATCTCTTATCAATTATATATTTCATTCAAGCAGTATTGTCCCCAAAAAGGGCCAAAAACCAATCAGATTCTGCATAATAAATATTGATGGAAACAATGTTGTAGAAGAAAATAGTAGTTACACATAGTGGTGTCCAACACATATTGTGTTGAGTTTTTGGTTTGCTTCTCGTCGTTTTGTGTGACCTGTGTTGCCAGTTTCTCTAGATTGTCCATTGCCCCTTCTGTATTTTCTAACGTTTATTTTCTAGTGTATTTTAAACTCTATTAATGGCTCTGGGGAGGACCGAAGACGCCACGAGGAAAATGGACTCTGTTAAACCGTTGTAAAGGCGTTGCGCTCAACATGACCTACATCAATGCTTATGTTAAATTGTTTTAATAGAATTCTACCACTATAAAATATAGTAAATGAGATATAAGTCGGGTCTGCAACTTAAAAAAACGAACTCAGCTGAATAAGCAAACTATGGATAAAATTAACGGTAAAAACAGAAACATCTCAGTAAATATGGAAACTGAAGCACTAGTTGCTGTCCAACGAAAACACAGCAGAAATATACTCATAAAATATCATTCGAGCTAACTAAGGACCAAGCTTTTAAGGACATCACCAACACTAAGCACCAACAAAGGTATAATCTAAAACATTCCAACAACGAAGAAGATGGAAATTTGGAAGAACGAAAATCACACCACTTAACATCATTGCGCGAAAAAAAAGCATTGTTCATTCTCTATTAGAGAGAAAAAGGTCAGCAGAGGGAGCTCGTTAGGACAAACTGGTGGACATTTGATTTGTGGTGTTTAAATTCACAAGCCGAACGAGTAGAGTCTGAATTGAGAATTCAGATGTGTTTTATGGTTCCGATTGGCTCTAGTTTAAGGTCTGAGCTGTAGAACCTTTCAGCTGGGCACCAACGAAGGATTCCAGGATCCAACTGCCAAAATACAGGCTATGAATATAATTGACGAGTTAAAAGAGCACATACAGCTGGGGGTTGAAGCCCCTAATAACGATTTGACATTAGACCAATTACAGGGACATTTTGAGACCATTTAAAATGGATATGAGAGCATATTACGACAAGCACTTCAACCCATGGTCATAAACAGTTCCCTGTCCTTTCTACATTCAAGACTTATTACCGGATTTGTAATTAGAGTAACACGACGGTGCCACTTAAAGGAGCAGGAACTGCTTACCCTTTCGGAGCACATGCATTTACCCACGGGTTTTAGTGGGGTTCGTGTTGCTCGATCTTTAGTTTTCTGTGTAGTGTTTTCTAGATTGTTGTTTGTCCTTTTGTTCTTTTTCTTTTGGCCATTGTGTTGTCTGTCCTTCTTTGATTTACGGTTTCAGATTACCCCTTTGGTATCTTCAAGCTCTTCTTCATTACTTTCATAGTAGGTCCACCACTACTCACAGTTGAAGAACCTTTTCGATTTAACCATGACATACCGGGTATTTATGTTTAAGCGATTTTTATCATGGTCGCACAATACACATTATCCAGTTATGTATTTAGCGCTGTATTATAATTGTTGACAATGTGAAACATGTTAACGGAGAAACGGTGTGTTCGCTTAATGTCATAGTACTGCTGTGTGTGGGAGACTCCACCTGCGTTGTTGCTATATAAAATTCAGTTATTTTCCTTGATAGAAGTTCATTTGAGGGTATGCGTTGCTCTATTTTTCGTATGTTGGCCCTAGTCTTTTGGCCAGAGGAGTTGTGTGATGGGGATGATTTGGTGTAAACGATATATATTGAAGAGATCTGACAATTCCATACTTGAGTTTGAAAATCGCTTATTATTCATAGTAAATTGATGGACTGCATCAAACATTATTTGATTATGATTGAGATAAATTTTCCGATCCGTAAGAAGTATGTCAGCTGTCACGATGACAGAAACAAGAATGGACATAATATTTCTCTCTCTTACTGCATCATATCTGGGACATTGCAACAAGTAGTTATTCGGGTCTGGATTTGGATTTTGGTATTTAACGCCACTTTCAACAATATTTCAGTTATATCGTGGCTATCAGTTTAATTGATGGAGTATCCGACCTGCCGCAAGTCACTGAAAAATTTTATCATAATGTTTTATCGAGTACACCTCTCATGAGCGGGGTTCGAACTCACGTTAGTGGTGACACTGATTGCATAGGTAATTGTAAATCCAACTACCATACGATCACGACCAGAATGGCGCAGTAGTGATTCGTATTTTCAATGAATCCATATGAACAGTTAGGAGAGGGTATCAAATTATTCTATGCGTTTTTGTCCAATGCGAGATCCAGAATTAAAATATAAGGGCTTCTTTACAATTGTATTCTAAAAATATAACATTAAGCTATTTACTGATGACATTCCGTTAATCGTATCGGGCAAGGAATTCCAAATAAGTATTGACTACGACAAAAAATCATTGAAGGAAAGAGATGTCTTGAATGGACCCGCGGGTAATGTGTGGAGAGTACTGGAACGTCATCAGCCATTAACTACCAACGACGAGTAAGCAACTACAGCTAGGTGTATTCGATGTAACAACTCCTTGTGATTTTGCCAGTGACTTGCGGCAGATCAGTGATTTTCTTGGGATGCTCTAGTTTCTGCCATCAATGAACTGCAAGCGACAATTTAACTGATACCTAATCACGTAACCCAGTCAAGTGAGTGAGTGATATGTAGTTTAACTCCAACACAGCAATTGTTCAGCTATATCATCGCTTATGTTAATTTTCAATGAGATGATGATGAGGTCCGCTTTGTACTAGATCAACACGCTTAGTTGGATTTTTATAGTGCTTGCTCACTAAAACAAGTTAAGTCCGCGGTTAGAAATAGTGTCTATTATGTAAAGAATATGTAGAGTGAGCGAGTGATTGTCGTTTAACGCAACCTCCGCATTTATTCAGCTATGTCATCGGGAGAACAAGTTAATTCTAAACGAAATGATAATGAGTTCCACTTTGTACATTTTTTATAGGGTTCTCTCACTGAAACAGTCCGCGGTTATACATATCAAACCAAAGACTCTAATATTGGTATTTGCTACTTCTCCGCGAAGCACGCAGCACTAATGATAAAGAGCAATGACTGGTTCGCTCGGAATATGGCTAATGTGTCCGAGTGGGGCGATGCCTATCCTCGAACTGTTGTTTTAGGTAGCTAGCACTATGCTAATCACATTAAACTGTTGGTCTAGTACAATGCGACTCTCATCTTCACAATCAACTTGTTCTCGCCATGAAATAGCTGAACAATTCTGAATTGGTGTTAAACAACAATCATTCAAACACTCAAAATTAGTGGGCACGACGCTTTTCTGGAATAATTTTGATCAGGTATGCTCAAAATCTAAAGATTAGAAAGCCAAATAATTCAAAGCTTTGGCAGCAAGTAAACCAAAAGGCCTAACTAGGATAGCCAAATTCGGCTAAGGTCACATATACCTGAGGGATGATATCGAATTACATTACATAGGAACTGTACATCTGAATAATAGATATCTCTAATAAGAACAGTTTGAAGATACCAAAGGGGCAATCAGAATCCGTAAATCGAAGAAGAACAGACAACACAATGGCCAAAAAAAAGTACAAAAGGACAAGCAACAATCTACAAAGCATACATATAAAACTAAAGATCGAGTAACCCGAACCCCACTAAAAGCTGGGGGTGAACTCAGGTGCTCCGGGAGGGTTATCAGTTCCTGTTCCGCTAGTTGCACCCATCGTTTTAATCTAATTACAAACCCAGTGATAGGTCATGAATGAGGAAAGGACCGGGAAGTGTTTACTACAAGTGTAACATATCCGTGGTCATTTGTAACACATATATTCCATAACAATCAACAAAATCATGGTGGCGACCGTAAAGCTTAATAAATCATGTCATGTCATGTCTGCTTTTGACAACGGTTTTACCTGTTTTGTTCAAATATTGTTATAAATACTGTTATAGTGACAGCCGGAAACTTTGAGCCGTAATGAAAGAGGGAGGTTTGGCGCGTTAAAATCTGATTCAACCCACCATTTCTTTAGAAATGCCTGTACCAAGTCACGGTCATTACGGTTTTCACAATTTTCCGTTGTTGGCTGATTTTGTCTGTTTATATACTCATGAGTTTTGACTTTCCCTTTGTAAGATTGTTCGGAGTTCGGTAATTTTGTTATTACCCTTATGTACAACAGTAAAAGAAAACAAAATCCAAATAAACTGAACACTTTAATGTAACAACAAAGTGTATTTATATATATCTAGTATGTTTGTTATATCTGTAATATTTGTTTCACTATTCGTGATATTTGCTTTGCCTGTTACGCTTGTTATATCTACTTGGTCTGTTACGCTTGTTATATCTACTTGGTCTGTTACGCTTGTTATATCTACTTGGTCTGTTACGCCTGTTATCTCTATTTGGTCTGCTAGGTTTGTCATAACTTTTATATCTGTACACTACTCTTGTTGGTTTACAACAAAGCCCGTCATCGTCACCTTGAGATGGCTCACACCTGGTGCATTGTATCTGTCCATTCATTGTAACGGGACATATGCGAGGTATATTACATCCCAATTCTGTAAAATATCAAAATAAAAATAAAATATACCACATTGTCAGTACAAAACCGATACACCTGACTTGATACAGCCATTCCAATAAGAAGTGGTGGGGTTATACAAGTGTTATTAGCCCAAACCTTCAAGGCACAATTCACTTGAACATTGGTTTTCAGGTTTGTAACTAGATTAACTCAACGGTACCACTAGTGGAACAGGAACTTCCTACCCTTCCGGAACACCTGAGTTCACCCCCAGTTTTTAGTTGGGTTTGTGTTACTCGATCTTTAGTTTTATGTGTATGTTTTGTAGATCGTTGTTTGTCCTTTTGTACTTTTTCTTTTGACGATTTGGTCTTAGGATCTACGGCTTCAGATTACCTCTTATCATTAAATATTTCTTGGTCAAGAGATATCCTTTTCTATTGAAGATACAGCACTAAAACAATTGCTGGACAATCAAATTAATTAAAATTACGTCTCCTCACTTTGCCCCCTATATTTCGTTGTCCCTGTGTGGGTGTGACAGAGATACAAAAAGGGGGAGGGTGAGGAGATCCAATTTTGATTCGACGAATGGTTGTACAATGTAACCAACCAGAACAGATCACAAAATTACGAACAATTTCTCTGCTAATCTACAACCTTCAAACCACGTACTATCTCTATGCATGGAATTGGGACGTAAATATATATGTTAAGTACTGTGGGTAATCTGGAGACTCTAAAACCCGGATAAGTCACATTACTTGATACATCGAAATTACAGTTTGGTCTGTTTGCAGTAAGTACAAAACATTTGTGTTCGTGATCCATGAATAAACCCCTCTCACATCAATATCCGGTTACTTTGAAACACGATTCGTGTTCTAACCAACTTTAACACCACGAAATTAGACTATCAATTATGTTTAAATATCACTGTTCGTTCTATGTATTAGTTGTTTGTGATTACAATCAAACTTTCCCATGCGGTCACCTATATTAAGCAGTCACCTGTATTAAAAGGTCACACTTTTCCTATCCTGCCTTAGAATATTTGATATGAATTGAACCTTACAAGGCCACGTTTTCCTTTGTCCTAAAGGTGACCTCTTAATACACGTTCGACTGTAATAAAGCTTCATAAATATAATAATACTCACCCGGAATTTCATCTGAAAGGAATAAAAAATTGATATAATTTTAAATGAGTGAGTGAGTGAGGGAGGGAGGGAGGGAGGGAGGGAGGGAGGGAGGGAGTGAGTGAGTGAGTGAGTGAGTGAGTGAGTGAGTGAGAGTTGTTTTACGGCAAATGAGCAAGTTTTCAACTACATGTATATCATGATGAGAAGAAGTTAGATTTTGATGACATGATTATGATATCCGTTTTGTGATACACTACGAACACTCTTAGTTGGATTTGTGTGGTATTATCACAACTGAAACAGTCCACGGGTACACAACTGAAACAGTCCACGGGTACACATGTTGCTCCATTCGGAAACATTCTGATTCCGAGCCACTCAATCGTTGTTATTATTCCTTAGTGCTCAGCGGAGAAGCAACACATACAATTGTACAGTCTTTGGTGTTTTATCCGACTGGGTCACGAACCCATGATGTACCACACTCGAGGCAAATACAATGACCCTGACACCACAGATCCGGTAATTTTAAATGATTGTTCGAAATGTAATCCAGAAAGACAATATTAATATATTAATTGGTTCCTTTAAAAAATACATTCTATGTCATCAGACGGACAAAAAGTAACCTTCGCGAGCACCTAGGTACACCTTAGGTTTTAATGGGGTACGTGTTGATCATCTTTCCAGCTTCGTATGTTGTGTTGTGCTTTGTTTTGTCTGTCTACGTGCCCAATGCTGCCAGCGTCTCTGGATTGTCCATTCTTTCTTGGCCTTTCCTTCGGTTTTCTCCAGCGTTTATTAATTATGGAGGATATGTAGTGTATTTAACGTTTAGCACATTTCATTAAAAAAAAAAGAGAGAAAAAAAAAGGATGGAGTGTTTCCCAAAGACATACTTAAAATCGAGGGCAATACAAATTGTTCTCATGAGAGTCTGGCATTACATAGATGAGAAAATTAAGATATATTAGACGTAACCTTACCATCAGACGGAATACGACAATCTGAAAAACAAAATATATTATTTAGATAAAAACAAGTGTGTTTAATATTCCAAATACAATGAGTAGAAAATATGACGGTTTAATCTTATTATCAATAGTAGTCAACCAATGACTGGCATGTAATATATAGGTAGATATCTGAGATATACAATGGTTTGTTTAAGCATATTGTTTTTGGTTAAATATAACAAATTGGGATCGGACAGAGCTTTTTCTAACTTTTTTGTTTGTTTTTGTTTTTTGTTTTTTGTACTTTGTTTAATTTTAAAGAGAAGCAGAAGCAGATACACATACAGAAAAAAAAACATATTGTATGCAATTTTACCCCCAAAAAAGACATTTAATTTATAAAACCAACATTATGCAGCACTCTACTGAAATTTCAAACACAAAGGACAGTTACAAATGGCAACCACTTTTTACATATATATTCTTTGTGTGTAGGTAGCTTTTTCTAGCTTATAAAGTCTTCACCCGAATACAATAATTGACAATATATATCAGCATGCTCAAATGAAGTGATATAATATGTATAGAGATAAATAAATACAGAACGATTATATTCAAACACATAGGTAGAGACTTTATATGAAAGAAAGGTAAGTCACATTGACGCAGTACTAGTATTGAGTATCTACATGTTTCGTCAAATAGGATGACATCAACACGATAGCTATGTTAATGCATTAATTTTACATCTGAATTATTCATGGCGACTTGTACTCGATACAACATTATGTGATAAATATAGATTATAACATAGCATTTTTCATATCATATCCTTTATCAGCCCGAGGTCATGATATCAACCCTAGAGCCGATAGGCTCAAGGGATGATATATGAACGAGGGGTAATAAAGGGTATGATATGAAAAATGATATGCTATGATATGTTTATCATATACTTCGACTGATTTGTACCAAAATGTTTAGTCATTTTGGCTAGAATTAAATACATGCATATAGCTATAGAACAAGAACATTATTATTTTAATATACAAATCCAATAAATGCACGTTTTCTTTAAGCACTTTCAATATCATAAGAGAGAAATTGGTAGTTAATAATTTTCTGTGCAAATATCTTATAAAACAGTTGAATCCGCCCTGTCTGTAAACACAGTTTTCCGGAAATTCACGAAGGTAACTTACGGACATTGACGGAAAGGCATGTAATAACATTCCGGAAGCAGTTAATAAACTTGCTTGGACCATTCTTGTGAAACTGGGTGAAATAGATATGACTCCTCTTATTATTCTAAGCACAACTCAAAGTTTTATTACAGGGTAAAATTTTAGCTTGATCAACTACAAGTATATGATCAAGTTTGTCAGTGACTTGCAATTGATGGTTTTCTCTGAGTACTCCGTTTTCCTCCACCAAATAAAACTGACCGCTACTAAAATATTGCTGAAAATGACATTGCACACCATAACCATAGCAACAACCTTCCCCTCTAATATGACTTGGATCAAACTATATATACTTACTACTGACTGCCTCATCTAAAGAGGAGAAACATACACAAATTACATTAGGAATACTCTAGATTCTAGGTTGTTCAGTTAACGCACACATGGATATTAAACATAGATGTCACAATGAGTATGACGTCTGTGAATTATGTATTAGTTGGTTATCAAATCGAATTGTTTAACATCAAATAATGATAAACTCTGACAATGGAAGGGTCATAATTCAGTATATCGTATTAGTAGAATGACACACCCCTTCCTGGTAAAAGAAGAATGAAAGGTTGTCTGACATGACACCAAATGGAAAGTTGTAGAAAGAGGAAAGAAGATAAAACAAACATCTAATTGTGGTCATGATCGTATGGTAGTTGGATATACAACTACATATGCAATCAGTGCCTATTACCACTAACGTTATGAATTTGAATCCCGTGCATGGCGAGCTGTACTTGAAACAACTTTATGTGATAAAGTTTGTCAGTGAATTGCGACAGGTCTGTGGATTTCTCTGGGTACTCCGGTTTCCCCCACCAATAAACCTGATATAACTGAAATATTGTTGCAAGTGACGTTAAACAACATAACCACCCCTGTTATCCATCAGTTGTATTAGACAATACCCTGTTGGGATCACATTTACCAGTGTAATCCTGCCACATGTGTGTGCCTGTCCCAAGCCAGGACCTGGATTTCTAACGTTATATGTCATGGTATTGTTTGTGTTCAGAGGGTGAATGTGAGCATATATCGTTGGAGATCCAGTTATCAAAGGAGGAGGATTGGATCACATTAACATGTTTAACCCCGCCACATGTTTGTCTTTCCCAAGCCAGGACCTGGCATTCCAAAGTCATATTGCGTGGTCGTTTTTGAGTTCAGTGACTAAGGTGAGGGGTGATTAATAGTTTTGTTGATATTGGTGGAATTATTGACCATCAATGATTAAACTTTCTTTTCATAATCATATCCTGTAGGTATATCTTACCTCTGGCAGTTAACACAATGTTATAATCTTTGCCATCACAAACATCACATATTGTTGGGGGCGTTTCAAAATATCCTACAAAAAGGAAAGCACACAAGAGGTGTTATTATAGGGTTAATCTCAAAATATTAGACGAATTCAAGTATGCTGATTATACAAAACCAAGGTCAGGGTTAAAATGGCTGTCACTATGGTTTCCGTAAATAAATCATGTTAAATTGAGATTTATATTTCTAGGATGGTGAAAGTTATGGATCACATTTCAAAAGACATGCCTTAGGAAAGATAGATCTTACTTTCAACAATATAGTATCTGTCGTGCAAACAAAATAACGACAGCAGATTTTTTATCATGAGTAGCACAACGGGTTCCAATACTGGAGCAGAAACGTTCGGAGCACTTGATCTCACCTTGCATTTCAGTGGAATTTTTTTTGTGTGCAATATTTTCGTGGACCATTGTTAATGTTGCTTTGAATGCCTTTTCTGTATCGTTTATTGTCCTTCGGTTTCCTCCACCAATAAAACTGACAGCCACGATATAGCTGAAATAATGTTGAAAGCGGCGTTAAATACCATCAAACAAACAAACAAACAATGTGTACTTACTGTATTCATTTGCATATATGACAATGACGTCATCTTCTGGATGGTATAACGCATCTTTGTTACATCTATATAAGTCATGACTTCCGTTGTTGATACTAAAAGAGAAAATGTACAATAAATTGAAAGCAACAAAAAAATGCAAGACTGTCGTTACCATGGTGAAATCGTATATAAATAATTTGATTCTAATAGGTAAATGTACCAATAAGATCTGAGAATTTTCTTTGCAAATCGACGACGTCATTGATGAATTTGACATTTTGATGACGTCATCATTTTGTGCTACTCGTTGTCTACTGAATATTTTAACATGAGCCGTCGTGGTCGTGATCATATGGTAGTTAGATTTACAACAAAGATGTTTAAGATGTTTCTTGTAATAACATATTCTATAATGAAAAGAAAGTCAGAGCACAAATCAGTGGTGGCGTTTTTGCACGTCTTGAATTCCATGGTCTCCTAACCTGAGTTCACCCCCAGTTTTTAGCACATGGGTTTCGTGTTGCGAAATCTTTAGCATTCTGCGAAATATATTATAGATCATTGTTTGTGTGTTTGTCCCTTTTCTTTTGGCTATTGTATTATCTGTCCCTTTTCTTTTGGCTATTGTATTATCTCCCTTTTCTTTTAGATATTGTATTATCTCCCTTTTCTTTTGGCTATTGTATTCTCTCCCTTTTCTTTTGGCTATTGTATTATCTGTCCCTTTTCTTTTAGCCATTGTATTATCTGTCCCTTTTCTTTTGGTTATTGTATTATCTGTCCCTTTTCCTTTTGGCTATTGTATTATCTCCCTTTTCTTTTGGCTATTGTATTATCTCCCTTTTCTTTTGGCTATTGTATTATATGTTCCTTTTCTTTTGGCTATTGTATTATCTCCCTTTTCTTTTGGCTATTGTATTATCTCCCTTTTCTTTTGGCTATTGTATTATCTGTCCCTTTTCTTTTAGCCATTGTATTATATGTCCCTTTTCTTTTGGCTATTGTATTATCTGTCCCTTTTCCTTTTGGCTATTGTATTATCTCCCTTTTCTTTTGGCTATTGTATTATCTCCCTTTTCTTTTGGCTATTGTATTATCTCCCTTTTCTTTTGGCTATTGTATTATTTGTCCCTTTTCTATTAACGGCTTCTGATTAGGGACCGTCGTGATGGTGATAGTATGGTGGTTGGATTTACAACTACATAAGCAATCAATACCCATCACCACTTACGTTGTTATTTCGAATCCTGCTCAGGCGAGGTGTACTCGATCCAACATTATGTGATGAAGTTTGACAGTGACTTGCATGCGGCAGGTCGGTGGTTTTCGACTCCGGGTATTCCAGTTTTCTCCACCAATAAAGCTGACCGCCACGATATAGATGCAATATTGTTGAAAGTGGCGATAAGCACCATAAACATAACTATTATTATCGAGTAAGCTGCAAAATATATCTTACCGTACGCTATAAAACGGCCCTGATCTTTCGATGCATTGTACGTGTGTCAGTACGAATCAGTCGTCTCAATAAAAGTCAGATCCCCAGGGAGACTAAACTCTGCGGTGGTTGAAAGACTACCAACAAAGATATAAGTTCTATGTTGTCTACTACATGGCCATACACAGAGTCCGTTTACTAGAAAACAATATTATAAATTTATCACTTGCACAAACATTTTCCGACTTGATTCTAAAGATATGCGTATTTAGGCCCTTTGTTTTATTGCCCCAGGAGGCCGTCGTGCTCGTGATCGCACGGTAGTTGGATTTACAACTACCTGTTCAATCATTGCCTATCACCACTAAAGTTGTGAGTTCGAATCCCGTTCATGGCGAGATTAACTCGATAGTTTTATGTGATAAAGTTTGTGTCTGTGAGAGGCAGGTCGGAGGTTTTCTCCACCAATAAAACTGACCGCCACGACATAGTTGAAATATTGTTGAACACAGTAAATTTCTGTAAACGGTAATTTGCTTGACACAGTAAATTGCTGTAAACGGTAATTTGCTTGGCACAGTAAATTGCTGTAAGCGGTAATTTGCTTGACACGGTAAATTGCTGTAAACAGTAAATTGCTGTAAACGGTAATTTGCTTGCCACGGTAAATTGCTGTAAACGATAATTTGCTTGACACAGTAGATTGTTGTAAAGGGTCATTTGCTTGACACGGTAAATTGCTGTAAACGGTAATTTGTTTGACACGGTAAATTGCTATAAACGGTAATTTGCTTGGCACAGTAAATTGCTGTAAACGATAATTTGCTTGACACAGTAGATTGTTGTAAAGGGTCATTTGCTTGACACGGTAAATTGCTGTAAACGGTAATTTTTTGACACGGTAAATTGCTATAAACGGTAATTTGCTTGGCACAGTAAATTGCTGTAAACGGTAATTTTCTTGACACACTAAATTGCTGTATACGGTAATTTGCTTGACGCAGTATATCGCTGTAAACGGTAAGTTGCTGTGAACGGTAATTTGCTCGACACAGTAAATTGCTGTAAGCTGTAATTTACTTGACACGGTATATTGCTGTAAACGGTAATTTGCTTGACATGGTAAATTGCTGTAAACTGTAATTTGTTTGACACAGTAAATTGCTGTAAACGGTAATTTGCTTGACACGGTAAATTACTGTAAACGGTAATTTGCTTGACACGGTAAGTTGCTGTAAACGGTAATTTGCCGTAAACGGTAATTTGTTTGACACGATAAATTGCTGTCAACGGTAATTTGATTGACACGGTAAATTGCTATAAACAGTAATGTGATTGACACGGTAAATTGCTGTAAACAGTAATTTTCTTGACACGGTAAATTGCTGTAAACGGTAATTTTCTTGACACAGTAAATTGCTGTAAACTGTAATTCTCTTGACACGGTAAATTGCTGTAAGCTGTAATTTTGTGACACGGTAAATTGCTGTAAGCTGTAATTTTGTGACACGGTAAATTGCTGTAAGCTGTAATTTTGTGACACGGTAAATTGATGTAAGCTGTAATTTTGTGACACGCTAAATTGCTGTAAACTGTAATTTTGTGACACGGTAAATTGCTGTAAACTGTAATTTTGTGACACGGTAAATTGCTGTAAACTGTAATTCTCTTGACACGGTAAATTGCTGTAAACTGTAATTCTCTTGACACGGTAAATTGATGTAAGCTGTAATTTTGTGACACGCTAAATTGCTGTAAACTGTAATTTTGTGACACGGTAAATTGCTGTAAACTGTAATTTTGTGACACGGTAAATTGCTGTAAACTGTAATTCTCTTGACACGGTAAATTGCTGTAAACTGTAATTCTCTTGACACGGTAAATTGCTGTAAGCTGTAATTTTGTGACACGGTAAATTGCTGTAAGCTGTAATTTTGTGACACGGTAAATTGCTGTAAGCTGTAATTTTGTGACACGGTAAATTGATGTAAGCTGTAATTTTGTGACACGCTAAATTGCTGTAAACTGTAATTTTGTGACACGGTAAATTGCTGTAAACTGTAATTTTGTGACACGGTAAATTGCTGTAAACTGTAATTCTCTTGACACGGTAAATTGCTGTAAACTGTAATTCTCTTGACACAGTAAATTGCTGTAAGCTGTAATTTGTGACACGGTAAATTGCTGTAAACTGTAATTTTGTGACACGGTAAATTGCTGTAAACTGTAATTTTGTGACACGGTAAATTGCTGTAAACTGTAATTCTCTTGACACGGTAAATTGCTGTAAACTGTAATTCTCTTGACACAGTAAATTGCTGTAAACTGTAATTTGCTTGAACCAATGTATTTTAGGCATTTTCTCTCTTATTTTTTATTTAATAGTGAAAACCATAAGAAATATCTTTTCAAATCTGATTGACGCCACGATATAACTGAAATATTGTTGAAAGTGGCGCCAAACACCATAACCACACTCAAATCCGATTGTTCGATCGAATTTATCTCTGAAGATTTTATGGCCATTGAAAAAAACTACCACAAAAAACTGTATTAAAATTGTATGAAAAATGTAAAATTATACAATTTGATACGTGTCGTCCTAAATATGCATGAATTATTTGGCGCTTGACGCTAAGAAACAATGTTCGAGATTGTTCTTAATATGCATGAACTACTTGGCGCTTGACGCTGAGAAACAATGTTCGAGATTGTTCTTAATATGCATGAACTATTTGGCGCTTGACACTAAGAAACAATGTTCGAGATTGTCCTTAATATGCATGAACTATTTGGCGCTTGACGCTAAGAAGCAATGGTCGAGATTGTTCTTAATATGCATGAACTATTTGGCGCTTGATGCGAAGAAACAATGTTCGAGATTGTCCTAAATATACATGAATTATTTGCCGCTTGAGGCGAAGAAACAATGATAGAATTGTTCTTAATAAAGGACAAAGTCCTTATAACTGTAGGCTGTCCGATTTTTCCTTCTGTATTGATAGCCAAATATCTGTTCACCGGAAGTTTAAAAAATAGATCAATTGATATTTAGAAACGCAAAAGAAATATATTTCAATGAAAAATTCCCAATTCTTTAATTATTTACTCTATGCAAAATCGAAATAGACTTGAAATAAAATTCTAATAAAAAAAATTCTTTCTACGAAACTCCCGACGGAAGAGCGGCGTACAGTAGGTAAAATGAACGGAACAGCTATAACAAATCGGCAACAAAATTCATTCAAAATAAAAGATAATAACGTGTACGGATTATCGTATTATTGAAATTTCATTGCAGGATTTGCATTTGACCAGTTGATCGTTATTTCCTGTATTTTCGTGTTGTTTTAGTGTGGTTGTAATGCAAAAAAAATGGCGTAGTTACACTGTAAATAAAAACGGGGGTCTTGAATGGAATATCTTTGTTAGCAGACGAATATCTTCTAACTCGCCGAAGTATTTCTTCGCACCCAACTTTTTTGAATTTGTAAGTGGTTTTTTGTCAACCTAAATCTCATATTTTGATCATGAGTAGACTGGTGACCAAAAAGCATTCTTATGCTGATATTTTAAAGGGTTCCATGGCACAAACTCAAAATAAAATTCAAAAGAACCCTACCCATGAAAAACATGTGCCTGTAAACAGTCCTACCCAACAATTTAGACACTGAGACTAAAACCTCTGACTACCCCTAAGGAAATTTATGTTGAAATAATTAAGATGAGCTTTCCTTCTCAAAATATAACCCCATACCTATCAAATTTTCTATGGGCTATGAACAATTTCAACCACCATCAAGTAATTTAAATGCCAATAACTCCGAGAAAATAAAGATAGAGAATGACCATTCACAAAATATAACCCCACAACAACCAAATTTACAGCATGTACAGGGTTCACTTATGCCTATGGGCTATGAACAATTTAAACCCCCACAAAATAATTTAAATGCCCTAAACTCTGGAAAAATTAAAATAGAAAGTGAAGATTTTCTTATTTATGATTTTCCAGGAGATGGCCAGTGCTTCTTGCTCAGAAATTCACAACAACTTTGAGTTTTATGAAGACCAGTTAAAACTTAGTCACCATTCCAATATTTCAAGGCATGAATATCGGAATAAAATGGTTCATGGTAACCAATGGGCTACAAACACTGAGATTTCAGTTGCTATTAGAATTGTGCAAGGCAATATAAATATTTGGTTACAGGGAAGAGATGGACATAACAATATCTGTTTCACTAAAGAAGAATATATAAATTCTTCTCTCAGTCGAAATGTGGATTAGCTTCTACACCTGAATCATTTCAAATTGCTTATAAAAAATTCTAATGAGCAAAATGGTTTCCAGTTTCATTCGACAAGCATTGCAATACAGCAGAAAAACAATGGAGATTCATTTTCAAAACTGAATAACATATATAAAAACAAAATATCAAAAGGAAAAAAAAACATGAAAAGAGAAAACAACCACAGGAAAAATCATCCACATCTGGAGAAAAAATAAAACTGAGAAAATCTAACACAAATGTAGAACAGAAAAATCCAACACAAAAAATATTGCTTAGTTTCTAAATATTAGGAAAGATAACAGACATCTGAATTTGAATCTTATTTTTATTATAGTAAAGTATGTTTCGATCTATATTTAAGATCTTTTAAAAGATCTATATATTTCATAAGATTATTTTTTTTGCAACAAACATACCTTCAGTCTTCAGTTACACAGTCAAAGAGAGATAACTCCAGCCAAATAGTAAAATTTAAACCAAACTTTAAAAAGTACTGAAAAAAAAATACATTCCCTTCTCATGCCTCCCTCTAAACATTATAGGACTTCGTCCTTCAAACAGGTTGTACCTGTCTCATATTATGCATGAACTATTTGCCACTGGATGCGAAGAAACTATGTTCAATATTGTCCTAAATATGCATGAACTATTTGACGCTGGACGCGACGAAACAATGTTCGAGATTGTCCTAAATATACATGAATTATTTGCCGCATGAGGCGAAGAAACAGTGTTCGAGTTTGTCCTGAATAGAAATGAACCTTTTGCCACTGGTCGCGAAGAAACAATGTTCGAGATTGTCCTAAATATGCATGAACTATTTGGGCCTTGAGGCGAAGAAACAGTCTTCGAGATTGTCCTTAACATACATGAACTATTTGGCGCTTGAAGCGAAGAATTTTTTTGGAGATTGTCCTTAAATCTTTGACTGCGACGTTTCGTGTATAATCGTAACGTCGTGTCCGGTATTATTCCTGACGTTATGACCCTTTCATCAGGGTGACGTCATTTTAACAGCAATGTGACATTACTTACTTTTTCTTTTTTTTATCTTAACGTGGTTTTATATGTGCAATATCTGTATCTGACTTCAAATTGTGTAATCTAATTATAATGTATTTGAGTAACTTATTCTTAAAGAAAATAAAAATAAAAGTAAATTTATTTCCCAAGGGACATATAATATGTCCCTAGCGCAGTCTACCAACAAGGGACATATATGTCCCTAGCGCAGTCAAAGGGTTAATATGCATGAACTGTTTGCTAAGCAACAATAAGTTGGTTTGGTTGGTTTATGGTGCTAAAAGCCACTTTCAACAATATTCAGCTTTATCCCCGGTTTAAAAATTATAGCAACTTTTGATTGGTTAAAACCCGGGCATAGAAAAAAACATATTCCAGGGTGTTGATAGACCATATTACCGGGTGTAACTAGCCATTTAACCAATCAAATGTCGCTATAATTTTCAAAACGGGGATAATATGACGTCAAAGCTCGCGACGTTACGCTCCAATATCAAAATTAGTTAATTGTGGCTATATATTGAATATAAAGCCGTTAATTTGATCAACTGTAGGGTTACCAAAGGTAGTACCCTACATCGGGTAAAAAACACTCAAAACTTTCATATTATTTACTTATTCTTTCAAAAAACAAAGAAAACGTCACTTTTACGTGGCCCGCCGGGGTCCAAAATGTCTTATTTTTTACTGTATTCGGGGATAAATTCGTTATTTAGGTTCCTATCCGTAGATATGGAGATTTTAACACCCTGAAGTAGCCAGGTACATCCTGCGCCTCAGGATGTACTTGGTTACTTCAGGGTATTAAAATCTCCATATCTACGGATAGGAACGTAAATAACTTATAATATCGTGACAGTCAGTTTTATTGGTGGTGAAAACCGGAGTACCCTGTGAAAATCACCGACCTGCCGTATGTCACTGACAAACTGTACCACATAATGTTGTATCGAAGCAACAATTAAACAATCAATCAATAAAGTTAATTCAAACAGAAAACTTACCACCAAGATGAGCACCAAAAACCATAGTAACCAATACCAAGACAGCACATCTTATTATTGTCTCCATGTTGAGCTGGACCTGTGATATGTCACTGAGGCTACAAGTAGATATATATATAAATTAATTTTAGAGTCACATGTCATTGTATACGTGTTTTGATTGGTTTAAAAAGTTGAGGTTATTTTCATATGTACTGAATCTGAAAATAGACGTCGTTCTCAAGGTGTCGCGTGCCGTTGTCATCAGGCGATTTTCTTTAAATGAGGCACCTTTGGGGTTATTTAAATTTATTTCCGATTATTTGCCTTATTTTGAAAAAAAATATATATTCTTCAATATCATAACAAAAAAAGTTTTAATTAATTTATAGGGATTGATCGAAATTATTTGTTCGGTTCATTCGAAATAACCTCAATCAGGTTGTACACACCCTTGCGTAACCCGTTATTTCTTTATGAACCGAACAAAATTGCGATCAATCCTTAAAATATTCTCGGTAATTTTTTATTTATGCTCATTACATTTGATGTCAACTTTTTTTTATTTGATCTATATTTTTTTTCAATATCTTAATTTGTACTTGAGTTGTAGTTCATGCATACATACATACACTCGTAATCACCAAATGTTACAAAGATTAAAAAAACAATATCTATATACAAAACCATTAACTCGTTAAGGTGTGTGGCACAGAATACATGTTCACTAAGAATCGTTGCCCCTATACTGTATCACAAGGCCTTATTGACACTTTGTAGACGCAGAAGTTGCAGAACCCCTGCCTTGGGAATGTGCATAGCAATTGTTCCACGGACAGAGTGTTTCGGCACTGACATAGTTTATTAGATATATTTATTATTGAAATTTACTGTTTCTAAAAATGTGATTATTTTCAAATCTAAAGTTCTCCTTCCTCATGCATTAATTATTTGGCTTTACAATATTTCGATATCGAGCGTACCTGATGAAGGTTATTCCAGAAATGAATCGTGCTCAGTAAGTTTGATATCTACGTAGTTTTTAGACAGGTTCATTGCCTCGAGGTGTGTCAAGGTTTTGCAAACACTGTGGACAGAGACACTTGCCATGGGACCGCATGACAATGGTTTTACAAATACTTTGTGGACACAGACCATTGTCATGGGACCTTATGACAAGGGGTTTACAAACACTTTCTGGACAGAGACTCTTGTCATGGGACCGTATGACAAGGGTTTTACAAATACTTTGTGGACACAGACCATTGTCATGGGACCGTATGACAAGGGGTTTACAAACACTTTCTGGACACAGACCATTGGCATGGGACCGTATGACAAGGGTTTTACAAACATTTTCTGGACACAGACCATTGTCATGGGACCGTATGACAAGGGGTTTACAAACACTTTCTGGACAGAGACGCTTGGCATGGGACCGTATGACAAGGGTTTTACAAATACTTTGTGGACACATACCATTGTCATGGGACCGTATGACAAGGGGTTTACAAACACTTTCTGGACAGAGACTCTTGTCATGGGACCGTATGACAAGGGCTTTACAAATACTGCGAAATTTTGGAGAAAGTGTAATTTGTTTCTAACACTTCTAATGTTTATATTGCATATGGAAATATATTTGTCTACATTATTATTGGTAATGTTCACCGGTGGATTCGAATTATACGTACCAGGACCAGGATGTGTTTCTACATCACCTATAATTAGGATAAATTGTAATATATATAACAGGAAAACTATATTAATTTCCGGAATCGTACTCTGCAGAAGAAACAGGGATAAGACAAGAGCTGAACACTGTAAGTTAATTAATATAATTTGTCGATATGATTCTGCCCGAAAATTTACCAGTCCATACAGACACCTTTTCTTAGTATTAAACAGTCCAATGGCCGCCCTGTAATCCTCTATACTATTACCCATTTGGATTTAGCATTTCAGGGATAAAATCAGTACGACCATTGCTACATTTCAATATTGTTTGAACACTCACATCTATGAATCCACTTAAAACATTAGAACATATATACATATTATAACACAAAAAACAAATTAAATATATGTAAAAGTACTCACAATGGTATGAATGAGACCAAATTTGCATGTGGAGGAATTTGTTTCACAGATGTCAAATGGGATCTTTATTTACGACCCATGATTAATAGACAGAAAATATTTTTTAGTATACGTCATTTGTAAATAAATATTTGAAATCAATTTGATAATTTTTTTTAATTCGTTGTACATAATATTTTTTGTAAATAAAACATTGCAGCAATTAGAACCGAGATGTCTGTACTCCAAAGTATATTTGTTTTTTCTATGATTATATGGTATCCCGAGTAGACTAAAATATATATTATAATATTTAGAAAAATATTGAGATAAATATCCCACACAAAGGAAAAGAAAAACAAACACAACAATAATGTCATATAATAAGTCACTAAACAAACAAAAATATCTTTTATCAAATGTACAATACAGGTTAAGGATTATGTGCTCCATTCATTTACAAGGTTAAAAAAAAAAAAAAAAAAAAAAAAAAAAATCGTATAAATTCACTGGCTTTGCTGCAGCTGAGATCAGATTTAAATTTGCATGGTACCATTATAGGCTTATGTAAGTGATTCTAGACTTTATTCTTTACATGAGAATCTTCTTAAAAAGTTATTGAAAAAAAAAAAAAAACAACAACAAAAAACAGAAAAAAACAACATTTTTTTTCTACAGCAAGTCGAACAAACCCTCACACTTTGTACAATCATTAGACATGCGTACTTCAATACTTTCATTACAAAAGGTTATTTATATTTTGAAGCAGTTAATCATAAGGCATGGAAATTGTTTACAAAAATACTGTAACTGAGAAAGGGCATTCAAAATAAATAAATGTAAAAAAGGCAGTAACAATAATTGATATTAATCGACCAACACATTACTATATCAATAATACAATGGGTATTATTTAAATATCTAAGCACTTTAATCTTAATAAATGTTTCGGATTCCCTAATAGAACCTTGAAAAGTACAATTTGAGAAGCTCTCTGTTATTTTACAAACCAATGATAAATTTTCTGGGAAGATTTGATTGGACATAGCATAATATTGTAAAGGGGCATATGAAGGTATGGCAACATGTTGACAATTTTAACAGAATGCAAATATGTAACATTAAAATAATTGCCATATATAATAAGTTATATGTAACTATATCATTAATGCTGAACACATCATGTATTAATATATATAAGAAAAACCTGACAATTTTCTTTACACTAACACAATATAAACCTTGCAAAAAAAATCTACATCTATGAAAAATGTATAATTGAGTATATCAGCAGTTTATTTTTGTTTTAATTCAATAGTTAATGATAAATTTCAGTGTCACTTGTTTGTGAAGCTGTTTGCTCATATACTGAACATTCAATGTTTTCTATGTCATCAAAGTTTGTAACTGATTGTTTTCTGCTAGTTTCAAGTTTTTTCACATATATTCGGCCATCAGAGGTCCAGTAAGTGTATATTTGACGATGGAATTTGAGTTGGGAAAGTCGTTTCACTAGTTCAGTCCTGTATTTTGTCAGATTCTCAGTAATAAAGACACCATCTTGGTCACCTTTGAGGGATTTCTTGTTGGTGTACACACTGTTTCTGGTCCTATAGGACAGAAATCTCACAATGACTTGTGATTTTCCCTTGTTTACTTTGCCTATCACATGGGATCTGCCTATGTCAGTTTTGATGATGTCTAGACCAAGCTTAGTATTGCATACTTGTAATACCAGGTCATCAGTGTCTACAGGATGAATAATTTTCCCCCTTTGATCTACTGGGACTTTAATATTGTGGAATCTAAGGCTTGTTCTCCTTGAATATTGTTCTTGGTTTTCCACTCTTATTTCTAGTTCTGAAATCTTATTAAATAGAGCATTGATTTCAGCATCTTGCTCCTTCTTTGACCGACCCTGTTCTAAGACTTTCTGCTCAAGTTTGGTGATTTTATCTGCTTGTTCGGTTAATTGTTTGGAATGTCCATCTATTACTTCTTGCTGTTCGTTGATGGTTATTTGTTGATGTTTAACAGTTTCAATAAGGGGTTTAATGTTACTGTCAACACATGATTGAATACTTGATTCTATCACAGATACAATAGTTTCAGTAATTTTTTGTGTCAATACTGGCATAATCTTATCTAATACATCGGTACTAGTAAGGGCATCTATGACTTTGTCAGTTACATTTTTCCTTTGTACTGGAGGCTTAGTTGTTTTTTGATCACCCTCTCGCAAATCGCCAACAGAGTTACCGCGACGTATTTGTCTACCTTCCTGCATCTGGGTGGCAGGCAAGTCATTAGGACTGTCGGGTAATGGCCTTTTGTTTGACTTGGGCGTTTCATTTATTGCTATTGACTTAGAACCTGAATTTAAAAGTACTTCATCACTATTGTTTTGTTTCATGGAGGCGGCCATATTTGTTGTTATTGTTTATTAGTTGACACTTTCGATCTAAATACTGAAGATTAACAATCGTATTTTATATTCAATTTTCGGAGTTAGTGTTGTTAAACTGCCCAGATACTTCATGGGACGTTTTAATTTAATAAATATTTATGTTATCCATCATTTTGATCCCATTTTTCGGAGGATTCGTTTACCAATCTAGCTGTATCATGCGCATGCCCAGTATGTATAAGTTAGTACATATATACTCGTATATATATATATATATATACGTCTGAAAATTAAACCAAACAGTGTTAGAATTAGATTTTAGAGATGTCAAATTTTTGTTCTTCCCTCCACGGGATTTGATCTCACATCATTGATACACTGCAGCACCATTCGCTTAGCCTTACGTCCAACGCCCTAGACCACCCGACCACATCCACTCCCTATATAATGTTTTTTTGTAGAACAAAAACATTTTGATTTCAATAATGGCATGTACAAACGATAAGAGTACTTCAGCCGACCATAGTGTACCCACGCAAGGAGTCATTGTTTCTATCACTGAGAGATCCAAGGGGCATAACAAATTGGAGCTAGTTTCTCCGCTATTGAATACAACCCCTCTGAACAATTGAGTTTTAGCTAAGGTTTGATTTATGGTGTTTAACGCCATTTTCAACAATATTTCAGCTGTATTTATCATGGTTGTCAGTTTTATTGGTGGAGGAAACAGGAGTACCTGTAGAAGACCACCGACCTGTCGCAAGTCAATGACAAGCTTTATCACATAATGTTGTATCGAGTACACCTCGCTATGAACGGGATTACAACTCACAGCGTTTTAGTTAAGATAAAGTGTTTAGGAAATGCTAGTTATACATTCATAGAGTCTTTGGCATTGTAATTAAAACGTACCCAAGATGCAATGCAAATTGATGCGTTGATTGTGCTTCCCACCGGGTATAGAAAGTCTAACATTGTCGAACAACAATGCAAAATCTCAATCGTAGCTACTCGGCCATTCTCGCTACCCTACAAATAACCTCGTATGCATTAGGCGTATAAATCGCACTACTTTTCACATGTCAGTTACTTGAAAGATTGATAAAGTTATAGTTTAAACAATTTTCTCTATTTCAATTATTTTCATGGATAAAAGTTAAAGTTTTAATTAATTTAGCATGATTATATTCTACTTAGTATGTCTTCCATATTGGATTTTCGTGGACTATATTTTTGTGCGGCTTAACTTCGCTTAGCTTCCGACAATCAATTTAAGAAGAATTTCTACTCTCTACGTAAGAGGTTATTTGTAGGGTAGCGAGAATGACCGAGTAGTTACGATTGTACAAAATCTATTAATTCGAAATGAGTTATCATCATCATCATGAATCTACTGTCAAGAAGATAAATGTTGTCACATCCGGAATCTCTGAACATAGATCAGTAGCAGTTGGTCGTGGACATGTTCTGATCATGGCGTTGGTCCCTACATGCCTATATATACAGGGGCCGTATTGGCTGTGATAGCATGGTTGTTGGAATACAGATACCTATTTAATCAGTGCCTATCACCACTGATGTTGTCAGTTCGAATCTCGATCAGGGCAATGTGTACACCATTATGTGATAAAGTTTGTCAGTGACTTGCGACAGATCGGTGGTTTTCTCCGGGTTCACCGATTTCCACCACCAATTATACCTGGGACCGTATGACAAGGGGTTTACAAACACTTTCTGGACAGAGACTCTTGTCATGGACCGTATGGCAAGGGTTTACAAACACTTTGTGAGCGTATGACCCCTTCCTTGTGAATGTGTATGACAATGGAACCACGAACACTATGAAGAGACATATGGTGTGTCAAGGGTCCACTAACACTTTGTATATGTTTGTTTGATGGTGTTCACGCCACTTTCAACAATATTTCAGTTCTATCGGACGGTCAGGTATTATTAAGCCGCACAAAAATATAGTCCACGAAAATCCAATATGGAAGACATACTAAGTAAAATATAATCATGCTAAGCTAATTAAAACTTTAACTTTTATCCATGAAAATAATTGAAATAGAGAAAATTGCTTAAACTATAACTTTATCAAACTTTCAAGTAACTGACATGTGAAAGATAGTGCGATTTATACGCCTAACGCATACGAGGTTATTTGTAGGGTAGCGAGAATGGTCGAGTAACTACGATTGAGATTGTGTATTGTTGTTCGACAATGTTAGACTTTCTATACCCGGTGGGAAGCACTATCAACGCATCCATTTGCATTGTATCTTGGGTATTTTTTAATTACAATGCCAAAGACTCTATGAATGTATAACTAGCATTTCCTAAACACTTTATCTTAACTAAAACGCTGTGAGTTCGAATCCCGTTCATAGCGAGGTATACTCGATACAACATTATGTGATAAAGTTTGTCATTGACTTGCGACAGGTCGGTGGTCTTCTACAGGTACTCCTGTTTCCTCCACCAATAAAACTGACAACCATGATAAATACAGCTGAAATATTGTTGAAAATGGCGTTAAACACCATAAATCAAACCTTAACTAAAACTCAATTGTTCAGAGGGGTTGTATTCAATAGCGGAGAAACTAGCCCCAATTTGTTATGTCCCTTGGATCTCTCAGTGATAGAAACAATGACTCCTTGCGTGGGTACACTATGGTCGGCTGAAGTACTCTTATCGTTTGTACATGCCATTATTGAAATCAAAATGTTTTTGTTCTACAAAAAAACATTATATAGGGAGTGGATGTGGTCGGGTGGTCTAGGGCGTTGGACGTAAGGCTAAGCGAATGGTGCTGCAGTGTATCAATGGTGTGAGATCAAATCCCGTCGAGGGAAGAACAAAAATTTGACATCTCTAAAATCTAATTCTAACACTGTTTGGTTTAATTTTCAGACGTAGATATATATATATACGAGTATATATGTACTAACTTATACATACTTGTTAAACATAGCATTTGTCAAAAGCCACGTATTTAAATTGAAAAAAACTTCCTTTTTGCCCTCTGTTATTCAGTAAGATGTCAAATTATTTTTTTATATATATTTTTTTTCAATATCTTATTTTGAGCTTGAGTTGTAGTTCATACATACATACACTCCTAATCACCAAATGTTACAAAGATTAAAAAACAATATCTATATACAAAACCATTAACTCGGAAAGGTGTGTGGCACGGAGTACATGTTCATTCAGAATCGTTGTCCCTATACTGTATCACAAGGACTTATTGACACTTTGTAGACGCAGAAGTTGTAGAACTCCTGCCTTGGGAATGTGCATAGAAATTGGTCCACGGACACAGTGTTTCGGCACTGACATAGTTTATTAGATATATTTATTATTGAAATTTACTGTTCCTAAAAATGTGATTATTTTCAAATCTAAAGTTCTCCTTCTTCATGCATGGTTGACCTTGGTCGATTATGGCATCATGTTTAGGCCTTTGGTTTATTGCTTCCAAATACTTTTAAATTATTTGGCTTTACAATATTTCGATATCGAGCGTACCTGATGAAGGTTATTTCAGACATGAATCGTTCTCAGTAAGCTTGATATCTACGTATTTTTTGGAAAGGTTCATTGCCTCGAGGTGTGTCAAGGTTTTGCAAACACTTTGTGGACAGAGACACTTGCCATGCGACCGCATGACAATGATTTTACAAACACTTTGTGGACACAGACCATTGTCATGGGACCGTATGACAAGGGGTTTACAAATACTTTCTGGGCAGAGACTCTTGACATGGGACCGTATGACAATGGTTTTACAAATACTTTGTGGACACAAACCATTGTCATGGGACCGTATGACAAGGAGTTTACAAACACTTTCTGGACAGAGACTCTTGTCATGGGACCGAATGACCAGGGTTTTACAAACACTTTCTGGACACAGACCATTGTCATGGGACCGTATGACAAGGGGTTTACAAACACTTTCTGGACAGAGACGCTTGGCATGGGACCGTATGACAAGGGTTTTACAAATACTTTGTGGACACAGACCATTGTCATGGAACCGTATGACAAGGGGTTTACAAACACTTTCTGGACAGAGACTCTTGTCATGGGACCGTATGGCAAGGGTTTTGCAAGCACTTTGTGGACACAAACCATTGTCATGGAACCGTATGACAAGGAGTTTACAAACACTTTCTGGACAGATACTCTGGTCATGGGACCGTATGACAGGGGTTTTACAAATACTTTGTAGACACATACAATTGTCATGGAACCGTATGACAAGGGGTTTACAAACACTTTCTGGACACAGACTCTTGTCATGTGACCGTATGACAGGGGCTTTACAAATACTTTGTAGACACATACAATTGTCATGGAACCGTATGACAAGGGTTTACAAACCCTTTGTGAGCGTATGACCCCTTCCTTGTGAATGTGTATAACAATGGAACCACGAACACTATGAAGAGACATATGGTGTGTCAAGGGTCCACTAACACTTTGTATGTTTGTTTGATGGTGTTCACGCCACTTTCAACAATATTTCAGTTCTATCGGACGGTCAGGTATTATTAAGCCGCACAAAAATATAGTCCACGAAAATCCAATATGGAAGACATACTAAGTAAAATATAATCATGCTAAGCTAATTAAAACTTTAACTTTTATCCATGAAAATAATTGAAATAGAGAAAATTGCTTAAACTATAACTTTATCAAACTTTCAAGTAACTGACATGTGAAAGATAGTGCGATTTATACGCCTAACGCATACGAGGTTATTTGTAGGGTAGCGAGAATGGTCGAGTAACTACGATTGAGATTGTGTATTGTTGTTCGACAATGTTAGACTTTCTATACCCGTGGGAAGCACTATCAACGCATCAATTTGCATTGTATCTTGGGTATTTTTTAATTACAATGCCAAAGACTCTATGAATGTATAACTAGCATTTCCTAAACACTTTATCTTAACTAAAACGCTGTGAGTTCGAATCCCGTTCATAGCGAGGTGTACTCGATACAACATTATGTGATAAAGTTTGTCATTGACTTGCGACAGGTCGGTGGTCTTCTACAGGTACTCCTGTTTCCTCCACCAATAAAACTGACAATCATGATACAGCTGAAATATTGTTGAAAATGGCGTTAAACACCATAAATCACACCTTAACTAAAACTCAATTGTTCAGAGGGGTTGTATTCAATAGCGGAGAAACTAGCCCCAATTTGTTATGTCCCTTGGATCTCTCAGTGATAGAAACAATGTTTTCTTGCGTGGGTACACTATGGTCGGCTGAAGTACTCTTATCGTTTGTACATGCCATTATTGAAATCAAAATGTTTTTGTTCTACAAAAAAACATTATATAGGGAGTGGATGTGGTCGAGTGGTCTAGGGCGCTGGACGTAAGGCTAATCGAATGGTGCTGCAGTGTATCAATGGTGTGAGATCAAATCCCGTCGAGGGAAGAACACAAATTTGACAGCTCTAAAATCTAATTCTAACACTGTTTGGTTTAATTTTCAGACGTATATATATATATACGAGTATATATGTACTAAGTTATACATACTTGTTAAACATAGCATTTGTCAAAAGCCACGTATTTAAATTGAAAAAAACTTCCCTTTAGCCATCTGTTATTCAGTAAGTTGTCAAATAATTTTTTTATATATATTTTTTTACCGCATCAAAGCATGTAATAAGAGAAACATTAGTGCAATATTAAAATATTGCCAATCCTATTAATTACGTCTTATTAAGTAATGTATATAGCTGAATATTGTAATGTTATATTGAATTAATTAATGAAATATGTCTAAACTAATATTAAAATATTCACTAGAAGAATGCCGAGCACATTTTGAACAATTCAACCGCCAGTGTTTTGAGAGGTTGAAAAACCTAGAATATGCAGGAGACAAATAATGAGAGATAATGTTCAAACAGCGAACGACTACTTTAGGAAGTCAATAACTGTACCTTTTCTCGACTATACGCTAAATGAAATGTAAACAAGATTTACCGACCTACACGCCAGAACCGCTTTGTGGCTACAGCTGGTTCCATCTATTATTGAAAATATTGCTTCATAGCTGAGCCCCCCCCCCCCCTCTCCCCCGTCAAAAGAGTCTCTGGAACCGCCCCTCTATTTTGTCCTCCAAAGGGTCATAAACCTTACGAGTCATCAATCCACGCGCAAAGAATTCTGGGTCTTTACGTCACTTCTGCCAGACCATTGGTTTTTAGTGGGGTTCAACATAATATGACCAACACCGAGAAATATGAAGGAGACAACATATGATAGAAAGAAAAAGAAGATAAATAAAGAACTGAACAAAGTGAAAGAGAGTGGTATTAAATACTGGAGACATCAAAGCTCGCGGCGGAAGCCAAATTATTTTGATAGACGTATATAATATTTAGTATTATCCTAGTATCCTTAGTAACTTTGAGATCCAGTGAGACAGATATATTGTATGGTTGTCACTTGCTTCTAGACGTTTGTATATATATATATATACGTCTGAAAATTAAACCAAACAGTGTTAGAATTAGATTTTAGAGCTGTCAAATTTTTGTTCTTCCCTCGACGGGATTTGAACCCACACCATTGTTACACTGCAGCACCATTCGCTTAGCCTTACGTCCAGCGTCCTAGACCACTAGACCACATCCACTCCCTAAAAAAGGAGCTTCAATAGTCGTAGTGTTACCTTGTCTCGTAAGGCAAATCTAGGGATAGACGTAAGACATGTGTATAAGCGTGTGTAGATGGTACATATATACTTAATATTATAATTTGACAGCAATCTAACTCAGCAATTTTTAATATATTGGATAGGATAATGAAGAATTCATTATACAGTCACAGGAAATAAAGTATATTATACAAACGTCTAGAAGCAAGTGACAACCATACAATATATCTGTCCCACTGGATCTCAAAGTTACTTTAAAGGATACTAGGTTAATACTAAATATTATATACGTCTGAAAATTAAACCAAACAGTGTTAGAATTAGATTTTAGAGCTGTCAAATTTTTGTTCTTCTCTCGACGGGATTTGAACCCACACCATTGAAACACTGCAGCACCATTCGCTTAGCCTTACGTCCAGCGCCCTAGACCACTCGACCACATCCAGGACAAATTGATATGCTTGTGATGTAGTCAGTCCACAGCAGTGATAAGAACAGTGACTGACTATGCTTTGGTGATATTTTATTATAGTGTTTATCCGTCATATATTTGATTGTTTGTACTTTTTTCTTTTGGCCATTGTATTGTCTGTTTTTCTTATAGATTTACGGTTTCTGATTACCTCTTTGGTATCTTCAGACTTTTACAGAAGTAGCATTAATCGGGTGCTACATTTAACCTTTCAATATCTATCCATTATAATATGGTATTAATTGGTTCTTTCACAAGCCATTAGCTGCCAGGTGATAGGAAACTTTCATAGCTGTAATCATTGTCATCTATTTTATCGGTCAGTTGTTTTTGCATAGATGCCTGTTGCTTGATGCTAAGGAAGGACTGTGCATCATTATGACCTGGAGCTGAAGAAAGAAAAATGAAAATGAGCTATTCCTGTCATGATTGGAAAATTAATAAATTTTAATTACACGTGTAGGAATTTAGGGGTCGGGTTATTGTGTTTAGCACCACTTTCAACAATAGTTCAGTTATATCGTGGCTATAGGAATTTATTATTACATTCTAATGATTCTATTATATGCTTTGCATATTTCTAAATTAAATCGGATAATTCCAAATTTATTTATTTAGAAGTTAACAACATCAGTATGCCAATGGTTTGTTTTCGCTGTTATTTTATTCGAAAGAACAATAAATCATTGTTTCTTTATTAAAAACAGCCATCAGATAGATATTGCAAAATAATCTCAAAAATATAATTTTCGGTGGTTTTTCATTCAAAATTAATAATGTGATCAGACTTCACAAGCTTCAAAACTTCTTGTTTTCAATGACAGAGAGGAACCGTTTGGTGTGTTGACTATTTGATGTCAAATTCTGCACGAGTTACCTTCCTTTGACCAAAATTTGATGACCTTTTTTCACTGAGTTAAGAATATATCAACAAATTGACAGTTTTCAACTTTGTTTTTTTGTGTGTGTGTGTTTTTTGGTTTTTAGTGTGACTTAAATAGACATTTCACTCTAGTTTATCGCCGTTTATGAACTCGAACTCGAACTCTCAACTTGAATGGTGAAAGATTACATTGGTGATTGTAAATCCAACTACTATACCGTCCGATCGCAACAAAGGCGACCTTTCTAATTTATTGCAGGATGGTCTGTTTTGTTCGCATATTTATTTTTGTGACTTTTGCCATAAAAAAGGAATATTTTTTATCTTTTATTGTGATTAATTGTGATAATTTTATATAGTCAGTGTCAGTTCCGGATTAAAGCCAATATATGCCCTAAGCACATGCCAACCTTAGTGCCCCCGCAACGTCCATTGACATAATGTAAAAACTAGCATGACCCCTTAATGACAAGACTCAACATAGTTGTCAAATGCCTAACATTAAATTCAGAATTCAATTTTTAGTCAGGTCAAACCTCTTATATTAAAATCATTTAAATATCTGTTTTTCATATTTATTTAACACAGTGACTGTACTCTATGTTTTGGGGGAGACAACAGTATCAACAGAATATTTACTTATAAGTAGGACAACAGATACAATGCAAGTCTTTAACTTGCTATTCAATTTTGAAAGGCATACAGGCCGTTGTTTTAATCTAAAAAAAATGTTTCCCAATATAAGACCTAAACTTTGATTTAGAAAACCATAAAGATATATTGCAGTTGAAATTGTTCATAATATCATACGACCTGACAGTGAACTCATTCGGGAAAGCGCTTGCGCATGTGCGAAATTGTTGGTTGATGAAGAAAATGTAGTATGTGCAAATACCATTATATAATCTTAACTGATTACCCCGGGATCCAATTTTATAGATATATTTCTTATAATATATGAATTCTAATGGATTTACATGCAACATGCTTACCTCATCATCCATCCTCAGTTATTTATAGCAGTTATCACACGCTGCGCGGGAAGCTTCGGAACTGCAGCCGATTCATAATTAATCATGTGTTAATGACGATTCCACCAACAGCCGATGCTAAACATTCGAATTATTTTCACTAATTACGATATTATAACATATTTTTTAAACCTGGCTTTTTGTTCAGAATATTTTATTAGTACAAAACATCGAATGTTGGCAACTTTTAATATAAACAAAACATTCAATTCTGACAGCCTGTGTGCCTTTAAATTATAAATGGAACAATACAAACAGAAATACTAAGCATTGTGTTTATCATCAGGAGCTAGTATTGTCAATATTTAAAAAAGAAACAAAATTACACTTTAACGAGTTTTCTACTACATTTCTTATTAGCAAAGTCTTTGATTAAATCCTCAAAGTCAATTTGGCGCAACATGTCTGTTTCAATCATGAGTAGAGATACGGATTCCAGCCTCTCTTGTCTCATCGGTGTTCTGTTTGGATTTTTTATACGCTTCATTTGAGAGAATGGGCGTTCAGTTGTGCAGTTTGTGACCATTAATGTTAAAAATATACGCAAGCTAATCTCCAAGTTTGGAAAAGCACACTCAATGTTGTCTTCTACAATTACTTTATTCAGCATGACTCAATCTAGCTTTTGTTGCACTAAACTTGTGTCGAATATATGAGTGAAACTGCTGAAGCTCAGTAGATAAATTACTGTTCAAGTCATCTGGATAAGCATCAATTAGTTTTTGACAACACTTTGAAAACTTTATACTATTCTCAGTAGTATTTAAGGGTCTCATATCAGTTGGTCAGAGGCTGGCCATTGTAGTCATTGTATGATTTGATGCACTTTATCGTTTATCTTGTCACAAGAACTTGGTTAATACAAAACAAAAGAAAAAAAAAGAAAAATTGGTATCCAGTGGCTTTATATTTTACATTTTCTTCATCCATATCTTATATATATAAAGACACTTGGATGCTAATGAGATTAGTACACTAGTTTCAGTAGATGAGGAAGTTATCGTTTCTGGTACACCAATTATTTGGCAAGAGAATGTGTCTGCTATATCATTGTACATCTGTCCCTTCATTCTCATCTCTATTTATAATTTGTCAACAATTACGTATAGAAAGTGGATACACAAAATTTATCTCTGGCACTGAAGACATACATTACATCTGGACAGCCTTAGTTCCATTACATTAAATTGATCAGTGGCTGAATATCCTTTTTTTCTAAGAAAAGGAAAAGGGAATTTTAGCACCCATCAACCACCCACACATTTCTCCACTAAGAACATTATTATCTACTTTTATTAGAGGGTAGTATTACCACATTTTATACATATTGTCCAATAGATTAGATATTTGTGTGTCATTGTTGTATAAATGTTAAAATTCCATTTTCCTTTTCTTCAAAACAAAATGGATATTCAGCCAATGATCAAATTAATGTAATGAAACTGAGGCTGCTCAGATGTAATTCAATAGCTGTCAATCATGATGTAATTGAGGTTAATTGAAGAGTCGCATAGAGTTGTCTCCCCTAGACCAGAAAATTTATGTTTTGCCATAAATTAATTTATAAGTTCCCTTTCAAATTATATGCATATTTTGCATTCCTATCTCAAAGCGATGCTAAGTGTGCAAGCGGTTACAGCAACAAATTGATAATATGGCTACTAATACTGATAATTCTACTGTAAATAAAAGTAAATCTGCCTTACATTGTCGTGTGCCATTGTGTACATCTGATTCAAAGATATAATCCTGAATTACATTTTAATCATATCCCCAAAAATCCTGAACTGAAGAGACAATGGATCATCAAAATTAGACGAGATGAAGGACCACTATTTAATGTAAGTATTTTTCACTTTCAATATTTCTGCAGTTTTCAGATGAAATCAACTGTTTCTCTAATCAGATCAAACCAAAAGTTATTCACCTTTCTCTTCTTTCATTCTCTCAAAATCTACCGTAAACGTTTCAATAAATATTAATATATATCATAAATTAATCCTATTTATTCATGTACTTCAAATACCCGGTAGTCGTACATTTTCAAGTGTTCCCCATGATACCTAACTTAACTTTAAATTCTATTTATATTGCAGATTACAAGTGCAACAGTTGTTTGCTCCAAACATTTTAGATCAGAGGACTGCAAAGGATGGAATCCTGTTCGAAAAAGACTAAATCCAGAAGCTATTCCTACCATTTTCAACTGGCAACAACCAAAAACACCAAGACGAAGTCTTCAAAGAAAAGTGATGACTTCAGTGCCACACACTTCAACAGCTAGGATTGATGAAGATGAAGAAGGTCCAAGCTTGGACCAAGTTTGTTTGGACAGTGATATAAAGGAGAGTAATGCTTTACTGGATGACAAAGATGCAGTAATCAAGGATTTAGAAGAAAAATTGAAACAAAAAAGTGACGAATGTGAATACTTGTCTCAGCAGTTGAAATTGGAAAAGTTCGGAATCTACAGATTTTCCCGTGATAATACAATGGTAAATTTTTATACCGGATTTCAAACATACGATACTTTTCTGGCTTTTTACAGATGTATTGAGCCCACAGCTCAAAACATGCAGAGTGCATATTACCAAATTAGCAAGGTAATCAATCTGGCTGGGAGAAAACGAAATATGCTGTTAATAGACGAGCTGTTTATATTTTTGTGTCGTTTGCATATGGGCTTACTAGAACAGGATTTAAGCATTCGTTTTAAATGCTCTGTTCCAACGGTAAGCAGGAAAATAGTAACTTGGGCGAATTTCCTGTATTTTGTTCTTGGAACTATTCCAATTTGGCTAACGAAGACACAAATTCAAGATCTTATGCCAGAGTGTTTCAAATCAACATATCCAAACACCAGAGTTATTATTTACTGCATAGAAATCAAGACGCAACAGCCATCTTCACTTATTCTAAATTCACAACTGTATTCAAAATATAAATGGAACGAATACCTTCAAATGTCTCCTGGGAATAGCTCCGTGTGGTGCTGCTACCTTTGTTTCATCTTTGTACACAGGGTGTATATCTGATGTTGAAATAACTAAGCTGTCGTGCCTTCTTGGTCTGTTAGAAGCAGGTGATGATGTAATGACGGATAAAGGATTTACATTGAGAAAAATATTATCACAAATAGATGTGACACTAAACATTCCCCCTTTTCTGAGTTCTAAACGCCGTTTTTCAGGAAGTGAGATTCGTGAAACAGAGCAAATTGCAAGACTAAGAATACATGTGGAAAGAATGAATAAACGAATTAAGGAAAATCATTTATTTGACAGTGCCATCCCTATGTCCTTGGCTGGATCTATTAATCAGTTGTGGACTGTTGCTTGTCTTCTAGCCAATTTCAAGGGACCACTGGTTCAGTCATGGTCAAAACAACAGAGTCAAGATATTTAGATGACATATCTAAAATAAAAGTCGTCTGCCTTATTTTTTTTGTTTCTTGCCATACATCATCATAAAAAAATTTACTTTCCAAGTGGTCTCCAGTTTCCCACCAAACGTAGAAGTCGCACCATTATAGACCTGTTACAGCCATTTGTGTCACAATTTGATAGAAATAATTGTCATTACGTTTCAATTTCATCTGTCCATCAGCATCCTTTTTCAAGCATTTCACTTCATTTATGTTTTGTACAATTGGACATTTGATTTCTAAAAGACCGAATGGAGAATTTCTCTCGGGGTTGTACACCTTTCTGTCTGGACTTGTTGCAATCCATGGTGACCACAAATTAACAACACCACCACAGGGGTAAAGGTTTACTTTGTTTTGCATTTTGTGGCATATGCTTTCCCTGCTATTGGTTCGCAAATGTGACCTCTGCGCATAGCAGCTGTCATACATCTTCTTGTCGTTTGTAGCCTAGTTACCAGTGCTTCATGGTCCTTCCTCCTTTTACAAATTTCTCCCATTTGAGAAGCTGTTATTCTGTGCCGTCTTGCTTTAAACCATAAAGATGTAAGACTTTGTAATCTTGTTTGCCCTTCAAATATCTTTATTTCTGTTAGTTGTAATTTAAGACCTTCAGATTTGTGATTCTGTTAACACAAAAGAACACCCATTCTGCATAACATTCTCAAGAGGCAAATCTGGAAATGCAATCCCATCATAGATATTAATAATACAGTTGCTCTCAAGTGGCTGGTGGTAGCTCAATACAGAACCCTTTGGGTATTTACCAAATTTTTTAGTAACTATAGGAACATCATAGTTTTTCAGTGCAGGTAAAATCAGCATATCCGGACAAGCTTCTGATAAGTTACTGTAGTGTCCACACCAATCAACCTGACCTCCTCTAACTGGGTTATATAGAGTTGACTTATCTGTTCTTGGTGCTGATTCTCTATCTAAATCAAATTTTCGGTAGCCTGCGACTTCTAAGTCTTGTGCTTCTTTACTTTTAATTTGTTCTCCTCTGCGGGTGTGCCATGTCTGTGCCCGAGACGTTTTAGCAACATCTTCTGGCAGTGCTTTTAAGTTTAATACTTTGTACTTAACTAATTGATACAACAATCCAGTTATATATCCACATGCCTCTGACAGACCTATTGGGCAGGAGCAATCAGCTTTTCTTATAGTTGGGATGTCATCATTAGAAAATACAATCTGGAAAAAATTATTATATGAAATGAACAAATAAAGTAAGATGAATTAGCTAGATATACGTACATGTATATGAAACAGCAAAGCATTGATCATATTTTCCTCCACAAATTAGAATTTTAATAGTTTTAATTTATTTTTAAGATATTTTGCAAAAAAAAAAGGAATAGACAAATTGAAAATTATTTTTTTACGTTTATACAAATCTTTACTGCATGAGGTGGTTCATTAACTCTTCTGTGATCGGAAGCATTTTCCGGACACTTCACAACCATCTGACAGCTTTTGAACTGCAAATAAAACATTTCAAACAATTTCATAAGCTGTTTTTTGCCAAGAATATGGTAACTACATTGCAAAAACACAGCACATCTGGTTTATATATTATCATGATAAGTTTACAGAGACATGAAGAAATGTTGTGGTTATCATGATTTTCTGACAAGTTGTATATTCAAAATATGTGTCCAGTTCATGACAGACCGACGGGACCCGTTTCAGATAATTAACAAACTCGATTCAAGCTTTATTAACTACTGTAAAAGAAAACAAAGCGATTCGAACCTTTCCTACAGTACAGCTCAAGGCATAGTCTGATAAATACCTGGGGCCACCCTTAAAATATTGTTTGTTTGGCATTGCCGACCCACACTAACAGCAGGTGGGTAGGTAGGTAGGGAAATTATATTTTTTTTAATTGAAAATGAAAACAGAAACATATATCATAGAAATCTTGGCCTTACTATGGAATGCATGTTTTATATAGGAGTGAAGTTGTGTTGTGTCAAGTAAGTGCTTAATAAAAAGATGTTTACATGTGCATATGTATATGTTAGTTTATATATAAAAAGTTTTACATACCCTTTAAGTCATGGATATATCCCTCACTGAAGTACTTAAATCTTTTGTTAACTGACTTTTTCCCAGATGAAGATTTACAGGATTTTTCATAGTTTTCCACAAATGTAAAGGTAAGGTATGGAATAATGTCCAAATCTCTTTCATTATAGCAGTTTGCCATTATCACTAAGGACGCTGGAGATGTTCTTGTACACTTAGCCTCGTTTTGACTTAGATATTAATATTCATGAGATAATATTAAGAAGGGACTATATAATATAATTTTTTTTAAACACGAGTTATCTCCCATTTAACATTATATTCTTTGGAAAATGAAGTGTGAAATTCTTATCGATATCAAATTTCTATGGTCTTTGTTTCAAAAAATGAAATTTAATTGTTTAAAAGTCCGTCTATTGTTTAAAGAAATTAGTGCGATATAACTGGGGTGTTTTAAAATCAATATTTCTAATTTTATGAGGTAAGTTCATACATTTTTTACAACTTTTAACGTTTTTTATATGTATCAAATTTAGTCGATAATAAAGTTCTAAATTCAAGTGTAAAAAAAATACAATCTTTAAGATTGTGATATTAGTCGTGAAGACACTGTTTCAGAAGTGTATGAGGAAGTGAGCGCTTTTGAAATATAATAATACAATGAAAAAAACAAAGCGGTACTAACATTGTTATCTGAATGTTCCAACATTAATAAGTACACGTATGTCCTTATTATAGGAAAAACATAAATACGTGTATCTTTGGACGAAGATCACAGAGAGCGATTATTGATTTGCTGTCATCTTGTGAAATGTGTGTCGTCTGCTGTGCACAATGTAAATGGACAGCACATAGGTGAGAGCGATTATTGATTTTCTGTCACCGCACGGCTTCCCTGAAGTTTTAAAAGTACCTTTTTAGCCAATCAAAATTCTACTTGCCACGAGAACATCAGATAATTGTATTTGTAAGAATAATTCACGTTTACTTGACTAACCACATCGGCGGTGTTGTGACTAGTGTGTTTGTCTAGAGTGCTGTAGTTCATGAGTTCAATCCCCAGTCGGGTCAAACCAAAGTTCAAAGGTATTTGCTGCTTCCCCGCTAAGCACACAGCATTAAGGTGTAAGAGTAAGAAAAAAGACTACATGGTTGATTCGGAATAAGGATAATGTACGTGTCTATCCGCGAACCGTTGTTTCAGTGAGCTAACACTATAAAAGTCCATCTACGCGTGTTTGTCTGGTACAAAGCGGACATAATCATCATCATTTCATAAAATATAACTTGTTCTCACCATGCAATAGCTGTGGTGGCGTTAAACAACAATCACTCACTCTCTTCTTACTTTAATGTTTGGTTTCCGGTAGATAACCCCACATCTGAGAGATAAATTGTTGATACGCTATAGGTAAGTACCGTTTATGGATAAGCAACTAGTAACGTTCGACTGCAGGGTAGGGGTCTGTAACGTTCGACTGCATGGTAGGGGTCTGTAACGTTCGACTGCAGGGTAGGGTCTGTAACGTTCGACTGCATGGTAGGGTTCTGTAACGTTCGATTGCAGGGTAGGGGTCTGTAACGTTCGACTGCATGGTAGGGGTCTGTAACGTTCGACTGCAGGGTAGAGGTCTGTAACGTTCGACTGCAGGGTAGGGGTCTGTAACGTTCGACTGCAGGGTAGGGGTCTGTAACGTTCGACTGCAGGGTAGGGGTCGTTTCATACTCATGTTAGGGTATGAGTTATCCTTATTATTTAAGACTTGCGACCCTACTAGACTGAAACTTAAAACAGCATGAAATACTTTAATTTGTGTCTAAGTATAAAGTTGAATAGTCTCTCACGTTCAATTACATCCATAAATTATCATTTCTTACTCAGCGAAAACTTTGACGACATCAATACTACATGTATCACGCTTTGACAAATCGCTTTAAAGCGATCATCAATCATTGATAGGAAAATCGTGCAATTGACTTTGTTGTGGTTTAGACAGCTCTCGTGATTTCCTTTCATTTGCATTCATCGGAAGGGGGACGTAGCTATAATCCGACAGTCCGATAGTCCGACGGTCCGATAGTCCGACAAATGCTTTAAACTGATGAAAGTTTTGAAAAATAATTTGGCCAAAAATGATATATTCGTAATTTCAGGATATGGGCCATTCATTTTTATACGCCCGTCAAAATACGGGTTTATTATGGCATACCGCTGTTCGTCCGTCCGTCCACGCCTCGTACGATAACATCTCTCACTTGTTCCCCCTTTTACTGATAGGTCACGTCGTGACATACATTGTATTGATAAAAGGGGGAGCAAGTGAGAGGTGTGATTTTAGTCAGTTTGGAAAACGCCAGTTTTCATATGGTACCATGTATATACAATTAATTAGTTTAAAAAAGTGCAGAATATTAATTACTGTTCTCACGCTGAGCAACCGACCTTCAATTGTCATAAAAGAGGGGGGGGGGGCGTATCATGGCACAGTTGTTTATTTTGTCATATTCCGATGCTGTTTCTTTCCGTGATATAAGGGGTCACTTAGGGACAATTCCTTCAATCGTAACTTTTTATATATGCGTTTGTCGTAGAAGGCAACTATAGCAGGGTCACCCGTCGGAATCCCGGGGAATGAAAATAGAACCAACTTGTCGTCGGAAGAGACAGAAAAACAAGTTCCCGTGTTAAGCCGTTGCCCATGTTGACCCATCCCAGAGTCCCCTCTTTCTGAATTTTTGCTTACAAACTTTTCTCATCCTGAATATGACCGAAATATTGCTTGCTGGACCTTGAGCAATCAATCAATCAATCAATTCGCACACGTTATTGTATCCAGCTCTAATGGTGTGTCGACATTGCTTTTTAACATAAATATTCCTGATAAAGGGCGGGGGACACTGGTACGCTCTCCTTTTGGCTTTTCCTTTTTTTTTGTATTTCTTTTTTTTTCTTGTGTATTCATTTATTTCATCTTTCTTTTTAATAGTGACTTTTCTTGGCTGGACTCGGCTACGCGCTACTTAAATAAAGCCTGAAGTAGTCGCTACTAAAAAATATACGGGATACTTACACTACCGGTTCATCACGATTGGATCCAGGTCTTTATGGAGTCCGCGTTGTTCATATATGTGGGTTTTTTTAGCTCTTGTGTGGCCCTGCCAATTGTTTGCCCGTCTATGATATCGTGTTTCCGATGTTCTGGACCTTTCTTTGGTGAGTAAACGGTTCGATTTCTGGCCCCATATTACACATGTTATAGTGTTAACTTTCAAAGAAATATAGCATTTGTCGGACTATCGGACTGTCGGACTATCGGACCGTCGGACTATCGCACTGTCGGACTATCGGACCGTCGGATTATCGGACTGTCGGATTATAGGTCGGACCCCCATCGCAAGTATGTCTAACCCGTCCATATACATGTATCAGTACCAGGACCGGCCTTAAGGGATTTGGAGCAATTGCTCACAATTGAGCCCCACGTTGGAGTTATCTGCTCTCGGTTGTTCAAGTACATACAACACACTACATGTTTTACAGATAACAATTGGACCACGCCCCTTCAAAGACCGGCCCTGATCAGCACGCTGTATATATTAAAAAATGTCAATTTATTTGAATAATTATTACCTTCTCTTGTAGACTCAAAATAACCATGACTACAATAACACCTCATTGTGACCCTTGCAAGAACCACGATGTTGAAAAGAATGCGGTGTCGTGGTGCTCCGTCTGTGCGGAGTGCTTATGTGAAGACTGTGATAATGCTCACCGGAAGCTTGGAATCACAAAGAACCACAAACCCTTGCCAATTGATGAATATATTAAGCTTCCGGCGTCCATCTTAGCTCATGAAATATTTTGTTCTAAGCATCTGCGAAATAAAGCGGAATTTTTCTGTACCAGTCATGGAACAACCCACTGCCATATTTGTTATCAAGATTTTCACAACCACTGTAAGCAAGTGTTACGAATGGATAAAGCATCACGTGGTTTAAAATCATCACCAGTTGTGTCGTCTGCTACAGAAAAAATCAAGGAAATGTTGGACGGTATAGGTAAACTGATTGAAAATCGGGTAAAAAATGTATTAGAATTAGACGAACGTCGAGAGAAATTGGAAATTGATATCAAACAACTTCGCCAAGATATGGAAAATCATCTTGACACAATTGAAAACAATTTACTAGGTCAGTTAAACGAAGCGTATTCGCATCATCGCGATCTGATTAAAACGCAAGAAATAGAATTTAGCGAAAGGAAACTAAAACTTGCAAATTTGTTACACGAAACGGAACAAAAGAAAGAAATGTCATCCGAAAATCAAATGTTTATACAGCTGCAGTCGGTGCATGAAATGCTGCTCCAGACTGATAAATACCTCCAAGGACTAAAAGACAAGGTCAAATATATCCAGTTAGAATTGAACATTGAACGTAACGCTCGTGGATTTGTAGATTATATGAAACAACTCGGTCAGATGAAAATCGTAGCTTCTACTGTTGATGTTTTCACCTTGAATAAAAGGCCAATACGTGCATATACTCTCGTGTCAAGGTCATCGGTCGAGAAACAAAAACGCGGAGGAGGAGGAGGAGGAATGAGTCCAAGACCCGGTAAACTAAAGGCAACGTCGACCCCGGAGAGATCACGCACGGTTTACCCACCTGTCCCTCCGTCTCCGCCTCCAAAAAAGCTGTCGGTAGAACAACAAAACCAAAACGACATTATCAAGTCAGAAACATCCAGCTTTGCTTTGGTAGAGGAACTTTTGTATAACGACGAAGACGAACTCAACGATGCTTAGCACAAGGAAATTGGATAAAGGAACTATGATGATGAAGGCGAATTCGGTGACTTTTAGTTTTAGGAAAATGTGAAGATGAACTTCCTGTCCATGTGGCAATGAAGACGAATTCGGAGATGCTTACAAAATTATTTAAAAAAAAAATACAAATGTTATTCTAATTGATTTATATTTGGCATTTCAATAAATAATATATTCTCAGTAGTTGCACTGTCATACGTCACGATATAGCTGAAATACTGCTAAAGTTGGCGTTAAACGCCAATCAATCGAAAAGGCTAAACATGGTATCACATGTTATTTTCACATGGAAAAGAGTTTTATGTCTTTGCTTTAACCAATATTTGTAACATAAATGCATTTTTTTCCTTTGATCTTTGTATGGTTTATGTAAGCAACAGCTAAGAACTATGAAATAATACATGCAGATACAAGATATTGAACACTTTAAATCTGGGCTGTAGTTTTATTTCTCTCAGAGAGAAGTGCAATAATCAACGACCTAGATGTGTTATTGCATGGCTTCATGTTACAAACCATTTATACCACGATTTTCCCAGTTAAACTGTATCGAACGCGTGAGATTGTTTAACTGTTTAACTCGGAAAACCGTGATATAAATATTACATACCGTATCTATAAATAGAGAGGATGTTTAACGCCACTTTCAGCAATATTTCAGCTATATCATGGCGACCAGTTTTAGTGGTAGAAGAAGCCGGAGAGAACCACCGACCATGGGCAAGCAACTGGTAAACTTTATCGCTTGCGGCTGTCACTCGAGTGCACCCTTTTTGTAATTTACAAATACAGTTCCACCCCACGCCGTATTGGTGACAGGCTTGTATGAGTTATGTAATCCAACTACTTAACTCATTGAACCACCCGGGCTCTCTAAATGGAAAGGGGCTTTATGTTTTTGCTTTAATCAATATATATAATAAGGTAATTCAATACTCTTAATTATATTAAATTATCAGTAAGTTATCAAGAAGAAATAATACTGATACACCTACACATGTACTTCATGTGCTAAACGTATTCAGGAATTAATCCGCTATTACCACTTGTTATATAATCGCCTATTAGTTATACGTTATGTATCTATTTACAATCACTGTATGTTATATCTTAATATGAGTGTTAAAAGATTAGAATGCAAACGAGACATAAAAAGAATATATAGCTTTGTTTTTATTTGGGGGAAGGGTGTTGTTCTAACTACTAAAATCTACCCCTAAATTCCCTGGCCACAATATAGTATTGTATTTCTATTAGGAAAATTGTTATAATTAATAGAATTACCTTGCCTTAGTAAAAAGCAAAATGACTCTTATAGTGGGTGCTTAAATAATAAAATATATATCCACCCTGCATGTCAACTAATCAAAATTATCCGACAGTACACAGCAATCTAAGGGCCATCGTGGACGTGATCGCATGGTAGTTGGATGTACAACTGCCTATGCAATCGGTGCCTATCACCACTGATGTTGTGAGCTCGAATCTCGATCAGGGCGAGGTGCACAACATTATATGATAAAGTTTGTCAATGACTTGCGACAGGTCGGTGGTTTTCTCCGGGTCCTTCGGTTTCCTCCACCAATAAAACTGACCGCCACGATATACAACTGAAATATTAAATATTGTTGAAAGTGGCGTTAAACACCATCAAATAAACAAACAAAGCAAACACAGCAATCTTAACACTATTTGATATATAACGGCAGCAGTGAATTAGACACAGTTGAGACACTCTTCAAAATGTTGTCCGGCTGGCTCAATGAGTTAGGTAGTTGGATTACCTAACAACTCATACAAGCCTATCACCAATACGGCATGGGTTCGCGTCTGGCTTTGTAAATCACAAAAACGTGTGCACTCGACTCGCAGCCGCAAGTGATAAAGTTTACCAGTTGCTTGCCCATGGTCGGTGGTTCTCTCCGGGTATTCCGGCTTCTTCCACCACTAAAACTGGTCGCCATGATATAGCTGAAATATTGTTGAAAGTGACGCTAAGACACAATAAATCAAAAATCAAAAAAAAATCAAAGATTTCATGTACATCGTATGGGTATTTAGAAGCAGGTAAGTTGATTCATAAAGACTTTGAGACGGTATATAAAATCAAACATCAATTGTGAATGTATTTATATAAAAAAACCAATTATTGTCTCTTTAAGCCACAAGAAAGTTCCATGACTTGTTTAACATCCATGCAGTTCATGTAATTATGCCTCTGCTTCTTGTGTGGGGGTGGGGGGGGGGGGGGGGGGTGTATTGTTTTCTACGTGCCCGTCACCTTAAAAGTTTGTACGCATTTTCAAAGGGTATTCCTTAAACTTCGCATGCTTGCTTAAAACCATATCGAAAATTGCGTATTTTTGATCGGACCATTTTTGACATGGGGAGTGGTGGCATATGTGTTTCCGTCACAAAGATCTGTAATTTAAAATCAAATTTTCAAGAAAGAACGTACCAAGGTATTAAGCATCTATTTATATATCTATATTTTTTTTTAAATATAGAATTATCGCAAAAGCCACTCAAACCAGGCTACGTTCTTCCTAGCTAGGGGAAATCATTACTACAAAAATGATACAGTCGTTAACAGGTACCGATCACTGACCGTTACGAAATATCTATCTGCTCGTTTTTTCGTGAATTTTTTTCTTGTCGTTATCTCCGATCAGACTGTTACCGGACTATGAGCAATACAGCTGGTGTTTTATAATAAACAAAAACATCTTACCCTTCGCAGACACTTATGTCCACTCCCGTTTTTTTTTTTTGTGAATGTTTCTCTGTTCGATTGTCCATTTTTGGTTGCAGTTTGGTTTTCTTTAGCGTTTATTTCGGACAGACCTTGCGATAGGAAAAATATAGTTTTTTTTTATTTTTTTCTCATTAATGTATACATAATCATTGACTATTTTTTTCTCTTCTAAACTTGTTAATGATTTTGGATTGTATGAATATTTTCCTGTTGCGCAAAAATTAATGCAACCGTCAGTTTTTAAAATTATTATTGAAATCTTGAATAAAATCAATCTAGGTTTTTCCCTCCAAAACCATCAAATTTAGCAAACTAAGCAGTAAAAAAGACAAAATTGAGTTTTAAAATTATAATTAAAATCCTGAAATCTTGAATAAAATCAATCTAGGTTTTTCCCGCCATCAAATGTGATAAAGCAAGCAGATAAACAAGACAAGATAACCACCTCAGGGGCGGATCCAGGGGGGGGGGGGGGGGTGGGGGTGGCTCCCCCCCTAAAATTGGAAAAAATAGGATTTTTTTTACATAAATCGTGATTTTTCTCAAGAAATACCCCAAAACTTTTCGCGCCTCCCTCCGCGCAATTTTTTTTAAGTGCGCCCCCCCCCCCCCCCCCCAACTTGAAATCCTGGATCCGCCCCTGCACCTCATTTAAACTTGCCACTCATTTTGTATTGTCTACCTAAATATTCTCCTGTAGCGCAAAGAGTTATGCAAACGTGAGGGTTTTTTTTTTAATTATTATTAAAATCCTGAAATCTTGAAATCTTGAATAAATTCAATCTATGTTTTCCCCTCAAAAACCATCAAATTTGGTAAACCAAGCGATAAAAAAGACAAAATTGAGTTTTTAAAATCATTATTAAAATCCTCATATCTTGAAATCTTGGGAAATAAACCTCAATCTAGGTTTTTTCCCGCCAAAACCATCAAATTTGGTAAACCAAGCGATAAACAAGACAAGATTGATCCTTCTTTATTCTCGTGTCATGAATATATTAATAATACGATTTTCTTGTAAGACATATATTTCATATTATATTTGACACTTTTTGTAGGTTAAGTCATTCGGGAGAATTACTTTTTCATAAATTCATATTTTTTGTGGTATAGTATTTATATGTTATATTAATAATTATATATTAACACGATTTATTTGTTTGTGTATTCATATACATTCATCGCCATTTCATCATTAGATCATCAAGATTTATTAGATATATTTATAACACTTTCTAAATAATACCATCAATTTATGATTGGCTGGTCATTGTGTTTAAAGGACTGGTGACACGATTTTACAAAAAAAATAATTATTGCTCAGATTACTTTTATTTTATGAAACAAAATGGCTGAACGAACACACGAGGAAGTTATTCACATCGAAGAAAGTATCGATTTATTGCTATGGCGAACAGTGACAGCGACATGAACATTGATGAAGCTGTTCAACAATATTTTAGTTATATCGTGGCAGTCAGTTTTATTGGTGGAGAAAACCTGAGTACCCTGAGAACTCCATCGACCTGTCGCAAGTCACTTACAAACTTTATCACATAATGTTGTATACCTCGCCCTGATCGAGATTTGAACTCACAACATCAGTGTTGATAGGCACCGATTACATAGGTAGTTGTAAATCCAACTACCATACGATCATGACCAGGATGACCCCTGATTAGATTAGATATACTAAATGTATTTATTATTGATATTTACAGTTTCTGTATAATATAGGGGCCGACGTGTTCGTGATCGTATGGAAGTTGGATTTACAACTACCTATGCATTCAGTGCCTATCACCACTGATGTTATAAGTTCAAATCTCGATCAGGACGAGGTGTACAACATTATGTGATAAAGTTTGTCAGTGACTTAAATTTCGGCATGTCTGTGGTTTTCTCCGGGTACTCCGGTTACCTCCACCAATAAAACTGACCGCCACGATATAACTGAAATATCGTTGAAAGTGGCATTAAACACCATAAACAACACTAAGCAAAATGTTCAGTCTCTAAATATTGTGATCAATTATAAAACTAAGGTTCTCCTCCCCCAGATATCGGTAACCTTAGCCGATTTTGGCATTTCTTTGGTAGATCTTCATGTTTTTTCTTTAATATATTTATTATTGAAGTTTACAGTCTCTAAATAATGTAATGGGTTCTCCTCCCTCAGATGTAGGTGACCTTAACTGATTCTAGTTATCCTGTTTAGATTCTTTGGTTTCCTGCTACCACAGTTTCAATTCTTTTTTAAATATACGACTTTCGTGAAAGACGATCATTGATTGATTAGTTATTGCTTAACGTCCAGTGAGTTGGTATTAATTCCTAGTTCAATGAAATTCAAAAACTTTACTGAAATGGGGGAATGGATTGGTCAACTGGGTCAAAGACGTTTGACTACAACTGGAGAGTTGGATAGGGGCAAAAATTTAGTCTTTGTTAGCGGCTATATTGCGTATAGGGGCCCGGGTGGCTCAATGAGTTAGGTAGTTGGGTTACCTAACAACTCATACAAGCCTATCACCAATACGGTGTGGGTTCGGGCCCGGATTTGTAAATTACAAAAAATGGTGCACTCGACTCGCAACCGCAAGTGATCAAGCTTACCAGTTGCTTTCCCATGGTCAGTGGTTCTCTCTGGGAACTCCGGCTTCTTCCACCTCTAAAACTGGTCGCCATGATATAGCTGAAATATTGTTGAAAGTGGCGTTAAACACAAAAAAAAATAATAATAATAACATTGCGTCTAGTCTTTTCGAAATCTGCAACAATGATCATCCGAGTACAGAAGGCGTGGCATTCCCCGAACACGTTACCCACTGTGGTCCACGGACCGGCGTTACCTATTATAATCCCCCCCCCCCCCCCCACACACACACACACACCATCGAGAGGACTCCAACTCTCAGTCATCCCAAAACGCACTAAGCAGCACTGTTGGTTGGAGTGATTGGAACGTTCACCAATACCTAGGACGGGAGTGATATTTGTTGGTATATTGATCGTTGGTAGTCATAAGGAGGCGTTAAACACCAATAACCCGATCCGAATAAATTGTTCACATATGCTATAATATAGATATAGTAATTAAAAAAAAACGATCCCAAAACTAGTTTGTCATGACCTTCTGATATCACTCAATGCTTGGTAAGATTGGTTAATTTGATTAATTTGATTGATTGTTGTTTAACGCCAACTTTAGCAGTATTTCAGCTACATCGTGGCGTGAACAAATTTTACCAATTAATTTCAACTTCTACCAGACTCTTAGAAATAATACCAAGAAAACAGTCTGTAATTAACTTTCTTGATTAAAACATTTCTCTTGTATTAAGGTGTAGTTAAATGATATGCTTCATGTTAATTATATAATATTATATTACAAAACAAAGGGTGTAGTTGACATTTATAAACACTTGTACTAAAAATGACGACGTCGTATCGCTATTTACTTTTAACTTAACGAGTTTGTATATAATATTGTGTTGTCATTATCTCTTCAAATCAGAATTTAATAATTCTAAATTTTATGGAATAAAAAGGACAAAAATTACCCTTTTTTATGAAACAATGCATTTTATCCCGTCACTCTTTTCAGTCTTTTGTTGTTTTTTTTTGTTTTTTTTATCGGGGAGTGGGTGTTGTCATTATCTTTTAAAATCAGAATATTAGCATTCTATATGGTAAGGAATGTGAGAGACATTTTTGTTAATTTTACCCCGCAACTTTTTTCAGTCTGTTTTTTTTTTTGTTTTTTTTTTTTGAACTGGGTGTGCTCAATGATTTGAGTTGAGAATAGTTGGCCATTTCTGTCTAAACTTTCTTTTCATAAAGTATGTAGAAAAGCTTCTTCAGGTGTATACATGTAGCTCTTACGAATTATGTTAGCCAGTTTTATGTACATGTAGGTGTGCCACGCCCCTCTTATAAGTAATGTTTATTTTTTTCCTTTCAAATTTCATCCTTAATTATTTACAGGTTTGTCATCGCGAATTAAATTAAATGAATTATAAATTTTAAATTACTTCTGAAAAACTTGTTATTTTATCTGTAGGAAAAATAATTTATATTTTGATTATTTAAGAAATGAAAAACATGTTTTTATTTTATTATTTACGCCGGGACAAGCCCCGATTTTACATTATAATAGCGTACAATATGTATTTAATCGCATATGATTCAAAAACTATTTAATACTTTAAAGATTACTGTTATATTTATAATGTGTATATCTAATCGTCACACAACGTTCAATTTCAATATACCTGATTAGAAAATAATTCAACCCTAAAGTTGGTTATAAGCAAATAGGATTGTTTAAATGTTTTCTTTTATTAAAATCAATTATCATTGGCAGATATTTTTATTACATGTCTCTTCACGCAAACTTACAACCGGTTCACAAAAACTTTTCACAAAAACATTTAAACAGTTTAAATGAAAAAGAAATAGGTAAAAATAATCTGGTGAGAAAGAGAACACGAGTTTATGAATGGACTTGGACTCACCGTTACTATACTCAACTGGGAATTGGACGATTCCAAATTTCAAAAGGGGCGTGGCTTATATTGTATTTTTTTTCTTCTCTCAAATAACAAAATCAACAAGAGCGATCTTTAAGGTGGGATTAAAATGTACTATGGGTTAAAAACCCACGATCGTAACAGAGGAATGGTGCGAATTTGTCCTTTAATTCTTTACAGGATAGTAAATCGGTGCGAATTTGTCCTTTAAGTCTTTACGGGAGAGTAAATCATAGAGGGAGTCGCTCTAATTTTCTCTTTTTGAGGATAGTCCACGGATTTAAATGTTAAATTATTTAGTCAGCTATTAATATTTGTTATATATGTATAAATCTTTTATGTCAAATAACTCCTTCAGGGGAAAAACATTTGAAGATTAATGTCAAAACTTCAATTTAAGTAATTTATGTTTACAAATAAATGTGTCTCCAAACTTCGATTCTTTTTTGTAATCTGGTACATTTTTTAATAATAATAAAGACTCTATGCACAGTAAACAATTATTCTAAATAAAAACAACCCTCAGAAGAGTTTGAAGATACCAAAGGGGTAATCAGAATCCGTTTATCGAAGAAGAACAGACAACACAATGACCAAAAGAAAAAGAACAAACAACGATCAACAAAACATTACACAGTCACATAAAACTAAAGATCGAGAAACACGAACCCCACTAAAAAAAAGGGGATGAACTCAAGTGCCCCGGAAGTGTAGATGGTTCCCGCTCCACAAGTGACACCCGTCGTGTTACTCTCGTTACAAACCCGGTGATAACTCATGAAGTTAGAAGAAATTTGGGACAGGGTTTCCAAAGAGGTTCTTCATTTTTAATTGAAATGTCCTATCATAGAAAGCAACCTTTCTACTCCTAAGGGAAATACATGTATTATAATGGGGAGAAATTTCTGCCACTGACAATTTCGAGAAACAAATTTGGCCATGTGTCATGGTGTTTATCGCCACTTTCAACAATATTTCAGTTATATCGTGGTGATCAGTTTTATTGGTGAAGGAAACCGGAGTAACCGGAGAAAACCACCGACCTGTCGTGAGTCACTGACAAACTTTATCACTTAAGGTCATTTCGAGTACACCTCACCTGAGCTTGATTCAAACTCACAACTTTAATGATGATTGGTTCTGATTGCATATACATGTATAGTTGTAAATCCAACTTTGCTGCAGGTTTGTGATTTTCTCCTGGTACATTGGTTTCTTCCATCAATAAAACTGACCATAACTGAAATATTGTTGAAAGTGGCGTTAAACACCATAACCCTTACATCAACCAATCACCACTAAAGTTAACATGATGTCACTTACCACCCTTGCCATGGTGTATCTTTCACAACTTTATATGAAAAGCTTTGTCAGTGACCTGTGGCCTATGGCATGGCGATGTTTTTTTCTTCTTCGGGTACTGTGGATTCCTTAACCAATATAACTGATGCCATGAGTGAATGGTCGGTATTTAAAGCTATTTTGACGAGATGATAATGATGTACTAGTATGTCCGCTTTGTACAAGACCAAAATGCTTAGCTAGATTTTTATAATGTTAACTCCCTGTAACAATAGTCCAACTTCAACCTACACACATGATCTTGACTCCGAACCAACCAGTCTTTGCTGTCACTCCTTAATATTGAGTGCTTAGCGGAGAAGAAGTAAATACCAATCAAAGTTTTGGTTTGACTGAACCAAGGATCGAACATATGATCATACCGCATTCAAAGGGAGGGCACTAGCCATTACACCACCGATGTGGTTTGAGAGCGCCACGATATAAAGACTGAAAATATTAGCAACTGTTTTAGCCATGTCATGGCGAGAACAAGTTACATTGCTATGTGATGATGGTAATGTCCGTTTTGTATTAGACCACCACGCTAAGTTAGATTGTTAAAGTGCTAAATCACTGAAACAATATTCCACAGGTAGAAATGTTGCTGGTACTCCTTAATGTTCCGTGCCTAGTTGAGAAGCAACAAATACCAATTATAGTTGCTGGTTTTACCCGGCTGGGGATCGAATTCAATATTTCCCACACACTAGGAGATCACGCAAACATTTATACCACCGATGCGGTTTGTAACCGCCACTATGTAACTGAAATATTGTTTAAAGGGTTGTTAAAGATCCATAACTTCATACAATTTTACACCAGAGTTCATCCCAAGTTTTAGGTGGAGTCCGTATTGCTCACGGATAGACATGTCGCTCCACTCGGACACATTATCTTGATTCCGAGTCAACCAGTCTTTGCTCTTTCTCCTTAATGCTAAGTGATTGGCGGAGAAGCAACAAATACGAAACTACCAATTTTATAGTTTTTTGTTTGACCCGATCGGGGATAGTACCCACAATATACCGCACTTGAGGCGAGCACGTTAACCATTATACCACCGATGCGGTCCCCCATACGATATTGATAACTGAAATGTTGTTAAATATTATTAAGATTCATAACTTCATGTAATTTTATACAAACTTTACTAGTATACACATTTAAATGAATAAAACCTAAAATGAATATATACAATCTTCTAGATAACATTTATTTCCTAAATACACAAAGGATTCAGTCATTATCGAGATTTAGTCATTTATTCCGCGTTTTATCAAATTTTGTATCAAAAGAATGTGCCTCGTCATATTCAACTTCCTTTCATAACGAAATAAACATGATTTAAATTATGTAAATAATGTATATTAAAAAAATATTTATTCTTATTTATTCCTTTTTGCGTTTTAAAGGTTATTCTAATGAAAACAGCCATAATTCATAATCAAACTCGAACTTGCTTTTTAAATTTGTGTTGAAATATGCACAATAAGGAAGGGATTGTCATGACCGTGATCCATATGGTAGATGGATGTACCTCCACTGTGAATTTCACACCAATGCTGTGAGTTATTTCCCGTACATCACGCAGTGTACTCGATAAAACCTTAATCAGAGATGCCCTCCTCCTCCAATGAGTAAGTGAATGAGTGAATGATTGTTGTTTAACGCCAATTCAACAATTTTTCAGCTATATCTTGGCGAGAACAAGTTAATTTTCAATGAGATGATGACGATCATGTGCGCTGTGTACTAGACCAACACGCTGAGTTGGATTTTTATAGTGCTATTTCATTGAAACAACAATCCGCGGGTAAACATGTCGCTCCACTCAGACACATTATTCTGATTCCTAGCCAACCAGTCTTTGCCGTTTCTCCTTAATGCTGTGTGCTTAGCGGAGAAGCAACAAATACCAATGCTATAGTCTTTGGTTTGACAGACCGCGGCTCGAACACACGATCTACCGCACTCGAGGCGAACGTGCTAACTATTACACCATCGAAGCGGTTGACCCATGTCTGGCCATTGTTTTGTGCATGACATTTGACAAGATCATCGGCAGCTTTTTATAACCACCATTTAAGAGGCATTACAATCTGACAGAAAGTCATAGCGTTATTGTATTGATATCTTGATTCCAAAACAATTCCATTTAAGAGCGGTTGTCAAGTTCCGCTGTCTGGAACATGGACCCACCCACCCCCCTTTTCTTTTCCCCTAAATAAATCATTTATAATATATTGAGTCAGCTCGTGTGTATTATGTTTGTATGACCGAAGTCTTGTGACAAGGGCACAACATGTTTACAGTTCAGTTTTCGATACGTAACTACGATAAGAGGTAAATTAAATGACGTTTTGATATATATTTACTTAACTGAGAATGATAGCTTCAAAGGTCAGACGTTAACAAAAACATGTTATTATCTTGTTTATCAAATATTGTTATGTTTTGTAGGGATGATTTTCTTTCCAGTTTTTTAACTGATTTCAGCTATTTATTTCCCTCTGAAACAAAAATTCTGAAAGTTGCAGGATACATTCAGAACAGGTCAAAAATGACCTTTTTGAAAAGGGGGTGTAGATGGTTTCAACTCTTTTCATTGATTTTCAGTTATTTTATATTCTAACCAGAATCATCCCTGGTTTAGAGATTACCTTGTCTTTTAAAAACATGAATCCCCCCTCGATTGTTTGGCAAATTGTTATAAGAATTAAAAAAAAATATAGCAACAAATATATAATGTAGAGTATAGAGTATATATTTTTCCTATTTAGACTGAAGTTTAAAATTCATTTAATTTTTTTTTGTAAACATATCACTTTCGTTGACCAATTATAAGTTGTGAACACTGTGTTAGTATTATTACATATATGTAAACATTCAAAAGCGAAAAATGCAAAATTTCTGATCGATGGAGACTCAAAATAAAATTACTATTCCCAAAATCGTTGTGCCCCCCCCCCCCCCCCCCCCCCCCCCGTCCCCCCTCCTCCCGGAAATGTGGCGCTCTTTTAATGTCAATTAATTAAAAGACTTTAATATTTCGTGCACATTTACATATTTTCTTCTTATATCTAATGACGTTTGCCTGGTTCCAAACATAATACGTGCAAATGGTATCAACCCAACACCCATGAGAGATATCCCCCTCCACCTCAAATTATTTGTTTCTTATACATGTACAAAACTGTCTTGTTCCAAACCTAAATACATGTATCACATCTCCATACACCGTTATCCCTCATCAAATTATTTATTCAATATATCAAACTTAAATATATAGTGTCGTAATTAACAGAATCCAGTCTGAAATAGCTTAAGCCGATTGTATTCTATGAAATGCAAAGAAATGTATATGATATAATGTATTTAAAAACACTATAGTGTTCCGATAAACACCCACCCCACCCCACCGCACACCCGAATAGTGCTGCCCTTGCTCAATTTAGTTAAAAGACATTTTCTTTTATAGGACTGTACGCATTTTTGTATTTTCTATAAAATGAATTAACCTGGTTCCAAGCCTGATACACATATCACCTCTAGATCTCCTCCTTAGAATATTTATTGTTAATATCAAAAATAAATAAACAGTGTCTTAATTACAGAATCCAGTCTGAAATAACTTAAGTCTTTCTGTATCTGCCGTTATCTACCCAAACATTAATATTTTGAATATTTATAAATACTTTCTACCATATTACGTTACTCTTGATAAGGCAATGATACAATTTAAAGCTTTTCATATCGACATTAATGATACTCTATCATCCGATGTCAAACAAAATAATCTTATTGAATATATTTCCATAAAAAAAAAATTTCTCTCTCAAATATTAAATACGGTCATGAATTGACGCGCAGCCGTCGATGTGACACATTCCAAAAAATACACGGCTAATTATATTTTTACGTATACCTGGTTTACCTGTATTTGGACGATACCAAATCCTACCTGTTTCTATTCATTTTGTAATTGTTAAACCGTGTATAATGGCTCCAGTTCTTTGATCGTTATTGAAGGTGTAATACCAGTGTTTAAGGGATTTAGTTCCAACCTGATCGAGACAACGCCCTAAGAAAAGTCCGAATTTCGAAAGGAGCGAAAAAAGACATCGGATCACATTTTCGAAAATGTATATTCTAAATTAATATATTTGTGTCACCTGTGAAAGTTAATTAATTAAACACGTGAATCGTAATCAACATTTTTGACATCGGATTAAAACACCTGGAATCTATTTCTGCCGTCAATCAAGGAATTTATTTTTCGTAGGAAATCTAAGAGCAATAATAGTACAGAAATATATTAGAAATATACATTAGAGGACACGAAATATTATTGAAACGAATTTGAAATAGACATCATGTCATATGAAAGTGGATCAATACACTGGATATGTTTATTCCTAGTGCTAATATTGACTGTCACATCCTTTACTCAAGGTAAGCACTATTAATCATTATTATTATTATTGTTTTATCTATAGCTAAGCTAAATAAGCTGACTCAATATTTGGTCTTAAAAAGTAGACGGTTCTGCCTAAAGCTAAGCTGACTCAATATCTGGTCTTAGTTTAAAAAGTAGACGAGTCTGCCTTAGAACAGGGGAAGGGAGACTTACATGTAGTAACCATTTTCGGGTGGGGCATAGCTAACCCTGACTCAATATTTTGTCTTAGCTCAAAAAGTAGACGATTCTGTCTAAGAACAAAGGGAATAGATCCGGAGAACTAGTAAATAGTTTCGGGGTGGGGCATAGCTGAGCCTGACTCACGAATAGTTGGTCTATCTTAAAAAGTAGACGATTCTGTCTTAGAACAAGGGGAACTAGCATTTTTAGGGTGAGGCATATCTGAGCATGACTAAATATTTGGTCTTAGCTTAAAAGGTAGACGGTTCTGTCTAAGAACAAGGGGTAGGGAGTATTATGAAATATTTTCGGGTGGGGCATAGAGCCTGACTTGATATTTGATCTTAGGTTAAAAGGTAGAGGATTCTGTCGTAGAACAGAGGGTAGGGAGTATTATGACATATTTTCGGGTGGGGCCTAGCCGAGCCTGACTCAATATTTGGTCTTAGGTTAAAAAGTAGACGATTCTGTCTTAGAACAAGGGGAAGGGATCCGGAGAACCAATAAATATTTTCGGGGTGGGGCATACATGTAGCTGAGCCTGACTCAATATTTGGTCTGAGCTTAAAACGAAGACGAATCTCTCTTAGAACAAGGGGAAAGATGAACTTCTGTAGGAAATATTTGTACTTTTGATTGCTTTTCTCACATAGAGTGAACAGGAAATATTTCTGGGCGTAGGACAGGAGGATAACTAGTTGGTACTCTTGCTTTGTTTTCTCACGTGTGTACGGCTTATAAATTAGCTTCTATAGATATGACACAAAAATAACAAAATCCAAGAGCCTGTTCACCAATTAAGTGATACACATGGCCGGTCTTAAGCTCCATTAGACCACATTATCCTGATTCCGAGTTAAGCAGGCTTCCCCTACCCCTTCCTGATGCCCAGGGCCTGATTATGAGCTTTTTGGACCCATAGGCTAATTAAATTATGGGTCCCCCTCAGACGGAGCCACCCTCTAACTCGCCCTTCTTGAATATATTTTAGCCTCATTTACATAGCTTGAGGCCCCAAAGCCTGAAGGGCCCTAGGCTGCAGCCTATACTAGCCTATAAGGTAATCCGACGCTGCTGATGTTTCATGCTTTGATTTTTATAAAAACGGGGGATCGAACACGCTAACCATTACACCACGGAGACGTTCGGCTAAATCTGAAAACAGTTACATAAGTATGATAAGAGAGAAGAAATACATCGATATATCGATATTTCTGAAATCATTTCCATTTCATTAATCGATCAATTACCACTATGAAAGTTTAATAAGAAACCTGTTAGTCTATCTGAGACCCTAATGACATACGCGTGTACCACGAACCCATTAACCGTGACTTTACAAAGTGGAACGTAGCATTGTATTATACGTGTTAAATGGTCAATAAACAAGAATAATGAATTAATATTGATGTATCCAATCTGTAATAAATAAAAACTGAGTTGAACACAAAACATGATTTAGTTCACCACTTGTTTTTAGTGGAGTTCGCAGTCTGTATCAAAACACATTCCGACAAACTAGCCCGAACAGCATTTTAGATGAATTATTTCTATTTGATTCATCAAATTTTAAGCAATTTTTACTAGCCAGGACCAATTTTTACTTGAGTGGGGCTTAGGGCTAGTGTTTTTGGTGCAGACTGTGTTCGCATTTCTCGACCTTTAGTTTTCTATGTAGTGCTTTGTAGATCTTTGTCTGTCCTTTTTGTTTTTGACTATTGTATTGTCCGTCCTTCTTGTTTTTGACTATTGTATTGTCTGTCCTTCGATTTACGGCCGCTCATGCCTGCCCCTTTCGGTGTCTTCAAAATTTTCTAGTATTTAAGGGGGTACCATACACTACAGGGAGATAACTCTTTAAAACCAGTTGAACGTTTGATCATATGACGTTTGTATGCAGATTTCAAGCATCTCGGTGATCAAAACCACAGAGGGAAAAGCTGCTCTGAGTCTGTTGGTTGGAATTCGTGTGACTGCAGATTACAAAAATGACTTAAATTGACAGTTAAGGTTCTAGGATAGAGAGAGTCTTGGTGGCTGAGTGGAAATGAGGTCGTTGACCTCTGAACACACGCCTAACGCCCTGAAGTTGTTTCCAGCCACGACAGTCCCCTAAGGGTTAACTTTATCATGCCTCTGGTGTTGCACCGATCAGTTCGGTACGAATAGAAGTCCGCTATATGGACGAGGCTATCTATCCTCAATAATCATAGTTAATCCTTGGTATTAAGAAAGATGTGATATATGTGTCCCTGGAAACCATAGCACACCCATGGTATGGACAACGCATAGTATTTACACTGTAGTGAAATGGTTGTTAAACTCTGTTTTTGTGTTTTAGAGTTGAGGGCTTCCTTAGAGAGAGGGGTGGTTCATGTTGTCTTAGTTTGGTAATACTTGCATTGCTAACCATTGATTGTAATATGTATTGTCTATTAACAATGTTGATAAATTTAACAAAGTTTTAGAAGTTTCTTCGAAACGAACTTCCGGATATTAGGTACACCAATAACTATGATGATGATGATGATGTTCCTATGCGTGTAGTTGGTCATTGGCTGCCTAACGTCCAGCAGCAAATGAAATATACCTGCATATTTAGGACGAGAAGAAGATCAACAAAGCATGGATATTATACATAAATAAATGAGGAACAAAATAATGTTTAATGTGCAATGGGAGAGTGGCACACGTTCAATGCCGGATTTAGATAAAGAGAGGCCCTACTCTAATCCACTTGTCTAATCTCCCGATTCTCCACCTACACGGCTGGATGAAGATGGAAGTGTGTTTAATCAATTTGAATAAAGGCGAAGATGATGAGTTTTTTTTTTAATTCTGCAATATTCTGAAATGGGGTGCAACTGTGTAAGGAAAATTGCTGAAGGGTTGTTTAGAAAGTACAGTACGTTATGACAGCATACATGTAAGTGTGAAAGTCCAATAACAGTGTTAAAAATTCTATACACAGTGGTCGGAGGCCCCCAAAAAAGTTGAGGCCCTAGGCTTCAGCCTATCGAGCCTATAGGTAAATCCGGCACTGCACACGTTATGGTCCAGGACCAGGTTTATGTATTTCCTCACTGCCCCCATCGGAAGAGCATGCCCTATTTGCCACGTGGGAGACGTGCTGAGCAGTGATATGATCCCTGGAAACGGCCATTAGAACATAGCATATGCATAGTGGTGATGGAGGTCATTCTCCCAGTTATACTAAAATGTGGGTAGCACTCTTATAGGTAATAAACATTCGGTAATATAATCAAAGACAACTTATATATCCATTTTACGTTGTGTAACATAGAACTTGACATTTTCTATGTAAATCGAAAATACATTTTACCAGTAGATGATCGTTCGACATGAATATTTAAATAAATTAACACTTAAAAAAACGAAATAACTTCTTTTTTTTAATTAAATTTCTCTATAGTGTAATTGAACAATCACTGCATTGTTATGGATCGTTATCAGATATTCATTATCCAACCAAAAGAAATATTTTGACAAAAACAAAATTAACGGGCAATAATGATCGACCTACGACAATTATTGCCTGCCGTTTATATAGATAACGATAAACAATATATTGCATTCTTATCCTCCTGATTTGACACAAATAGATCATTATTTACCTTAATACACCAGTCATGTCAAAATTCTGTGTATTGGCGGCATAAATTATGCATATATTATTATTTTATGCATATTCCAGACAAAACATGCAAATAAATACATTTTCATGTAAGAATGGTTTTTTTTATATATAAATATATGTTTTAAAAATTCTAATTGAATGACTGTAGTTTGAACATGTATTAAAAAAAAAGATAATCATGCTTTGAAGAAAAACAATGACTGTAGATATTTATGTTTACGAGGGAGCGTGGCGATCGATTGAATTTTAAGATGGTCGCTATCGTCACTTAAATGAAAATTAGGTTCTCCCCAGTTGCTGGAGATCTCAGCTGCACCATTGTGTGATAAAATGGAAGAGTCTTGACAACTGTTTGTGTTAATTTAGATTTTTTTCAAAGATCATCCATCATATTTCAGGTCAGCAACGCTCTCAGTTCTAAAAAGGGTTAAGCTTTCATAAGGCAAAATCTACGTATACACAATAAGATAAGATAAGATAAGATAAGATTTTATTGATTTAAAATCCAAAGGTTGGATTGTCATCAAACAACAAACGATACATTCAACTACAGCATGCAGGAATACACAAATATAAACATTCAGATTATTTACAATGGAAAATATTTAATATAATATTTAATATAATATTTCGACTGAGGAGGTTTGATACAGAGACAGAATACCAGAAATATTATAGTTTTTCTTGCTCTTAAACAAATTACATTAATGAATTTCTGTATTTATTACATTTCACTTATGCTTTAATATGACACAAGCAATATTGAAATGTCACCTAACTATGTCTATTTTAGAAAGTTTACATTTTCCAGGCCATTAATCGCTGTAACAACATTGTCTGTATCAGTGCAATGCAATTGTCTCTTAAAAGGTGCTCTTGGTGTATTTTAATGTAATATACCCACGGGACAGAGTTGTACACGTTTTTAAACCGCCTCTTTCCGATATTGTTCCGTATATTATAAATCAAATAATAATTTTTATTTGACACATTTTGACACAATATAAATTTAATTGTGATCTCTATAAACAAACAAACCAACAAAAATATTTGTTTGTAAGTATAATGTTCTTCGCATCAGTAAACTTTCTTATTTATAACAAAAATAAATCATTTTTATCCGATTTTGAAATGAGAGTGAGTACAAGGTGGACATTTTCAATAGAGGTTATATTTACACCAGGGTTAAAATGACCACCACCAAGGGCGAAATCTGTTTAAATATTCAATAAATATAGTTTAAGAACGGATGGTAATTTATTTACAGGCGCGGATTTAGAGAGTGCTGATGAGCTTATGACCCACTAAAAATGCAAAGATATAGAACATTTGATTTATCAGAATACTAGTTATGGCTGCAATTCCCTAAACCCCTGGAACTTGTGGGAAGGGGGGCCTTCATCGCCTGGTCCTCCTACCAATGCTTTACCTGTATCCGCTGGGGACAACTGGTGGCCCCCGGTCCCATTTGTGTGTGTGTAAAAGGTGGCTTCATCCTCTGGTCCTCCATCTAAGGCTCTACCCTATACTCGCCGGGGATATACGCGGTTTGCAGACCCCTCGCACAAATTTCACGGCCCCAGGTCTGTGTTCAGGCAGACAAAATAATCTAATGCGAATTAATATTAAAATAATTTAATGGATCTTTTTTTTTTGTCGATAGATTTGGATTACAAAAAGTGGAAAAAAATATCCCCCCCCCCTTTTTCTGCAATTCAGCAATTTAATGGGCTCTTTGTCCTGCACACGGTGACATTCTTAAAAAATAATGATATACAGTGTGGTCTTACTTCCGGTATTCAGTTAAACGTCCGCTCACCGCAGACGACAATTAAACTTTTGTAATGATAATTTTTACCTGATAACACTGACCTGTCTACATTCCTTTAAACACCTTCCTATCTGCTTACGTGTTTCATTAACACGGATATCAAGATCATACAAGATTCTTTATGTTCTTCACCTGTGGTCTAAATGCGTTTCCTTGTTAATTTTTCATGTGATGCAGGAAACAGTGTAAAAAAATGCATATTTGATTTTATTTACGATGCACACCGTGACACGACAAGCTGATAAATGTGTTGGTTATTTTTTGGATGATGAAAAACTAATCAATATATTTTGACCAGCAGGGACGGCCTTATTAAGTGCGGAGCCCAATCCTGTTCTCTGTAAAACCTGTAGTGTGTTGCTGTGTGCACTTGAACAGCCAAGAGTAGACAACTCTAGCGCGATGCCCTTTAAGCGATGGTCCAATTGGTTTAAATCCGGTTCAGTTGATTCGGGGGTCCATATTGATTGTAGATAAAAAGCACCACAAGGTTTGTTTCAGTAATTATATTCCAGAACGTTTTCCCGGTCGACCCCCTTGTGCAAAGACTCGCTCCACCCAGACCTATACATTTGAACATATTTTCTGTGAGTGTATTCAAAATTTCTCACTGTCTTCCGGTTCCATACATTAGCGGGGCATACTTTTAACCAATAAAATACAAAAAGTTATGGAATGGAAATTGTCCTTTATACAGGGCTGTTTTTAGGAGGTGCGGGGCCCAATGCTGTTCTCTGTAAACCTTGTAGTGAGTTGTGTGTACTTGAAAAGCCGAGAGTAGACAATTCCAGCTCGGGGCGCCTTAAGCGTGGAACCCAATTGACCGGTTTCTGTCTTTATAGGTAGACAGGTTTCATTTTTAAATAAAGATTCAAAATACATAACTTATATCCATATATGAGGATGGAAATAAGAGTATTGTCTACATTTTGTATATACCACAATTATTTTTATATGACTGAGGTGCATTTTGGAGCACTCACGACTGAATTAACATTTTAAAGATAAAAACGGGATATTAAAATTACGTGCCAGTAGCATACCTTTGAAGTAAATTATGTAACAGGCTAAAAATATTTCCTCACATGACATTTTTTTGCTTAATCACATAATGGAATTTAAAGATTACATGCAATCATTTCATGCTACCTGCATGTGTCAATCACTTACCAATACATCACGTACGGAAACTTCTTTTAAAATTGACATATTTTTAAATATTTGATTTTCTTCTTTGAAATTGACATATTTGTAGATTTTTAATCATTTTAAATAGCTTCATATTTTTTTAACGAAAGTATATTTTTAATAATGTAAATGTCATTCATGGTAAAACTATTAAATTTTAAACAGCTTAAGATTTCGGAGCTACCTTTTCTTTCTACAAAAGTAAACGAGTTTTAAATGCCGTTTTTTTTCTTTCTTAAAGTTCAATAAAGTCATTATTATTACAGAGCAAAATAATTTTAATTTTAATTTTCAAAAGAATGAATATACGTAGTACAAAATGTATTCAAAAGATTTATACAAAAAAAAACGCAATTAAGGATCCCTCACGCGAACATAGATTCATATCTAAAATCTGGTCAATGCCCCCTTTGCTTAATTACCTTAACACACGTCATAAACCCATGTTAAAAGTTCGAGTCGTGTCACGCATGGGCTTAAAAGACTAAAACGTGTCATAAACATATGGTACAAAATCTGCTCTTAATCCTCAGATTTTCACAATCATAATTTTAATTAAGCATTCATAGTTTATAATTGTGTTAAGATATTTGACGTGCATTATCTTTGAGAGTGTGATAATTATGTTAACATCGTAATCATGGTGTAATATTGCACGTTTCTTTACTTCAATTCCACGACCTCCTTAAAAACTCCCGCCACACTTGTACAAAAATATATCAGGATTTTGATATGCAAAGATTCAAAATTTCTCCTTTTTTTCAAGCAATCTTATGAATAGTATATAAATTAGAGGGGAGTGAGTCGTATTCGGTACCTAGTTCGGTGTATATGTTTACTGGGGTAAAGCTGATGACCGTAACTGCAATTACGGTCATCCCAATCTTTTTTGTCGATTAAATTGTTTCTATAATGTATTCTAAATTGCACATGCATTGGTACGATAGTAATCTATGAACTTATCACAAGGAAATCACAAATTACGACTGAAAAATGTATATGAAAGAGAAAATCCGATTTTAAAAAATCGCTAAGACTCGTTGGCTCGGAATCAGGTTAAATGTATCTGAGCTGGGCGACATGTCTACCTGCGGTCTAACATTTGTAGCAGTAAGCTTAGCGTGTTGGTTTACAAAGCAGACTTCATCATCGTCTTCTCATCGAAACGTAACTTGTTCTCGACATGATATAACTTATAACTTTCTCACTTGGCGTTAAACAACAATCACTCACTCAATCACTGCTTGATCATATTAAATCTAATCCATATAGGGATGAACCATGGATTTAAAAAAGAAATTAATTTAAACTTTATATATTTGCTTGTAAAATGATGCACGCGACCGCCATGACCCGGTTTCCCCCACCAATAAAACTGATCGCCACGATATAACTGAAATATTGTTGAAGTGGCGTTAAACACCATAACCCTAACCCACGACCGCCATGAAAAAAAATTCAGATAACATGTCCGGCAACAATTAACTGTTACACGTCTCCCTGACCTCGAGGTCATTCTACAAAATTAAGTATTACATGTCCCGAGATGTCCTCTTAATAGATTGTAACACATTGACAAGTGTTTCGTTTAAACGAGCTATAAAATACCAATAAAAATATTGTCATTCCTTCAATGATCGCCAGTGGGCAGTATATAATATTTTATATCTTTTAATAATCTGAAAATGTAAGCTGATATATATACGTGTATAAATACAGAGATTAATATGACTATTTGAAAAGTAAAAATAAATATTCAAATTTAAATGGAATTTTAAACTGTTTATACATGTTAAATTTTATATTATATCATGTTAAAACGTGATAAATGAAATTAGATTAAGTACTTGAGGAATTTGACTCCAAACGTTTATGAGAATATACAAGCTACAAGACATATTTATAAAAATGAAACGAATGACAGAAAGATATGCCACATTTGTATGATTGATTTGATTTTTGATGTTTTAATGCCACTTTCAGCAATATTTCAGCTATATCATGGCGACCAGTTTTAGTGGTGGAAGAAGAACCACCGACCATGGGCAAGCAACTGGTAAACTTTATCACTTGCGGCTGCGAGTCGAGTGCACCCTTTATGTAATTTACCAAGCCGGGCGCGAACCCACGCCGTATTGGCGATTGCTTGTATGAGTTGTTAAGTAACCCAACTACCTAACTCATTGAAGGAACATTTCCTATATAAAATATAAAATATTAAAATCGATACACCTAACACACGTCAAAAATCAAATATCAAAATCGTAGAAAGAGGCAAAAATACACACAAATACATGCCCTCTCACTTTCCTGGCTTGGCACAGGCACTTCAATAAAAATCGGCGGGGTTAAAAAAAAAATTGGATTTTGAGAAAAAAGATATAGTGAGTAAGTGAATGTTGTTTAACTCAGAACTCAGCAATTTTTATTTTTCAGCTATATCATGGCGAGAAAAAGTTAATTTTGAATGAATTGATGATGACGAGGTTCGCTTTGTACTAGATCATAAGATCTTATTGGCAAAATGAGCAAAATTACAAATAAGGAAAATAATAAGAAACATGTACCAATAAATAGCCACACAACAACAATTGAATTTTACTCTGTTATGGGTTGAAATGTAGACGTTTGTCCATATTAATGCTGAATTAATGGCTTGGTAGTTCATGGTAGGATATTTGAATGGTTTATTGTCAAAATTGGCTAAAATGACATCCAAGCTGATCCAGTGGCGTATTGGAGAAAAATTGAATTGGAGGAAAGGGCGACGGACGATTGTTGGTTGGTTGGTTGGTTTATGGTGTTTAACTCCACATTGAAAGGTACAACATCACTTGCTGCTTTGCTCAGAAGACACGAAGTAATATATGTGTGTTATCTAAGTCTTCGCTGGATTTTATTTTATTGTTTATTTATATATGTTTTGTGCTGGAGTCGAGATCTTGATTTGATTTTTGGTGTTTCATTCCACTTTCAGCAATATTTCAGCTATATCATGGCGACCAGTTGTAGTGGTGGAAGAAGCCGGAGAGAACCATCGACCATGGGGAAGCAACTGGTAAACTTTATCACTTGCGGCTGCGAGTCGAGTGCATCCTTTTTGTAATTTACAAAGCCGGGAGCGAACCCACGCCGTATTGGTGATAGACTTGTATGAGTTGTTAGGTAATCCAACTACCTAACTCATTTAGCCACCGGGTTCCCGTTTATTTATATATGTTTTGTACTGGGGTCGAAATCTTGATACCCGTTTTATATCCGTCCCAAAGCCAGGTCATAGATTTCCACCGGAGTGTAGTGTTGTTACTATTATGCTTAAACATTTTAGGTTTACCAGAGGAGTGGTTCGTGGTCGACCACTACTGTTTAAACATTTTTTTGTTAATTTTCAATTAACAAGAACTTGTTCGATGTATTGATATAATGTGCAGTCAAGTAAAACACGGTACTTAAAAACTATGGTTATCATGTCAAAAAAATCACAACTTTTCTTTAGACTTTTGAAGTTTGCCAGTGGAGTGGTTCTTGGGATCGATTACTACTGTTTTAGCTTTTTTAATGAACTTAATTGATATTTTCAAATCCCGTGCAGTCTAGTGAAACTTGGTACTTCAGCTATGAATATAGCATGTCAGAAAAGATATAACTATCTTAATGCTATTCTCAGTGAAAGCTATGGTATGTTGACAAAGCAGTGCCGCAGAGTTCGTGATAATTATTCAGACATGTTTTAAGCTGAGTTGATGGATGACACAATACATAATGCATTACAGCGCATTGATTTTTTTAAAATGTGTTTGCTTTCATCCATTATTTTTAAACGGATATTTACGTAATAATTCTCTGTAGTATTAGCAAGGAATGAGTTTGGATCAAGGCAAAATGATGGAAAAGTGTGTGTGGGGGGGGGGGGCGCTAGAAAAATGTGAAATGTGCGTTTGTGATTGTTGTTTTGCGCCAAGTGACCTCTTCACGTGTAATGGTTATTTAATGCTCTGAGAAAACTACCGACCTGTCGCAAGTCACTGGGAGGTGGATGGGACCCCATTGAAGGGTTTAATTCCGCCAGGTCATTCATTTCCAATGTCATGTACGCAGTGCTCATTTTGCGTTCAATGGTTAAATAGGAGAGGTGATTGTTGGTTTTTTTGATATTGTTGACATTGTTGACCATCACTGTTTACACTCTCTTTCTATATCGGCCCCTATTGTTTAATATACCCACATATACATGTAATGGCGACTCAACAACACCGCATCTGTGGTGTAATGGTTAGCGTGCTCACATCGATTGCGGCAGATCATGGGTTAGAGCCCCCATCGGGTCAAACCAAAGACTATAAAATTAGTATTTGTTGCTTCTCCGCTAAGCACGCAGAAAGAGCAAAGACTATTTGTTTCGGAATCAGGATAATGTGTCCTAGTGTGTCAACATCTCTATTCGCGGACTGTTTTTTCTTAGTGAGCTAGCACTATAAAAGTCCAACTAAGCGTGTTGGTTTAGTACAAAGCGGACCTGATCATCATTTCATTGAAAACTAACTTGGTCTCGCCATGATATAGCTGAAAAATTGCTGAGTTGGCGTTCAACAACAATCACTCACTCACTCGATCCAGTTCAGCTAGGTTATAATACGGAATGCACACAAATATAGTGTAAAGAACAAATCCGGGGGGACCGTAGTGGCCGTGATCTATGGGGGTTGGATTTATAACTACCTATGCAATCAGCATCCCGCTCAGGTGAAGTATACTCGATACAACATTATGTGATAAAGTTTGTCAGTGACTTGCGACAGGTCTGTGGTTTTCTCCGGCGTTAAACACAGTATCCCTTACCCCACATATACATGTAATTACGACACAACAGACCTATTCGACTGTTTCAGTTAGACTTTGAAATCTTCAGGACAATTGCAAGTTTTATCAAAATTTCTTCAGGACATTTTTTTTAATAATTAAACTAATTTTTATAAAGTATCTTCGGGAGAATTTGAGAAATAGGTGGGCAAATGTCCTGGGACCGGTGCCTAGCTGAGTCATTGTTCGATCTAGTTCAGTTAGGTATAATACAGAATACACACAAATATTATACATGTATTGAACAAATCACACCGTTACATGTACATTGTATAACGAAATAACATGGACAAATATTAGCCAATTTTAAACATGACTTTAAACATGATAATAATATTGACAAATTTCAACAAGTCGTTAGATATTTCCCTGAGGGTACAAAAGGTCTTTAAATCAAAGCTAATACTACTCATGTTTTCAGTAGTCGATATTTACGAGTAGATGAGAGAGTGATTGTTTGCTTTACGCCTATTTTTCATCTATATCTTGGAGAGAGAAGTTATATTCGATGAGATGATGGTTTTACACCATTTTTGCAAATTTTCAGCTATATCATGAGAGAACAAAATATATTCACGAGATGGTAATGATGTCGTCTACTTTGTACTAAGCCAACATGCCTAGTTGAATTTTTTAGTTATGCTAGCTCACTGAAACAACAGCCCGCTCGCCCACTAACTAAGGGTGTTGACCTAGTACGAATGACATCATCATAATCTCGTCGAATTTAACTTGTTCTCGCCATGATATAGCTGAAAAATATGACGTTAAACAAGGGCAGTGGGAGTTGGTGTCTTTTAAAGTTCATAGATCAAATTAACCGACAAAAAACACTCAAGATAACCTCTTGGACTAAAAACGTAAAATATATATAATTTATGACATTCAAATAAGTTCAATAGCTTATCATGTAGTAAAACAACACATCTTATCTACACCAGATAATTTCATAGTTATACGAGAACAAAAGGCAGACAAGCCTATTCATAATTATATGCCAATGAGGCTAATTAGTTACAAAAGGTCAACCTACTAGGTGTACGTTGTTCAACAAAAGATCAACCTATTAGGTGTACGTTGTTCCTTTATGTGTCATCACTATCTATTTTGTCCCCGAAATACAACAATTTTAAGAATTTAAAAATTCATAATTAGGTCATAATTATATCACGCCATACTGTGTTAGTGTACTTCATGTTAAGCCTACTTGAAGGTAACATACATGTACGTGGCATTGTAGCATTATTCTACCGTCTCGTTCGTGCGTGTAATAGTCGTCTCGAGTGCAAAAGATTGTGGGTTCGATGCCCGGACTGTTAAAACCAAAGATTACACGTGTATCTATGATAACGGTATTTGCTTCTTTTGTGCCAAAGAAACAGCATTAAGAAGTAAAAGCAAAGAATTGTTGTCTCGGACAGAGGGGCCGGTAAAAATCATCGCATTAAATGTCTCAAACTCCCTATATATACAATTTATACCAAGTTTAGATTTTGGGGTTTTTCGTGTGATAATTTCTTGTAGTTCACATCCGGTTTTTAGTGGGATTCGTGTTGCTCGGTCTTTAGTTTTCTATGTAATTTGTTGTGGATCGTTGTTTGTCCTGTTTCCTTCGGCCATTGTGATGTCTGGCCTTCGATTTACGGCTTTTGATTACCCCTTTGGTATCTTCAAATTTTCTTAATGTGTTCTTGAGGAGCGATATGTCTGCCTGCAATGCATAATATTGTTCGTTTTTTTTTTCTTAATTTAACCACATTACGTCAGCATAATATTATTACCCCGTACATGGAGACCGATATCTTACATACAGCCCTATAGTACACTCGGCAATAATTCTAAATCTCAAGTAAACAAAACAAGCCAGTATATGTCTGTCTGGTGTTCGTATACCTACACTAAACAGTAAACTAACAGGTTTTACAGGCCATAACAAAGTTTGCTCAACCTAGTAACCTTGATATAGTTGTAAACTCCTTAATCGGAGTAACTTAATTTTAATCCGTTTAAATATTTGTAGAAGATAACACACGGTGCGAATCAAGCATGTTTAAAATGAACACGGATGGTGAATTCGAAACAACCCGGTTTTCTTTGATGTTTAGATTGTAGAAATTAAATTAAAATTTTAATTGAGCATTTCGGAGGCTATTAAGTTTACAATGAAGCTTAAAATGGTCATTGTGATTAAGATGTCAAGGTCAGACGGTAAATAATATTCATTTAATATGATTGGATCAAGCAAATATATGAATCAAGCAGTAAATTTAATTTGTCTTCTGTCAATTTCAAAACGTCAATAATTAAATTTCGTTTCACTAATTAAAAAGACAATAGATCGTTTTTCAGACATGAAAAAAAAACTTGGAGCTTTAGTCTAACCACACATATTTCGTTTCGCTAATTATGAAAAAACAACGCATCGTTCAGACATGAAAAAAAACTTGGAGCTTTAGTCTAACCACACATGTTTCGTTTCGCTAATTATAAAAAACAACGCATTGTTCAGACATGAAAAAAAAACAACATTAGACTAACCACACATATTTCGTTTGACTAATTATAAATACAACACATCGCTTTTCAGAAATGAAAAAAAGCCAAACTTCGAGCTTTAGTCTAACCACACATGCAAGTCTATCATGTTTCCCGGAAAACAGTCGTGACACCACGCTTTAATTACACATAAATAAAGGGACATGCGTGCATATGGTGTCCGGAATATTTGTGTGGTTTTTAGTGCAATCTAATATTACAGACGAGACGTATTTATTACAGTAAAATTAGTACTAAAAGTAACAACTTATGGTTCAATATAATGTTATTATAATTCTAGAAACGAGATTGGTAACGAGCCCTCAAAAATAGGAAATCAAATATGCTAATTCTTATTATCATGGCATAAACAAGCCTTTAAATATAAGGGGAAAAAAACGAATATGTTAATTTTTTTTATCATGATCTAACTTTGTGTAATAAAAATGATATTTATGATGGCAACAAATGTCTTGCGATCAAATAGTTGTATATGATATATATTGTAAGTGTATATAGGATAAAACAAAAATACTGTGAACTCACAATTATTCGCGGTAAACCAATTCTCGTGGATTTCGAGTATAGCACGAGAATACGAAATGAAGAATTCAACGAATATTTGTCGCAATATGAATAAAGCGGCTCTCATCATCATCTCATTGAAATTAACTTGTTCTCGCCATGCTATAGCTGAAAAATTGCTAAGTTGGCGTGAACCAACAATCACTCACTCACTCTATACATGTACATGCATGCACTGATTATTGCAGGGGATCCACGAATTTACATATCCACGAAAATACCCCCCCCCCCTCTCAAATCACGAAAATTGGTATTCACCAATTCAAATGATTTCACAATATTTATTTTCGCATGAACTTAGCCCCTGTGATTTTTTTTTCTTTTAGAAGGCGATACAAGAAAAGTAGACTTTACAATAATAAAAATGCAAAATAACAATGTGAATTATGAATATTAAATGTTGATATCTAGATGGCGAAGTAACCGTTTAAAATGAAGCTAGCGGTCGTTGAACTTCGATCACAATGCTATCGTTATATCTTTATGTGCCAAATGGTTTGGTCCATTATTGAGTGAGCGAGTGATTGTTGTTTTAAGGTCAAGTAGGTAATATCACAACCATATCATGGTGGAAGAATGTTCCTTTGCTATGAGATGATGATTATGATGTCTGTTTTTGTGTTTCCTCCTCCAATAAAACTGACCTCCTCTATATAGCAGAAAAATTGCTGAAAGTGGCGCTAAATACAATGTAAACCCAAACCTAAACCCGGAAAAGTCGTGTCCCTAGATAGCTAAATGTAAGAATATAGTCCTCTCCACAGTCCCTTCGACTTCGTGACAATCAAGTTCAACTGCATGCACTCGAAATGTGTCTATTAGTATTATTAGCTCTTATGCTAGGAAGAAGGGTTTGAAGATACCAAAGGGGTAAACAGAATCCGTATTTCAAAGAAGAACAGACAACACAATGGCCAAAAGAAAAAGTATAAAGGGACAAACAACGACCTACAAAACATACATATAAAACTAATTATCGAGTAACACGAACCCCACTAAAAACCGGGGGTGAACTCAGGTGCTCCGGAAGGGTAAGCAGTTCCTGCTCCACTAGTGACACCCGTCGTGTTAATCTAGTTACAAACCCGGTAATAAGTCGAGAATGAGGAAAGAACCGGAAAGTGTTTACGAAAAGTGGAACATATCCGTGGTCATTTGTGACACAGATATTCCATAACGGTCAACCAAGTCATGGTGGCAACCGTAAAATGTTCGAAGTGATGACTTCAACTTTACCAAAAGGAACCCTTGGTTCAGTAGCTTTCTTGTTAGGAGCAACCCTCCATCAAGGAAATCCTGATAGGAACCACGTTGAATTAATGGAAACAAGAAAAGAGGGTCGTGCATGAAAGCAATTACCAGTACTTAATATACTACAAATATACATTACATAGTCAAATGCAAATTTCCCCAATTAATGTCTTTACTTTCAAAAGCACGACTAAATATAAATAATTATGCTTGTCTGTGACAAAGGGGTGAAGGTCGTTTAGACATACAGTGGTAGAAGCGCTCATTGAGACGAATATGTATTGGAGAAATAAGTAAATTTTAATTATTGCAATTTAGAAAATAATAAAAGTAAAACGAACTTCTGCCCAACACTTGTTTGTTTAAAGTTAAGGGTAAGGTTTATAATGGTGTTTAACGCCACTTTCAACAATATTTCAGTTATATCGTGGCGGGCAGTTTTATTGGTGGAGGAAACCGGAGTACTCGGAGAAATATCGAGTACACTTCGTCTGAGCGGGATCCGAACTCACAACTTTAATGGTGATATGCACTAATTGCATAGGTAGTTGTAAATCTAGCTACAATACGATCAAGACCACCCCCTTTAAAGTTAAGGGATTCGCTACTGTTTAATTCTCAATAGTAAAAAATATACCACGTCCTTGAATTCATTTTTAATTGTAGCATAACCACAAAATTTATTACCCAGTGGATAGATTTCTTTAAATGTAACTTATCGTGAGAAATTTTCATGGAATGGAGGTAAATTACTTCATTTGTGAAACTAAAAATTCAAAATAGTACAAATAACATACTATTATATCGTCTGCGCGAAAAGTGATATGACTGACGCGGCCATGACCGGCATCGCCATTATAACAAGTAATTGATGGTTGCACCGTAACAAAAAGAAATCGGATATATTTTGGACCAGGGACTCGACTCCGCCCATCGAGAGTTCAATGTCAAACATTATAAAACGATATCATAATTAAACATGGATGCTTTATTGTCAAAACAAATTAAGTTGGTAGCATTTGTATCTTGATCTCAATGTGACCTTTAAAACGTGACCTACAGGCCACATACCTCAGAAATTTGAATTTTAGAAGTGATTTTTGTAGATTTTAGACTGATGAAGAATATTATTTTTAATAAGACTGAAAGTTTCGTAGGGAGAAACATGGATGCTTTATTGTCAAAACAAATTAAGCTGGTAGCATTCAGGGACGGATCCAGGATTTCAAGTTAGGGGGGGGGGGGGGCGCACTTTAAAAAATTGCGCCGAGCGGAGGGAGACGCGAAAATTTTTGGGGTATTTCCTGTGAAAAAAACGCGATTTTACGCCAAAAAAATCATATTTTTTCCAATTTTAAGGGGGGGCGCACCCGGTGCGCCCCCCTCTGGATCCGCCCCTGGCATTTATATCTTGATCTCAGCATGACCTATGTGACCTTTAAAACGTGACCTAAAGGTCACATACCTCAGAAATTTGAATTTTTTAACGATGCCTATCAAATATTTTGCTCCAAAAGTAACTGTGAAACTATGTATCATTGGTTTTTCCACGTCGAGATAACCGTGGTCAAAATAATGAACAATCTGAATGTTTGCTCCGCCCACATCTATTTATACCCACGGTTCCCGGTTTAAGGCCGGTCCTGGTCGTTGGGATACGCGACATCATATCAAAATAAAAATAAAAATAGTTCTAATAGTTATGAACATTAATCAATTGTATATTTAAAATTTTAAAATTGCACTTTAATTGTACAGTTCTCCTTAGGAAGTGTGGTTCCAACTGTTCTATGTAAAATATGTAGTGTGTTGTTGTAAGTACTTGAACAACGGATAGTAGATAACTCAAGCACGGGGCCCAATTTGCTTAAGGCCGGTCATACCTACATGCTGGATTCTTGAAGTCGTTTACGTCATGAATGTACCTGAAATTCTGCGCATGCTTACTTGACGTTAAACAACAGTCGATATATCAAACAAACAATGGTAAACACAGTGTAATAAAACACTCATATATCACTTCGAAAGGGCGGATATTTTGTAGGGCTTTGTGAAATAATTATAATATTGCAAAAACATATGGCTAATTTAATGCTATTTTTAGTCTTCTTATCACCTGTAGATACAAAACTTTCTAATTAAGGCCTTTGTGACCAACGGAGATCTCGTTGATAGATATATAATGCCCTACATGGGCATGGTGATCACGTGATGAAAACACCTACAGATAAGAAACTATGCATACACATGCATTGAATAATATTACTTATATTAAAAAAATTTGAAAGGAAAATTTAAAGTAACACTACGGGTGCCACTAGTGTAGTAGGAACTGCTTGCCCTTCCGGAGCACTTGAGTTCACCCCGGTTTTTAGTGGGGGTTTGTATTACTCGATCTTTAGTTTGTGTGTAATGTTTGTAGATCGTTGTTTGTCCTTTTGTCATTTTTCTGTTGGTCATTGTGTTGTCTGCTCTTCGATTTATGAATTCTGATTATCGCTTGGGTATCTTCAGACTCTTCATAGGTGCGCTACGTTATTAACGTTGATTTTCATTTGTAAATAGTTGTGCCTTATCAAATTACCCATCAGCAAGAGTGTACCCGAATAGCAGTTAAATGCCGAACAGTATCTAAAACATCCGGGTAACATTGTCACATTTTTTATTTAATTTTCTGCAATTTATTTAATGTACACCACATGACCGTCTCCAGACGAAACCCATTTTCGCGTGTTAAAGTTTGAAAATGGTTTCCCTCACTGGGATCCTCGGTAAGTTAATCGATTTCATCCATCACACGCTGTTAATTGCATTTTCAATACATAAGAAAAACGCGAACATAGACAGGTATTCCGCGTCTGTGTATATCATGATTTTACAATCCATTATATGGTGGCTTTTTTTTTTTGTTTGATTTTTTTTTGGAAATCATCCATCTTCATTGTGTAAATGAATGAAGACTTTATAAAAGTGTCAATGAACACTTTAACATCTCATGTGATTCATGTAAGAACATGCTATTTTGGCGTTTTAATTTTAAAACCTACGGGAAAGGTGTAGAACGCTATTAAGATTATAATGGATGACATTTGAACTGACACTAAATAATGTTTTAAGAGTTGTGCAGTGTACTAAATACTGGTATTGTCATTCAGCTTGTAATCCTTCTAGACGACGACCTCAATGCGCCCGGTTTTATTTGTCTAGACACGGTAAAGGCAAATTTTAAAATTGCTATTTGTACAAGAGTTTATTATTGTTGTTAAAAGATCGCGATTGTACAAATGGGCATTTTGGGGAAGTCAATGAAAATGACCGCATATGAAAAAACAAACAAAAAAACATTGTTATTATTTATTTCTGGTCGCCAAATTTAAAGAAGAAAAATAAATTACCCCGAAAGATGCAAAGATTAAATAATCTGACATTGCAGTATTCAACAATAAATATTGGTTAAGCGGTTTGTCCCTTTAGGGGCTTAATTCTGACACGGACACATGTAAAACAAAAAAAATCTCTCGTGTGAAAAAATTCTGATTTGGGGGAGAGGGTACCTAAAATCCCTTAATTTAAGTGAAATAGTTGGTCCCTTAAATCGGACATGAACACATCATGAGATTTTAAACATTGTATTTGCATAAAAATTACAAATGGGATTAGACACAAGTTATAACAACATTAGTGAAGTCCTTTTCCTTTTGTACAATAATATAAACAAAAATGATTGCACATAAGGGCGATGATAAGATCACATCGACGTGACACCACTATGGACAAATATCATTCCGAGACACGAGGTAAAACCACCATGGACAAATATCATTCCGAGACACAAAAACAACACCCACACGCTTATACATATTTGTGTTTTATAGTCTAATATCTAAATGTCACTCAGAAATTTCCATAACTTGCGAGACACATTTTTGCATGTCGTAGTAATGTAAGCTTTATAAAGGGTTGTAAATTGTCATAATGAAGGGCGTTAATTGTCTTATTGACTACGGTAAACATTGCAAGCCAAACAAATATAAAAAATGTACAATGTAATTAGATTCTTAGCTCTTTTGACTTTGATGGTCGTGACTGTATGGTAGTTGGATTTACAAATACCTGTGCAATCAGTGCCTATGACAACTGATGTTGTGAAGTTCGAATCTCGATCAGGAAGAGGTGTATAACATTATGTGATAAGGTTTGTCAGGTCGGTGGTTTTCTCCGGGTACTCTGGTTTCCTCCACCAATAAAACTGACCACCACGATATAGCTCAAATATTGTTGAAAGTGGCGTTAAACACCATAAGCCCTAAACCCTCAGACACCTCCCTAGATGCCCAGCTCTAGTGCTAAGGTTTCCAGACAACTACCCAGTTGCCATGGTCGGGGAATTCACCGATAAGTTCTGATATTTTATCAATAAAAAACCCGAGTAAAAGTACAGCAACTGGTTTATTTTTTGGATAAAATATCAAGATTCCTATGGTTCGTAAGCACAAGGACTGCATTTTTGCGTTCTTGGTTAAAAATGTCTGGCCCTCCTTCCTCTATTAAATCTGTCTGGCTGTCACAATTTAATTGATTGTTAGAAATTGCTGAATGTGACTATAAACGGGTATATTATCACCATCATCAAAATGTATTTTGTAGCGGCCTTGGTATTGCTGAAAAATTGCGCAATCAACAACTTAATCCCCAAGCGTAAAACGCCGTCAGAAACACGCAGCTGTTAATGTATTTGTTTCCTGGACATATACATCGACTCTCATGTAAAACATATTCTTTTAAGGGATCGACCATTTAACTTGAACATAGCAATGCAGTGATTGTTCAATTACACTATAGAGAAATTTAATTAAAAAAAAAAGAAGTTATTTTCGTTTTTTTAAGTGTTAATTTATTTTAAATATGCATGTCGAACGACGATCTACTGGTAAAATGTATTTTCGATTTACATAGAGAATGTCAAGTTCTATGTTACACAATGTAAAATGGATATATAAGTTGTCTTTGATTATATTACCGAATGTTTATTACCTATAAGGGAACGACCATTTAACTTGAAGGGGGGGGGGGGGGGGGGGGGTTATGGTATTTTTTCTAAAAAAATATTCTGATTCCCAATGTTGCTGAAAAAAATATTCTGATTTTGGTGGAGGGAAAAAAAATAATCTGATTCAGAGTTTTTGTCATATAACCTAATGTTAAATTCTGGGAAAAAAAATAAATATTCTAACCCTTGTGTTGTCCGAAAAAAAATTTCTGAACGAAACAAAAAACCATAACCCCCTCCCCCCCTTCAAGTTAAATGGTCGGTCCCTAAACATTGTTAATCAGGCGCGGTACACGTTTTTTTCTTCTTTTTATTCTGACCCAATGCATAGCCCTACAGTCCTCTACCTGAACTGTACACACCACCGATATCCCACGTGGCGTCTGTCAGATTATTAACATATCAGGATTGATTTATTACCTCAGAATTTGACCATTTGTATACCTCATCATTACCTAGCGCCTGTGATTGTCATTTTTGTCATAAACAACACCTCCGGCCCCGTGTCGTCTTAATGGCCGCCATTAATTTGTCAGATCTATTTTAGGACTTGCCAATACAATACATAGTTTTTTTTATCATATAAATATTTATGTTTATAAACATGTGTTACTAAAGTTATTTGTCCTTGACCTCTTATTCTGCAACTTAATAAATGATGTTGGAATCTAGTTACATGTATACCCCTTACGACGCTCCTTTTCTGTTTGAGTCCGTCGTTGTTGCCATCATATGGTAGTTTGGTTTACATCTAGCTATGAATTAAATGTCTATCACTACTTAAGTTATGTATTCGATTCACATCGTGATGCGGTGTACTCGATATGACCATCAATTCACTCATTTCGGATGGCATCTCTGCATCCAAAATTGGCAGAATCAGGACGGGCCTTAAGCCAGTTGGACCCCCGCGGTGGAGTTATCTACTTACAGCTTTTCAATTACACACAACAACACACTGCATGTTTTACAGAGAACAGCATAATAAACGTTTGACGGCACGCACGTAACAGTAGAATGTTGTATTGTATGCGGTGTAATCGTGTATCGACAGTCAGATAATTTTACCAAGGTTTGTGGAGATTTTGTGTTTCAAGCGAATCGTACGGTACTGTCTAAAACATTACAGTAAACCATATAAACAGATTTAGTAGGGTTCGTGTGGCTCGATCGTTTTGTTTATGTTTATGTTTTGTAGGTTGTTGTTTATTCTTTTTTTTTTCTTTTGACAATTGTGTTGTCTGTCCTTCGATTTACGGATTCTGATTACCCCTTTTGGTTTCTTCCAACTTTTTTGTCCTTCTTCGATTTACGGCTTCTGGTTACCCCCTTTGGTATCTTCAAACTTTTCTTATTTACATGTCGTGTCAATTATGTCATATAACTGTACATTTGTATATATGTGTTAGAATTATTGAGGTTGTAAATTTTAACAGCTGAGTGTTTCTCCTCAAGTTTTGTTCGCCTTAAGAGACCAGCTCACTTTAAATTTGTATATGTGTCAGCATTACATATATTGAGGTTGTACATTTTAACAGCTGAGTGTTTCTCCTCAAGTTTTGTTCGCCTTAAGAGACCAGCTCACTTTAAATTTGTATATGTGTCAGCATTACATATATTGAGGTTGTACATTTTAACAGCTGAGTGTTTCTCCTCAAGTTTTGTTCGCCTTAAGAGACCAGCTCACTTTAAATTTGTATATGTGTCAGCATTACATATATTGAGGTTGTACATTTTAACAGCTGAGTGTTTCTCCTCAAGTTTTGTTCGCCTTAAGAGACCAGCTCACTTTAAATTTGTATATGTGTCAGCATTACATATATTGAGGTTGTACATTTTAACAGCTGAGTGTTTCTCCTCAAGTTTTGTTCGCCTTAAGAGACCAGCTCACTTTAAATTTGTATATGTGTCAGCATTACATATATTGAGGTTGTACATTTTAACAGCTGAGTGTTTCTCCTCAAGTTTTGTTCGCCTTAAGTGACCAGCTCACTTTAAATTTGTATATGTGTCAGCATTACATATATTGAGGTTGTACATTTTAGCAGCTGAGTGTTTCTCCTCAAGTTTTGTTCGACTTAAGAGACCAACTCGCTTTAGATTTGTATAATGTTAATATGTGAGCATTACATGTATTGAGGTTGTAAATTTTAGCAGCTGAGTGTTTCTCCCCAAGTTAAAAGACCAGTTCACTTTACAGTCTACAAGAACTGTATATTTTGATTTTGAATATGTCTACATATACTCAAGCTATCGTATTGTTCCCGAGAAATACCTTTTGAAGTCGCTCAAATAAATCATAGCTTCTAAAGGTATATATCTCGTAGGTTTGTATTACCAGACTTTGTGTTAAATTTGCCGTCTTTTGTTTTTAAATATTAAAGTTATTGATTTTAAGATATGTGAATAAATATTTGTGTAAATAATATCATGTACGGTGACCTAAATAGTAATATAGATAATATTTATTTTTGTGTGTCAATCCAATGTCTGCTTTCAACCGCATCGGTGGTGTAATGGTAAAGCATGCTCGCCTCGAGTGCGTTAAATCGTGGGTTCGAGCTTCGATCGTGTCAAGCCAAAGACTATAAAATTTGTATTTGTTGCTTCACCGGAATCAGAATGATGTGTCCGAGTGAGGCGACATGTCTACCCGCGGACTGTTATTTCAGTGAGCTGGCACTATAAAAATCCAACTAAGCGTGTCGGTCTAGTACTGATATGATATAGCTGGACAAAATGTCGAGTTGGCGTTAAGCAACAATCACTCACTCACCCAATGCCCGATTTCAATTCGGTATTACCAGTATATGTCAAAATATAGGGCATGTACTATTCGATGCATTTTGTTAATTGTGTGGTCTTAAACGTCAAAATTGTCGGAGGACCCGGGTGGCTCAATGAGTTAGGTTGTTGGATTACCTAACAACTCATACAAGCCTATCACCAATATGGCGTGGGTTCGCGCCCGGCTTTGTAAATTACAAAAAAGGTGCACTCGACTCGCATCCGCAAGTGATAAAGTTTACCAGTTGCTTGCCTATGGTCGGTGGTTCTCTCCGGGTACTCCGACTTCTTCCACCACTAAAACTGGTCGCCATGATATAGCTGAAATATTGCTGAAAGTGGCGTTAAACACCAAAAATCAAATCAAATCAAATCAAATTGTCGTATTTGTTGGAGTGTTTGTTTTCGTGACAAGAATATTTTTTTATAGAATGATTTATATTTTTCATTTATTTACTTGTCAAAATGATATGTTTGAAAATTAAAACATGCATATTGTACTTTTACAACAAAAAAAGTAATTAGGACTTTAAGATGTATACTATATATAAAAATGTATATAGTTTTCGGTTCTAAAAATAGAAATTTATGAAAAAGAAAGTTGAAACAGTGATGGTCAACAATTTGACCAATATTAACAAAATGAACAATGGCCTCTCGCCTCAGCCCATTGATCATAAAAAGACCACAACATATGATATTGAAAAACCAGGTCATGTCTTGGGACAAGCATAACAATATGGCGGAGTTAAACCAGTTGATGAGATCCTAACATGTATTGCAAATATTCGGTAACCATATAGAACAAACTTGAAACTAAGACTTAAATACACTTTTTAATCGTTACAGTTTGGTATGTCCTTTACATTTTAACTAGATATTTCTCATGCTACGTCCGGCAGATCGATCTACAGTAAATTAAACCTGCCCATAGCATTTTATTTGTCAATATTTGGTTCAGATACATGTAGAACTACTAATCTTTATTTACACTCGAATTGATAAAATCAATTGAAAATAAGATAAAGCGTTATTTATTTGTTGTTTATCGATATTACCCCCACCCCCCTTTCCAATACTAAAATATTTTATTTGTAATTTCAATAAGAAAAAAATATATAATTTGTAATTTTTCCTTGTTTATTTTATTTTTATTATTAATTACTTTGTTTTAATTACTTGATCCACCTAGCTACCCAATAAACAAATTGCGAGTCAGTATCTATAGCAACAAGAAAACGATTACTTAATATAAGGGACCAACAATTTAACTATAAGGGAGGGGTGTTATGTTTTTTTCTCGAGCCATACAATTTCTTTCATGTGAATCAGAAATTACTTTATTATTATTATTATTATTATTATTATTATTATTATTATTATTATTGCATTTTTCCAGTCAAAACGATGTTTTCTTTAAAATTTGGCGGCTGAAAATAATAATAATAATAAAATAAACATAGCCCCCCTCCCCCCCACAAAAGTTAAATGGCCGTTCCCTAATAAGAAGTCTGCCTAACTACCCAATATATACATTGTGAGTCAGTAAACAAGAAGAACAGTTATTGTCTGCTTTGTCAGCTGTTGAATCATTGTTCGGACACTCGGGACAAAACTGTATAGAGAATTCCCATTGGCTAAATATTTAACACAATACTGACAATGACAGCGCTTAGAACACTTTTAAAGGGTTTTATATTAACACTACAAAATAAATCTCTTAAAAACCCATTTCTATTGTAACGTAGTCGCTCAACACAAGATGAATAGCTTTTGAAAAAAAAGTTTCCATGTCCAAACAAACAGGTCCGCAGTAAATAAAAATGTCATAAAAACCCCAATATAATTGAAGCTTTATCTGTCTGAAAATGTCACACAGTCTGATTCATTTAAAGGATAATTTACACACAATCAAAACGAACAAGGTATAAATATTAAATGGATTTTTAAATCGAACATAAAAATATTTCGATAATTGCCTCCATCAATAATACATGGTAGTTTAAAGGGACTGTTAGAAGTGTGTCAAGTATGTACTACAGACAAACGTACTTGTCAACCATCTTTTTCATTCATTCAACATTAAACATTGAATTTTTCAAATAATTGTGGTTTGAACTATTCAATAGATCAATATGAATAAAAAGCTGTTAATATTTTTCTACCCATTGAAAACGGTTGAGTAAATATTTAGCACACCTTATAGTTATATTACATAAATATTGAACAGTAGCTTCTTTATATATTAAGTCATTAAAGTTCTATTAACCTCACGTCAATACGTACGTACATATTAAGTGCAGAAGGGGTGGGTTTGGTTTATAGTGTTTAACGCCACTTTCAACAATATTTCAGTTACATCGTGGAAGTCAGTTTTATTGGTGGAGTAAACCGGAATACCTGGAGAAAACCACCGACCTGCCGCAAGTCACCGACAAATTTTATCACATAATGTTGTATCGAGTACACTTCACCTGAACGGGGTTCGAACTCACAACTTTAGTTTATAAATCCAACTACCATACGATCGCGGCCGCGACGGTCTCCTCCTGAAACGTACAGCATGTGCTAAATATATTAAATTGCATACAAGATCAGAGGTATAGGAATGGACCGGGCAAAGTTTTCAAAACTGTCAAGGAAAAGCAAAAAGAAAGGAACTTTGGGTTCAAAACATATCCTTATACCACTGGTTTACTGGAGTTCGTGAAATTCGTCAGTCCTGTCAGACACGACCAGCATACTTTGGGCAGATTTTGTTAAACCTGCGATATGTTTAGCTTGCTAAAAAAGCAGCTTGTTCGGCTTAAATTACCGACAAATTTTTTTTCAAAGTGGAGTGTGTGTCCCTTCCGTCGTTCCTACACCTCTGAAATGCCCTGATGTCACGATTATCGGCAGAAGTATGTAGTACCGTGTCATACTTATTTTAGGGTATTAGTTATGCTCTATGTTGAAGACTCTATACTGTGACTGTGAAATGTAGAACTGTAATACAAGCGCCGTTCCTTTACTTTATTGTATGTCTAAACGTAATATTGGATCGACGTTCATTCACATCAATGCGCCTGCTCTTTTTTGAAATTTGCAAAGAGATATTTAACGTACAGGCAGTGTGGCGCTCTCAAAAAACGTTACTCTCTATGGTCCAAGGATAGGCTTTCCGTTTTATAACTCTAAATCCCTTTCCATCGAAAGGGCACCCCCTATTCACCACATCGGTACACATCATGTGCAGCTCTATGGTTCGAGCCCGCCCTGGGAACCGTCACCAATACAATGCCAAGCCTATTACATTTGGCAGTCAAAACGCCCGTCCAATGACCGATTACAGCGTCACCTATATCAAGTCGGATTTACGTTATTTGTGTTTGTTTACATATAGTGGTGTCATGGAGATGTTGTGTTTTTGTTTTGTTTTGTTTGTATTCTTCTTGTTTCCAGTTTCTCTGGATTGTCTATTTTTGTTTTGTCCTTCGGTATTCTCTAACGTTTATTTACCTTACATTATATATATTGTGTGTCCTCTTATCCTCGTCTTAAATATAGATTATATATGGAAAACAACTCAATTAATATAAAATAAAATCAATTGAGGTTATTAAATAAAATATCTAATATACAAGACAATAAAAGCTCATCTTACAGAAATTAAATGAGAAAATTTATTTCTTATCCTTATTTTTATGTGGCAATCTTTGAAATTGTAATCTGATGTTATTGCATTGCTACGCTAGCAATTAATTGGTGAAATCAATAATATGTCATGTCAACAGCAGTCATAACCGGGAGAGGTGGGAGGGGTTATGGCGTGTAACGCCACTTTCAACAATAATTTAGCAGTCATTACGAAACTATTGTTTCGCTAAAATATAGATAATCTATAATCTGGTTAATATCTCCATCCTGCATCTAAATTTTCTGTATTCTAAACCGCTTCAGTGGTTGTAATTGTTAACGTACTCGTCTCGACGGCGATAGAGCATTGGTTAATTCGAGCGGCAATCGGGTCCAATCAAATTGGTATTTGCTGTTTCTCCGCTAATTAGCACGCAATATTAAGGAGTAAGAGCAAAGATTGGTTGGCTCGGAATCGGGATAGTGGTTCAGAGTGGAACGACAAGTTTTCTTGTGGACTGCTGTGAGCTCTCACTATAAAAATCTATGTAAGCATGTGGGTCTAATTCAACTACCGTGTATTCATTATCATCAACTCTTTGTTTTTACCCGATGGGGGTTCGAACCCACGATCTACCACACTCGAGGCGATCACACCTTAAATACCATTACGCCACATAGGTAGTCATTGTATTGCAATGCAGGAATGTTGGGATTTACCTGTATTTAAACAGAAGAATGTCAGTGAAATTACGCCGTACAATGAACGATACAATGTACGAGAACGCCGGTCTACATTAGTTAAATAACTTGTGACCGATTAATCCGAATTAAGCTTATCCTGTTGACACCATTTCAAAAATATAATGCAGCTACTCTTTTAATATCGTACAAATGAGTTACTATATATGGTCATGTGCACGTGTATACTGGAATATGCTAAGTGATTCACACACTTAATCATTCTAAATTTGTCGAAATCACAAGAAACAAAATAAAGAAACGAATATAAAGAGATTAATCGTGAGTGAGTAATGATTGTCTGATTCTGTCTTGGCTAGACCTTTTTTTGGGAGTAGTCATTCCAAATGTGTCGAAATCACAAGAAAATAAAATAAAGAAACGAATATAAACAGATTAGACGTGAGTGAGTAATGATTGTCTGATTCTGTCTTGGCTAGACCTTTTTTGGGGGAGTAGTCATTCCAAATTTGTCGAAATAAAAAAAATAAAAATAAAGAAACGAATATAAACAGATTAATCGTGAGTGAGTAATGACTGCAGTCTGATCGTGTCTTGGCTATACTTTTTTTGGAAGTACAAAATTAGTAAGAAAACCGGCTAGGCGCGTACTTTTAATACGCGGGTGTTTTTGATATAGATACGAAAGTTGACGAGCTTGACACATTGCAATAGAATTAATACATGTAGTTCAAAACAAGTATTTGTAAATTAGAAAGATTTATGCCACACAAACTTCTCCGTCAAACACACATCATTAAATAGTAAGACCATAGACTGGTTTGCTATGAATCGGGTTTAATATGTCCGAGTGGAGCGACATGTCTACCCGCGGACTATTATTTCAGTGAGGTAACACAATACAGCGTGATACTGCTATCGATTTTACTTCTTTCTACGTTTTTCGATAGAATTTTGGAACTGTTCCGAATGGTATATTTTGTTTTTCATTTTAAATATTTCATTTTTTATGGTAAAAAATACAACCAACCCTGTGTCAAGATGTCACCTTTTAAGCTTTAGGACAATTACAAAATGGTCTGATAAGACGGTTCAATTCATAGGTTTTTTTCTATGACAGGACAAGAAAAATGTGACCTTTATTATTCTTGGTGACTGCTTAATAGAGGTGACCACATGAACATGTTTGACGGTACGTTTGCAATAAACATTGACTGTCAAAAATACTTTACAAATAGACTGATGACATCATAATTATCGAACAAAATGCATGTAATTAGCCTGATACGATTTTTTTTTGTTTTTAAATGTTTTTCTAATGCAATTTTTTACTTATTCTTTTGTGATATTGTTGTACACATTTTAGACTTTGACTTTCTATATTATATAATTGTCATCAAAGGTATACCTATATTTGTCTTTCATCTGTCAAATCAAAAGAAAATTTCTGGTTGACCTTGACGTATAATGTCACCTCTGTAGGACATTTTAATTATTATATTTATAATAATTGAATGAGTTATTTAAGTGCAGGAATAATTGTGAAAACTGTGTATGGTTATTTAATGAGAAAATTTCTATCAAATAAAATTATATTTTGATCGATCGATCGCCGCCAATCCCCAGTTTGGACAAAAGACCACTTAGAAGGCAGACTATGGCGAGATTGACACGTCTCAATTAATTAATTACCGTTACTTTGAGGGAAAACATTTATCTGACAAGACGCCTTGTTATAATTTCAGTATCTAAGAAAGTTGGACATTCGTATTAACGGTTTAACCCCGCCATATTTGTGTGACTGTCGCAAGACCGGACATGGCCGATTTCCAGCGCCACACGTCATGGTTTTTTTTTATGTGTTCAGTGATATGAGGTAGTTATTCGTTTTAATGATATTGGTGGAATTGTTGACCATCACTTTTGAAACTTTCCTTCAAACTTTAACACCCAAGGGCAAAAATTTCGTTCTCGTATGATTTGTTTCCTCTTCATAATTTCATACTAAGATCTCATTTTCCTCACAATGAATCATAGCCCCACCCCTTGCATGAAAAAAAAACAGGTGAAGACATTCCGACCACTATCCTCACAGCTTGACTATCATAGATCTATATATACATGCTTACGACGCTCACACACATACAAATTTATATATTATATAATGACTGTCTATATTAATTTAAAGAATTACATTATACTTCAATCCAGTCAATGAATGACTCAAACTATGACGAATATTCTACCGTTGAGATCCCCTACTACGAAAACAACAGGAACGCGTTACTGACAAAACCTCAATCTTTCCACTAATAAAGCTCGTTATCATAAACCATTGAATGATTTATGTGTTAATCTATCGTAACTTGTCCATCAGGTGTGATGCTACCTTTTATTCCAATCTGCAGGATATAGTTGTAATTTAATGTTCATCATGTCGTTACTTTATTGTAGTTTTATTCATTGTATATTATCAGTATTGTCAATCAACAATATACCGTCCTATTGTTTACAAAAGAATGGTATTTTGATCAAATATTATGAGCAATTGTTTTGTAATTTTCATAACCTTACACTCCAGGCAGACTGGTCATACGGGCATTTTGGACAGTTCCCGGTGGGTCGCGTAGAAAAGCAACATATTAATTTGCCATGGGCCGACCTTATAGGTCACGAATGTCCACTGAAACGGGCTTTCAAACACAGTCCGCATCTGTACACTCCCCCACAAATATTTCACTTTTTTAATTGAGATATGTCTATTACTACACAGACGAAGGTGTACGTCTGTCATTTTGACAGCCATTAAAAAATCAATTTTCGATGAAAAAATTGCAAACCGTGCATGGTAACTATATTTAGGCGACAATTTTTTTTTTTGCCAAAAGGATATATGTTATTAAAGGGGTTGTGTTATTGGTGTTTAACGTCACATTCAGCACTAGTTGTAAGCTATATCTTGACACCTAGACTTTATGGGGGGTGAAAACTCTTGACAGTTCTATCAAACTGGCCGGTGAAATCCCCGCCCACGTCAGCGGTGTTAGGCTAGTGGTTTAGAAGTCTACGAAATTAACCACTCGATCACTCATTACGGGGGCCGACGTGGGCTTGATCATAAGATCGTTGGATTTACAACTATCTATGCAATCAGTACTTATCACCACTAAAGTTGTGAGTTCGAATCCCGCTGATGGCGCGGAGCAACTCTATGGGTTTTAGCCCTGTACCAAAATACATGTATATAAATAGAATAATACTATTGAAACAATAATTAAAATACTACTATACCTTACAGAACATAGGATCGAACTCCACACACAAACACACAAGGGTTAGGGTGTTTAACGCCACTTTAAAAAATATTTCAGTTATATCGTGGCGGTCAGTTTTGTTGGTGGAAGAAACCGGAGTACCGGGAGAAACCAATCGACCTGCCGCAATTCACTGACAAACTTAATCACATAATGTTATATCGAATACACCTCGCCTGATTGGGATTCGAACTCATAGCTTCAGTGGTGATAGACACTGATTGCATAGGTAGTTAAGTTGTAAATCCAACTATCATATGATCACGACCACGACGGCCCTTACAAACACACAAAATGGTGGTGGGGAAACTGATATCGAACAGGGGCTTCGCCGCAAGGGATAAAATCGTAGGCATCTCACGTTCCTTACGTTCATGGGGAAAATCGTTGCGTCTCATGTTCCTTACGTTAATGGGAAAATCGTAAGGTCTCGTGCTTATTACGTGAACGAGAAAAATCACAGCGTCTCATGTTCCTTACGTTAACGGGAAAAATGGTACCGTCTTATGTTCCTTACGTTAACGGGGAAAATCGTACCGTCTCGTGCTTATTACGTTAATGAGAAAAATCGAATGTGAATTTGCACTAGACCTAGTAAGTTACAATCATCTACCTATATACTAGATAAATATATTTACTATTAGTCCACTTTATGATAAACATAAAAGATACTACAATCTCACTACGTTTTTGTAGTAGGTACTTCGGTAAACAAGAATTTCATGAATGAAAAGATTCAATCACTTCTGATAAGCCTCGAAGGCTATTATCGTCCAAAATCGTAGTAAAATAAATCGTAATACAAGGTGTTTGTTCAAATATTTGTATAATACGGAAGGAGTGTAAGATTATTCTTGTCAGCTTTTACATTCTTTTATATTTATAATTCATTTACCGTTAAGGAAAAATAGGATAACTCCAATTATTCAAATCTACTTATGTATATAGAGTGTGGGTGTCAATCAAAATACGGAGTGACGAATTATTACAATAGATGACGAACTGTTCAATGACCAATGTTTTAATAATAATTTTGAAAGGAAAAGTTCAAACAGTGATGGTCAACGATTCTACTAATATCAATAAAAGCGAACAACGATCTCTCACCTGAACTTGTTGAACTCTAAACCGTCCACCACATATGGCGTTGAACATCCAGATCCTGTCTGTAGACAGACAAAAATGTGGCGTTAAACACCATAACCCTATCCCTCCCTTTTGTCTATAGTTTTCATATATTGTCGAGGGGCCGTCGTGGTCGTATGGTAGTTGGATTTACATCTACTTGTGCAATCAATACCTATCACCACTGAAGTTGTGATTTTAGAACCTCGTTCATGGCGAGGTGAACTCGATACAACATTATATGATAAAGTTTGTCAGTGACTAATGACATGTCGGTGGTTTTCTCCAACAATAATACTGACCACCACGATAAAACTGAAATGTTGTTGAAAGTGGCGTTAAACACCCTAACCATAACCTCTCGTCATGAATATAGCTGGAATTACTGCTCATTTTAGCATTAAAAATAATCACCCATTCGTAGGAATTCTAATTATATATCCAGTTTTATGACCTGTTAAGGATCCATCGTATATATTTATCTGTTCTATCTTTTTCCTCTCCCACGATCTACCACAGATTAAACGAAAAGAAATATCTGTCCCATTGATCATTTTGGAGTTTCAAATTACTCTAAGTTCATATTCAATTTCATATCCTTTATTGTTAAAATGGTGAATACTTACGCTGCAGGAGATGCACTTCGATGCCATTTGTGGCAGAATTAACTGGTTATCTTTCAAATTTCGACATTTTTGGTAAGCAAAAACTGATTAAGAAAGAAATTTCTCAATTTAAAGGGTATCATCAATGGTATCATTGTGTAATGGTGCAAACGTATTTGACAAAGCAGTCTTTTATACAGTACAATGTAGACACAGACGTACAGTCAGACCTGTTTTAAAGGGCACCTCTATATAACAAATCACTGTCAATAAAGAAAAGCCTCATTTTACCCATTAATGAATAGCGCATATAATTTTAACCTATATATACAGGACAACTGTTCATAAAGGGCATATTTTCCGGTTCCCTTGAGTGACCATTATATACAGGTTTTAATGTACTTGAAACGATCAAATCGTCAGAAAAAAAAAATGATGAAAATGAAACAACAAAAATATAATTTTAATTAGTTTAATAGACTAAAAATATGTACTTGTATTATAGATAAATAATGGTTCTTAATCATATTTGTAACACAACTACATTTTCAAAGTGATCTGCCTTTGGTGAGGTTGCAACTTTTGATTATCTCCCTTTGCTGAGGGTGCAACTTTTGATTATCTCCCTTTGGCACGGGTACGCATCTTTTAATTATCTCCCTTTGGTGAAGGTGCAACTTTTGATTATCTCCCTTTGGTGAGGGTGCAACTTTTAATACCATTTTTAGCGATTTGTTTACTAATTCTTCATTCTTTTTGAGCCGGCCCTATATATAGAAAAATAACACATTATTGAATTAGACGATACCTGTAGTAACTGTATTGTTCTGTCTTAATATATCAGCTTGTCAAAAAACAAAAAAAAACAAAACCAAATGAATAAAATAGTAAAACCACGAATCTAAACCAAATCACGGTGCATTTTCCTAAAAACATGTAATTAAACCACAAGATTACACATGATTTAATTACTTACTAAGATAACATCAAAAAAGAATTTATTTAATGGTTAAGATATTTCAAATTACCATACCACACCTTCTTATGTTACATGTAAAACACAATTGCATTTTAAACAAACATGGTAGGAACAAGGTTTTGAAACAGACATACATGTATAATGCACCATGTCGTGTTTGCCTTTGTTTTGGAGTTTTTAAAGTGCATGTACATGTAGGTAGTTGTTAGTGTTAATGCACTATGTTGTTTTTGCCTGTGTTTTGGAGTGTTTTGAGATTTGTTCGTGTTTGTTTGCGGTTCCTGATTATGACGATCATTTCTTTATTTTAAATTTTGGCAAACGCTATGACAATGACAATTGTTTAGAGATAAAGCCGAACCACTGATTTAGTTTAGAAAAAATCTGTTAAATCTTTTTTTCTTCATCTGACGATCTACCTGTCGCATCAAGTATCGTCACATTTTAAGCGACCAATCAGTGACAAGTCTACGAGATCTGTAGGCATTGAATATCTGATCGTTGCGTTGATATGAAAGAGTAGACCTCATCCGAATGTAAGCAAAATGGTTGCTGTCATGACCCGGCGTTACGGCAGGTTAGCGGATTACCGGGTGAACAAAAAATGAAATGTTTAATAAGACTGTTCTGCCATTAGATTCCTACAATTCGTATCCATTAACCTAACAACCGTCATTTGTTGAGAATCTGCATTAGATAAATGTGAAGAAAATCGATTTTCATATCCAAAAAAAAGAATTTTGTTTTGGTGTCAAAGAAAATGTCTGCCTCGGGGATGCCCTTTAAATTTAACGATCGAACCCTTAATGTGTGCATCGGGGATACCCCTTAAACGTTAAATGACCGGTCTCTTATTGTGTGCCTCGGGGATGCCCCTTAAAAGTTAAATGGTTGACCCCTTAATGCATGCCTCGTGGATACACATTAAAACTTAAATGGTCGGCCTCTTAATGTGTGCCTCAAGGATACCCCTTACAAACTAAATGATCTACCCCTTAATGTGTGCTCCGGGAAAATCCTTTAAAGATTAAATGGTCGGTCCCTTAATATGTGCCTCGGGGATGGCCCTTAAAAGATTAATGGTCGGTCCCTTCATGGGTAAATAATAGGGGTTAATCTTGCTGTACAAACTAAATTTGTGAATACAATTTTCTAAGTAAAATTATTGATCTTTTTTCTATTTTTTTTTCAGCCCAAGAATCGGACATAGAATTCCAAGGAACAGTGAACATAACATCGGAACAATGGACGAGTGATCTAGGTGTAAAGAATTCAGAGGCTTACAGAAATCTGACTACAAAACTAGTGGAGGAGGTAAGATACCAATCACTGCCTATCACCACTAAATTTGTGAGCTTGAATCCCGCTCATGGCGAGGTGTAATCAATACAACACTATGTGATAAGGTTTATCAGTGACTTGCGACAGGTTGGTGGTTTTCTCCGGGTACTCCGGTTTCCTCCACCAATAAAAACTGACAGCCAAAATATAGCTGAAATATTGTTGAAAGTGGCGTTAAACACTAAAAACCATATAAACCCACATTAAAAACACATTATATAGTTTTATTGTTTACTATCGTACTATATTAAACATACATTTATCAAGAGGGGAGAATTGGGTCGCCATTTACCGGTTTCACTCCGCCACATTTGTGTGCCTATTCCAAGCCAGGACCTAGATTTCCAACGTCATATGGCGTTCAGTGAAATTAATGACAATCACTGTTTAAACTTTCTTTTCCTAATTTGAGCTTGACAGACAGGGATCGACTATACAGACGTACATTGGCTTATCCGGGCTCGCCTTGATTGATTTCTTTTTTGATTTACGGGAATTTTGGACTACATTTGTTGGTCCGCCGCCATTTATGGAGCCAAAAATGTAGTCCCCTTTCGGGAAAATTTAGAACCGCCTCTGTCTCTGTGTTGTAATTGTTACATGCATTGCAATAAGTAAGCAATATTCCTACCTCTGCCGACAGGTGTCGCCAAAGACATGATAATTTGGAAGGAAATGTGATATAAGTAACAGGAGATTTATTTATAGAGCGAAGCAAAAGTTATTGTTTTGGACATCCTTAGTTTTCTATGTAGCGTTTGGTCAACCATTGTGTGTCCCTTTTCTTTTGGCCATTGTTTGTCTGTTTTCTTTTGGCCATTGTTTGTCTGTTTTCTTTTGGCCATTGTTTGTCTGTTTTCTTTCTGATATTGTATTATCTGTCCTTCTTCGATTTACGGTTGATGATTATCCCTTTAGTATCTTCAAATATTTCTTAGAATACCGGTAGTAATTTCTAGTGTCTGCATAATTAAGAAAAAAAATTACTTATGATATTTTTTTTTCCAGATTCAATGTGCTTTTGAAAATTTCGAAAACAATTTGCTTGATAAGGTTAATATTCAGAACTTTGTCGAAGATGGCGGAATCATAGCAACATTTAGATTAGAACTAGAAGAGGAAAGGAACACTAGTGAAATCCAAGCCATCATGAAGAACGTTACAGGAGGGTGCCGTTTCCTTGGTGATCTGACAATAAGCAGTGTTACTGTAATAGGTAGGAACAAAGACCATGTTCGGTAGTTAGATATTTGTTTTTGGTTTTTATTTTTCACGAAATTCTGTGATCCTACTTTTTCAACCTGAAAATGCTTTTCATACAGATGTAGATACCTTTTATTTGTATCTCAAATTTCAAGATGTAAAAGACCATTTGCACATTTCCGACCTGATTCTCAAGTTATACCTTTCTAGATATTTTTATGAGTTATTTCCCTTTAATATGTGTAAAACATTTCCGTTTTCACGCAATGGTGAACTATGGAATTAACATACATTTTTGCTCTCATTCTATACTCCATTTTAATGTAACAATTCTATTTGAGATAAAAAAAAAAAATATTTCTTATGTTTTTTGACAAGGTTCAAGTATCTACAAATTATATAAAGAAATGATACTCAAATGCTTACTCCTTTTCGTTGCTCTTTCATGGAACGGATACCAGTTTACTCTTGGCAAGGGGAATAACTCTTTATGAAACGCATAGTATAAGCATCAAACTGAGAATGTGCAAATTGTTAAAACTAAAAAAAATATATATAATATTTTCTTTACATAATTCAGACTTAAATTACCTATATGGTAAAACGATTAATTATAGAAAATCAAAAGAGAAATATGGTTTTGTTATTCACAATGTATGGCTGCCATTTTTTATATATTAGATAGAACATTCTTTCAAAGTTGAATTGCAGAACACTTTTTTTATCTTTTCTGTAGCTACTTCGGTATTATCTTACAACATACATCACTATTGCTAACATAGATAACTGTTCACAAACTTTGAATTTGCACCAGGACTTCTTCAAAGCTTTATTTTGTAGGAATGTTTTTACATATTGCTAGATTTTATGCATTTTAATGTAGATTTTTTTTTTTTTTAATGCACTTTTTTGTTATGTTATGCTCATTAGACCTTTATAGTATTTAATAGTTATTAATATCATGGATGTTTCTACAGCAAAAAACAGTAGCTGTCTTCTCCAACATCAATAGTGATAATCTTACAATTTAGTGTGCCATAGTTTACAAAACCAAAACAAATGTTGGACATATAGTTTGTTTCAAACAGCTATAGTATCAACATTAAACTTGGACATATAGTCTGTTTCAAACATCCATGATATTCATTATTTAGTCACCTCCTTGCAGTTAATTTAATATATGCACATGTTGATTTCCAGCCAACAGAAGTATAACACCTTCTCCTGCACCATCTGTATCTACTGGTATTGTAGCCACTCCAGTATCCGTGTCATCCAACTCTCAAATTTTACTATCATCCTCTTTCCAACCGGAAACGGATGTTACATCATTACCGGATGGTTCTACCGAAATTGCACTTTCTCAATCTCAGTCTATCTCTTCTTCCACTACAACTGGAGACTATTCTATCTCTGGAACTGTTATTCAGCCAGGTATCTCAACAGTTCTGGGTCAAAGTTCAATAACTGGTTCTATTCAGTCTTCAGCAACCACACCGGAAGTATATAGCACACCATCTGTCAGTGTAACAGGTACTTTAATAATCTGTTTTCATATTTAGGTAAATAAGTGCACATTTTATAAGCTTGCTAATTTTAGAATTTCGTTTTCTCAGCTTAAAGTCTTAACTTTATGATTTAGTTCATGTACTTGCTTACATATTTTAATTCTTTTTTTGTTGCATTTTGGTTTTGATCTAACACTGAATTTCTAGGTTTGTTTTGTGACCACACTAATAAAAACACATCCATAATTTCGAATATGAATTATCTTCGATGTCTATTTTCAACCCATAATAGTGAATGTCACTTAATATACATTTCAGTTCTTCTGATAAATTGCAAAATGAAATGGTTAATTTTCAGTGAAACTAATTAAGTTTTTAAAAATCTATGACTATCATTAATACAATCTAACATCTCTTTTTAATATTTTATCAATCGAATTAAAATTACATGCTTGTTGTATCTCTTTTTATTTCTTTTTCTTTGACGATACTCTAACTAAAAATGACACCCGCATGGGGTCACGTCAGGGTTCGTATTTTCAACCAACCAATCAGCAACCAGCCAACTAAATCTTTATGTATCAAAATCGACACACGACAATAGCTGTTTAACTTTCCCGATTGGTCAATATATTTAACTGTCTAGCATTTGATTGGACGGTCAAAGATGAATAAGAGATTACATGAAATGACTCCCCAAAAACGGGATGTTGTTAGACGTTAGCGTATCACCAATGAAAATAAAATATTTAGATACAACAAACATCTAATTCTAATTAAATTGTTATTTCATTCTAATCATGTTAATCCAATTAACTACAGCTCAAGAGAAAAATACAACCATCGAAACAAACGTTACGCTAGATGAGGCGGTGGTAGCTTCCGGTCACATGGTAGCAGGACTGTATCCAAGTAAAACATCGTCTCATGCCCAGGAACCATATATTACGTCATCACACAATATCTTGGCAACCATGGCTTCGTCGTTGCATTACCAGCATACCACACAAAATGAATCGATTGCACCACCAACGACTAGTTCGATTTTACAATCTTTTGATGCCGAAAAAGCTGATAATAAAGATTCGGGTCTACTTGATTCCATATCTGAATTAAGACAGGGAGCAATTCTTGACTTTTTGGTGCCATTATCATCCTTTGATTTCGTGGTTCCATCAAAATATTTACATCAATATGATACTAGTGACTTGGATGTGGTGTCACAAAGTGAGTCATCTATTCGTACTGCTGATTTGAATAGTGTATCACACGTGGAGTCGTTTTCTAGTGAACAAAATACAATACCATACATGGATTCATCGATTATTTCTACTGAACTCAATATCGTAACACACATGAATTCATCGGTTGTTTCTACTAAATTGAAAACCGTACCACACATGGATTCATCGATTATTTCTACTGAACGGAATATCGTTCCACACCTGAGTTCACCGGTTATTTCTACTAAACTGAATACCGTACCACACATGGATTCATCGCTTATTTCTACTGAACGGAATATCGTTCCACACCTGAGTTCACCGGTTATTTCTACTGAACTGAATACCGTACCACACATGGATTCATCAATTATTTCTACTGAACGGAATATCGTTCCACACCCGAGTTCACCGGTTATTTCTACTGAACTGAATACCGTACCACACATAAATTCATTGGTTATTTCTAGTGAACTGAATAGCGTACCACACATAAATTCATCGGCTATTTCTACTGAACTGAATATCGTACCACACATGGATTCATCGGTTTTTTCTACTGAACGGAATATCGTTCCACACCCGCGTTCACCGCTTATTTCTACTGAACTGAATACCGTACCACACATGGATTCATCGTTTTTTTCTACTGAACGGAATATCGTTCCACACCCGAGTTCACCGGTTATTTCTACTGAACTGAATACCGTACCACACATAAATTCACCGGTTATTTCTACTGAACTGAATACCGTACCACACATAAATTCATCGGCTATTTCTACTGAACTGAATATCGTACCACACATGGATTCATCGGTTTTTTCTACTGAACTGAATACCGTACCACACGTGGGTTCATCGCTTATTTCTAGTGAACTGAATACCGTACCACACATAAATTCATCGGTTATTTCTAGTGAACTGAATATTGTACCACACTTGGATTCATCGGTTATTTCTACTGAACTGAATAGTGTACCACACATGGATTCATCGGTTATTTCCACTGAACTAAATATCGTTCCACACATGGATTCATTGGAAATTTCTACTGAACTGATTACCGTACCACACATGAGTTCAGCGGTTATTTCTACTAAACTGAATTTCATGCCACACATGGACTCATCGGTTATTTCTACTGAACTAAATCCGATTCCAAGTATGGCATCATCTGTTATTTCTACTGAACTAAATCCGATTCCAAGTATGGCATCATCTGTTCTGTCTACGGAACTACATATGGTTCAACAAAATGATTCAAGTCATTCATATATGGTGCCCAATTTAACCTCTGTAACGAAAACATTAGATCAGTCAGTTATACTCGGTACAAGTGTATTTAGTGATTCGCAGTTAACACATTCACAAGAACATGCAACTCCTCAAATACATGTTTCATCTATTGAAAGCAGTGATTCGTTGATGAGGACTGTGGACACAATCTTCTACTCACTTGTTTCCTCAATAGAACCGATACCTACATTGACATCGGAACAACCGGTACCGTCCTTGGAACAAAGTGACACTATAACATCAATACAAACAGTTCAAAGTATAGAGGATGATATATTTATTTCAAAAAGTGATTTTCCCGCTTCCACTACAGAACATTATCGAGAATCCACGAACAATGTAGATGCACAATCAAGTTCATCTATTTATGTACTCACTTCTAGTTTACCAGACACGTACTCTACATCAATGTTATTGGAAGCGTCATTCTCCTCAAGCATACCGGAAGTACCATTGATTACCGATGCACATTCTTTACATGAAACTTCCTCAAAAATGGATGCATCTTTTACACCTTCTTTACATGAAACTTCCACAAAAATAGCTTCACATCGTGCAACTGCTAGTGCTATATCTGAACCGAATGTTATCTTTGTATCGTCTTTTACATTAAACTTAGCTGAAGCATCTACAATACAATCGAATGTATCTATATTTGGAATGTCGTCTGCCCTACATGACGCATCATTGACATCCGCTACGTCACATCTGTTCACACCACGTGGTACTTTTTCCTCATCAATCATATCATCTGAGATATCATTAAAACAAAGTAAAGATGAAACATATTTGATATCAAGTAATTATGATGCCTTATCTACAGGATCGACACCGCAGAGCACAATAGTGCCGTCTTTGACATCAAACGTTTATGAAACGATCTTAAGACAATCCGAACAGTCTTCAATGACATTTAGCAAAAATAAAGAACATATTATATTTGACGAAGAAAAAACTTCTATTAACCCTAATGTGTCTAATGAAACTTCACAATTCATCGTTTCTCATTCTGCTTTTACTTCAAATATATTTGACACATCCTTGATTTCAAGTGTAGCTATGGAGTCCCCAACGGAGATCATACATGTAACATTAAGTGATTATTTACCAAATTCTGAGATAAAGGAAGCGGAAACATTATTCCCGAGCGAATCTATGGCTTCTTCGAAAATATTTGACACATCTTTGATTTCAAGTGTAACTAAGGGATCCCAAACGGAACCCATAACTGGAGCATTGAGTACTTCTCTACCGAATTCCAATGTAAAGGAAGTGGAAGTAGTATTGGGAACGAATAAATCCATAGCTTCTTTGGAAGTGGAAGCAGTATTAGGAACGAGCAAATCTATAGCTTCTTCTAAAATAAACATAGTGGAATCAATTTTGACGTCTAATGCTGCTGAAGCATCTTTAAAAGAGAACGTTTCTCTTTCATCCACAATGACAAAGGTACCTGTACAATCTTCAAATCAAATTACGTCGACGGAAACACTCTATTCAACGCATGCTCCTCTTTCCACACTAGCAACGTCAAAAGGATCTTCCGATGAACTACAGAGTTCCGAAATTGTGTCAGTCGCTTCCTCATTCAGACTATCCAAATCAGTACATTCATCGCAAATTTTCACATTTCCCAGCATTCCGTTGGTAGAGTTGGGTGGGATTTCATCGTCATTTCATATGTCATCAAGCCAATCACATCAAAGTGATATATTTATAGCCGAATCGGGAATAGTTGATGTTCAATCTAAATCTGTAGCTGGACAATCTTCGCACGTTCCAAAAAGTGACATAATTAACGCTACCATTGCAACGCCATATCCTTCAACAATTGGGATTGATGGTACTATCATGCAAAGTAGAACGAACACACTCGCTGTAACTTTTGAAACAATTCAAAGCAGTTATAACGACTTTACTATAAGCAGCAGTACACAATTGCCACATAATTCAATTGACACAGCAGTGTTAGGCTTAAGCGCTGCTCCCATATCCAGCGCAGAGAAAAACGACACTAATTACAGTGAGATATTGAGAACTGAGACTATTGTTCTAAAAGCTAGTCCTGTTATTGAAGGCAATCAAATTATGTATAACTCTATATCACCTTCTGTCGCCATATCTGAATCACCAAGTAACATTGAGACATTCACCCAATCAACTGTGCCAGAACTAGCTAGGCAAGTAGCAGCATCGGAAACAGTTTTGCCAAATACATTGATAGAATTATCTACTTTCGATACGGAAGTGAAAACACCGGAACCGGAAACTATTGTTTCAACAATAAAAACTCATGAAAGTTCTATCGAGTTATCAGAAATGACAAGCAAGCTAGCTATAGTATCATCTGTTATATCCCAACCCGATACACTACTAAATTCTACGACGACAACGTCAGTAATAGAAAATAAAACATTCGTGTTCACAGTGACAGGTTCAGACTCAGAGAGTACTTCAGCCATTATCACACCTTCAAGGTCGGTTTCAATGGACTCCAGTATTGATAATATTTTATCTATAGAATATGAATACGTCACGTCTTCATTTTCGATGACGTCTTTAGTACAATCAGAACCAGATGTTTCATTTATGTCGAACACACCGGCTATTTTGCCTACGTCATCACAATCGTCATTCACGTCGAACACACCGACTATTTTGCTTACGTCATCACAATCGTTTGCTACACCAATGGATGAAATGTCAGCTTCAATCGTAATACCTGCAATATCTCAATCTCGTACATTTTTTAATCTTACGACATCTGAATCAACAGTTTCAAATATGTCAGCAGAAGAAATTGAAAGGGTAGTGCTTACAATGCCCGATGCCGATATGTCCGACACTTTTAAATCTTCAAGGTCGGTTTCAGTGGACTCGAGTATTGATGGTATTTTGTCTATAGAATACGAATACCTCACGTCATCATTTGTGACATCGAAATCACAATCAGAACCGGATATTTTATTAACATCAAGCACACCCGCCATATTGGCTACGTCATCACAATCGTTTGCAACTACTCAGCCTCATATAATGTTACATTTTACGACATCTGAGTCAACCTTTTCAAATATGTCTGCAACAGAAATTGAAAAATTAGTGCTCGCAATGCCCGATGCAGACTCTGAAAATGTTTCAGACAATCTTAAATCTTCAATGTCGGGTTCAGTGTTATCGAGTATTGATAATGCTTCTATAGAACATGATTACATTACGCCATCATTTATGAGTTCGTTATCACAATCAGAACCGGATTTTTTATTAACATCGAGCACACCCGCCATATTGCCTACGTCATCACAATCGTTTGCAACTACTCAGCCTCATACAATGTTACATTTTACGACATCTGAGTCAACCTTTTCAAATATGTCTGCTGAAGAAATTGACAAATTAGTGCTTACAATGCCCGATGTAGACTCTGAAAATGTTTCAGATATTTTTAATTCTTCAAGTTCGATTGCAGTGGGATCGAGTATTGATGATAATTTGTCTATAAAACATGATTACGTCACTCCATCATTTATGACATCGAAATCACAATCAGAACCGGATGTTTTATTAACATCGAGAACACCCGCCATGTTGGCTACGTCATCACAATCGTTTGCAACTGCTCAGCCTCATACAATGTTAAATTTTACGACATTTGAGTCAACTTTTTCAAATATGTCTGCAACAGAAATTGAAAAATTAGTACTCGCAATGCCCGATGCAGACTCGGAAAATGTTTCAGACAATCTTAAATCTTCAATGTCGGTTTCAGTGTTATCGAGTATTGATAATGCTTCTATAGAACATGATTACATTACGCCATTATTGGTGAGTTCGTTATCACAATCAGAACCGGATATTTTATTAACATCGAGCACACCCGCCATATTGCCTACGTCATCACAATCGTTTGCAACTGCTCAGCCTCATACAATGTTAAATTTTACGACATTTGAGTCAACTTTTTCAAATATGTCTGCAACAGAAATTGAAAAATTAGTGCTTGCAATGCCCGATGTAGACTCTGAAAATGTTTCAGATATTTTTAATTCTTCAAGTTCGGTTTCAGTGGGATCGAGTATTGATGATAATTTGTCTATAAAACATGATTACATCACTCCATCATTTATGACATCGAAATCACAATCAGGACTGGATCTTTTATTAACATCGAGCACACCCGCCATATTGTCTACGTCATCACAATCGTTTGCAACTGCTCAGCCTCATATAATGTTAAATTTTACGACATCTGAGTCAACCTTTTCAAATATGTCTGCAACAGAAATTGAAAAATTAGTGCTCGCAATGTCCGATGCAGACTCTGCAAATGTTTCAGACAATCTTAAATCTTCAATGTCGGTTTCAGTGTTATCGAGTATTGATGATAATTTGTCTATAGAACATGATTACATCACGCCATCATTTATGAGTTCGTTATCACAATCAGAACCGGATATTTTATTAACATCGAGCACACTCGCCATATTGCCTACGTCATCACAATCGGCTGCAACTGCTCAGCCTCATACAATGTTAAATTTTACGACATCTGAGTCAACTTTTTCAAATATGTCTGCAACAGAAATTGAAAAATTAGTGCTCGCAATGCCCGATGCAGACTCTGAAAATATTTCAGACATTTTTAAACCTTCAAGGTCGGTTTCAGTGGACTCAAGTATTGATTATATTTTGTCTATAGAACATGCTTATATCACGCCATCATTTATGAGTTCGTTATCACAATTAGAACCAGATCGTTTGCTTACATCGATCACACCTGCCATCTTGCCTACGTCATCACAATCGTTTTCAACTGCTATTTCGCAAAGTTCAGTTTCAGTCCGAATTCTTGCAATGTCTCTGTCACAAACAACGTTAGATTCTACGACAACTTCCGAATTGTCAGCTAAATCAGCAAAGGGAATTGAAACATCTGTGTTCGTCGTGACAGGCTCAGACTCTCAGGATATCACACCTTCAAGGCTGATTGGAGTGCGCTCAAATATTGATGACATTTTTCCTTTGACTTTAGAAAATGAATACGTCACTTCTTCATTTGCGATTACTTCAGAACTATCACAATCAGACCTATTGTTTTTGTTTAATCCGAGTGCACCTACCATTCTGCCTTTAAGCACGGACGACACTTCCACTGCGAGCACAAACGTCACTTCTGGTTTAGAATCTTTATTTCTGTCTTCTATCACAACGCCACCCTTGCTATCAACTTCCACACTTGATGTTGTACCTTCACATCTCTCTACTCTGTATTTGACACTAAGAGAATGTAAGTTTATTTTTAATCATATTATTAACTTTGACAAAATCATGTTTGCCCGGGTAGCTCAATGAATTAGGTAGTTGGATTACCTAACAACTCATACAAGCCTATCACAAATACGGCGTGGGTTCGCGCCTGGCTTTGTAAATTACAAAAAAGGGTGCACTCGACTCGCAGTCGCAAGTGATAAAGTTGACCAGTTGCTTGCCCATGGTCGGTGGTTCTCACCGGGTACTCCAGCTTCTTTCACTACTTAAACTGATCGCCACGATATAGCTGAAATATTGTTGAAAGTGGCGTTAAAACACCAAAAATCAAATCAAATCAAATCATGTTTGTCAATCTTTAAACAGTATTTCGAAGCAATATTAATGAGTAAGAAAAAAGGGTTTGTTCGACTTTTGAGAGTGATATATATCAATAACTGTTGGACTTCTATAATATATCTAATACCAATATATGAGACACGTTTGAAATTTTTCATAGAAGCTATCATTTTATATTTATATCTACTTTCTTTTTTATCGTCAATAGCCAGTCTAATTAAAATAATATGTTTGGTCGATCTTATTTATACGGTAATCAACAGACATCTAACGGCATTTGACATCGAGTCAGAGTTCACTTTTTCAAGCAACCAATCAGCAATGTTACTACGAAATCGTGATGCATTCAACAATCTGAAATCATATGAAAAAGAGAGGTTCCGAATGTTAGCATCGGGTCAGGTCAGAGCTCATTTTTTCAAGCGACCAATCAGCAATGTTATTACGAAATCGTCAGGAATTGAATAGTATGGAAGCATATTAAAAAAGAGATGTTCAAAATTTCCAAGAAAGAAAGGTTAACTGACGACATGACTCGATTTCGATTGTCGTTAGATGTTTGTGGATCGCCAAAATAAAATAAATATCTTACAAACATCTTATTTTAATTATATACATGTAGGTCGATAGCTTATTTAGTGCTTGTTTTCTTTTTAATATTTTTTTGCTAATTATAACTATAACTGCATTTCTTTTTATTATAATATCTTATGTTAATAACCATTTTATTTATATTTACATCTATATTTAATTATTTCAATGTGTGTTGCACTTCCATGCATATGAAATAAACACGTATAAATCTAATGTGATCCGCACAACACATGTCTTCCATAACCGTCATCGGTTTGCTGAAAAAATTAAAATATTGTCTTTTCAGATTCAAGTATGTCAATTGTCTTGCTAGCAACTATTAACTAAAATCGGATATAAATTTATCATAACAGATATAAAACAGACTTTCTATAGTTTGTAATACAATAATAAGAAGAGTTTGAAGATACTAAATGGGCGGTAATCAGAATCCGTAAATCGAAGGACAGAAAACGAAATGGCCGAAAGAAAAAGAACAAAAGGATAAACAAAGATCTACAAAACATACACATAATACTAAAGATCGGGTAACACGAACCCCATTAACAACCGGTTTTGAACTCAGATGCTCTCTCATATTTGCCCTCCACCAATATGAAAAAGAGACTTTTGTACGGTACTTACACAGACTCATTAAACCAATGAAGAAACTATATTGTTTCCTTTATCGGCGATTTTTACAGGTTCATGTCAAAAATCAGATATCATCTTGTTTTGTTTTTTGCTGAATCGTTACATGTCACAATGTGTATGTTTTTAATTAATCTGCTGACACGGGTCTGCAGGTATCCTGTTAGCAAATTTCTTTCTAGTAATATACAGTAGGCAGTCTAGTTATTTTTTCAATACAGTTTATTTCACAAGCTTAATATATCGTTTTAGTTTCTGAAGAAGATAACCAAAATGTCAGGGGACCGTCTTGGTACCCCATGAATAACAATGCTTTCACAGTACGAAATTTTGAGGTTCTAACAAAGATAATTTACATATTAAAATGCACCCATTTCGTATATGATTGTGATTACATTGATATTATACAGATTAAGCATACTAATTAAATTTTATAAAATTTGTCTTCCAGCTTCGTCTTCTATTCCAACACCAACCAGCCCTCCAGTTGTGACATCAACGGAAGTACCAAGTACACAGGTGCCAACAACACAAGGGCCGGTAATCATGGACTCTACAACTAGCACGCCTCAATCAACACAAGCTTCTTCTACGTCTGTGGTACCAACAACAACATATCCACCGGAACCTACTGGTCCACCATTCCCGGATACCACGACAACAACATCGCCATTGGCAACCACATCATCCTCAATTGCGACAGCAACAACAACACCGGCGCCATCTGTAGCGACTGAGGTACCAGTAGCATCGACGTCTGTTACACCTGCTCCTACACAGGTACCAACAACACTATCGCCAACAACACAAACGCCATTATCGTCATCTTCTAGCCAAACGTCTTTAAACACCACATCAGATACCACCGGAAAATCTACAAGTCTAGCTCCGGTAACGGTTCTGCCATTTTTTACCACGGCAGCTCCTACTCCTGCTCCAGAAACAACCACACCACCAACTACAGTAGTATCTGTATCGACACAGGCACCATTCATTAACACGACAACTGCTTCTCCTGTTCCCTCGACAAGTGTAGTAGTGGATTCATCTAGTATAGTGACAACTATGCCAGCAAGCACTACTGCCGCATCAATACGAAGCACAACTATCATGCCAATAGCAAGCACTACTGCCGTACCAATACCAAGCACAAGTGTAGCAGGGAATACAAGCGACTCCTCAGTACCAGTCACTTCAACAACTGCTGCTCCAATGCCAACTACTTCTGTTTCAGCCAATACTACCCAGGCTCCAATACCAACCACTACTATTTTAGCCAATTCTACCCAGGCTCCGGTACTAACAACTACTGTATCAGCCAATACCACCCAAGCTCCAGTACCAACCACTACTGTATCAGCCAATACTACCCAAGCTCCAGTACCAACCACTACTGTATCAGCCAATACCACCCAAGCTCCAGTACCAACCACTACTGTATCAGCCAATACTACCCAGGCTCCAGTACCAACCACTACTGTATCAGCCAATACTACTGAGGCTCCAGTACCAACAACTACTGTATCAGCCAATACTACAGAGGCTCCAGTACCAACCACTACTGTATCAGCCAATACTACAGAGGCTCCACTACCAACCACTACTGTATCCATGAACACTACAGAGGCTCCAGTACCAACCACTACTGTATCAGCCAATACTACCCAAGCTCCGGTACCAACCACTACTGTATCAGCCAATACTACAGCAGCTCCAGTACCAACCACTACTGTATCAGCCAATACTACAGCGGCTCCGGTACCAACCACTACTGTATCAGCCAATACTACCCAGGCACCCGTACCGACAACGACTGTATCAGCCAATACCACAGAGGCTCCAGTACCAACCACTACTGTATCAGCCAATACTACAGAGGCTCCAGTACCAACCACTACTGTATCAATGAACACTACAGAAGTTCCAGTACCAAAAACTACTGTATCAGCCAATACTACCCAGGCTCCAGTACCAACCACTACAGTATCAGCCAATACTACTGAGGCTCCGGTACCAACCAGTACTGTATCAGCCAATACTACCCAGGCTCCAGTACCAACCACTACTGTATCAGCCAATACTACTCAGGCTCCAATACCAACCACTACTGTATCGGGCAATACTACCCAGGCTCCAATGCCAACCACTACTCTATCAGCCAATACTACCCAGGCTCCAGTACCAACCACTACTGTATCAGCCAATACTACTCAGGCTCCAATACCAACCACTACTGTATCAGGCAATACTACCCAGGCTCCAATGCCAACCACTACTGTATCAGCCAATACTACCCAGGCTCCAGTACCAACCACTACTGTATCAGCCAATACTACAGAGCCTCCACTACCAACCACTACTGTATCAGCCAATACTACTGAGGCTCCAGTACCAACAACGACTGTATCAATGAACACTACACAGGCTCCAGTGCCAACTACGACTGTAGCAGACAATACTACAGCGGCTCCGGTACCAACCACTACTGTTTCAGACAATACTACAGAGGCTCCAGTACCAACCACTACTGTTTCAGCCAATACTACCCAGGCTCCAGTACCAACCACTACTGTTTCAGCCAATACTACAGAGGCTCCACTACCATCCACTACTGTATCAATGAATACTACAGAGGCTCCAGTACCAACCACTACTGTATCAATGAACACTACACAGGCTCCAGTACCAACAACTACTGTATCAGCCAATACTACAGTGGCTCCAGTACCAAGTACTACTGAATCAGCCAATACTACCCAGGCTCCAGTGCCAACTACTACTGTTTCAGCAAATACTACAGCGGCTCCAGTACCATCCACTACTATATCAGCCAATACTACCCAGGCTCCAGTGCCAACTACTACTGTTTCATCCAATACTACAGAGGTTCCAGTACCAACCACTACTGTATCAATGAACACTACAGAAGTTCCAGTACCAACCACTACTGTACCAGCCAACACTACTCAGGCTCCCGTACCAACCACTACTCTATCAGCCAATACTACAGCGGCTCCAGTACCAACCACTACTCTATCAGCCAATACTACCCAGGCTCCAGTACCAACCACTACTGTATCAATGAACACTACACAGGCTCCAGTGTCAACCACCACTGTATCAGCGAATACTACACAGGCTCCAGTGCCAACCACTACTGTATCAGCCAATACTACACAGGCTCCAGTACCAACTACTACTGTATCAGCCAATACTACAGAAGCTCCGGTACCAACAACAACTGTATCAGCCAATACTACCCAGGCTCCAGTACCAACTACTACTGTATCAGCCAATACTACCCAGGCTCCAGTACCAACCACTACTGTATCAGCCAATACTACAGAAGCTCCGGTACCAACAACAACTGTATCAGCCAATACTACCCAGGCTCCAGTACCAACTACTACTGTATCAGCCAATACTACCCAGGCTCCAGTACCAACCACTACTGTATCAGCCAATACTACGGAGGCTCCAGTACCAACCACTACTGCATCAGCCAATACTACCCAGGCTCCGGTACCAACCACTACTGTATCAGCCAATACTACGGAGGCTCCAGTACCAACCACTACTGTATCAGCCAATACTACGGAGGCTCCGGTACCAACCACTACTGTATCAGCCAATACTACCCAGGCTCCGGTACCAACCACTACTGTATCAGCCAATACTACCCAGGCTCCGACTACTACACAAGCTCCAACAACGACGTCATCTTCTGAGGTTTCGACGTCACCAGTAGCTATTTCGTACGTCGTTAATGGAGAGATACGTATAACAGAAGGCGCAGAGTGGAATATAAATCTAACTGACAAGCAATCGGATGAATACCAGGCTCTGCAGACAAAGGTCAATGGAATTGTAAGTAGAAAAAAATAGGCAAACCTGCCGATGTAGCGACCTCTTTTAAGCAGTCACTTGTATTAAAAGGTCACATTTTCTTGTCCTTTCATAAACGAAAAAGAGATGACCCGTCTTGTACCGAGAGTGGACTCTTAATACAGGTTTGACTGTTGTAATGTTTATTTATTACGTGTATAAAATGTTTTAATTGGATTATTCCAGTGGTCGTGTATCAGTATACAATACTGTGAAACATTGTCTAAACGGAATCCTGAATGAACCAGAATCATACATAAACCTTAAATAATGTTCATTTAACCCATATAAAGCAAACATCTGCATATTCCGAACACCTAAGTTGGTCTCAAGAGCATTCACTTTAGACAAGGTTTACTGTGCAGGTTAAACCCGAGTTCAGAAACTCGTGTAATCAGACGAATCTTGCAGTCGTCCAAAGAAAACTCAAATTCATATGTTTTTCTGTAAATTTATATATTTGGGATAAAATTATATATCTTAACAATAATTAAAGACATATGGAACAACGGGAACCATATTATTCTCGAAATTTTAGTGTATTACCATAGCAATAAGATACAACAAACAAACATCACGTGGTCACCACTATTAAGCAGACATCTGTATTTAAAGGTTACGTTTCCATTGTCGAGTTTTAGAACAGTTTATATGGATGGAACCTTTTTTAAAAGGACACCTGTCTTTTTTATGCGGCCACTTTTTCTTTGTCCCAAAAGTGACCGCTTAATACAGGTTTAATTGTTTTTTATTAGATTGTCATAATTTGATACATGTTTACATATGTAAAAAACTGGTTCTGCTACTCAGACATAATCATTTCTTTTACAGCTGAGTGATGTTTATAGAAGTGGGAATTACGGAAAACGTTTTGTAAGAGTGAAAGACATTACTTTCAGGTATGTACTATGTTAGGCATTTTGATTAATGGCGGCTGAGAAAGTTCGTTTCGTCAAAAATATTTATGCATTGTTAAAAGGGTATTAAGAAAGTTTGTTCGTTAAATTATTTTATGTAACTGTTGCGCTTTGTTAGGTTGAAAGAAATTACTCTCAAAGGTGTATTCTGTAAGGTATTTTTTTAATGGGGGCTAAGAAAGTTTGTTTCGTAAAAAATAGTTATGCTATGTCAAAAGGGTATACAAAAGTTTGTTTCGTTAAAATTAATTTTGTCACTTTTGCACTTTGTAAGATTGAAAGAAGTTACTTTCATGTGTGTATACTGTTAGGTCTCTTAACAATGTATACGTGCTAAGAAATATCGTTTCGTCATAAATTTGAAAATACATGTTCAAATATTTATGAATATTGAATGCTTGGATATACCATCGTGTTATCGGTTTTCGTGCTATTATCGATTTTCAGATATAGCGATTAACAGTGTTAACCCTCCATTCATATGACGATTGGAATTTTCAAAGAATGGCTAGTTAAATATTTCTTTGTGCATAAGATTGTTTTTAAAGCCATCCTTGTATTTTAATATACTCTCGATTACCTGGCAACTTTTGTTGTCAGTAAAATGGCGTCATCTGTTTCCGTGGCAAATAAAAACAAGGCCGATATACGGGATGGAAACGAATATAAAATCCCGAAAAGGCTGGTTTTAAAATTTCATGGTTCTGGCCATCTACCAAATCATACTACATCTAAATAAAATAACAGAATGTTTGAAAATGATCACTTTCAAAATTGTGTTTACTTTTGATGGTTTTTTTAGTGCTGAAACCACAATGCACTGCAAAGTGACATGTATTTTATATAAGAAACAGGCACATTTCAGTCGGCTCTTTTGTTTACAAATACGATCAGTGACCCCATGATAGTTACATGACAGGAAGAGCAGGTGTCTGAGAGGCAGACGACATAGTTAAATTTTATATAGCCCTTCTGGATTTTTTTCCAGCTACTTTATAAATGAAGTACATTTTTGGCATTACAAAAGTATGGTTCAGTAGGTAGGTTCACTGTTTTTGGTACTTACGTCTTTAAAAGTAAACTTTATCATTTTTTACCGATGTCAGCTTTCGTATTGTTTATGTTCCATAAATAGAAACCGGAAGACACGTCAAAAATAATGCGTGCGCTGTGGAAATCAAAATAAAATGGATACCCACGAAAACAGATGACGCACGAAAACACATACCGTTTACATAAATCATAAAATGTATGTGTGTAAAGTCCTTTGTCTGTCAAATCCGTTTGATGACGCGCTTAATTTTAGTTGAAATGTAAGTTTCTAATAATATAGGTACCATGATCTGTGGTATTTACGTCACAAATTAATAAAAAAAAAAATAGCTTCCTTTGATGTATATCATATGTTTGGTATCTTTGATTTTTTTATGAGACTAATTATAAATAAAAGCGTATATATCCAATTTAGTGCACATAGCAGGTTTCTGAAATAACCTTCATCAGCTACGATCATAATCAAAAGATTGGAAAGATAAATTAAAATAAAGTCTTTGGGAGATAGAAAACCAAAAGATCAAAGCAGTATAGCTTAAAATCGGCCAATGTCACCAATGCCTGGAGGAGAATGAAATATAAAATCCTTAAACTAATTTGAATTTTTAACTTAATATGATTACTTCTTATCATATCATTCATTTTTAGTAAAGTAATGGTTACACGATTTGTTTAGTATTTCCATTTTGCTGTTACAAGGGAGATAACTCTGTTTTATTTTCCTTAATCTAACTTGAATGGTTTAATTTTTTGTATCAATCTATATTGCAATTGTGCATGTAAAACTACAATAACTAATTGAACAACATATGAAATTATTTATTTCTATTTTTCTGAGAAACTAACTCGAAAATTAAGATTTAAATATCAATTAAGCCTCGTGTCAATACTACATGTATATAACAAAAATACCAAATCAAATCGAGGTAGGCATTTTTCTAATTCGCCTAACTAATTTTAATAATTTAAGTCTCTATGTATCAGACTTGTATATGTATTCATTTAATTGTAACTTCTTAATATCTTACTTTTTCAATTGATCGTCGTGGTCGTGATCATATGGCTTTACCACTGTAGCTATATAATCACCATTCAGTGCCTATCACCACTAAAGTTGTGCATTCGAATCCCGCCCATGGCGAGGTATACTCGATACAACATTAGCAGCAGGTCGGTGGTTTTCTCCGGGTACTTGGGCTCCCTCAACTATAAAACTGACCGCAACGATATAGCTGAAATATTGTTGACAGTGGTGTTAAACGCCATAACCCTAACCATTAATTTCTTACCTTTTCATTGACGAAAGATATTGGTTTCCCTCCTCTCCTTTTGTAACCATTAATCGTGGAATTACCGGTTCCACAAATTTATATCTCGCAGTTCTTTTAACACATATTTTACCGTCTTTTTTCAGTCAAGGAAGTATTGTTGTAAATTTCAAGCTTGACTATACCGGGAGTGAACCAATTAATACAACAGCACTGAACCAGGAAGTGAACTCTGAGGCTGGAAGTGGGGTTTTTGGAAATTTGACCATTAATGAGACAGTTATTGCTCATACCAGTAAGTATTTATGTGACCACAGCGACAAAGAAATCATTTTCGAAGCATTTAATTGTCTGTATAAATACAGTCAACACTGTAAAATCTGTATAAAGAGGCCACTCAGGGGAACCTGAAAATGTGGACTTCATGAGCAGTTGCCCTTTATATACATATTGAAATTATATGCACTATTTATGGGACTTCCCTTTATAGACAGCAATTTATTATATAGAGGTTCCCTTTAAGCCAGGTTTGACTGTACTCTGATCTAAAGCAAGAACCACAAGGTTGGTGTGCTCCCCTCTGGTGTAGCATATCATGGACTCGACAGTGCCGGATTTAGATAAAGAGATACCCTAGGCTATTCCACTTATGAGACCCCTCCCAATTCCCCACCTTCACGACTAGAGGAAGATGGAAGTGTGTTTTATCAGTTTGAATATAAAGGCAAAGATGATGAGGTTTTTTTTTAAATTCTGCAATATTCTGAAATGGAGTGCAACTGTGTTTACAGGAAAATTGTTGAAGGGTTGTTTAGAAAGTACAGAACATTATGACAGCATAATTGTGAAAGTCCAATAACAATGTTAGAAATATTATACACCTTGGTCGGAGGCCCCCTAAATGCTGAAGTCCTAGGCTTCATGCTATCGAGCCTATAGGTAAATACGGCACTGGGACTCGAGCACGGGTAGAGTCAAACCAAAGAATATAAACTTGGTCTGTGCTACTTCAACTCACTACACAGTATTAAGGAGTAAGAGCATTTTTTGTCTTGGAATCAGGATAATGTGTCTGCACTGAGCAACATGTCTACCAGCAGATTATTGTATCAGTGAGCTAGCACTAAGATAAAAATAAATCCAGCTAAGTGTGTTTGTCTAGTACAAAGCAAATATCATCATCATCATCTCATCGCCATGAAATAGTTGACAAATTGTTCACTTGGCATTAAACAACAATCACTCACTTCATCTTTAGTAGAAGACTGCTGTACATGAATCATTTCTTTATTGATTATAAAATAACTTATATGTCCATTCTAGGATATAATTTACATGATTTTTATAGACAATAATGAGCATTAATTTAAATAAAAAAATGTTACTGTTGATTTCAAATCTTCAAGAAATTTGATTTAAAAAATGCCATACAATCTAATTTATGTCTGTTTTGTTATATAGTTTCAGTTCAACCAACTACACCAGCACCCCCTGGATCCACAGAGAAATCAACAGAACTTCCGTTGCCTGCATGGGGAATTGCTGTAATAGTATGTGGCGCATTGGTCTTGATATTCCTGCTAACAATGATTGCTGTTTTGGTAAGACATTTTTTAAGTTGAAAGAGTACTTCTACTTTAGCAGACCCTAATCCTAACTCTTTTGTTGTCATATCCACATGGTAACGAAATGAAAGGTTATGGGTCATACACGTTGATTGTTACAATATCCGCTTTCCGGGGTCGGCCAAAGTAGATTCTACCCTAGTTGAAGCTTGTTGTGTCAGTCAAGTTTACCAACGATGTATTTTTGAATAGCCTGTTGTTTGAGCTACTTGGGGGTTAAATAATCACTTATCTGAGATTCAACTTTACGCAATGTAAATGTTATAACTTGTGTTAGTTTTCTTTAAATAGGGTTATGGATTAGGGTTATGGTGTTTAACACAACTTTCAACAATGTTTCAGTCACATCGTGGTGGTCAGTTTTATTGGTGGAGGGGCGGGATTAGAACTCATAACTTAAATTCTCACAGATAGTTGTACCTAAATTCAACTAACATAATATCATAACCACAACAACTGCCTTACTTAAAATCAGACTAAATACTTGTGTAGCTGTACAGTTGAAACTGCGGGAAATCATGGGTGCCATGCTTAGACCGAATAATCTGTCTCTTGTGTGTCTATATTTGTCATTATATATTTCTTTTTTATTATTTTGGACATTTTTTTTTTGAAACAGCTGTGTGTCAAAAAAAAAATGTCCAAATAATAATATGGAAATATATAATGACAAATATAGACACACAATAGACAGATTATTCGGTCTACTCCATGCTAGGACGTGTGGTCTGTTGTATATATTATGCACTTTGCAGCAAACAAAATAACAATTAAGTCTCTCACTCACTTTTCATCCGAATGTACATCCCTTTCAGTGTACACGAAGACAGACGAGAATGATGAAATACCGGATGTCAGATGATATAGACCCAGATGATATTGGATACCGAAGAAGTTGGGGAAATGGAGAAACGAACTATGCCTATGACAGCAAACAGGAAGCCATGACGACCAATGAAGAAATGAAACACCCTGTGCCATTTTTCGATGTAGGAAATAGTAATATAAAAGATACACAAGAAATAGATCCAGTAAGTGCCTCATTGTGAATCATTGTTTTCATTGGTTGCTATTTATAGAAAATGGGAGTTTTGTAATGTGATGTTGCATACGTTTTGTTGTGTGTACGTACGTGAACATGTGCTCTATGGCAATATAATGAGACCTTGATTTTTAATATGAATGAATATCTGAATGTACCAGTTAAAGTCCCTTTAAGAATAGGTTGTTCACAAATGAAGCTCTTTGAAGCCTACTTAAGAATTAATGTTTCAGTGGTATTTTAAATATCTATTAAATTAAAAAGAATATTGAAAACCTCAAAATTAAAAAATTGGATGCTCATCAACATCAATATTAGTAATATATTTCGTTCATTGGAAGGAAACGATTATTCTATCGTTTTTTTCATACATTTACAGACTTTTTGAGAGAAAAAAAAACAATATGCAGGACATAGGCAGATTTAGAAACTCTCAAATATATTTAGTAGTCATTTGGACAACCTAACTCAAAATTTAGGTTGTCCAAAAAATTGTTTGGTTGTCCAATCAAGACCGAAAAGCGGACTTGCCCACCTCGCTTGCGAGGTGGTCCTTATGGCCGGGGTTCTGGGGTAAATGGTGCAAAATCCTGCATTCTGGGCATATCCTGGCCCATAAATCTCAGCTTCAAATATTGGGTTTTTTTTACTGAAATTTTTGCTTGACAAGTCACAAGGCACCCAGAAGCTTTGGATTAAAAGCAGGTGCAAAAATATGCAATTTGGCCATTTTTCTGAACCTGTTATTCAATAAGGATAATTTTGATTTTTGGTTTGATAGTTAATGAAAAATTTTGTACTGGTTGGTCTATTCCCAGTAGTAAATGTTTTGGCAATCTTTTGTAGATTTTTTGCCGGAGGCTCCTTCGCCCCGGTCGCAAACTTCCACATTTTTGAGAAACGGAAATTTATAAAATACGAGTAATAACCAGATACGGTATCGGTATTAGATTCCGGTCAAATATCAACAATGCCAAAGTTCCGGTGATCATTTATTTGAAGAGTTTTATATTTATAGCCATTTTAAGGGGTAATTTAGGAAAATCTACTCATAAAACTTAAAAGAATAAATTTCAGCATCTGGGTAAAAGAAAATTTCAGGTCGTCACTCGGACCACTTTGTTACAAATTCAGGTCGTCCGTAATCGTTTTTGGTCATCATTGACGATCGGACGACCGGGAATTTCGAACATTGCATAGGTACTGCACCCAATAATTTTCTGCAGGACCTACTGAAATTGTGCAGGACCGGAATTTACAAAATTCTAAAATTTAAGCGGAATCGGTGATGGGAACAATAAAAACCCAACCCGCCATGTTTTCAAATATGGCACACGAAATGGTCGCGTTGATGCATCACAGCCAGTTTAAACTATAAAAATACAATGATTAATAGAATTACCATGGAAACAGTTGCATGTTTAAGAAGTAAATGTCATTTGAAGCAGAATCTAATTCCGAGTTGACCGTGATCGTTCTGGCATACCAGTTGCATTTCCAATTTCTGGTGCAAAGCAAAATACACATGCAAAAATTTTTGTCGGACACCCGGACCGGCATACTTGACAGTATTGCTGGTCCTTGTGATTTTCTACCAGCTCGGTTTGACGGTCGGACGAATTTCAAAAATTCTGTGTTTATCAGTGCTGATCGAAATTTTTTCAAAAATGTAGAAATTCACAATGTTATTTTCTCAGTCCTTGGAAACCTTAGCTGGGGTTGACCATTATATTTTCTGTTCTGCAATGCAAAGTTTATAAATTTGTTGGCATTAAACACCAAACAAACAATCAATCAATTTAAATGTGTTGGCATTAAATACCAACCAATCAATCAATATAAATTTGTTTTCCAACTATTTGTGGACATTTTGTTTTTGTTTATATATGTTTATTTGTTTTACGTGGCTGGTGTTTAGTTTTGTTGTTGTCAAACAAACAAAATTAATAACATTTTTATGTAATATTTGATATGGTGATGGTATAACATAGAGTACTTCAAATATGGTGATTTGTGGTTTTATTTTAGAAATCGAGTTGTTTCCCTTTGTTCCTTTGTTAAGTAACATATTTAATTATATTTCATCGTCAGAATAAAACGACAGCATTATGATAACCAGTTTAGTAGTCTAGATCAACAGCATGTGTGTAAGTATGGGATGGTTTCGTGTTAAAACAAGAGTTTAATTAACCTCACATAATAATTTTTTGCACACTGCACTAACATTTTGTTACTTACATGTACTAGTTACAACCCGTGAGGGTCAAGTAGTCATTATTTTTGTTATGGCTTCTCTGCCTTCTCATCATTTGTTGGTATCGCATGTGATTTGATATTTGTCTTGAACTTGAGATTCCAGTTTTATTTAAATGATAATCTGTCTTAGAATTATGAAATGAGTAATGCATGTACAAAAAAGAGGGGCCGTCGTGACCGTATGGTTTGTGGATTTACAACTACCTATGCAATCAGTGCATATCACCACTAAAGTTGTGAGTTCGAATTCTGCTCAGGCGAGGTGCACTTAATACAACATTATAGTTTGTCAGTTACTTGCAACAGGTGTGTGGTTTTCTCCTCACTAATAAAACAGACCGCCACCATATAACTGAAATATTTTTGAAAGTTGCATTAAACACCATAATCCTAAGTTTGAAATAATAACTTTTTAAAATTTATAGAAACTAAGGTCAATCTCCCTCGGGCATAATTATTGGAAACCTTATCTGAATTTTACTGTTCTAATTAGGCCACCAAAAAAATATGGGTTTCATCCCTAACAAAATTAGGGTAGGGATTTTATTTTTTTTTCAAAATATTTTTACATTAAGTTAATAGGGAAGAAATCCAAAGTTTAACGGTGCTTAAGCCAAAATGACCATAAAAATGTTAGGGTAGGGATTTTTGAGAGCAATAAAATAGGGTAGGTAGGGAAACCCTAAACACACATGTTTTTGTTGGCCTTGGGCCCTTTGGTTTATTTACTCTCAAATACTTTTAAATTATTTGGCTTTCCAATCATTTGACTTAAGGGGAGATAACTCTTTAAAATCAGTTGAACGTTTTGATCATATGATGTTTGTATGCAGATTTCAAGCATCTCGGTGATCAAAACCAGAGAGAAAAGCTGCTATGTGGCTAGTGAATTTATAGCTCTAGTCTGTTGGTTGGAATTTGTTAAAATTTTGATATTTATTACAGTGGATATATTCAAACACACTGCCAAAAAAATAAGAAAATTAAACGAGCAGATCAAATTTTAAATTGTGTAACAGACAAAGATTCAAAATCGTTAGTAATTCACAACATCCATATTTCTGATATAGAAAGAATGATTTTGACCGGTTATTCACTTAATTGCTTTGGTTTGTAAGTTCAATCATTGGCTGAAGTTATACATACTTACATGGTACTATTTCTGGGTGAGGTAGGGTATCACATTATGGTTCTTTTTTCATTCATTGGAAGATGCTTGGAGGTGAAAGGTGAATCGATGAGATAGCCATCAAGCGCAGTTGCATATTGCTTTTTTGTGTGATACTATTAACATTGTGTTTATTATTATTACATATATAGGAATTACCTTAGAAATATATTGGACAATATTAGACCTGTTTAAAAAATGTATATAATTACTGTATCATATATCCAATTATCTATTGAAATATTTGTAGTTATCCTGATATATGAAATATACATACTTTGTCTAGGAAGGTAAAATATATTGTACAAGGAGTAGGAACAGATGAAAATACGAGATTTGTCGATCATTTCTAACCAGTTCCTTGCCGAATACAAATTAATTTTATATTTTATAAGACAAAGCATCCATATTTTGTTTATACTGCAGCATGAGATTCATCAAAAATGAAGAAAAAAAACCGACAAGATGTCAATAGAAAATAATTATGTCAAATACCCACAAGAACATCACATGACGTCATAGATGAAATTCAAAATTTTAGTATAGTGATGTTGGGCAAAAAGTGATATATATATATACTGTCGGTGACTGTATTAAGAAAAAATGTAAACAGTCTGATTCCTAGCTGCAAAATAAACAACCACTAAACTAACTCTCTCTACAATCTAAAAGCATCCTGTATCGGGTCATAGCAGAGGTCAAATTGAAAGCAGCCAATCATGGGCGAACCTATCAATATTTAGGGTACTCTGGTTTCCTCCACCAATAAAACTGACCACCACAATATAATTAAAATATTGTTGAAAGTGATGCTTAAGACTAACCCTTACCCAATCTTTAGGGATGCCCAGGTGGCTCAATCAGTTAGGTAGTTGTAGGGGCCGAGTGGCTCAATGAGTTAGGTAGTTGAATTACCTAACAACTCATACAAGCCTATCACCAATACAGCGTGGGTTCGCGCCGGGCTTTGTAAATTACAAAAAAGGGTGCACTCGACTCGCAGCCGCAAGTGATAAAGTTTACCAGTGGCTTGCCCATGGTCAGTGGTTCTCTCCGGGTACTCCGGCTTCTTCCACCACTACAACTGGTCGCCATGATATAGCTGAAATATTGCTGAAAGTGGCATTAAACACCAAAAATCAATCAATCAATCCAATCTTTAGACATTGAACTATATAGTTGTTCTATGAAGGAGTAGAGAATTTCCGAATGTAGATAAAAGGTCACCCGATACATGGTGTAGTTAGGTGTTAGTGGGTCGCCATTTAAAAACCAAGACCAATCCAACAAACCTCGCTTATGTTAATTAGATTGACCTACTAATTATTCTTTAATTTAATTCTTTATTTATTTAGAGGATATACGACAGCCGAGGCATAGACGAGTGCTTTTCCATTTTTCTGAAATAACTTTTGTTTAATTTAGCACTTTATTTCATTATTACACAGTGGTACAGTACACATGGTATTGTGGGGAAATACTTTCAAAATCATTATTTCATTTGCATAATTATTCAGCACAGCACATAATATAATGTTGATTCTGATTAGACAACACTGAAATTTCATGACATATCACAACAAGCGCTTTCGGTTATTTGCAAATAATTTTATTTTATCGATATATGTAGGTGCTTCCAGGGACTTTAAAATGATTTCGATTTTGACTTACCTGGTGATGGTTATTCAGGAAGTGCGTCGTGCGCACTAAATTTGATATCTACGTTTCTAGTGGATTAAAATTGCGATAACATAATATTACTCTTTCAATATTTGTTGACATCAATCTATGATTTAATGATCACAAATAAGTCTTCATTGACTCTCGTGGTCTCTAAAATACAATATTGCAATGGTCTTAAGACTAAAATCCTTCATATTGGATATAACTTATTGATGTAATTACCCGATGCCAATGTGGTGTATTACCATAGCAACTAGATATGGCTGACAAAAACATTATTCTATGAAGTAATAATGTAAGAAATTGATGCTTAAAAGACATGCAAGAAATGTGAGATGTTTTACATGTCTTCCTTGAAAGTTTCCGTTTCGTATATTAATACGTAGTTATTTTCACGTTGACGGAAGACAGACTTCACACTTCTGACGTGTAAAATGGCAAACGATATATTCTTGTTTTTTTTCCATGTAGTGATTTCACTTAAATATTATACATGTAGTTTTATATAAGTGTAGAGACCACCTTAGTTTTCACTCGTTTATTTCATGTACTTATTTGTAGTATATAAAAATTATGATTTGGCTTTACAATCTTTTGTCTATATACGTACCTGATGAAGGATATGTCATAGACTCATCATGCACATCTACATATTTATAGTTGTTATCATTTGGAGGTATTTTTCATTAAAGGCACACAGGCTGTCAAAATTGAATTGTATGCTTATATTAAAAGTTGCCATTATTCGATGTTTTATACTAAGAAAATGTTCTGAACAAAAAGCCACGTGTAAAAAATATGTTTATTATAATGTCGTAATTAGTGAAAAGAATTCGAATGTTTAGCATTGGGCGGGTCAACATTGAATTCTTTTCTGGATGGAAGAAAATCAAACAGCGAAGTATTTCCTTCGTTCTAGGCTATTTACGTGTGATATTATGACAAATTTCAACTGCAATATATCTTTATGGTTTTTTAAATCAATGTTTAGGTCTTATATTGGAAAACATTTTTTTTATCAAAATAACGGCCTGTGTGCCTTTAATGTTCACTATTTTCATTAATGAATTATTACCGCATAATGCATAATTGCTGATATAATAGGTAGCGTACTCGCCTTTAATGCGGTAGATCATGTGTTCGATGCCCCGTCCGCTGGTTCTCCTCTATGGAATAAGATCAATGGCTGATTAGGTTGGAGTTGGGATAATGTGTCCCAAGTGTAGTGATATGTTTTGTCTGTTGACTGTGGTAGCTAGCAGTGTAAAAATTCAACACGGTGTATTGGTTTAAAAAAACAGCTATCATTATCATCTATTGAATCAAGAAATAAGCTGTTGTCTTGCTCATTTTGCAATTAAAATTTAATTTCATAATCCAATCTTATATTGATGTTTTTTTTAATTATGCAGGAAATCAAATGAGCTATTATGGAAAGGTAGATCTAACAATTAAACGTGTCCATTCTGTCATAGTTTTGAAAAAATATTAATTTCTATCAATAGAATAATGCAATGACATGCAATTTACATCATTTCTATCCATTAGTTTTTTTCTAAGTGAAATCATGCATTTAATGTTTATGAAGCTAAAAATGAATTGATGAGTGCATGGAATAATGCTGCTCAGTGACGAAACAATCTTTCCTTTGAGCAAAAGAGTAACCTCCCTTTGGTCGTTAGAAAAGGATCGTCTGTCATAAATAAATTTATATATAATCTATATAAATATTATGTTTTCTTTATTTTCAGGATATTAGCTATGCATTAGAAGATCAACCAAATGGCTATTCTAGATTTCCAAATAAATCCTCTGAAAACATGAAAACATTTTATGATGAAAACACTGCCACGTGGGAAACTCATTTATAGTGATGCATTGTGGGTCGTATTTTGATAATTATGTAAAAGACAACGAAAATAGGAGGCATTATCAACAGGGTAACAGAGTAATGTGTGAATATCCATGCACGACTGTTGTGTTAAAAAGTCATGTGATGACTATTTCCGTGCTTTGATTGGTTAACTGATAAAATCGATATTTTTAAAAATGTATGACAAAGTCATAGAGGAACGTTATATATCGTATTGGTAGTCGGAAGAAAAACCTGACTTTTATTAAAAAAATAATCAAAATCCGATATACATGCAGTGCTCAATACAATAAGACAATAATCTTGCGATATACAAATTGTGTTCCATGTATGTTGACAGCATTTGTGATTCATAGGTACAAGGGGACTCCGGGAAATAATCGATTATTATATTTTTTTCATTCTATAATTGCCTTTTTATTTCAATCATATTAAAATCGTATGTTAAATATATTACGCTTCATTAACATCAAATACAATTCGTTTTGCAACAGGTAAATTTTATTGGTTAAGCTAAATTTATGTTACGCTCCCTTAACATGAGATACAATTCGTTTTGTAAAAGGTATTTTGATTGGTTAAGCTAAGCTTCATACGGTGTGCAAACGGGTTATTCCACTGGTTACCCTAAAGCTCACTTGTAAAGGGCGTTTTCATTAGTTAAGATAAAATTCACATGAGGACATAGTCTTTAGCTTAACCAATGAAAACGAGGATTACAAAATATTGTCAGCAGGTTCGGTTACAACCAGAAATGGAAAAATCCCTTCGAAAATCGAGCGAATATACATGCATAATAAAGTTTACATCTACAGATAACTAAATTGAGTTGCCTCCCTTGTGTTGAAGCTGCGCAGGGTGTTTAATATATTATTCTAATACGATTTTTTACCATTTTGAAACGAATTGAACTTCAATGATACGTCATATATGGGAAACCATTTTTTGTCTGTTTGTCCGAAATTATATATAAAATTGAGTAAACAAATACGTCTTCATAGCTTGTGATATACAGTATTAATATTAAATTAATTGCATTGAGATGAGGTGAATAAAAGCATCAATATTTGTTATAGCCTATTTCAAAATATATTCATTCTTCGGTGTTCCTTTCCAGTAGTGGTGGAGATCGTATTGCAGTTGGATTTACAACTACCTGTGCAATCAGTGCATATCACCACTTACGTTGTGATTTCGATCGCCTTTCATTGTTAGAAGTTTGGTAGTGACTTACGACATGTAGGTGGTTTTCTCAGGGTCCTCCGGTTTCCTCCACCAATAAAACTGACCACCACGATATAATTGAAATATTGTTAAAAGTGGCGTTAAACTCCATAAACCTACCCGACAAAGTCGAATGAAAATTTATCTGTAGTTGTCTCCCTTTCATTGCAAATATTTTGAAATAGGTTATATTATCATTAGGGACCGATCATTTAACTTGAAGGGGGGGGGTTATGGTTTTTTGTTTCGTTCAGAATTTTTTTTTCGGACAACACAAGAGTTAGAATATTAATTTTTGTTCCCAGAATTTAACATTAGGTTATATGACAAAAACTCTGAATCAGATTTTTTTTTTTTTCCTCCACCAAAATCAGAATATTTTTTTCAGCAACATTGGGAATCAGAATATTTTTTTAGAAAAAAAACATAACCCCCTCCCCCCCCCCCCCCCCCTCCCTTCAAGTTAAATGGTCGTTCCCTTAGTGCTGGTGCTTTTGTAATTACATAGAATATATATATTGATTTCACGATACACGATATACATCATTGCTACCTTGTTAAAATTGTTAATTTGTTCATATATTTATACATTTTTATTTTTACAATTTAATTGTATTATATTTGAAGTAATTATTTTCTTTACATGTTATTGATATTATTTTCATTAATTCCTGCCAATTGTACAATATATGCAATACGAACACATTCCAAGTTAACTAAGCAAGGGGCCTCGATTCCCTAGTGGTTATCGTCGTTTACTTCCTCCACCAATAAAGCTGACCTCCTCCATACAACTGAAAAAATGTTGCAAGCGGCATCAAATACCAATATACTCGATGTCACAATTAGCAGCCGGGAAAAACATATCCTCGACGCCATAATTAGCACTCGGAAAAAAAGCATACCTAAGGCCCGGGGTGGCTCAATGAGTTAGGTAGTTGGATTACTTAGCAACTTATACAAGCCAATACGCAAGCCAATACGCCATGGGTTTGCGCCCGGCTTTGTAAATTAGAAAAAAGAATGCAGTCGACTCGCAGCCGCAAAGTGATAAAGTTTACCAGTTGCTTGCACATGGTCGGTCGGTGGTTCTCTCCGGGTACTCTGGCTTCTTCCACCACTAAAACTGGTCGCCATGATATAGCTGAAATATTGCTGAAAGTGGCATTAAACACCAAAATTCAAATTCAAATTCAAAAACATATCTTAGAAGTCATTAATGGCACTCAGAAAAATACAACATTGTTGACCCTAGAAAACCATATTCTCAATGTCACTATTGACACTCGGAAAAAACATGTCATATTTACCCCCTTGAAAAAACATATCATCAATGTCACAATGGACCCTAAGAAAATAATGGATCTCTTTATATTTATATAGAGAGATACAATATTACTAAATACATTCCCCAAAATCATTTATTATACATTTGTAAATATTTCATATGTTCATTATTAATATTTTTATATGTTTACATTATATACAGTTGAACCACGTTGTGGTTGTGTCGAAATCAAGGAACCAATGTATTTTAATGCAAATTAATCGATATTTCGAGCTATCTGAGTTCAACTTATCCGAGTTCAAGATATGATATCAAGGTTCTTCTGAATTTATTTATCCCTCGATCTCTCACTCCACTTTTTTTTAAATTTAATTTTGATAGACTTTGATACGCTTCCTGTCAGCCACGTCTTTGTTTTAAAAGTGGGAGGAGCTTAGAATAATTTATTTAAATATTTGAACTATAAATAGAAAATTTATTCACATAGTTAAAATATATACAGGAAGTGATATGATTACAGGAACACGAACATATGTGGGTTCAAGACCCACACGTGGAGGGGAAAAAAGGAGGCGTACTCTATTCAACCTTGCGTAATTTAGGTTGCTAATGACACACAGGACGGTGGTTTTCTCCCGGTACTCCTTTTATGTTTTGTCAGTATTATGCTGGACTATATTCTATTTTCAAAAATGTGAAATATATTTTTTAATATACAGTATTTAATTTAGGAAATTTTGTATTTATTTATTTTTTTCATAATTTTGTAATATGTCTCAATTATAGATCTTTATATTATTGAATGTAGTTTGTCAACTTTATTTTTTAATTAATCAAAACAAGAATATCCTCACTTTCGATTTTCTCCAATATATTTCATATTAAATCATGTTTTTTCTAAAAAAAAAAAAATCTCCTGAAATCAGCAATTTTTGGTCAAATCTTTTAAAAGGATTGAGCCCAAAATAAATATTATGTTAAGTCAGTGATGCCAAATATTAAAATGATATTTTGATTCATAGTTTTCCACTTTTAACGTTTAAAACACAGTCGTCAATTCTTATAATTATTAAGTGGTGTGTGCCCTTTACAATCAGTTTTTTTTTAACTCGTTCATTTTTTTAAATCTTAAATCATAATCTGAAAGTAATTAAGAAAACCTTCAGGACAGTTTGCATTTGTGAGTGAAATTATCAACAAATTTTGTCAAGAAATTACCTCATTTTTGCATAATTTTTGTTAAAAAAGATGTGGTTTTATATGATATATAAAGGTGAAATCGAAAGTGACGAATATTTACATGTATGTCCACTGACTAAGAAGTTGTAATGCTCAATGCCAAAATATTAATAAATAAAGGAAACATAATTGTCTCATTATCAATGCACGTTTTTGGTGATAAAAATAAGTATCTGTCTTTACAGATTGGCCATAGGTATACATTTTTTTTTTATTAAATTTATTAATAAATATTACAATTTGAAAATTATATTTATTTAACTTTTTTATTATATATATAATTGCTATGTGTGTGCACATTTACAAGTCGCAACTTGTTATCTCGAAGTCAGATATCACGTGATACGACTGATTATATAATACATATTAATAAAAGCAATATTGTCGGTGTACATTCGGGAATTTCCGGTCATTTCCGTTTATTTACGGGAAATCCCGAAGTCATATCGTACAATACTATTTAATCATACTTACAAACATATCTGTATATCTATGCAATATACAAAATGTACAATATAATATTATGTTTGGAAGTTACCCGAATGTGAATGGATCTGTTAAAAATTTGTATATACAAGTGTATTTGTGTGTGTGTGTACTATTGTATAATTGTTACTTTGTGTAAACGTATAAATAGAATGAAAGATGTTGATATATATTGGAATACATTTATATGATAAATTTCTATTTTTGTTATTTGTTATTTAATGGTAATCAAACTAATTTAAATTCGTAGATACCAAATGTCGTGGTTTGAAGCAAAAAATGTATTTTCGTGGATAGGTAAATAGATGGACCTCTATAAAAAAAATGTATATGATTTTTTTTTTTTTAACGCCACTTTCAGCGTTATTTCAGCTATATCATGACGACCAGTTTTAGTGGTGGAAGAAGCCGGAGTACCCGGAAAGAACCACCGACCATGGGCAAGCAACTGGTAAACTTTATCACTTGTGGCTGCGATTCGAGTGCACCTTTTTTGTAATTTATAAAGCCAGGTGCAAACCCACGCCGTATTGGTGATAAGCTTGTATGAGTTGTTAGGTAATCCAACTACATTGTACCTAACTCATTGAGCCATCCGGGCCCTACAACTACCTAACTCATTGAGCCATCCGGGCCCTTTCGTAGATAAGTAAATTGATGGACCCTATTACAGTCAATTGATATAAATATGATGAATCCAGGAAATTCACGAATATTGGCATTCGACCAATAATAATGCATTCACAATTCCACCAGTGTAAAACAAACCAAAGAACTAAGCTCTCCCCTCAATCCATTGAACACAAAAAAGGCAAGACTACACATATAAACAGTAAATTATGTCAATTGTCAACAATTCCACCAATATAAAACAAACCGAAGAACTGAGCTCTCCCCTCATTCCATTGAACCGACAAAAAAGACCAGAACATCTGTCGTTTGAAATCCAGGTACTGGTTAGAACAAATACAATAGTGTGGCAGGATTAAACAGGTAAATTGGTCACAACACTCTCCTCTTGATACCTAGATCTCGAAAGACAATCCAGATGTAAACAAAAGACAATTCAGATGTAATCAATATAAACAAAAGACATTTCAGATGTAATCAATATAAACAAAAGACAATCCAAATGTAAACAATATAAAAATACAATCCAAATGTAAACAATATAAACAAAAGACAATCCAGATGTAAACAAAATAAACAAGACAATCCAGATGTAAACAATATAAACAAAAGACAATCCAGATGTAAACAATATAAATAAAAGACAATGCAGATGTAAACAATATAAACAAAAGACAATCCAGATGTAAACAATATAAACAAAGACAATCCAGATGTAAACAATATAAACAAAGACAATCCAGATGTAAACAATAAAAACAAAAGACAATGCAGATGTAAACAATATAAACAAAAGACAATCCAGATGTAAACAATATAAACAAAGACAATCCAGATGTAAACAATAAAAACAAAAGACAATCCAGATGTAAACAATATAAACAAAGACAATCCAGATGTAAACAATAAAAACAAAAGACAATGCAGATGTAAACAATATAAACAAAAGACAATCCAGATGTAAACAATAAAAACAAAAGACAATGCAGATGTAAACAATATAAACAAAAGACAATCCAGATGTAAACAATAAAAACAAAAGACAATGCAGATGTAAACAATATAAACAAAAGACAATCCAGATGTAAACAATAAAAACAAAAGACAATGCAGATGTAAACAATATAAACAAAAGACAATCCAGATGTAAACAATATTAGCCCCGATTACCTGTTCGCCCCGGGTCGATATGCCCCACTTAATCGCTATTATATAATAATAGATGAAGTCTTTTTCGACATTTTTTTTGGTAATTTTTTATTCATTAGTTGTATACAAATCAAATAACATAAAAATAAAATCAAAATAATAAAAATATATGATAAACAATGGAGTTAACATCATCATGATTAGATATTATATTATAATATTTAATAATTATTGATCAATTATTACTAATTAAACTGCAAAAAAAATAATAAAGAGAAATTAATAAAAAAATGAAAATTAGTAATTATTTTTATTCTTTGATCTGTCGATTACTAATTAATTGTTGTTGCTACGTGCTTTCATAGGAACCTGTCCGACCCAAGCTTTTGCAAACTTGTGCATATTAAGAAAAGTGTTGTAACAATATAATCAGTTTGAGAAATTCTTTGATCTTTCGGTGAGTATGTATAAAAAAGGAGTGCTATGTCACAATATGCATTAATCAAAATGCCGTTCCCTTGCGTAGTTTGTAACCAGGAGGTTGGACCTCGACAGCACGCTTTAGAGTGTGAATCTTGTTTCCAGTGGCAGCATCGTTTGTGTAATACTGGTAAGTGATTTTTCTTTATCTTCTTAACCTAAAACGAGTTTAACAATTAGACTGCAAAATTTATCATTTTTAAAATACAAAAAGGAATGATGGATATTAAAATATGGTACACTATATGTATGTTTTATATATACTATTTATAATTTATATGAAAAATTGCTTAACAGTAGGTCAACTCCCAATACTCTAACGTATTGCCTAAAAAGGTTCTGAAATAATAATTGAAAATAAATTTTAAAGCTTTTAATATTTTGTAGGTGTAACAAACTGTCTTCTAATTTTTTATCATTTAATTACGTTTATTATAGCCAGTCTGATAACATACGATAAGTTGGAAAAATCAATACAGGTAGGTATTTAAATCCAGCTATCGAGAGCTAATTACAGGTAATTAGTTCCCGCCAAACAAAATCACGTGACTGGTCAGTTGAGGTAGGACACACGAGGTATACCAGATATACCGCACTGAACGAGGATAGACCTTAAATGTCTTACATGGAATAAATGGTTGGTGAAAGTTCATAATTGTCAAATACAGGACATGGAATTATCACAGGATACGTTTTATTTCCACTCAGGTAAGTCATTTTATTTATTTTCGTTCAGTCGTATTTACCAGTCGAACGCACCGCAGGTTTATAAAATAACTGAAGTTCTGTTGATATAAAAGGTAAAATATTGATTATTTTCGTATACTTTCAGGGGTTGGTTGCCATGTTGAATTTGATTTCGAGAACTGTTTGGATAAATGGTAGATGTTGCGTGCTGGTATAATATTTAATGAAGTTGTCGAGTACCGGAAGCTATAGTCCGTACTTTGAGAACCGGAAGTTAGTCCGTTACTATACACCGGAAGTTATTCCGTAGTTGTTAACCGGAAGTAAGTTCGTGGTTGTACACCGGATATTGAGAACCGGAAGTTAGTACGTGGTTGGAAACCGGAAGTTATTCTGTAGTTGGAAACCACATATTGTGATTCGGAAGTTGAAAACCAAATTCGTAAACCGGAAGTTAAGTCCGTGGTTGTGAACCGGATGTTATAGAAGTTGTATACCGGAAGTCAACAGTTGAGTATCTGAAGTGAGAGTTCTTAATTTAAATTTTTGTTGAATCAGAACTTAACTTGAAGTGTATAACATTGCAAGCATATCGTTATTTATTTTATTATCTGCTCAGCTACCAAGTACATTAAATTTAATACTTGAAAATAATTTGATTTCATTTGAATATTTTTCTTTTTGACAGTGAACTGAACTGAAGGTATGCAAATTTGAAATTGATTGTTGATTTCTATTATTATTTTTGTGTGAATTTTATTTCATTTTGTGCATGTTTTTTATTTTTGTTTAATTTTTGTGTCAAGAATTATGATTGTTTTATGTTCATTTTTTTTCACTTAGTTTTTTTTATAGTAAAATATTTAATTTTACTAATGTTTTGTTTTATTATGTATTGGCCAACCGACAATTCCGATATCCTACGTCTTTACAGTAGGTGATGCAAAACTTGTATTAAATAAATTATAATTTGATTTATTTGTATAATAAGGTCTTTTTAGAATATAAATGTTTATATACAAATGGCATATTCTCAAATTTTACAGTTGAAACTGGGTAGCAGTCGTTGGCCATCAACAAATTCCTTTCAACTGTAAAATAGGTAAAATTTGAGAGAGAAAAAAACATCTTGTTGATCTTATTCCTGGTCCGTCAACGCAGACCCAGACCTACCAGAAGACATCATACCAGACCAACCCATCACATTAAAGGTTTTGGAGCAAGAGAGGTGGTAAACTACTAGTGTCCAGCAACGGTTAGTCATATGGTGTCAAAAGAGTCAACAAGTCCTCTACTAGTTGGACGTGCAGCATACGTTCCAAGAAACTCGGTTGTCTTGCAACAGTGACCCAGAATGGTAACCACTTTATCCAAGGACCACAGCGTCACGACCACCACCAGATCTTAAGTTGTCGCTTCAGAAAGATTTGTCAGCTAAGGTGAGTATAGCAGTAGTAGTAATATTAAAGTACAAATGTACATGCAGTCAGAGAACCAGGCGATTTCTGATCGTGTTTAAATTACTGACATTATAATTTAAAAAAAGAAATGTGTGGTATAACAATGATGTTCTTTAGCATAGATAGATAGATTTTACATAGTTCTTAATATGTATTTTGATCTTGTAGGCAAAAGTACAGGCGTCAGTACAGAAACACAGACCAGCCATGGAAGTGTTAGAGGACGTACTACTAGACGTTCCTGAAGACCAGAAGTTCCTTCTACCTAAGCAGTCACTACTTAAGAGGTCCATAAACAGACACCTTGCCAAGACCCGACCAGCTGAACCAACAGATTTGCAGTGTTGAAGAAACGTTTGGTAAAATATGAATTTTTCCTATATTCAATAAAGCAATAGTTTGATATATTCATAATGTTATTGTGGTTGCGTATAAAATATTTTCCTTATATTAAATCTATAATTACTAAATGTCTGTCTTGTTCTGCAGGTTGGCACAACCGACTAAACAAGAAAGCTACAGCACAAGGTGTCGGTATATACAAGTTGATCCTCAAACTAAGAAGAGAGGCGCAACTGGTATATGCAAGTGTAGCTGCTGAAGACCTGAATCGGGACACAGATCGCCGTTACACAGTGCTGCAACAACGTCTCGAGGATGCCTGGTCCAAGTATGAAACAAATGACATAACCACGTCCAACTTCCTGAAGACTGTCGGCCATCTGTACGGGGTTCCGGACATGTAAAGACTTCGTTTTGTGCGCTTATGAACTTTTATTCATTCTATGTTACGCGATTACACTGTTTTGTAATTTATTATAAAGTTGTTATATGATATAAATAAAATATTAAAAAACCTAAATGCTTTTTTTTTTGCTTAGAATTTTTTTTTGCCATATTTGTGTTTCCAATTACCCCATCGACCTATTTTTTTTTAGTAACTACCCTAAAGATTTTTTAGAGCCCTGTACAAACCGAAAAAAAAAGACAATATCGGGTCTGCCTATGGTGTAACACTGCTATTCATGCTATTTCTGGTAAAACCTTGAAAACAGCTTTCTCCCATTATTACGGCTGAACCAGTGGTGGAAAAATCTGTAATCCTCTAGAGGATTAAAATGTCTCGTGTCTTTTTCCGCATGTTGTCTATGTTAAATAATGGGAGAAACAAATTCTCCTTCAGTTGCCCATGTGGGTTACGATATTTCTCCACTCTCGAGAGTTAAATTTAAAATTTTAACCACTCGCCTTACGGCTTGTGGTTAAAATTTTGAATTTAACTCTCTTCAGTGGATAAAATATCGTACCCCACGGGCAACTGAAGGAGAATCTATATGTAATTAATACAAACACACACATATACAAAATGAAACGAAAAAAGAAAGACAGATAGAAATGAAAACAAATAATAAATGAACAAGCTGTAAAAAGATATAATTCATGCTCTGAAATACAGATATGATAACCATTGACCTAATGAAGCGATTTTGAACAATAAAAATAACTGATAGGTGTCGACAACTAATTTGAAGCCATGTAGAACAAACAATACATACTAATTTATTACTGTATTGTTCAAAGAAATTTTACACATTTAATCAGGTGTCAAACAACGAAAGTGAACAAAGAAATTTTACACATTTAATCAGGTGTCAAACAATGAAAGTGAACAAAGACATTTTACACATTTAATCAGGTGTCAAAACAATGAAAGTGAAGCCATACGTATAGGAGAATGTCCGAGTAACTCTCCATTCCTTAAAAATAATGGAGCCGATGCCTATTGGTTTTAAGGAATTGAGAGATACTTAAAATCCACCCATTGTACTTTAATAATTATTAATCTTATAACAAAAAAATTTAAATAAATTGTTTGTTATTCCCTTTTGCAATTTTAAACAGGTTGAGGTTTTTGACCTTTAAACTCTAGCTCCGCCCCTGCACATATTGTTCACAACTCTCCATTCCTTAAAAATAATGGAGAGTTTAGACAATAGATTTACATCACGGGTGGATTTTAAATAACATTAAACACGTCAAGAAAGCATGTTAATTATGAGGAAGACAAAAATAAAGTACCCATGAACAAGCCTTACAACATCCAAAATACGAATATTTGCAATGGTATTTTCCATATTTCAATTTTTAAAGCACTATTAATAAATGAGGACGAAAAGACCCGGGGCGAACGGGAATAGGGGCGAAACGACTCATGGGGCGAACGGGATTCGTTTCGCCCCGAATCCCGTTCGCCCCGTAAGTCGTCCCGTTCGCCCCGTGAGTCGTTTCGCAACCTCACGATTACTAATGATTTCACAGTAAGTCGTGAATGAGGAAAGGACTGTATTGTGGTAACAACAAACCGAACATATTCCGTAACGATTGACCAAGTCATGGCGACGACCGTAAAACTTTCGAAGTGATGACTTCAACTCAACCACTAGGAACCCTAGCTTCCTTGTTATCAGCAACTCTCTGTCAAGGAAATCATGATGGGAACCACAAGCTCTGGAACCTAGCAACCAATGTGATGGAAGTGAAGAATATTCTGCTAACTGATGTTTAAAATTAGGGATAGTGTTATGGTATTTAACCCCATTTTCAACAATATTTCACTTATATCATGGCGATCAGTTTTAATGGTGGGGGAAACCGGAGTACCCGAAGAAAACCATCGACCTGTCCCAAGTCACTGACAAACTTTATCACAAAATCCACCTCGCAATGATTTAAAGCAAACCTGGAACCAACGTCAAAATGTTTAATGAAAAAAGACCCAACAGATTTCCATTAATTATTCTTCATCTTAAACAATTTGTAACATCCAGGTCGAAGACATGGCACTTCCAAGCTCGTTTTCTGCTTGGCATTGGTATTGTCCACTGTCGCTTCCAACAGTATTTCGGATTGTGAGATGGCCTCCATTGATAAAATATCGCAGTGTTGTATTTAAAAGATGGCCGTCGTGGAAGAAGCTATAATGTGGAATCGGCGGACCGGAAGCTAAACAAGTAAGTTCGACAGTGGTTCCTTGTCGCAGTTCTAGACTCGTTGGTGTGGTGGTAAACACAGGTGCCTCTACGAACAAATATACTACCATTATGTAGCTATTAGGAAAACATATCTCATCAATTATTAACAGTATTATGGTGTTTAAATTTGGGCATTGTAATAGTAATTGTCGATAGTATACCCAACCACAACACATATCTTCTATCTGGCAAACCTCATACTTTTAAACACAGAAATTACCAGAACAGAAGTCAATTGAAATCTAGACCCTTGCTTGGAATATGTACAAATATGTGGCGGGGTCAAACCGCGATAAGTAACACAAACCTTCACCTCATTGTATCAAGATCTTTAAATATAATTAAGCAAATAGTACTGACACAGTGTTGATTATTGTTTGATACACAGTGTGTAGCGGCAAATATTTCATGGATATTCACAAATTGAAATAGTTCTTCAAAATAACAATAACATAGAAACGAGGGAGGAATGTGACAACTTAGACAACGACTTTTAACTGGCACTGGTAAAGTACAGCGAGTTGGGTAGAAATCAAACTATTTAATTGATTGTTTGATTGATTTTTTGATATTTAACGCCACTTTCAGTAATATTTCAGCTATATCATGGCGACCAGTTTTTAGTGGTGGAAGAAGCCGGAGAGAACCACCGACCATGGGCAAGCAACTGGTAAGCTTTATCACTTGCGGCTGCGAATCGAGTGCACCTTTTTGTAATTTACAAAGCCGGGGGCGAACCCACGCCGCATTGGTGATAGGCTTATATGAGTTGTTAGGTAATCCAATTACCTAACTCACTGAGCCAACCTGGACCCTCAAACTATTTAGCGTTTCGCAGAACCTGTAATAAGAAAAGTTTGAAGACACCAAAGGGGCAATCGGAATGCGCAAATCGAAGAAGGACAGACAACACAATGGCCGAAAGAAAATGGACAAGCAAAGATCTACAACACATACACATAAAACTAAAGATCGAGTAACACGAACCCCACTAAAACCCGGATGGTGAACTCATGTGCTCCTGAACGGTAGGCATAAAACATGCACTGATGTGCTTATCCTCAAAATATCAAAAACTTTCACAGAATTGACAAAGCAATCAATATAGCAACATGAATACTTGTTGTTAATTACTAGTTAAAATTAAAACAATCACATGAATACTTGTTGTTAATTACTAGTTAAAATTAAAACAATCACATATAAAATATATAACAACACAAAAGATCATTAATTGTCTTCATGAGAACACAGATGTCACAAATGTGTCATCAAAATGTTTATATTTATACCATACATGCATAAATATTATTTCTAAGGAGGGGTTCGTTGTGGCTACCATCATGTGGTAGTTTGGTTGACAACTGCACTTGTAATCAATGTCTTAATCTTCGAAACAGAGGCTATATATATATACTTCATCTCAAATTTCATTTTTGTACTCTTAAGGGAAATAAAGTCTCTGTTACGGAAACTGTCGGCGGCTATCACCACAAAAGCTTAGTTGTTCGAATCCCATCCATGATGAAGTGTACTTGATTCAACAGTATATGACATGGAGTTTTTGGTGACTTGTGGCAGGTCAGTACTTTCGTCATGGATTTTAGTATTTCTCCACCAATCTAATTGGTCTTTATGATATAGCTAAAATATTGTTTCAACACTAATCACCCATATTATCTAGCACTTACCTCCATGATACACATTTACGACATGCTCTGTTGAACCAAATATATTTGTTGCTCTACATAAATATTTCCCTAGATCACGTGGTCCAAAATTAGTCAATACATTAAGCTGGTCCCCTGTACTGGAATCAACCTTTATCAAGCCTCGTCTCCGTGTAACTTTTTCAACATGTACGGTAGGTTTTGGATTTCCGGTTGCAATACATGGTAGTGTAAAGTTGTGTCCGTATTGTACGTGTATATCTTTAGTTACATCCTTCTTAAACTTCGGAAGTCCTGTGATGATAGAGAAACATGAAGTTATTTACTGGATCTTCTTGAGTTATGGAATGTTCCTGTGAAATATTTCAATCATTTACACGGGAATGTCCACGCGAACTGATAAATTAGATAGGGGCATAACTCCAGAATTGAAAAGTGTTAAAAAGAAATAATCGACCTTGACCTTCCTCTTATGAATCTGATCTAGTACAGTCAAACCTGTTTATGAAGGACACTCAATGTCATCCGAAAATGTGCCCTTTATGAGCGGTTGTCCTTTAAATATACAGGTTAAAATTATATGAACTATTCATTATAGACAGATTTGACTGCTATAGGAATTTCAAATGATTTGTTAAAGTGTAAACGTAAGTTATTGGACAGAAAGCAAAGCTGGACGTACGGACATTGGTCAAATTTAATGTCTCTGGCACTTACTGATAGGTATTGTACGTCTGCCCTCCAATATTGCGCCCGTTTCCGTTTATAATGTAAATATCGTCTGCTGCAGCTAGCTCCCACCTACCAAATAATGTATTCGTCACTGACATTTCGGCCAAATTTTTGAATTCCAAACCCTCCATGCCTGTTACATGAAGTTATGCGCAGACTTATAAAACATGTCAACATCAACACAAAACGTACATCATCTCTCATTCGTTTTTTGTGGGTTTTTTTGGTTATTTGTTCTTGTTATTTTAAAATTTTTACATCGTTGAAAAGAAGAATGATTTATCTTTCTTATAATACCAAATTTACATAGAGAAATATTTTTTTTCACCATGTAGTCGCCATCGGAATCGTTAGTTGCGCAGACGTATAATATGGCACTGTATCACAAAAGTGTACTAAATTGAAAGAGGCATATTTGATGTGTATTTAATTTCTCCATAATCAGTTGAAATCCAAATAATGAAATAAAAATGAAGAAAAATCAAACAAAATTTGATATTGTATTCATAAAAAAAATTATTGACTGCGAAATACATCACCATGGAAACCGTAACATCACACTGAATACGAATGTCTGCAACAAAAGAAGACCTGAAACGTCCAATCTATGAATGAAATGTAGATTTATCGATTAACAAAAAACCATGCGTTCATGAAGGTAGTTTAAACATGTCCCTGTCCGTTCTCGTCCTGCGGCCATTGTTTACATTTTTGCTCAAAAATGCATTGTACAACATCCCCTTTTATATACAAAATGTACTGATTTGTTTTATTTATTTTTCAATTGCATGTTATTATTTGGATTTCAAATGACCATGGTCTATCATTATCCCAGCTGGAACAAATTATCATAGATTTTGTACACTGCAAAGAGGGGCCGTCATGGTCGTGATCGCATGTTAGTTGGATTTACAACTAACTATGCAATCTGTGCCTATACCACTGATGTTGTGTGTTCGAATCTCGATCAGTGCGATGTGTACAACATTATGTGATAAAGTTTGTCAGTGACTTACGACAGGTCGGTGGTTTTCTCCGGGTTCTCCGGTTTCCTTCACCAATAAAACTGTCCGCCACGATATAACTGAAATATTGTTGAAATTGGCGTCAAACACTGTCAAACAAACAAACATATACTGCAGAGAGAACATAGACCTAACTTACTGAGACATTCACAACCATCTGCTATCATCTTCTTGTCTTTTCCGGGCGGTCCCATCAGTCCGGGATCACCCTTTGAACCAGGAGACCCTTTGTCGCCTGGAACTCCCCTATCACCACTAGGACCTTGAACTCCTGGTAGGCCCAGGTCTCCTTTTAATCCTGCTTTACCATTGTCTCCTTGTGTACCCTTCAGAAAATCGAAAATGTTACGTTTTATGCATTTGAAGTATTTCGTTATTCTCTAATTCTACGTAAATTGCTTCCAAATAAATAAAAACGTATTTCATACTATTTATTTTCAAATACAAATCCCGCTCAGGCGAGGTGTACTCGATACAACATTATGTGATAAAAATTTTCAGTGACTTGTAACAGGTCAGTAATTTTCTCCGGGTACTCAGGTTTCCTCCACCAATAAAGCTGACTGTCATGATATAGCTGAAATATTGTTGAAAATGGCGTTAAACACCATAACCCTAACCCTGAATAATGACGATAACTCATTCCATAAAATGAAAGTGATACGACCTTTTGACTGTAGTTGATTGGTAATCTTTACTCTTGTGTGACGTCATCTTACAACATTCTAACGCATTTTCTTTACGTCTTTTTCACCAAGACATATTATGTCATGTGGTTGTTAAATTTCTCGTAAATTATATATAAATTTTCTAAATTCAAATTCAAATTCAAAATGTTATTGTCATTAAACAATACAGTTTGTGACAATTATACAAATTATACAAATAAACATGTAACAAAGAGAACATAAAATCAACATTTTCAAGTAAACATGTTAAGAGTCCCCTGTCCTCAGTTCTAATGACTTGTTTTTAAAAAGGAACCCAGTTTATTTACTTGAGATGGTGTTGATGGGTTTAAAATATATGAAATGATAATGAATATGACCACATTTTGCCTTGACCAGTTTTATAACCACTAAAGGAGTGGGGGTGATAAGGGCTTAAAAATGCCCTAAAAATATGTATTTTTCAATTGCAAATTCATTATTTTGAAAGTTTCTCGGAAAGCAGTACTGGATAAGATCTCCCCAATTCAAACTTAATCTGATCATAATTTTACACTATGACGTCACAATCAACCGCTAAATTATGTCTAAAAACTGAAAATACCACAAAACAGGCCTAAATTAACATAAAAAAGTAAAAAAAATATAGTCCCCGCAACCATGGAACAACTTCTTCTTTTGTATATTGAACCTGTTACTAAAAATGAACATGCGTGCGAAGTATTATGTTGTTCCAAGCTTGCGGGAGTATTTTTCTCGGTAATAATGTGAGAAGAAAGTTTATGGTATTTCAGTTGGTGTGACGCTAAATGCGATTGTCGTCACTGTATAAACAACGGATATCTATGCAGGAGCTGTTAAAATTGGAATAAGATACATCGAATATAGTAAATCAAAATACGCATCGATTTTAATGAAAGTCGGGGACGCTTTGCCTGTTTTAGAAACCTGGATATAAATAGCAGACTACAGTAAAAGCGGACTACAGTAGAAGCAGACGAAAGTTTTTCCAAACTTTATACTATTTCAATTTTCCAGAGATTTATCGCTAACGGCAGTCTTTACGCTTAACTTTTTACCTTACAAGCCTACCGGGCCTGTAAGTTCAAATATTTACAGGCCCACCATCAATTCTACAGGCCCGAATTTGAAAACTACATTAATGACCATTAATTCAAACCACCAAAACTCAAAACATGATGATGTACCAAATATTATGTGGACATGTCAATTATGCATTAGGTAAGACCAGAATGCAAGTAAAAAACACAAAAAGACACTTTATTTTGGATTCATGTTTATATTAATCTCCTGAAAATTCTAAAATCATATTGTCAATAGCATCCTCAGTATATTCCATATCATCACTGTCCACCTCCTCCTCCTCATCATCATCATCATCATCACAACCAATATTGTTATAAGACTCTTATAACAAAAACTTGTGATGTCATCATTGCGTGAGACATATATTTTGGTGATAATGTTTAATATGTACCCCCCCTTTTTTTTAAATATCACTTAGACTATGCTTTGAATTAATACCACACAAAATGCAAAAAGTCGTATTTGTGTAGCCTTCAGCAGAAGAAATATGTACAGTACATGTGTATATGCCAATTTGCTCAATGGTCCAACTATATATAGAAAGCTAGGGAATGCAAATATAGCACGAACGTATATTGACACTCGCTACCGATGTTTCATCCCATAACCAAAACGGACCATAACCAAAACGGACCATTACCAAAACGGACCATAACAAAAACGGACTATTGAAATAAAAAATGTAAATTTCTTGAATAAATATGATATTTTATGTATTATTTCTATGATTTTATATGTATTTAATTATTTGTATTAATTTGTTTAGTGTGTTTTAATTATAAACATATGTTCGTTTGCACATAAAGAGGGAGAGGCGTTAATTATTGAAAATAACAAATCAAAGAAATTAAAATAATTTAAATCGAAGCTTGAAACTGCGCTTTGGTTTGTAGAGTCATATGGCCTTGTACCCCAGTACTTAAAATTAGAAAGTACTGATGGGCAGACTGTTAAAGTCGATTTCAATCCGTCGTCCAACAAATTTTCATACCAAGATTTGTCTGAAGAAGAAAGACAAAAAATTAAAGATTTGTTATTTATTTTGGAAAAATTTAATGTTAGCGAGAGCGCTAAAAGGGAACTGACAGTATTTTATGATGGGCTACCACGAACATATCTGGTTTCATCAATGCCAGGAAGATATTAACAGTTTATATCATTTTGAAAGAATTTCGGGAAATATCCCTGGCGCATATGTTACATCACATTTTCATAAATTATATAAAGTTTCCCCTTTTGCGCCCAAATTAAACTTTTAACTTCTATCAGTTCCATTCTCTTAAATCAACAGCAGATTCTGATAGCAACAGTTTATTAGGAGTGTTGTTGTTGTTTTATCGACACCTGAGGTGGGGCCGATTTTGGCCCTTATAGCTCCCAGTCCTTTGCAAAAAAAAACCATTGCAAGCACATTTTTAGTCAAATCATACAATTAATTGTTACACACTTAATTACAATTATGATTAATTTGATTTTTATTTGATTAAAAGTTAATTAATTTTAAAGAATTTGGTTTTAAATTACAAAGATTATTAAACCCTCAATGCTTTAATCTTAGTTTCCCCCAAAGAATATGGGCTTGGGTTGATAAAAAGAAAAAAAGTAATTAAGATATAATTAACCGATTGCAGTACATGGAATTTTGATAAATTCCATCACAAAAACGAGTAAATTTCTTTGATCTTTGGTTCATAGACAATAAAAGAACATGGAGTTTGTTTTCATTCATTATCATTCTCACAATGGGGACAGACCACTGTGCAGATTGCTCCAGAAAAGTAAATTCAAGACCACACACACTTACACAATCACCTGATAATCAAATCATTTAATCTAATTAAAAACGATTTGGGTGTCATAAACCAATTAAAACACCAATAATTACTTGGCTTCACTAAGTTACCTGTACTAATTTGATTTATTCACAAATCTAGAAAGTAATTATCACAAATAAGATAAGTTTAAAAAAAAAAAAATCAACGCACACTAAAAATAAAAACTAAATAAAGATTCTTGCAATACATATTTTTTTCTGGTAGTCCATTTTAGTAATGGTCCGTTTTGGTTATGGTCCGTTTTGGTTATGGAATGAAACATCATGTAGTGTTGACACTGACAGTCATAAACTGAAGCAACTTAAAGTAAAGATTATTATTTGTCAGACCTCAAATCAGAGTGCAACAATGGAACAAAACTACTGTAGTTCAAAGTCTATTTTCTAACTGCAGAGGTATTAACCCTTAACGTAGACACAGGTCTGTCAGCAACAGTTCTATAAATAGATCGCAATTAATAAAAAAAAAAAACTGTATGATTCTGTTTGATAAAGTCCTTTAACTAGAACAGGAACAAAATGCGTTGTAATAAAATATCGTGAACGTAATGTATAAGTATTAAAAAATGTCAAGGTATATTTTAAATGATGTTGAAACAAGTCACCATTTGATATTAATTCGGTTGTATTTCATTTTGACGATTCTAATTACGGAAGACGATCACAACCATATTGCTTTTGATTGAATTAAATTTATAGCTGTATAATAATGTATAATATCCTATTATTATCACGAAATATCCCAAAAATTATCGCGCCTCCTTCCGCTCGGCGCAATTTTTTTAAGTCCAACCCCCCCCCCCCCCCAACTGAAATCCAGGGTCCGCCCCTGATATTGACCTCAATATGTACATTATCAATGTCATAGCAGACGATGAATCCAAAATTGGTCTGTATGAGATATATTTTTTAAATGATTAAAGCTTTGTTAAGGTGACGAAAAAATGAATTACGAAAAACTACAATTTGAACGTGAAATAATAGATGTGGTACGTAGTTCTTATATTTAAAGATGACATTTTTAGATCAGATTTCATGAGATCATTCATGCAATTTCAGCATCATAATATAACCTCTGACAAATTAAGCGATCAAAATAATGAGAGATTTTATCACGAGAAACAAACCGTCGAAAACAGGAGACCGTCGAAAATGGGTGACGTTGCGACATTACTATTCGTTCACTTTAATTTCATAATACAGCTTCGGAACATGTTTTTATTCCTGAAATCAATCCACATTGCATATTAAGTCAAATTTATGCTTTGTTTATTGAGTTTTATTATGCTTTGTTTTTGTTTTTGTTTTTTAAAGATATGCATTATAATACAATGATACGTACGTTCTGTATAATGAAAAAAATGACGTTCACTGCTTTTCATGACCTGAATTTGTCGATCCGCTGTGAGGAATTAGATACACATATTAACTAACTGTATTTATTTCTGAAAAGCATATATTGTGAATACATTTTGGAGAAAATGTTATCGACATCTGAGGTGGGGCCGATTTTGGCCCTTATAGCTCCCAGTCCTTTGTGAGTTCGAATTCCGTTCATGGCGAGGTGTAATCTATACAGCATTATGTGATAAACTTTGTCAGTAACTTACGACAGGTCGATGGGGTTTCCAGGGGCGGATCCAGGATTTCAAGTTAGGGGGGCGCCGTTAAAAAAATTGCGCCGAGCGGAGGGAGGCGCGAAATTTTTTGGGGTATTTCGTGTGAAAAATCACGATTTTACGCCAAAAAATCATATTTTTTCCAATTTTAGGGGGGGGGGGCGCCTGGTTTCACTGGGTAGTCCGGTTTCCTTCACCAATAAAACCGACCGCCCCGATATAACTCCAATATTGTTGAAAGTGGTGTTAAACATTACAACACTAACCCAAAATAATTATATTATTTGAATATTTAGGTTACGCTAGGCTATGGGTGTTTGATACCAATTTCAACAGCAAGATCGTGGTGGCCAGTGTTATTATTTGATGAAACCGTAATACAGAGTGAACCTTCACCTATCAACTTTGCCCCCAGTCACTGAATAACTTTATTACATGGGGTTGTATCGAGTACACCACAGCACGTGTGGGAATCTAACTGATGATTTTAACAATGATAGGGACTGATTGTATAGGTAATGTATCTGTTACAAAAATATAGAAGCCGTCTTGGTCGTGATTGTATGGTAGTTGGATTTACAATTACCTGTGTAATCAGTGCCCATCACCACTAAAGTTGTGAGTTCGAATCTTGCTAATGACAAGGTGTACGTTAAACGTGCAACATATTTGGGCATTGCCTTATAAAATCCTCAATACAACATTGTGTGAAAAAGTTTGTCAGATACTTGCCACAGGTCGGTGGTTTTCTTCTGTTTTCTCCATAATATAACATAAGTATTGTTGGAAGTGGTGTTAAACACCATAGTCCTGGACACTGTTATAAAAAATACCCTTGCAGGATTATTGTGGAAGTGGCCTCTAATTTTGGTAAGACACAACTTTTTGCATGACTGATTTCAGTCATAAAGGTAAATCTTACGACGATTTTGTCCAGTATTAAGTAAACAAACAGACCGGACAATATTACATGGTATAAATTGGGAGTGAATATTTAGTGACTGGGCCAGATCTATTATAAAAGCCAAAAGGGTATCTTTTAAAGAAAAAAAAGGTGATCTGTGATAATTTTCGTAATTTTCAATAGATCTGTCGCTGACGTTAAATGTTTGACAGTGTATAATGCTATTTGCTAGATTTACCTTTATAAATAAAATCACATTGAAAGTTATTAAATGTTGCAAAAACAATTTTATCGACATATTTGGTACTAGTCAGATAGTGTAGCTTGAAAAAAATAAGGCGCGGTCTGCAATTAAACACAAGAAAAAAAATTCAGGATTTCGGACGGGAGGGAAGCGGTCTGGAATTAAACACACACAGATAATCAGGATTTCAGACGGGGGAGGGGGGGGGGGAGTAGTATTGCAAAGCGGTTCTATATCTATAACACAGAGTACCTTTGTGTTTGTATTTAAAATGGATCTACAAATTTCAATGAAAACGTAGATATCTAATTTAGTGCACACGACAGGTCAACATTATACGATGTAAATATCCAGGTATCTATGCCTCAACTGATGAAGTTTGTTTCAGAAGTGAGCCTTGCACAATACATTAGACATCCAAGTTTTTACTTTCATAAAAAAAAATCGTTACCTTCTCTCCACGTATCCCTTGAAGACCTTTATCCCCTTTCAATCCTGGCTCTCCCTTTGAACCTTTGGGCCCCAGTGGTCCTCTGACGCCAATGTCACCTTGTTGACCCTTCATTCCTATTGCTCCTTGTAATTCTGGCTCCCCTTTCTCTCCCGGAAGTCCATTTACACCGGGTTCACCTTTTGGTCCATTGTCTCCTGTCTCCCCTTTCTGTCCTGTATGACGACATTTGAAATGAATTGTCTTAATGTGCACATTATAAACTACTGTTTGAGAGGTGTGTTGGCTTATTGTTGTTTTATAGTCACTTTCAGCAATTTTATTTGAGGTGGGACGTTACCAAATGATGTTACGTCACGAGTTATCGTTCCTACATCGGAATATTTAGAGACAAAAAAACGGGAAAACAAGAACGGTGACACCATTTTTTATTTCATATTTCGATGTAGATCGTGGAAGTCTACAACTGTGCAAAAACTCACGCAATTCTTCAGATAGTTCATTCGGTATTGTCCTACCTTAAGGTTGATTTTTTGATTTTTTGGTGTTTTAACGCCACTTTCAGCAATATTTCAGGAGAGAACCATCGACCATGGGCAAGCAACTTAAGGAGGAAAGCTCTTACAGTTATTACGAACTGACTGATAAAATCCCCGGGCTTGGGTAGAGGCAGGGCCTATGAGAGGGGGGTTCAGCCGGTACATCCGTCCGGGGCCCGGAGAGCCAAGAAGGGGCCTGTGAATCTCTGAAGGGCCAACTTAACAAGTAACACCTTGCTGCATTAACTGATTATGTTTGTCACTGCTTTGTATAAAGTATATATGTTATTTGGACATTTTGTTGCACAGGAAATAAAGCACATATGAAAGTTTACCAGAGGTTTTATTGGACCTCAAATCCTCAATTTTGAGAGAAGTCTCAGTCTGTCCAAGGGGCCCCAAAGCAGTCTTGTTCCGCCTTGCATCATTTCTCTTGGAGGCCCTGGGTAGAGGATCATGAAAACTTGACATTTGATATGCCTATTGGAGCGCGGACCCACTTCAGTTATATTACGCTTGTGATCATAATTCAAAAACCTTATTCACTGGGCCACCCATCCCACACGACTGCTGGTTGAAAAAAAAGTGCAAAGATGTATATAATCACAATTTTTTTTTTCATTTATTTTGATTTCCGTCTTTATAAAATGTCAAGAAAAATATATAAAATCAGTGTTATTTTCATAAATATTCCATTTTATATCATGGTTAGATATTTTGCACGCTATATACAGTCAAGTCGGTAAATAAAGGGCGATCAAGGGAACCTGAAAATGTGCCTTTATGAATAGTTGCCCTTTATATACAGGTTATCAATGGCCAAAATTAGGCTGTCCTTTATAGACAGTGATTTGTTATATAGAGGTACCCTTTAAGGCAGGTTTGACTGTATAATACTGCAGACCTAAAGACGCCATATAGCAATTTTTATCAAATCATGTGGCTAACAGAAGAGTTCTACGAACGTCACCATATTCCCGAACGCCACAATGAACATATTGGGAAAATTTAGGCTAGATTCTATTAAGAGTAACCGCATCGGTGGCGAAATGGTTAACGTGCTCGCCTCGAGTGCGGTAAATCGTGGGTTCGAGCCCCGGTCGGGTCAAACCAAAGACAAAAAATGGTATTTGTTGTTTCTCCGCTAAGCACACAGCATTAAGGAGGAAGAGCAAAGACTGGTTGGCTCGGAATCAGAATAATGTGTCCGAGTGGAGCGACATGTCTACCCGCGGACTGTTGTTTCAGTGAGCTAGCGCCATAAAAATCCAACTCAACGTGTTGGTCTAGTACAAAGCGGACTTCATCATCATCTCATTGAAAATTAACTTGTTCTCGCCATGATATAGCTGAAAAATTGCTGAATTGGCGTTAAACAACAATCACTCACCCACTCACTCTATTAATAGTACTAAAACATTCTGTCACACTTCCGGTTTGAACATATTATGATATTACCTACTATGTGGAGACAAATTTAGGTTTTGAAACATTTTATTTATGTACCGATAGCAACTCCCTTTTCCACTTTAAAGCTGTGTCAGCACTCTTCTGTTTTATAACATGTTCTATGCTGAAGAATCAATTTATTTAATGCACGATATAACTGAAATATTGTTGAAAGTGGCGTTAAACACCATAACCCTCTTATTTAATGCATTTGCATTGCGCCACTCACCTGGACTACCCTTTGGACCCTGGTCGCCGGTTGCACCTTAATATTCAAAATAAAAACATTCATCAATAACAAATTCATATATACATGTACATTAATACATTATCCCATTACGTTCACAATTTTGTGGAGGCCAATTTTTATGGTTTGAGGGAAAATTGTATTTCCGTGAACATGTAAATTGGTGAATCCCCTGCTGGCCACAGATATGTTCCACTTTCGTAAACACTTCCCGGTCCTTTCCTCATTTACGACTTATAACGGGGATTGTAACTAGATTAACACGATGGCACCAACTAGTGGAGCAGGAACTGCTTACCCTTCCGAAGCACCTGAGTTCACCCCCGGTTTTTAGTGCGGTTCGTGTTACTCGATCTTTAGTTTTATATGTATGTTTTGTTGATCGTTGTTTGTCCTTTTGTACTTTTTCTTTTGGCCATTGTGTTGTCTGTTCTTCCTCGATATACGGATTCTGATTACCTTTCTTTGGTATCTTCAAACTCTTCTATGAATCCACGAAAATAGGTATTTCACGAATAATAATTAATTAACTGTATTATGTTATTACGTTTTAAACTTCCTCTTTCATTTCTAAAAAAAATGAAATATAACCAGACGTCTGATTACAGTATGTATATCTCTTTCAAGACTCATAGTCTCACTTTGGGGGCGTGGTGGTCGTCAACTACCTGTGTAATCAGTGCCTACGTGAGTTCGAACCCCGTTCATGACGAGGTGTACTCCATACACTATCATGTGATAAAGTTTGTCTGTGATTTGTGACAGGTCGGTGGTTTTCTCTCGATATTCCGGTTTCCTCCACCAATACAACTGACCGCCACGATATAACTGAAATATTGTTGCAAGTGGCGTTAACCACCATAAACCTAAACCAAACCTAGTCTCACTTCAGGTTTATATAACAATCTTTCTGGTCGCTTAATTTCATGTTTTGTTTATTTTGACTTCTCTTTACAGATTGTAATATTATGTCGAATTCTAAGGGATCGAAATATCTGAGTCAATCTCCACCATATGCGTCCATCATGGCGGACATTCGCGCATGCTTTTAAAGAAAATAGATTACGGAGGTGTGGTTAACAAGATGGCGGAATATGTTTATGTCTAACATTTCACAAAATTGAATTTCACGAAAGTTTTTAAATAAAGAGGGAGAAAAGAAAGCAGTACCTGGCTTACATTAAAAGGCGGAGATTATCAAAAATGGTGGATGAAGTATGGCACACGTGGTTGTTTGTTTTGAAGATATTGGTGAAATTGTTGACCATCACTGTGTGTGCTTGAATTTTCTTTTCATAATCTAGTAATCTAATGGGTACCAGTTTGAAGTAAATCCTACAAAGAGCTACGAATTCTAGCTAATACATACAGTACTACTTACCTCCAGGACAAGGGTGGTCTTTGTGAACACAATGCTTTGCAATTATTTGTTCCTGTGGAAAAAAGATAGATTGTTGTTATAGTTAGCTTGGGATCATAAAACTAGTTTAACTCCACCACTTTATTTTTGAAGTTCCTGTACCTAGCCTGGACAGTGAGCGGTCACGTATTTAGAGGTATCGATTTTGCCTATTTCTGTATATGTCAATATATTAACATCATATATTTAGGAAATGCATTCACTTTTATGTGAAGACCCGGGTGGCTCAATGAGTTAGGTAATTGGATTACCTAACAACTCATACAAGCCCATCACCAATACGGCGTGGGTTCGCGCCCGGCTTCGTAAATTACAAAAAAGGTGCACTCGACTCGCAGCGCAAGTGATAAAATTTATCAGTTTTTTGCCCGTGGTCGCTGCTTCTCTACGGGTACTCCGGCTTCTTCCACCTCTAAAACTGATCGCCATGATATAGCTGAAATATTGCTGAAAGTGGCGTTAAAACACCAAAAATCAATCAAAAATCAAATCAATAATTTTAATGGATATTTATCAATGTGTTATACGCTTTAGTCGTATTGCCATGATCCTGACATGGGCAAGTAATTATATTCAATCCTGTATTAAGAGGTCATCTTTGGGACAAAGAAAAGGTGGTCTTTTTAGATAGGTGACCTCTTAAAAGAGGTTCAATACATATTAAATTATCTCTATGACAGGACAAGACAAATGTAACCTTTTAATACAAGTGACTGCTTAATAGAGGTGATCATGTGGGCATGTTTACATGGCTACTACCCATAAGTTCACTTTACCTGAGATTTTAACAGGTCTCCTAGTAGACCACTGGATCTTTTGTCATGCGCATCTCTCTTTTCTCTAACCTATGGAATAAAAAGAAAAACAAAAAATACTACACAATCGGAAAAGTTCCAAAATCTAATAGAAAAACAAAAAATTCCAAACTGTCGGAACAGTTCCAAAATCTAACAGAAAATCGTAGAAAAAGATGCAAAAAAAATGTTTTTGGTTGAAATTACTAAGAATATTCTTATTTCTTTCTAAGTAATGCAAATAGAAATGCCATTTGTTCATCTCTTAGTTTTTAAGATCACTGAAGGACTCTAGCGTATCGAAATTGGATCTTGTTTCTTGATCCTGTATAGGGTGCATCTCCTACGATATGGGTGTTCTTTAGTTGTGGGGTACGAATGCACAATTCGTCGTTATGATGGGACGTAAATACGTGGATTCTTTATGGTTAATACCACGCCCATTACAAACGAAAAAGACGTGGGGTACGAATGCACAATTCGTCGTTATGATGGGACGTAAATACGTGGATTCTTTATGGTTAATACCACGCCCATTACAAACGAAAAAGACGTGGGGTACGAATGCACAATTCGTCGTTATGATGGGACGTAAATACGTGGATTCTTTATGGTTAATACCACGCCCATTACAAACGAAAAAGACGTGGGGTACGAATGCACAATTCGTCGTTATGATGGGACGTAAATACGTGGATTCTTTATGGTTAATACCACGCCCATTACAAACGAAAAAGACGTGGGGTACGAATGCACAATTCGTCGTTATGATGGGACGTAAATACGTGGATTCTTTATGGTTAATACCACGCCCATTACAAACGAAAAAGACGTGGGGTACGAATGCATAATTCGTCGTTATGATGGGTCGTAAATACGTGGATTCTTTATGGTTAATACCACGCCCATTACAAACGAAAAAGACGTGGGGTACGAATGCACAATTCGTCGTTATGATGGGACGTGAATACGTGGATTCTTTATGGTTAATACCACGCCCATTACAAACGAAAAAGACGTGGGGTACGAATGCACAATTCGTCGTTATGATGGGACGTAAATACGTGGATTCTTTATGGTTAATACCACGCCCATTACAAATGAAAAAGACGTGGGGTACGAATGCACAATTCGTCGTTATGATGGGACGTAAATACGTGGATTCTTTATGGTTAATACCACGCCCATTACAAACGAAAAAGACGTGGGGTACGAATGCACAATTCGTCGTTATGATGGGACGTAAATACGTGGATTCTTTATGGTTAATACCACGCCCATTACAAACGAAAAAGACGTGGGGTACGAATGCACAATTCGTCGTTATGATGGGACGTAAATACGTGGATTCTTTATGGTTAATACCACGCCCATTACAAACGAAAAAGACGTGGGGTACGAATGCACAATTCGTCGTTATGATGGGACGTAAATACGTGGATTCTTTATGGTTAATACCACGCCCATTACAAACGAAAAAGACGTGGAGTACGAATGCACAATTCGTCGTTATGATGGGACGTAAATACGTGGATTCTTTATGGTTAATACCACGCCCATTACAAACGAAAAAGACGTGGGGTACGAATGCACAATTCGTCGTTATGATGGGACGTAAATACGTGGATTCTTTATGGTTAATACCACGCCCATTACAAACGAAAAAGACGTGGGGTACGAATGCACAATTCGTCGTTATGATGGGACGTAAATACGTGGATTCTTTATGGTTAATACCACGCCCATTACAAACGAAAAAGACGTGGGGTACGAATGCACAATTCGTCGTTATGATGGGACGTAAATACGTGGATTCTTTATGGTTAATACCACGCCCATTACAAACGAAAAAGACGTGGGGTACGAATGCACAATTCGTCGTTATGATGGGACGTAAATACGTGGATTCTTTATGGTTAATACCACGCCCATTACAAACGAAAAAGACGTGGGGTACGAATGCACAATTCGTCGTTATGATGGGACGTAAATACGTGGATTCTTTATGGTTAATACCACGCCCATTACAAACGAAAAAGACGTGGGGTACGAATGCACAATTCGTCGTTATGATGGGACGTAAATACGTGGATTCTTTATGGTTAATACCACGCCCATTACAAACGAAAAAGACGTGGGGTACGAATGCACAATTCGTCGTTATGATGGGACGTAAATACGTGGATTCTTTATGGTTAATACCACGCCCATTACAAACGAAAAAGACGTGGGGTACGAATGCACAATTCGTCGTTATGATGGGACGTAAATACGTGGATTCTTTATGGTTAATACCACGCCCATTACAAACGAAATAGACGTGGGGTACGAATGCACAATTCGTCGTTATGATGGGACGTAAATACGTGGATTCTTTATGGTTAATACCACGCCCATTACAAACGAAAAAGACGTGGGGTACGAATGCACAATTCGTCGTTATGATGGGACGTAAATACGTGGATTCTTTATGGTTAATACCACGCCCATTACAAACGAAAAAGACGTGGGGTACGAATGCACAATTCGTCGTTATGATGGGACGTAAATACGTGGATTCTTTATGGTTAATACCACGCCCATTACAAACGAAAAAGACTTGGGGTACGAATGCACAATTCGTCGTTATGATGGGACGTAAATACGTGGATTCTTTATGGTTAATACCACGCCCATTACAAACGAAAAAGACGTGGGGTACGAATGCATAATTCGTCGTTATGATGGGTCGTAAATACGTGGATTCTTTATGGTTAATACCACGCCCATTACAAACAAAAAAGACGTGGGGTACGAATGCACAATTCGTCGTTATGATGGGACGTGAATACGTGGATTCTTTATGGTTAATACCACGCCCATTACAAACGAAAAAGACGTGGGGTACGAATGCACAATTCGTCGTTATGATGGGACGTAAATACGTGGATTCTTTATGGTTAATACCACGCCCATTACAAATGAAAAAGACGTGGGGTACGAATGCACAATTCGTCGTTATGATGGGACGTAAATACGTGGATTCTTTATGGTTAATACCACGCCCATTACAAACGAAAAAGACGTGGAGTACGAATGCACAATTCGTCGTTATGATGGGACGTAAATACGTGGATTCTTTATGGTTAATACCACGCCCATTACAAACGAAAAAGACGTGGGGTACGAATGCACAATTCGTCGTTATGATGGGACGTAAATACGTGGATTCTTTATGGTTAATACCACGCCCATTACAAACGAAAAAGACGTGGGGTACGAATGCACAATTCGTCGTTATGATGGGACGTAAATACGTGGATTCTTTATGGTTAATACCACGCCCATTACAAACGAAAAAGACGTGGAGTACGAATGCACAATTCGTCGTTATGATGGGACGTAAATACGTGGATTCTTTATGGTTAATACCACGCCCATTACAAACGAAAAAGACGTGGGGTACGAATGCACAATTCGTCGTTATGATGGGACGTGAATACGTGGATTCTTTATGGTTAATACCACGCCCATTACAAACGAAAAAGACGTGGGGTACGAATGCACAATTCGTCGTTATGATGGGACGTAAATACGTGGATTCTTTATGGTTAATACCACGCCCATTACAAACGAAAAAGACGTGGGGTACGAATGCACAATTCGTCGTTATGATGGGACGTAAATACGTGGATTCTTTATGGTTAATACCACGCCCATTACAAACGAAAAAGACGTGGGGTACGAATGCACAATTCGTCGTTATGATGGGACGTAAATACGTGGATTCTTTATGGTTAATACCACGCCCATTACAAACGAAAAAGACGTGGGGTACGAATGCACAATTCGTCGTTATGATGGGACGTAAATACGTGGATTCTTTATGGTTAATACCACGCCCATTACAAACGAAAAAGACGTGGGGTACGAATGCACAATTCGTCGTTATGATGGGACGTAAATACGTGGATTCTTTATGGTTAATACCACGCCCATTACAAACGAAAAAGACGTGGGGTACGAATGCACAATTCGTCGTTATGATGGGACGTAAATACGTGGATTCTTTATGGTTAATACCACGCCCATTACAAACGAAAAAGACGTGGGGTACGAATGCACAATTCGTCGTTATGATGGGACGTAAATACGTGGATTCTTTATGGTTAATACCACGCCCATTACAAACGAAAAAGACGTGGGGTACGAATGCACAATTCGTCGTTATGATGGGACGTAAATACGTGGATTCTTTATGGTTAATACCACGCCCATTACAAACGAAAAAGACGTGGGGTACGAATGCACAATTCGTCGTTATGATGGGACGTAAATACGTGGATTCTTTATGGTTAATACCACGCCCATTACAAACGAAAAAGACGTGGGGTACGAATGCACAATTCGTCGTTATGATGGGACGTAAATACGTGGATTCTTTATGGTTAATACCACGCCCATTACAAACGAAAAAGACGTGGGGTACGAATGCACAATTCGTCGTTATGATGGGACGTAAATACGTGGATTCTTTATGGTTAATACCACGCCCATTACAAACGAAAAAGACGTGGGGTACGAATGCACAATTCGTCGTTATGATGGGACGTAAATACGTGGATTCTTTATGGTTAATACCACGCCCATTACAAACGAAAAAGACGTGGGGTACGAATGCACAATTCGTCGTTATGATGGGACGTAAATACGTGGATTCTTTATGGTTAATACCACGCCCATTACAAACGAAAAAGACGTGGGGTACGAATGCACAATTCGTCGTTATGATGGGACGTAAATACGTGGATTCTTTATGGTTAATACCACGCCCATTACAAACGAAAAAGACGTGGGGTACGAATGCACAATTCGTCGTTATGATGGGACGTAAATACGTGGATTCTTTATGGTTAATACCACGCCCATTACAAACGAAAAAGACGTGGGGTATGAATGCACAATTCGTCGTTATGATGGGACGTAAATACGTGGATTCTTTATGGTTAATACCACGCCCATTACAAACGAAAAATACGTGGGGTACGAATGTACAATTCGTCGTTATGATGGGACGTAAATACGTGGATTCTTTATGGTTAATACCACGCCCATTACAAACGAAAAAGACGTGGGGTACGAATGCACAATTCGTCGTTATGATGGGACGTAAATACGTGGATTCTTTATGGTTAATACCACGCCCATTACAAACGAAAAAGACGTGGGGTACGAATGCACAATTCGTCGTTATGATGGGACGTAAATACGTGGATTCTTTATGGTTAATACCACGCCCATTACAAACGAAAAAGACGTGGGGTACGAATGCACAATTCGTCGTTATGATGGGACGTAAATACGTGGATTCTTTATGGTTAATACCACGCCCATTACAAACGAAAAAGACGTGGGGTACGAATGCACAATTCGTCGTTATGATGGGACGTAAATACGTGGATTCTTTATGGTTAATACCACGCCCATTACAAACGAAAAAGACGTGGGGTACGAATGCACAATTCGTCGTTATGATGGGACGTAAATACGTGGATTCTTTATGGTTAATACCATGCCCATTACAAACGAAAAAGACGTGGGGTACGAATGCACAATTCGTCGTTATGATGGGACGTAAATACGTGGATTCTTTATGGTTAATACCACGCCCATTACAAACGAAAAAGACGTGGGGTACGAATGCACAATTCGTCGTTATGATGGGACGTAAATACGTGGATTCTTTATGGTTAATACCACGCCCATTACAAATGAAAAAGACGTGGGGTACGAATGCACAATTCGTCGTTATGATGGGACGTAAATACGTGGATTCTTTATGGTTAATACCACGCCCATTACAAACGAAAAAGACGTGGGGTACGAATGCACAATTCGTCGTTATGATGGGACGTAAATACGTGGATTCTTTATGGTTAATACCACGCCCATTACAAACGAAAAAGACGTGGGGTACGAATGCACAATTCGTCGTTATGATGGGACGTAAATACGTGGATTCTTTATGGTTAATACCACGCCCATTACAAATGAAAAAGACGTGGGGTACGAATGCACAATTCGTCGTTATGATGGGACGTAAATACGTGGATTCTTTATGGTTAATACCACGCCCATTACAAACGAAAAAGACGTGGGGTACGAATGCACAATTCGTCGTTATGATGGGACGTAAATACGTGGATTCTTTATGGTTAATACCACGCCCATTACAAACGAAAAAGACGTGGGGTACGAATGCACAATTCGTCGTTATGATGGGACGTAAATACGTGGATTCTTTATGGTTAATACCACGCCCATTACAAACGAAAAAGACGTGGGGTACGAATGCACAATTCGTCGTTATGATGGGACGTAAATACGTGGATTCTTTATGGTTAATACCACGCCCATTACAAACGAAAAAGACGTGGGGTACGAATGCACAATTCGTCGTTATGATGGGACGTAAATACGTGGATTCTTTATGGTTAATACCACGCCCATTACAAACGAAAAAGACGTGGGGTACGAATGCACAATTCGTCGTTATGATGGGACGTAAATACGTGGATTCTTTATGGTTAATACCACGCCCATTACAAACGAAAAAGACGTGGGGTACGAATGCACAATTCGTCGTTATGATGGGACGTAAATACGTGGATTCTTTATGGTTAATACCACGCCCATTACAAACGAAAAAGACGTGGGGTACGAATGCACAATTCGTCGTTATGATGGGACGTAAATACGTGGATTCTTTATGGTTAATACCACGCCCATTACAAACGAAAAAGACGTGGGGTACGAATGCACAATTCGTCGTTATGATGGGACGTAAATACGTGGATTCTTTATGGTTAATACCACGCCCATTACAAACGAAAAAGACGTGGGGTACGAATGCACAATTCGTCGTTATGATGGGACGTAAATACGTGGATTCTTTATGGTTAATACCACGCCCATTACAAACGAAAAAGACGTGGGGTACGAATGCACAATTCGTCGTTATGATGGGACGTAAATACGTGGATTCTTTATGGTTAATACCACGCCCATTACAAACGAAAAAGACGTGGGGTACGAATGCACAATTCGTCGTTATGATGGGACGTAAATACGTGGATTCTTTATGGTTAATACCACGCCCATTACAAACGAAAAAGACGTGGGGTACGAATGCACAATTCGTCGTTATGATGGGACGTAAATACGTGGATTCTTTATGGTTAATACCACGCCCATTACAAACGAAAAAGACGTGGGGTACGAATGCACAATTCGTCGTTATGATGGGACGTAAATACGTGGATTCTTTATGGTTAATACCACGCCCATTACAAACGAAAAAGACGTGGGGTACGAATGCACAATTCGTCGTTATGATGGGACGTAAATACGTGGATTCTTTATGGTTAATACCACGCCCATTACAAACGAAAAAGACGTGGGGTACGAATGCACAATTCGTCGTTATGATGGGACGTAAATACGTGGATTCTTTATGGTTAATACCACGCCCATTACAAACGAAAAAGACGTGGGGTACGAATGCACAATTCGTCGTTATGATGGGACGTAAATACGTGGATTCTTTATGGTTAATACCACGCCCATTACAAACGAAAAAGACGTGGGGTACGAATGCACAATTCGTCGTTATGATGGGACGTAAATACGTGGATTCTTTATGGTTAATACCACGCCCATTACAAACGAAAAAGACGTGGGGTACGAATGCACAAT